>CAKLNU010000112.1:2564444-3205555 GCA_922788865.1 Poeciliopsis turneri | reverse complement strand
AAAAGACATTAAAGCAGTGATAATCCTTTAAACTGGAACAGTTTCTTTCTTTCAGAAAGACATTTGCGCAGGCCGTCAGTAGCCAACATGATAATCAGACTTTGTGTTCCTAAAAATCTCCTTTCAAGTTGCATTTGCTGCTGTGTAGCAGAGGGAGCCTCGGCGGAGTCCGAGCTGCTCAGCTGGATCTCATCTCTCTCCATCAGTTTGAATGTCAGATTGGAGCAGAGCAGCAGGAGGCTCAGGAAAGGCATGCTGCAATGGTACTCCGCAAAATGCCACTGTAACAAATGTCCCTGAGGTTAGCAGGAAGAACACGAAAATCCCTCAACCCCTGAGAATGTTGGCTGCTTTTAACTCATCAAGGGCCATCATAACAGGAAGTATGATTATTGAGAAAATGACTTCAAACTATATACATTTGTGTAAATCATGCAGATGACAAAAAATTTGTTTAATTTCGATTATATTTTGTGTCTTATTTCTTATAAACCTGACTATTTGCATGTACATTGTGCAACTTAAACTTACTTACTGCTGATATCTGAAACCACTTGCCAAAAACTGGATTAGATCATACCAGAGTTAGAGATTTTTGACCTGAAACGGTTGTTGTTTTTCCATACTTCCACCACTAGAGGGAGTGTGTGATACTGTTTGTGCCTAATATTTTTGAGTACACCGTGTTACTGTGTTGTATAGGTTTGTTTGCTTTTAATACCAGCATCATTACCATTGTCAGTATTTATCCTGACATGATCTGAGCTCTATAATGACCCAGATTCTGTAATTTTTGTTTTTACTATTAATGTAACAAATTAACCTGCTGATAATGTTGCTTTCTAATTTGTACTGCAGTGCTCATTGTAATTTATTATAATGTAATTATGTTAAACCCTGTTGTGATTTTAACTTATTGGATGCTGCAGGGCCATTCTGAAGCATGAAGTCCTTGGAAGTGTTGCCAGCGTTATGCTGTTGAGCTCATTCACTCACACATGTATTTGCACAGCAGATGGGAGTCTCTGCAGTGCAGCAGCACCGTGTCAGGGCAGCTGTGATCTGGTTTCGAGGCTCCAATAAAACGGCGCTGAAACCTGTTTTGTGTGCTTACGTCATTTCACGTGAGCGCGAAATCAAAAACATTACTGAGGCGATACAAACGGAAACCACACTGTAAAACAAAAATGGCTCTAATTTATGGTAAAATACTGGCAACCAAAACTACTAGTATTTTACCGTGTTTGCTAAAATTACAGTCAGTAACTGTTGGTGTTTCACCATTTTTACCGTAATTTTACAGAGTTTTTTGCAGAATGAAGTAACATCTGGTTTATCTTTGAGTTGTTTTGGGTTACACAGTATTCTGTCTCCACACATTTCTGACAGACACCAAATCCTGCAATCCTTCACTTAATATTTTTCATCTCTGTTGGAAACCAGTTGTGGCAGTTTGTTACTGACTAGAAATGTTTTCAGAGTAAACACAGTTTCTGAGTCTGCAGGATGAAGAGGTCTTTTGCCCTCACTGGTAAGACTGTTTGCACAGCAACTGTCTCTACATCTTCTGAACTTTATTGAAAATATTGTGGTGTATTTGTATTATAACGTTTCTGTTTTATTGCGTTTTTCTGGATTCAGAAAACTTTATCTCCAAGATGGACTTAGGAGTCTCGCAGTGCGGACAATTTACTTTACTTCTTATTTAGTAGAATGTTCATCCACTTTTCTTTCTTATTTCAGACTGCCCTGAAGATTCTCTAATCCTTCCTTCAAGAATATGAAGTCTATTGTATGTTGTTAGATAGCCCACAGCATGATGCGCTCATCTGCAAACTTTACTTTTGGCTAGGTATTTTTTCTGGTGATGTGCAGAACCATTTTCCCCCAAAGACATCCATTAGTTCAATTTCAACCTCATCTTAAATCTAAATCTTCAGCAAATGTTAAACAGAAGAATAATCATAGCCCCAGTATGATTTTTAGCAGCGGAGCATTACTTATTGTATTACGTGGGGAAAACAAAAAATCTTATTATGAATAAATAAATTAGTCCAACTTCATTTGTGGACTAAGTTTGTTTTGATCATGTTATGTGTATTAGGTTAGATTCCGACATCTAGTGTGAATTTCAAGTCACTGTAAAAATTAGAGATATATTGATAAATGAAATGTTCCATGATTATTTTGCCTGCTGTTCGTATACTTAAAGTACACTGGGTACACACAGGATAGGGAATGGTCGTTCTTGCTTACCATTTTCTCATGTTTTGTTGTGTTACAAAAAATAGTAAAAATGATTCCTTAATGTGTTCGATGACAAACTGAAAAATCAATCATAAAGTGAGATTTTCTATTTTTTTTCTCTTTTTTTTTGCCTTTTCATCAAGAGCTTAGAAGTGAATTGGCAATGATTACATGACTTTGCTTTTATACCAAGTGTGTAAGTTTGACTTGGAGCTGAAATCGATGATTAGTCTCATGTAGCTGTTTAATCCACAGCAGGACATAAAGCCTGATTTAGTGTTGGTATCAAATTGTCACTGTTTTTAGGGTGAAAAGAAGTAATATTTATTCATCGTGTTTTTAGATTATAGAATCTTAAAAACACGATGCTAAGCAAAGAAGAAAAATATGACAGTAATTACACCTAAAATTGGAAAGAAATGAGTGGATTTCAGACATTTCTTTTTCAGGATACAATTAGTTTGCAGCTAAAATATTTGAAGTCAATGTGGTCGAATTAAACTTGCTTGTCAGAATAAAGTCATTACGTGCAAGCCAAAAATAATCAGAATTAACAGAAACAAAAGCTTGAAAAACATAAATCTGTGTTATTAATCTCTTTAAGGTTTCAATTGGTGAATGGCATGACTAAAATATATTTGTAAATGTGATGAAGGTAAACTACAGCACTTATTTAAGTATAATGTGTTTCAGTTTGTTCAGTATGTTTCAAGAACTTGGCACCTTCAAAAGAGGATGCTTTGTGTTTGAAGGATGCTGATGTTGGTCTCTGTCTGCATCTTTGAATCTTATAAACCAACGAGAGCTGGACACCGTTAAGCTGTATGGCACAAAAGAAATAAATCAGAACCTGGTAAAAGATGATGGAAGAAGTTGATTACAGCCTCTTGACAAATACCAAGTGTTTATAGACAATGGATAGATGAATATTACAGCTGTTTTTACCGCTTAGTTTGAGGTTTTTCCAAACTCTACTTATGATTTTGCCAGTTTGGGATTTTCTACTCGTATTAACACCATAAAACACATCTCGTAGAGGAGCTCCAGCTGTATTTGGCTGTTTTGTCTGAAAGGCCAGAGCTTACAGTGGAAACCGGGCAGACGAATGTGTGTACCAACCACCTCCATAGAGAGCATGAACAGGCATCAGCAGCCGCTCGAGTGTGAACTGAAGAGCTGGTTCTGTGGCTTTTAAGGGCGCACTTAGAGAACAAGAGCTGTCTCTCTTTCTGTATGGATGCTGCTAGCACAAGTGTTTTGAAGCCTCCTGCATGCATGGCTATTTTATTGGTCCATTTAGATTTCTGAACAACCACCCTTTATATTTTATTTGTTAGCATTCTTGCTAGACATACTGCGTGTGTCGCAGGATGTGCAATACCACTTAAACCTCAGTGTGAAGATGTGTGTCATGCCCATTAATGCTTACATCAGCAGCCATTTGATGCAAGTAAGCCCCTCCAGGCACTTGATAGCCTTTAAATGACTGCATGTTTGAATGTATTAATGAATTAGTCCTGGTCCTGGAAAGTGTGCCTTGCAGTGTGTGTGGGAGGATGCACATCCTGTGGTGTGTATGTTTGTGTGTGAGGCTGAACCTCAACAGCCCAGCAGTGAACAGATTCACGACTATAAATACCCTGTCCTCCAGCTGAGGCTGAGCTAAAAATAGATCTATAGCTCACTGCAGCACCTAGAGGACAACAGTAGGACTGCTGCAAAGGTGATTG
This sequence comes from Poeciliopsis turneri, assembly GCA_922788865.1. Taxonomy (NCBI): domain Eukaryota; kingdom Metazoa; phylum Chordata; class Actinopteri; order Cyprinodontiformes; family Poeciliidae; genus Poeciliopsis; species Poeciliopsis turneri. The sequence continues at coordinate 3,201,578 of CAKLNU010000112.1, read as the reverse complement.
GAGCTGGATTTATAATCTAATGTTTATGGGATTCATTATACATTTTGTTTAAGAGAGATGGAAAAAGAAACAAAGCTAGAATTATCTTCCTGGTTCGATATGTACTCATTTTGAGTTTTTAGTTCTTTATTTGAAATTTTCTTTTTTGATGAGAGCTGATAATTTACTGCTGATTTTTACAAAACCAGAATTATGTTCACATATGTAATTTATTGTGGATATTCAGAATCCACACATGCCTAAAATTCAACATATAGGCTCAACAATCTTGTGTGAAATTCCGAGATCAAGTTGCAGAGAAGCCATATTTTTGTGGTCAATTCCAATCATTTACAGTGATTGTGGGCTGGTATTCAACAACTGTTGTTGTCAAGAGCTTAATTTTAAAATAGGGTTGGTCTTCTGGGATTGTATTTTTTGTCTAACTTCTAGTAGTACAAATATCTTAGTACACTTGAAATAAGACAAAACTAACATTTTTTTTTGCATCACACAAGTCATGTGATCAAGAACCGGACGTTGCTACTGGCAGAAAAGACAAAGAAGATGACAAGAAGTGGTAGGGGAATGAAGAGTATAACTTATTGCATGAATAAGCTTATTCATGTGTGAATTTAATTGGGTTTCTTATTTAATAAAAAACACCACAATTGCAAAATAGTTTTTTTTTTTTTTACATTAGCAAAATATGAACCAAGTTCCTAATGTCAAACTTGACAAATTACAGAATCTCATTTGTTATGAAAATGCAGGAATATTTTACACAGTAACAAAGAGCTGTGGTGGAAAGGAGCTGATATTAATGAATTGGCAAAATAAAATCAGCATTATTATTTGTGGTTGTATTCAAAATTCCTTTAAGAATACACATGAAAACAATCCAAAATAGAAACAAACACAAAGTCACTCCTGGGATTTTATTGCTGAAGCTTCATTCAAATGTGGTGTCTCTTCAGTGCTGAAAATAAATGCTGAATAGCTATCATCTTCTTAGCATTGGGTGCCACTGAGGTGCCAATTTGTTCTAATTAAGTCTGCGTGGGAATGTGTCACAATCTCTCTGAAAGCTTTCTGAAAGCATTGTGGTCATCGCTGGGGTCTTGTTTCTTACAATCTGTTTCTGTAATGATGCCAGGCTCCTTCAAAGTCATCTCAAAAAGCTGATCTTCAAAATATATTTTCTGCTTTCTTTTGACTGTTTAAGTGCTATCACTTATTCCCTTTTATTTTGCACGTTAAAACTGCTTCCTCTTTGGGGCTCAGTAAGTTGCCTGCACAGGAACCTCACAGAAGAATTTCCATTTCAAAATGCGTGCTGGGCAGATCAGATGACGCTTGTTTCATGATAACACTGTTGCTATCATGATAAATAAACATCAGCAAATAATAGCTCACTCGCTCTCATTAAACTGATTCACAATACAATTTTTGCACACTCTCCTGACACATTACTGCTGGCGTGATGATGCGATGCAGGCCATATTCAGACAGAAGACCTTCATGTTCTCACGCATATGTTGTTGCCATTAGATCTGAAGTCTCCTGACAGCAAACGGATACACTCTCCCTAACTCATGCAAACATCTACACAGATTTATATATACAGTTTCCCTTTCATCTACAAACATATGCGCTTTTCAACTTACAGCCTGACCTGTCGTTCTTCATTAGCTGCCTCATCTCATATTCCTCAGAAAGGGAAGACAGCCGAGTGAATATTTGACAGACTCTAAATAGTATTTTAGTTTAGGAACGTTGCAATAATTAACTTCAGTCAGCATGAGATTTTGAAAGCCATCAAGTATAATCTTAAATAAATGTACACCACAAAACTGTCTCAAAATTATTAGACAATTTAAAGTAAAGAAGAAAATGCATATTAACTAGAGGAGAAAAATTAATTAGTGAGAAAGTGTGGAAGCAGATAAACCAGATCTTCAATGGAAAAGAACAAAATAAGCCAATGAAGATAAAAAAAGATCACAGAGGAGAAACTAAAGGTCACATGTGCCACTCAACCTAAACAGTGTGAAAATGTTTACAATTTTTGCTGGATTGGAGAAAACAGGCCGAAGGATAAGAACAAAAATAGAGCAGCAAGAATCTGCTTCTATTTAAAAGATACAGTTCACACAGTGTTTGGAGATTTTACCAGCCAAGACTGACCTTCATCTTTTAGCCAATCACAGACAAAGCAATGCATTTTACCAGGAAGTTGCAGGTAAACCAGTTCCTACAGAATTAAGAGCCAAAAATATCTGCATCACTAATATCCTACAAAATACCCCTAAACCCAATTATATTAATTGAAATTTGAATTTGAAACAGTAACTCATAAATGTCAAAGACAAATTATTGTTTTTTATATATTGTTCAAATTTAATCAACATGTTTTGTCATAAATTGCAATAAATCTGATCTATTTCAACTCTAAATGTGGCTTATCCATTTTTTAATGTGTCAGAAACCTGTTATTTGCTTGCAGTTCAAGGTATATATTTTTACAGATGCATACATTGCATTTGTAATCTTCAGTGTCCACATGTCTAGACCTACATTCCAAGAATCATGATCTCCCACTCTGTCACAAATCACTTCTCTGAGTAACTGTAGCACCATAACCAGCTGTTGAGTCCTGCAGCCATTAGACCAAGCAGCTGGTCAATGAAACTTCCCAAACATCTGACAGGGAGCCCAGAGTTTCCAATTATAAACTTACCAAGCTTATCCAACCAACCTGTTTCAAACCAACTACAACCTTATCAAATTTCACTTCCAGTCATTAACCGCTTTGCCAGCCGGAGGGATTTCTTGTAACTTTCAGTTCAAAGGAGTAGAATCAGTAACTAAGACACCATGAAGCTAATAATGAGCTGAATGGACCATTAACCCGTCAGAGTTGTAAAAGTAAGAACAGCCACCATAAATTCAGGTAAATTCCAACATTCCAGTGATCTGCACTCAACTTCTGTCCAAATAGTTTTTTTCTTGGAAAATGACCAGAAATTTAAATATTAGTTTAAATATTAGCTATTTGTTGATAAACCAACAAATAGCTCATAATTGTGAAGTGGGAATAAAATGATTTAACTGAAAAGTGTGGCTTGCATTTGTAGTCATTCTTTAAGAATCACGATTTTGTACAAGAGTTTGAATGTCGCCACTAACTTTACACATCTAGGGACTGACAGTTGTTTATTCATATTTGCAAAATAACTCAGTCAAATTGGATGGTGAGTATATGCAGATAATGGTTTTCAACTCTTGCCACAGATTCTCAATTGGCTTTAGATCTGGACGTCTAAGGTAATGTACTATGGCTCAAATATGCTTTTATCTACATCAGTGGTGCCCAAAGTTGGTCCTTGAGGGCCGACGTCCTGCATGTTTTATTTCTCTCCCTCGTTTAATGCTCCTGGACCAAATGATGGCTCATTCAAAGGCCAAAGAAGAACATTGACATGTTGAAAAGATTGTTATTTCCTCCAGGGAGAGAACTAAAACATGCAGGATGCAGGGCGTTGAGGACTTACTTTGGGCACCAATGATCTAAATGATTCTTTGTACACCTTTGGCTGTATATTTAGGGTCTTTGTCTTGCAGGATGGTTAACATCTACCTCAACCGTAAGCCTTCTGCTTTTTCCTCATTGCTCTTTCAAAAATATAAAAACATTTTAAGAAATTTCTTCCTCCTAGCCTCAGAAATGAATGTGACTCTATCAAACATCTGGAAATTGTTCTCAAGGATGAATCACACTGGTGCATCTTCAAAGTACTCTTCCTGATTTCTTCTGACTTTCCTATTGTGCCAAACAAGAAAGCAAAATGTTCAAGGTGCGGCATTAAATATGTTCACAGGTGTGGCTCAAAATAACTCAAATGTTTCAGTTAACATGACATCTGTGCTTTGTCAGATTCCTTAAAGAGATAGTACTCTTCCTCAATGTTGACTTGATTTTGAATAGATCAATAAATGAATCTCTTATAGTTTTGTCATTTAGCAAATAGACAAAGGTAATTCAAACTGACTTAAAACAAGTTTTGGTTTGATTTAACTTCAAGGTGAGAAAAAAGGTGAATATGTCTTTTACTATGTATGTAAACTTCTGGATTCAACTGTACATTAAAGTTTTTTGGTAATAATATGATAAAAAGTGAAAAGTTCACAGGATTACATTTTTATTTTACAAATATTATATGCAATCCAATGCATACAGGAATAGAAACTGGCCAGCAGAAACATCAGCCACCAGGATGCATGCTTAAAGAACATGAAAATGAGCCCCAACTGCAGACCTCTACTGACATCTTGTTGACAAACCCATTTCCCAGAAAAGCAACCCATCACATATATGTAGTAATTAGCCAGCTTACTGTGAAGCACAAGTAGCTGCCAACCCTAAAGGAACAAGACACAGAGAAGCAGCTAAAAACAGCCAATTGTCAACAGAACCAGTGAGTCATTCACATCAGGGGCCTAACATCCTGCAAGCCAAACTTTGGAAACACTGTTTGCTAAGTTTTAGTCTGTGAATTACATATGGAAGTTTTTAGGGGTAAAATGATCTAAATAATTTCCAGATGATCAAAAAAAAAGTAAATAAATAAATAAATAAAGGTTATGTTTGTAACACAAAAACAGGGAAATTTCATAGGGGATGAAACACTTTGCATATATTGACCTCTGCTGGTAAAATACAAGTAAATGTAGGGAGGAAGAAATCAAAAGAACAGCATCTGCATTCATATCATGCTTTGGATCCCTGTGCTGCTGTTTATGGCTTCTTCCTCATTGTTTGTTTTATTATGGCTCTTTTTTGCAGATTAGTCACAACATCCCTGGTTGTTCTTGTGAGATCTTCATGATCCAACATCAGGTTATCTTAGAACATCCTTCTTTTCTTACTAGATGAGGAAATACTTTTATGATTGCGAGTTTATTGGGTGGACCACCAAGGTCAGACGTGAATTACTTTTCCTTCCCTTCTCACCATCTATTAATAGGATGGCCAACGTCCATAAAGACTGCTAATAGCTCAGGATGACTTTCTTTTGTGTGTATTTATGTTTGTGCAGGTTTTAGGTAGTAAAAGAAGGCCCAGACTTAGAAGGAGAAACACGAATGTTTGATTCAACAGTATTGACAATAAAAAGGAAGCAAGCTTCTTAGCTGAGGAAAATTAAATTTTTATGTAGCACATTCTTATGCTGCAGTCCCTGTTAATAAAACCTTAATTTCATCATAATATAAGTGAGATTCTAAAAGATCAGTTACAGACTGCTGAACAATAGATTGAGCACTTATTCAGTGATATAGTGTTTCAGGCTACCCATTTAAGCTAAACTCATTTATATACCATATAAAGAAATAGTGGCCTTATAGAATTAAAGTAAAAGCTTTTTCTTGTTACTTTCTGGCTTTTGAAGATTGAGGACCCAAGATATTTATTTACACAGTAGAAATGGATGATCAATATATTTTTGCATTAATACTGGAGCCTTAGTTATTCCATATACTTTGTTACTGGTTTTATGACAGTAACCAAAACATTAGAGAAATGATTGGGTTAAAATTCAAACATGTCAGAATATGGATACAACATTTCTATGTACAGTTTTGTATAAAAACAATCAGAAAAATCACACTTGATTTCAGAAATTCAGATATTCATTAGGTATGGAAAGAGAAAGGAAAATAAATTCACTGTTTATTTTTCAAACTTTATGTGCTTTTTCTGCACTTGTCAAGATCGATAAAATTAAAAACATTTTTGACTCTTTTAGACTGTGGAAGAACTGAAATAAAACTAGAATATTGTTCTTCTGCATCCTTGATGTGTAATAAATATTCCTAATTTAGCTGGTTGAAATATATTAACTTTAAAAATGTGCTGGTAAACAGTCTGATGTGTTCTGTATTACTCCTATGTTTCTATTTGTCTGTACAATGCCTAGCACACAACACTACAATGTTGACACAAGTACTTATCCAAGGACTTTAAGGGATTTTGACAAATACAAACAGAAATAATAACTCTGACAGAAAGAATTCTTCAAAATTGAACAGAATATGTGACGGCACATATTCTGTTCAGTCATTGTTTATACTCTGTTATAATAAGGCTTACATATCAACAATGATACAGACTTGTTCTTCATCAACAAACATTTAAACATGTTGACAGTGTAAGCAGCCAACATAAAGGATTTCAACCTAAACCCAAACAGTGCAGGGTATGATAGGGGAAACAGTGATCTAATCAGAGTGCATGGGAAGCAGCACCATGAAACTGACTCAACCTTTTACTACTGAGTTTTTATGACACACCTGTTCAAAACACATTGTGTTGTTTGCTAACATCAGGTGTCTTAATAGAGAAAAAAATTAATTGATTCTTAGCAGCCAGCTGTGTTTATTTTCTAATTTTTAATACCTTTGTGGCACGGCAGTTACCTTCTGCCAGGACATCCTCTTCAAAGAAACTGATTTTCTTTTTACTCTCGGTTAAATGTGTGACTTCACCCCTCCAACATGAACTCCACGTCACTTCTTACCCTTTTATAAGCCCGTCTCCCGATTGTACTGACTAAGTCTGTTTATGTTGGCATCAGCAAAATCAGTGACAAAGCCCCTGGAAACTTGCCAAGCTTTGCTTTTTGAGCTACAAAAATGTCCTAAAAATATAAATGCTGAATCCCAACATGAAAGGTTAGTTTGATTTAGAGATCACAGAATAATATAGTTTCTTCTGAAGGAGTTTTGCAAAAAAAAAAAAAAAAAAAGATGAAATTGCTTATATAAATGTCAGATTTTTTGAAAAATATACAAATTTTAAGTTTAATACAATGTGAATCTGGCCTAAAGAGTATGTCTCCTAGCTTTGGATTACTGTATTGTATTGATTTAAACACTTGAATGAAGCACAAAGCGGTTCTTGTTCTGCAGCATAGTTGTGCGAGACAACACACCCATGTCCCATTTCTTTCATGTGTTGCTTTGTGTTTGTCCTCTTCTTAATTACATGTCTGGAAAAAACAGGTTGAAACTGATTGGGAACATATTTCAGTTTGCAGTTTTTGTAGCAGGTTGTTTGAGAAAGTGTTTGTAAAGTAAAGGTTTAGAAATAACAGGATCACTTGTTGTAAAATATGTAAAAAACTACAACTGATATTGTTTTCCACTTTCTCTCATGTTGCATGACAGAACACTGTTTTTTTTTTTTTTAAGTATAAACCTTTTATATTTCTTGAAGCATTTGTTTTTCTCTCACACCTAAAATACAAATTGCATGTTAGCCCGTAAATGTTCCTTATATTGCTGGTTAACATCATGTTAAGTAATGTTGCATCTTCATTGTTTACATTAAAACATGGGAGTAAAAAAAATGATTTATTGTGACACTGACACATCTCATGTTGTTGAGCCGTCTTCCTGGTTTGCTTCTCTTGTTTACATAGGTAAAATGTTCACAGATAATCAATTTCCCAAAATAATGAAGTGTGATGTTGAACTAATATTTATTTTATAAATAGTGTTTCAACTATTGAGGGATCACACTATATAACATCATATATTATATAATATGTTAAATAATATAACAATATATTATCACAAACAAAGAATACACGGAACAAAGTACAGTCTGTTTTTCAAAAGAAGTAATTAATGCAACACAACATGGAAAGCATTTCATTGTTTTCCATTTGGCAATTAACTAAAGAACTTTATGGCTCAGTAATTGTTTTCAAAGGCACAATATTTGTAATTGAAGTTTTTACCATCGTCAAAAAACAAGATGGTTTCTCATGTGCTGATTTCAAGTATAGTCTCTCACTCTTCAATTCATTGTTTCAACATTCCAGATTTAAAAGAGGACACATTTTATATCTCAACATCATTTCACCTACCAAATGCTGAATCATTAAGAAATCGTAATGTTCAGTAAAAGTTTTCCTTCTGTTTTTTAATTCAAGAAAATCATATACTTTGCATAGGCAATAAGTCAGGCAATCAGTGTAACGACATGTGCATGAAATCATATTTCTTAATGGTACTAGTTTTGTAACGTTGAACAAGATGTTGAACAGGTCTTAAGTGGCATTTAACTTTGATGGAGATTTTAATAAGCAATCCAGGTCTTCAATGTAACAAGAATTGTGTTTAATGGAAAAAGGAAAATGTACCATACTGAAATATACCAAAACATCTCAATTCAAATGCATTCAGAGTCACTTTTGTTACTGCAAATATAGCACACATAACTCTCTGACTTATTTAGTCAAAGAGTCAAATGTGTGGCTTTGTATTCCAGGAGATATTTATGTTCTTCAAAAACAACACAGCAGGAATATTGTACACTCCTCTCCAGTCTTTTATGATAGAAAGAGTCAAGACAAACATTTCCTTGCTTGGTAGGTCTTCTACACAGGCAAGCTGAGCTGCTGTGTCCTCTCTCTATCCTTTCTTTGTGTAGTTGTGAGTGAGTGTGCATGCCGGCCACTGACAAAGACTGATGAGGCTGTTTTGGGCTACACATACCTTGGGAGCCTGAGAGAAAACCAAGTCTTTACAATTTTGATGGAAGTATGTGTTTTTAAGTTTGTCTTTTCTATTTGGTTTGCCCAGCTGTCACCATTTTGGGGCTTGAGTGTAGTTGTGTATTTCTGTCCTCAGCAGATTGACACATGTCACTGAATGTTGTACTTACTGTCAGTCAAAAATGTGAGAAACTGAAACAGTGTGTGATGTTCCAATCTCCTGACATGGACTTCTAATAAGTATTTTCTGATCGGTTGTTTCAACTCTCACAGATGTCTGTAAAGAATGTCTCCCTCACAGAATAAAGGTAAATTCCTCTTTGAAAAGTTTAGAAAAATTATTTCAGGGTCACCATTGTCTTGATGAGCCCATAAATATTTGTAAAAGAGTAGCTTAGTTTACACTCTCAAATCTCTATCATTGGTTGACTGGTTAGTTAAACAATCAGTGAAAGTTATGATAAACCAGCATGTAGCACTTTATTTATCTTAAAACTGATCATTGCTTACGCTGGACAGTGTTGTAGTTGTCAGACATAAAATACCTGCCTGAACGATGATGCTGTCATATCATCAGTGCACACTAAATGACCTTTTTGTAAAATATTCCACCCCGATCCACACCAAAAATAATGTTTTAGGAGCACGCCAATGGCATTTGTGGGATGTGCTTAGCAAACAGTTCCAGATTTCTGCAGTCGCCACATCTCAGATGTCAGGAACTGAAGGATCTGTCCTTTCCTGCGTGGTACCAGATACCGCAGCAGAACTTCAGAAGTCTACGGGCGACTGGACTTTTGTGACTGCAAAACAAGGGACCAAATAATACTTGATGTCAGAATAAAACTGCTCTAATTTATGCATAACCAAATGTTATGTTCAAGAAAAGATGCTTCTGAATGTCTCAATGTGTTTGTTTCTCTTCAAAGCATCTCCTATTTGTGGACAACTTCTGGTTTACCGATTTATACCACAGTCAATAACATGCAATCAGAGCACATGTTTTTGTGTGTCAACATGCGCGTTTGCTGACAGCTCTCATCTACAACTGAAATCCTGCTGCTCTTCTTGAAAGATAAACATACGCGTGAGGCTCTGCCTAGCAAGCTGCTGGCAGCTGAGGATGTGCTCTGTTTGGAGAGGAAGAGGTTTACAGTTCAAATAAGTTCAAACCATTTTTTATCCGACTTATTAAAGCAAAACTAGACGACCAACCGGAGCAGATTTTATGCAAGTCTTTTAATGTTGCTGCTGCTGTTGTAGTCAAAAAACATATGTGCCCTTTTTACTGCAAACGAGAGAGCAATCTGGTTTTACCTGATTTCAATATGCCTGATAATTCAATATGCAACACATCAGAGAGAGAACTTGAAATGATAAAAAACAAAAATTCTGAATTTATTCTTCCATATAGTTTTTAAAACTACACTATTCAGCCAACTCCTAACTTCCAACTCATCTATAGTCACAAGCAGTGCACTGTAAGTGAAGAAATGAAACTTCGGATTCAAAAATTAGCTTCCCCAGACCGTAACGTTGACAATAGTTAAGTCCAGCCAAGTTAACTATTGAGTTATGACTTTGTTGTTGCTCAGCATTTTAGACAACTTCAGTTATTTTTGGCACTAAGTTAATGTATTTAGGTGTCTGAAAAATGAGCTGTTTCAAAATCTTCTCAATTATTAAGTCACAATTGACAGGCGCTGTTCCATTACCTAGCAACTGCAGCGAAGCCCAGCCCAAGCAGAGCTGGGCTGCCTGGTTGGCTGGTTTCAACTTTGAATGCACTGTACAAAGCTGCTGGAAAGACAATTGTTTTGTTTTTGGCATACCATTCTGAAACCACTTGCTGCATTCTTGTTGATTGTGCAGGAGGCTTTACTTCTGTTTTTCAAAGATGTACTGCTGTATGATTATACATCTGTGTAGCCATTTTCATGTAGACATGTAAATGTTATGATGGGGGGCGTTGCCAGAAGCAACTTAATTGAATTTAAAGAGACAAGACGCCCTAAACAGCTCATTCTGAAATGACCTCAATGTTGGCAGAACTGACCAGACTAAAGCCTCATTATCTAAGAATGATTTTGTGAAAAAAAATATAATGAATATGTTTTGTAGAGTCAGTAGATGTATCCTATTCTGTTTAAGGGAATGTGTCATCTATAAGTTATATGTCATATAAACATTTTATTTTGTTAATGATAATGCTGCTGGTTATTAGACTTCATGTTGAATGTGACATAATCATCAAAATAAATTTATTACAGCTATCTGTTCAATGTCTGCAGCCAGTTTTTTGCAAATCCCTAAACTGTGGTCAGTTAAATACTATATGTACATGTTTTTAATTGCTTTATGTGGTGCAGAAGGACTGTGTCTTATCCAGACTCCTGAACAAGAAGTGGGAATAAAATCAAAGAAAGAATAGAAAAAGTGTGAAAGCTTGTGTCTTGTTGTGTAGCTTGTTGACAGTAAAAGTGTAGAGTTGATGATGGGTGACACATTCAGGGTCAAAGGTGGCAGTGAGTGACAGCTCGGGTCCAGTGTCTGGGCAGCCTCCGGTCTGACAGCCATAACAGACAAGTAGGACTGGTGGGCTCAAGGCAGATCACAGACTGACAAACTGGGAAGCAGTGGTCTGTAGTTTAGGCTTGTTCTGCCAACATGATCATGACAAAGAGCTCGGAGGTAGTACTTGTGAATAAACCACACCCTATTCACCCATTAAATATAAATTAAGAATATCTAAGAAGGAAACACCCTTAACAACAATAAAATTAATTATTAATCAAAGTACTGTAATTGTTGTCATTTGATAAAATTAATAATGTTAAATGACGCATGTTAAAATAATTTTCTTTCTGTTTAAAGCGGTATGATAACCATTTGTGATTTATTGAATCTAAAGGTTAGCTTTTTCAGTTCCTCTGTGGTACCTAAAGTATTTGATACCTTAAGTATTACACATAAAGTATTGCATGTGAAGTATAGTATGTGGAGTATGTTCATCAAACTTTCCTGTTTGATGTTAATCGAAGCTCAATATATGTGTCTCTTATTTTCTATATCACAGCATTTCATGTTGTGAGAACAAAATTTCCACATTACCTTCGTTTGTAAAACTTGTGTATTTGCAGGTAGGACCAGGTAAAGTGGATCAAAACTTCTGATATGCATGGGAAGTCCATCCTCACTCCATGCAATAACTACAAAGAAAACAAGATTTGGTAAGCCTTCATCAAAAGAGTCCTATTAAATTATGTCTAACAAGTTTTTCCTTAAGACAAACTATCTATCTTATGTTTTAATAATATGGGGAAGAATACCATTGAGCTGTCACTGAAGCAGCACCAATATAGAGAAAGTGAGATGAGAGTCATGAGGGCGAAGAGCCTGAAGCCAAAAGCAATGAGTCAAGATGATTATTAAACTAATGTTTTTTGACAGGAAACCATATTTCTGGCAAAATGGACAGTAATTTCTAGGCAAGTCCTCCTTCAAATAAAAAAAATACCTCTACAAAGTTTCTTTTGTTCCATTAAATATTAAAAATGTGTCTTCTTACAGTAAAATGATGACAGTGCTGAGCAACAAAAACTACACCAAAGCTGGGTAACAAGCATACAGAATAGTTTAAAATTCTGCAGATGCTTTTCAAATCATAGGGCTAGGAAAACAAAAAACGACAATAAGCTACAATAAGAGCATTGCATTTTCCTAAACTCAATTAAGTGGCTTTCTTGTCTAAACAAATAGTAAGCAGAACCAAAATAGAAAGTGAATGAATAATAACAGGAGCAATCTTTACAGACACCATGTGATTCCTTAAAACACGGCACAGTAGTTAACCTTCCAAGAAATGGTTGTTCTGCCAAGAATACACCCAAAACACATTAATGACTTATCCAGGAAGTCAAAAAAGTACCAGGAAAAAAACAGCTCAAGCATTTCAGACCTCACTAACCTTTGACGAGGTCAGTGCTCACCAATGAACAGTCCATGACGTTACGCTTATGCAGAGTTGGGTTGTGTAGAGAGACAATAATCTGATGCAGATCAGCCGGCAGACATGAGCTGCGGTAAATTAATGGTGGTTGTGGTAAATTCAAACAAAGGAGACAGTCTGTCAGTCAGTTAATCTGCAGCTGTCTGATGTTAAACCTTCTGACCTTTTTTGCTGGATAATGACAGTTTAATCCCACCCCTGCCCTCACACATGCACACATTTATGAATATATCTCTTTTTGGACAAATCTGTTCACATTTGGCATTTCTTATCTTTTTACTGTTGCACACCACAAAGCCATACAGCTTTTTGGATGGTTGTTTAAAAAAATAGCGACATGAAGTCAAATGTACTCTCTCTCTTTCTCGCTCTCATTCACATTACTTACTCAACCTCTCAATTGTAGATGTCCAAATATACACTCTGCTGCACATGCACATAGTGGCCATGGTTCATTTCATAATCCTCGGCGCCCTTGACATACTATCATTATATAAAGTTTTGCTCTTTCTCCCCCTTTAGCCTTTATCCATTTTACTTTAAAAACTCAATTGCACATAGCCATCTGAGATTTCTACCAGTCACCAGCTGTCCTGTGAGGTGAGGAATAAAGGCAGGAGATCTCAGTCATTGTTCTTTCTTCAGATTTTTGTTGTCTTCTTTGTGGTTTTCTCCAGTAGTAACATCTGGCTGTGATGCAAAAGTGTTTCCATCACAGTTTTGTGAAATACATCTAGTTTGATAAGGCTGAAAAATTACCTCATCCTGGCACAAAAACGTGTTTATCAAAAAAGTCAGTTTTTTTTTTTAAATTGGCATGTTTCCATTGAACAACTTTATTTTTGTAATTTCAAGTTGTGCGATTTTATGGTTAATGAAACTGAAGCCAACTATACAAATATTCATGCTAATAAAGAAATAAGAATTATTTTATGTTCTTTTTTGATGTTTCTGTCCATCTTTCCACTGACCTCTGTAAGAGCTCTCCTGTTTGCCCTTTGCTGTGGCATATCTCGCCCATCCTGCTGCTGATATGCTTACTGCAGCCCTCTGCTTCCTCAAAGACAAACCATTAACAGCAACACCAGCCCCACTGAATGACACTGTGGTTTCCTGATGTTACATCTTGTTAAACTCCCAACAAACAGAGAGAGAAATGAACAGCTTTGATAGAAGATTAAATGGTTTACGATAAGAAGCTCTAATTGACCCGAGTCCTGTTTAAGAAAGGGTCAAAGTCACAGAGAAGGAGTTAAAAGAGATTCCGTTTTGTACTTGTTTTGCACCAAATCACTTTTTTTTTGTTGTAAATTCTTCATAAGACATTGTAAAGCCAACCAGTTTGCATGCACTCCATAAGGTTCTCTTTCCAGGGTGGATAATACAACATCTAGCTGGAATAAATAATGAACATGGGTGAAAACAAAAGTACTTTTAAATTTTTATTTATATTAAAAATCTAATTCTTCCAAATTACTCCGGTTGATGCTACACTTTTGATTTGTGTGTTTCAGTTTGGTGAAGGGTAGCAAACAGAATTTCCATCGTTGGATCAGATGCATGTGAGTATGTGTGAATTATGTGTGGTGGTCCAGCAGAGTTATTGATGCTCGTGACCTTGAGGCCTTAAAATAACAGCCATCTACTCAATTATAGATTATACTGCTCCTATGAGGGAAAACTGAGCGTGAGTGCCCAAGTTAACCCGTGTCTGTATGAGCACGCAAGAGCAGGGAAAATGACTGACATATTTAGAAACACATTTGTGAGCTAGAATTATTTTGAGTCTCTGTGTGTTTATGTTTGCCTGCGAGTTTTGCAGGATCTGCAGCATGACAGAGATGCAAAAGGAATTCACCACTGCTATAAAGAATCTACATGTTTCTCTCCCCAAGGGGTGCAGAATAACGGCAGAGACACAGGAGAGGGTGGATTTGTCAGGACATGAATGTGAAAGGAGAAAAGATAAAGATATAAAACGAAGTCATCATGAACAAAACGGTTCAGAGTCATCATGAGTAGCAGAAAAGGGAATAATACATATAGAAAAACTTGGTGCTTTGATTGGAAGTAAGAACTCTGATTTGCTGTAGTTGATTATGTGTGGCTGCCAAGCAGCTATTTAACTAGCTAAGTGTTTAATTCTGCAGAAATAATAATCATGCAGTGCTGTTGCTGTGGATCCAAATGCAAATGTTAAAGCAGCAAACGCCTGAGTTGATTTAATAAGCTGAAAGAGGAAAGTTACCGACAAGGCACAAAGAATACAGGCCATGAAACTTGAGTGACAGCAACTTGAGAATCCAGCAAACTAGCAAAAGTGTGGCGCTTAAATAATGACAAAAATGATGGAAACCAAGTGAGTCCAGACAAAGGGCTGCAGAACAATTGAGGGAGAATCCCAGGATAATTATGGAAGGTAAGTAGCAAACAGAAAATGAGAGATGTGGATCAAAACACGCATAAGACTCAATAGATTTCAAGAGAGAACTACAAAATCCAACTCAGTTAAGCTCCTTATTGTTACTGTTGATTTTTAAAACATGTCAATGTCTTTGAATTTAAATGTTTGCAACAGGACTGACATAAAACATATTTCAATAATAATGCTAGGAACACACACATGGAAAAAAATGAAAGCAACAAATGAAGTTATGGGTAAAAATCTGGCATGACAGAGAATACTCATTGACCATATAACAATGAGTTATATGGTCAACTCATTGTTATGAGTTATATAACACTATATAACACTATAACACTATAACACTATAACATATAACACTTGCCAAGGTTAATGTGACATAAAAACTCTGACTATCATCATCTCTGACCAGTCTTATGTGTGTTTGATCTTTATGATACTGAATACATAACAAACGTCTGACACCTTCGCAGAACATCTGCTTATTCTGTTATTACCTCAAATTCAAGCGGTATTCATGTTTTAGCAAGACACTGTAGATAAACAGAGGTATTAGGTGAGGCATATTGTGCATTGACTCTGTCTGTCTTCTAGAGATATCTCTGAGGAGCTACTTTATTGCTGTCACATGAAGCTGGGAGGACACCCTGGGGCACCCTAGTGGAAAAATTATATCTTCAGCTGCCAAGGCAGGGCTGTTGGACTCCTGCAGGGGGAAACAGTTTTTTTATTTCAAGGACGTGTGAATGTCACTGCGGTTGTTAGTAATTTGCATGCAACACATTATAACTTGTGGTTATTTAACTAAACAACAAGTTTTTTTTTCTTTTTTTCACCTTATTTTCCTAGACATGGTGGCTGAAAACAGTGAAGCACCTTTCAGAAAAAATCGCTTTTCATCTCAGGAAATGAATCAAATTTCTTGCACCCGTTTGTCATGATTTGTAAATGCCAGGATGGATTGGAAGTTGAGGGATTGAAAACAGAAAGAACAGCTGATGCACAGTGAAGGTAGGTAGAACAACTGTGTATGTGGTCACAATTTACAAAAGTGTTCTCCATAATATGACTCATGCAGCGTAGAAAACCAGATAAATAAAGAAGTATATAGGAACAAAAATTTGTCTTTTAATAAAATCAATAAAAAATATTGTCATATGAACATTGCCATTTTGTTTCTAAAGAAAAAAGACAACATCAATACAACAAATACTGCACAGATATTGCTTCAAATTCTTTGAATACTGTACAGTAACTTAAATGTGAAATTCTTTTGTATCTCAAAGATTGTTTATATCTGCAGTTATGACTCATAATAAGTTATCAGCTAAACCAAATTGTCTTGTAAATTGCTACCAAGCAGACAGGCTCTCAAAGCTTTTCTGTGAACTCCTTGGGGAAATTTTTTACTGACACTGCATCTTTCATTTTGCAATATCAGTTATGAAAAATGTGTCTGCAGTGATGTATATTTGTTTAGATGAATTAAAAATCATTCAAAGAAGTGCATAGATTTTTTTGCTCAGCTTTTGGGGTTTGATCCCTATTGGCAAATGCATTTTTTGAATGAGGAATTAATAGCTTCATCAGGTTGTAATATATCATTTTAAATGATGATAGCATAATAAGGGAACTCTTTGTGCTTTAGAAGAACATCTCCTGTCTTAATGTTGCCTGGTGAGAAACTTGTATCATCACTGATATAAATGTCTCGAAGATTCATTCATCACAGTTTGGTATTGATCTTTACCATTTAATTAACATAAATGTAAAATAAAGTTCAGATCACAGAATTACTCAGCAGGTCATGAATGAATTTGCATTGCACATAGCCTGACTTATTAGCTCATAATTTAATGAAACCATTTGCAGAATGAAGCCTGACTCCTTCATTTAATGAGAGGGAAGAAAAGTCACAGTTTCTGCCATCTATTGCCTTATTCTCTAATTCGCAATTTTTTTTGCATGAGTTCATCTTTATCACCACTTAAATGCAATACATTAAACTGTACCAGTTCTTTCTATCCTATTATAACAGGACTCTCCAAACCACAGAGTATAGGATTGACTTTACAGCAAACAACATCCAACTGCATAGATCAAGACATAATTTAAAGATTTGTATGCCCAAAATGTTATATATACCTGAACACACAGTGAAAACTTCATGCTGCCATGGAGATGCCTGAACAGTCTTCCACCTCAAGGCAACATGCAGTTTTCCATTAATAGTACGGTAAGTTGCTGCTGCAGACAGAGGTTTGCATTTTAATATGTTTTCATTATTTAATTAGAAAAAAAATGTATTAAAATGGGGGCTTTCATCTCCAGTTCTCAAGAACCACTGTCCTGCATGACTTAGATGTGTCTCTGCTTCAACAGAAGTGACTCACATGACTGAATTACTTCCTCAGCATGTCATCAGGTTCTGCAGGAGCTGACTAATAAATCATTAATTTGATTCAAGTTTGTAGCACCAAGGAAATATCTAAAACATGAAGGTCACTGGATCTTTTAAGACTAGAGTTACCTCCAACTTTCAACCAACGATTGCTTGCCTGGAAAAATAAATAAACAAATGTCTTTTTAATGAAAAAGAGTGAACGGTTATTTGAATGCAAAAATGTAAGGCCAAACATTTTAATTTTTTTATTTATTTATTTTTTTTTTTCACAAGAACAGATGAAGTTACCATCCTTTTATGTGTTTTTCACTGTTTGAACTGGTCAGGTTGGGAATCTTGAAGCTTTTATCTCTGAAACATGAACTCAAGGGAGAATAGAGAAA
This sequence comes from Poeciliopsis turneri, assembly GCA_922788865.1. Classification (NCBI taxonomy): domain Eukaryota; kingdom Metazoa; phylum Chordata; class Actinopteri; order Cyprinodontiformes; family Poeciliidae; genus Poeciliopsis; species Poeciliopsis turneri. The sequence goes on along the minus strand of CAKLNU010000112.1, from coordinate 3,183,817 downwards.
AGAAGAGCAGCTTCTGTATCTATACTGCATTCTCACAGTACTGCAGCAAAATACAAAGAGTGCTACAATGAGAAGAGTTCACACAGAGTTTATAAGGAACAAAGTGTTTCAGTCACTTGCATAAGAAGATAGTGAATAAAAAACCCAATGTTATCATTGGAAATTAGCTAACAACTCAAGAAACACTCAAATGTCAGAGTTGACATTAAACTTAGCATTTAGGTGTTGATTTCATCTTGAAAAATAGAAATTGCACATCTTTCAAAACAATGGAGTGCTCCTCCATTAGGAGAACAGGATGGTTTGCTTTCAGCAGGCAATCATAAGGTCATACAAAGAGCATAAGGTGAGAAACAGGACATAGTTTGTTCACTAAGTGGGAGGAGGGTGTGAAATGTTCTAAACAAAAGTATAGTTCACTTCAGGAGCTATGCAATTCCTGATTGATCTACCCCCAAACACACACGCTCCATGACAACTTAAATCAACCTAAGTGGCTATTCCAGAAATCTGGATACCTCTGGCTCAGGCTAAATGGAGAGTCAATAACAACTGGTCAGCTAACTTTAGTGTGAACAGGAATGTCTGTAAAGAAAAAGGTCAGAACTATAGGCTAAAGCCTGTGCACAGTAAAATGTTTTAGGAAAATATAAATAATATTTGTCAAACCAAAATGTGGAAAACTTTGGTGTGAGTGTGGATTCCTATTTGTTTTCCAATTAAGGCAGATTTATAAGAACACAACATTAACTGTGTAGAAGATACATGGCAGGGAGTTAAACAGGGTCAAAATCTCCTTAAGTTATTTTTTCTGTAGGCATCTTTCAAGGTTTTGCAATTTAGTTACTGTACACACGTACTGCACATGCTTTAACATAAGATTTGCATGTGATGCAGACTGAAGCTGGACTAACAAGTATTAGTGCATTTTCTTCCAAAGTCAGAATGTCACAACTACAAACCTTCTACAGACCTACATTATTACAATAAAGAATGTTTTTACTGAGCTTAAAAGCTTTCTCTTTCCTGTTGCTTTTTTTTAACCCATGTGGATAATCACTCTCCTACCAACTTCTGCTAGCACTTTCTCAGGATCCTTTGCTTTCATTTTAGGATTGATACACTTAATTCACACCAAAAGTCCTTGATCTGTGGCAGAAACCTTTCATATAATTTATGGACAATCTTTTGGCATTTATATTGAACGTTGCACCTTCAGCATGTGGAAGAATTAAACAAGTATAATTAAAAACTGGCTGATACATATATGACTGAATTTACAGAATACATAATCTTGGTGCCTTTTGCACCTGCTGAAGCCACTGTATCTGCACGGTACAAAGCTGACGCAGCGCTGGATAAGAAAGGTCACCGTCGCTTACTGTATAAACTTCTGTTACAGCAAACATTAGAAGCTGCCAGTGGCCTTCACCATCAGAATCATATTTGGAGACACACACTCTCCATGGTCCATGTTGTTGGTGAAAAGGTGAAATGTCTGTTGACATCTTTGGATTTAGACGCTGTTGGCTCCCTTCCCGTGTTTGGCAGTTAATAAAGGTGATAAATGATTCAGGGAGCAAATCTATTCTTGGCTATTCTTCTTCAGTCTAAGTCGTCACTTTTATTACCTTTATGTATTCTAGGCTGTGGTTCTTATTCATTCTTTTATGTCTTATTTTTGCTCCTCTCTTCCTTTAAAAAGTTCCAATACAGTCTTGTATTTGTTCTCCTTCTTTTGTCTGTTTGTTCCAATATTACTCTAGGTGATTGGGTGCATGTGTTGTATTACAGTCATACCACAGGGAACAGCCGTGGTGTCCGCTCTCTTTTGCGGTCCATTGCTATTTACAGAGTGTATCACATGAGCACAATGACAAACACATATACACAATGACCTTCACACACGTGCTTACACACAGTTCCCCTGTTGAACACACACAGATGCTGACACTGAAATTTGCAGACACTTATGCAGTCAAACACACGCTACATGCTCCAGTTACAAACACAGGTATTCAGAGCACTCCCACATTCATCCACACATAAATTGTTTGAACCATATAGAAATTACAAATGCCACCAGCATGCATAACAGCATCTTGTCCTGTGGGACTCACCACTGCCACACCAGTCTACTCTGCTCATCTTTTTCTTTAAATTATTACTTACATTTTTCTTTTTTGGCAGGAAGATGTTTATCAAAATTTACTCAAATCAGTTTGATGATTTTATTTATACAGGGATAACTCAGCTCTAACGCTAAATGTAAAGATATGTCATTACAAATGGTGGATTTGTTTATGTTTAGTCAGCAGCACTGCAGTTCTATGTTAAAGCCATGCTGGTGGAAAACTGGGAGGTAAATCTATCTGCCCATCTGTTGTCCTGACCTCTGCTGCAGTAATTCAATGTCAAACTGCTTCCTGTTCTTACTGTATCCATTCATCTCATTTTCGTAAGTGCAGTGCCTTGGAAAACTATGCCCACCTCTTGAACTGGTGTACATTTTTCCATGGTATAATCACAAATGTCACTGGAATATATTATATATTTAGAATAACTTTAAAAGTTCTTGTTGACACAAAGATGCTCAGCATCAATACTTTCAGGAGCATAAAATCTCCAAAAAATATGTCAGCATTTGTGGCTGCAATGTAACAAAATGTGCAAATGGTAAGTGATTGAAAAACTTTTCTAAGGCACTAAATTCTGGATGTAATTTCTAAACTTTTTAGTGAAAAGTAGTGGATAAAACCCAATAAGGTGAGTTTAATTGCTGAAACAGTTTTTTCTGTCTCCATGCTGCAAGTGGTGTGTGTATGCATGGTTTTTGTGTGTCATTCAACCTGGAGCTAGCTTCAGGCTGAATCAGACCTGGCTGGCATCTCCACATGCTGTGAGAGACAGAAAAGGAGAACAGGCACAAGAGAGCCAAGAAAATGTCACATCTATTAAACAAGGGAATGCGATATAAATAGATGAACATGTCATGAGAAAAATACTGAAATAAGGGATACCCTATTCCAAAAAAATATATATTTTAGGAACAAATAAGATTATTATCCTTTGTCAGAGGTGGGTAGGGACCCAAATAATGTAATTAAGTAAGAAGGAGCACTACTGCCACATATTTTTACTTAAGTAACTCAAGAGTAAAAATGATTTGTTAAATGTTTACTAAAGTACTGAGCAACTGATCAAAACATCATCAAATCCTGTGGAAATGTTGGTATTCTAAAACTGCATTGAATAAAAACAATTCAACAATATAATTACAAAATAAACATTATTTCAAATGGATTTTTTTTTTCAGTATAAAACTTCAACAAAAACTGCAGATGTGTGTCTGTATCTGGTAAAGTTTTAAACAATGTTGATGTTTTTCACTCAATAAAGTTACTCAGTGGGAAGAGTAACCAGACTCTTTCCACTGTAGTAAGGGTAGTGAGATTTCATAATAAAAGCAAAAGAAAAAAAAGTATGGTGGAGTGAAAATATGAATAAAAAGTATTTTTTTTCTTTGTTCTTTAATCAAATAAAAGTAATTGAGTAAATGTAACTGCCAAACTCTGCCCCTTTTAAATGTGTTGCTGTGAATTTCTTTGTTTTCTTAGTTTTGAACATGTAATTATATGAAAACACCAGAAGAAAATAATACTTTTAGGTTGATTTTACTTTCGTTTTGAGTGGCATGATCCATTTGATCCTCATGCTGATGACTGCCTGGGGGTTTTCTAACCAATCAGCCCCTAAATCCAAGCATCTACCCTCTTGCACCTGCCAGCAGTTAAGGGAAGCATTAAGTTTCTTTTGTTTTGTTTTTTTCTCCACTTCGGCAGCAATGTCCGTGAGCGTGTGTGCAAGTTAAACAAGCAGAATCAGACCTAACCTTTACACCCTGTTATGAAAACACAAGAGGTGGGGGCTGAGCTATGCTTGTGCCTGTTATTTTGCAGGTCAATGTGACGATAACATGTCTGTGTGTGTGTGTGAGTGTGTGTGTGTATCTGTATATATAAGAGCTTATGCAGGCACAAATTTGAGTGTGTGTTATGAAGGTTGGGTGCCCATGGGGAAGACTGGAGGCGCTCTTGTTTTGAATTCCTTCAAGCCAACTGTCATAATAGAGTTGCATAGAAGAAGTTTGAGAAGTGAGGGGAGGAAAACTATCACAACAATACTGTGATTTTTCTTTGTCACTGAATTTTGGGATTTCTACCCCACAAGTCTGAAGAAAAATTGTGTGCACTTTGCAACACTTGAATAACATTTTGAATAAAATGTATCTTCCTTACATTCCAGCCCTTCACTGCCCAAACCTAACCCTTCCAAGAAAATAATATTCTCCTGATTACCTTTATCTATTTTGAAGCAGGGTGATATTATATAAAATAAACTTTGTTGAGTTTTATATCATGTTATAATGTTATTGCCTCATCAAAAATACCTGGAGTGTTGCATTGCTTCTTTCGTGCATATTTGAGAAATTGTTGAATCTCTGAATTTCCTCAGAACTGCAGTCTCAGGCCATGCTGTCCCGACACAGCTCCTCCAGACTAGGGGTATCAGTAATAATTGAAAACCTGGTGGAACTGCATGTCAGCTGAGCTCATCATACAAATTCTCAGTACAAGTCTCCTAAAAATGGCTGTAAATGTTATAATAGATGAAAATTGTTGCGATGACGTGTTGAAAGATGTCAGAATGACCAGGAGTTTCTTAAAGAGACAGAGGCAAATTTCAAGGTGTTGGATTGTGAAGTCAAGTTTCTTTTAAGTTGAAACTTGACTTCAAGTTTCAACAATCAAATATTTGATAGAGCGTTTTTACAATTGATGGTAACAGTAATTTATTGTGCTATAAAATGGAACTGGAAAATATACAAAACCAGCCATTTAATATGAGTTTTGCTCCATATTTTAGTGCTAATAAAGGGACGTACCTTAAATATAAATCTTTTCACTCTTTCCCCAAAAAATCTTGTTGCAAAGATGAATTTTACCTGCTTCCCAAAACGTTATGCAGCAAAAATATATTTTTTTGCACATTTTATCCTCACTACAATTACTTGTGGAATATTCTTGCAATTATATTCCCTATCATAAAATTCCCTGCTGGTTGTGGGCATGCACACTGACTCATAATAGGAAACCTTTGAGGGGAGTATCGGCCTCACAGTGACCCTTGTTAAGCATGATAGGATAAAAACCAAAACCCCATATCAACCCAATTACATGTGATGCACCTCTGCAAGCAAAAGGTCAAAGAGAAGTCAAAATGTAAATCAACAGTTTGTGGGGAATCCATTGCACAAAGGAAAGAAACTATAAAAATTAATGTTTTTTACTTATAAAATAATAATAATGATGACTTGTCATTTTAACTTAAATGTTACCACTGGGATTTGTCCTTTTACTCCTCTGTATTCAAGTTCTGTTTGTTTGAGTATATGCAACTAGTAATACTTTTATTTTATAGTAGAAATAGTAAAAAATCATCCTTTGAAGAAAGAACATCAAGCCCTCAAAACTGCAGAGGCTAAAATATCAATAGACTGATTCATCCTACTAGACTAGTGAGGCTCCGATTTTAAGTTCTAACATCAAAATGCAGGGCTAAAGCTGTTTTCCTCTTTTGTAGGAATATTTTCTCTTTGTAACAGTGTTGCCTGATTAAATTTTAATTCTGCATTCAATTATTGCTTGTCAGAGTTTGAGTTACAGAATATATTCCATGTCATCCTAATTACTGATGACAAAATGGTACATTTTGGTTTGGCGGTTTTGCATAGTTCTTTTTTTTTTTTTTCTTGAAATGAGATGAATGTCAAATAACCAGATGTCCAATTATGAGTCTGATAAGACAATTTAGTAAATCACAAACAGAAATGATCAGTTTAGTTTTTTCTCAGCTTTTTTCTGTCTCAGAGTAAATCTGTCCCTCCCTCGCTCTATTTCAGCCTAATACAATTTCACACATTTAGCTTATTTCTGATTAAATCTTCCATTTATTTGACCTTTGGTGTGACAGTACTTCAGTTCCAATAATGTCAAAATTATTGACATTATTGAAATGTCGATAATTGAAACGAATTCAAATTACAATTTTATTTGGTTAATTCAGCATTATATTTTTGCAGTGTCCTATCAGTAGAGCACAATTTCTCACTGTTTTCTGCTTTTTCACAGACATAAATAAAAATAACTTGTTTGCTGTTAAAATCTGAGGAATGCCTGCTGAATACAGTAGATTTGCAAAGGATTGGTAAATTGGTTGAAAATTAAAAAATATGAGAAAGCAATTTTCCAAACACTCAATATCGTCCAGCTGCAGAAACCTAGCTAAGATAATTTGAGCTCTTTCTGTGACCACAGCTTTCTGTGAGAGCATCGATCTACCAGTAAGCACTACAGAGGAAGCTGATGTGCCTTTGAGATGGCCTTGGTAGCAGCAGAATTAGATGGAGGCTTATGTTCTTAACTCCCTCCCACCACTGCACGCACACACACACACACACACACACACGCACGCACACACGCCACATGTCCAGCATGCATACAAATGGTAAAAACTTGGCAGGCAGCTACATTTGCACAAGTGCACAAGAAGAGACTCAGGTAAGGAGAGATCCTCCCTTACAGACATCTAATAACACAACACTAATTAATAACTGAGCTAATAGGAACTCATGATAAGCCACAAGATCAAAGTGAACACATATGAATGCGCATTTTTTTAATATGATATGCGCGCACACACACACACACACACTTACTAACCTAAAAGACCTTCAGCTTGGGCTGTAAAATGTAAATGTAGCCTGTAGGTCAACTGGTCCTGACTCAGGCACACGCACACACACGCGTGCGCCTTCACAGCTGAGGGCTCCAGTGTAACACCGGTCACTCATGTAGAACCATTTGACCTTCAACTGATACTTGTCTTTGAGTTCCATGAAACAGATTGGAGAGAAGTTAAAAATTACATTACATATAGATGTAAAAAGCTAATCTGTTGAGTGTTTTAATCCTGCACACCTGTTCAGACAATGACTGCAGCACTAGACTAAAATCTTTGAGACTGTTTCACTGACATGACATATAGACTGTATAGGTCAAATGTTACTGCAACAGCATTTTTAGCACATGAATATAGCTTAAAGATTAAGAACTGAAAAACAAAACGTTTACACTTTTTCAAGCAGAAATTTTACTCTTTTTTGCAATATCAATGATTGATCGGTTTTTGTCAACCTTAATATCTTGTCAAAAACTGATGTCTGACCTGTGATTTTTCTCAAACATTACAAACTTGAGAGAGGAAGCCCACTGAATAAAAACAATGATAGATTATGTTAGAAAACTAAACTTTGAGATATGTAAATATAAAAATGTTCTATATAGTAACGTATTGAACCAGATCTCTTTGCAATTCTTGTCAAGACTAACCAATGGGGATTAGAGTGTTACTTTCTCCTCAGTTGGAAGAGACTGTTTATTCTCTTCGCTGAGTAAAATCTTTGTTTGTTCTTCGGTCTTTAATTAAATATGATATACAATAAATTGCAATGAAATCATTTTTCTTCTTCTGAGATCAAATAATTTGATGACATGTGACCATACCTCTATAAAGAACAGAATATTACAGAGTCCAAATGTTTTTCTCTAACTATATATGTTGAGCAATCTTTTTTTGCACTGTTTCTGACTCCTGATTGTCTTGAGGTTTGATCAAGCAATTCAGTAAAGATTTAAATAACAAAAGGGATGTTTTCATCCCTAACCTCTTTCCAGCTCTTTTTCATTTGATCTATTTGACCTCTTTTCCCTGAACATCTTTATAGTTTATACATCTTCAAATTCTTCTCTCCCACCTTCCACCTCACCCTGATTTTAAATTTCTTTCTCTTTTTTACACAATTTCATGCTTCTGATTCAACATAATAACGCAGCTTTTTAACTTCCACACATTTTAATTGATCTCTTCCTTTTCCTTATTCTGGCTTGCAGGCACAAAGCTGCTCCTGCATAAGTTTCTCCTTCATTTCCCTTGTTGCTCATGAGAGCCGTCAAATAAAATATTTTGTACAAGATTGAAACAAACAGATTAAGCTAAACTTGCTGATCCAAGATAATCTGAGTAGTCAGCCATCGACAACAGTATAGATTTTAAATTAATAAATCAAGGCATTAACTGTGTTTGAGAGAGATTTTACTTGTGTTGATTTGTGCAGATTTTAAATGTCTAAGTCTTCTGTGCTTTGAGTTTTAGTTACCTTCACAGTGGTTTTATATCACTTTAATAGCTTGTTATAAAGTCGCAGAAAGATAGAAAATCAATACAGCTTTCTTGGTTGTTTATTCTCTTTCCTTCAATATCCAAACACCCATTCACAGCAGCAGCACGACTCTCTGTGTTTTTACTCTTATGGAGTGCAGACATTCAGATTCTGCTCAGTCCTGTTATGTTATTTTGCACCAGTTCATGTGAAAAGGGCGTTCACCTGAAACTAAAGAAAATGTGATCATCTTCCCATCTACAGTTATCTTCCATTCAGTGTGATTTCATTTCAAAAAGAATAAAAAGCTTTGTGTTTTGGAACATTTGTAAACAGATAAATACATATGTTTTTATATATTCTCTGGTGTGCATCTTTGACTTGGTGAAATCTTACAGATAACAAAGGAACTGCTGTTGGGTTGCAGTAATGGTTCAATCAGTAAATCAAGTTTATTTGAATGGCACTGTTATGGTCCGACCAGAAAGGCAAAAGGACAAAGGCATATAATATATATATATATTTTCTATTTATTTTTCCAAAAATTCTTCACCAAAGACTTCCAACATCAAATCTAAAAAATAAAGCAAAATGAACCCAAATCTAAGACATAGATTTCTATGCCTTAGAAATATACTAAGACATACCTAACTCAGGATAACAAACCAAAACTGACCCCAAACAATGAACACAAGGAAATATACACACAAAGGCTCACCTACACAAACAAAGAGGAGTGGAAAAGGAGACAAAGACAAACAATGCATAAACATAAATAACTAATTCAAACCAAAACATTTTGACTACAACACAACTGTGAGAAACAAAACAACCTAACACCAAAAATATTTTTGCAGTTATGCTATTAGTAGAGAGAGGCAGATTCTTTAAGTCCCCTGCTTCCAGCAGCGCGATGGTTTGTTCCACTTCCTGGTTTGTCTTTCAACCAGTTCTTCAAACTCAGCAAAACAAAGTAGTTAATGATTCAAATAAACAAATGGTGTTTACTAAATGTGTGCATCCATAATAGTAAACAACTTAATGCAATAACCACCACAAAAAAAGTGTGAAATTACAAATATATTGTTTGAAAACATTTAATTAAATACTAACATTGGGGAAAATTTGGAGGAATTGCTACAGGCATATTTCAATGTTCTTTACATTATAAAAACACAAAAAATTGCTATTATCATCTGAAGAAACAACCAAACAGAGCCAGGATGTAGGTCTTAATGCTGTCAATCCTCCTTTTGATTGTGCTGCTAAATGTGCTAATGTCAGGAAAACAACTCACTGTCATAGGAAAACCTTTTTTCTGTCATCCTTGGTGGCCATGCTAATTAGCATTAGCATTCAATACAAGCTCTGTTGAAGGGGAGAACATGTAGGGGAGGAGGGTGGTAGGCAGTGCACATACAGGCCTGATTGACAGTGATAAAACCCTCCTCTTGGCTCTGATTGGTTGTTTGTAGTTAGAGCTGGGAGAAGGCACAGGACCTTTTTTTTCACTGACTATTTATCCCACATTATACTGCAACAACAAAATGACAGTTTGAACAAATATGCAAAAAAAAAAAAAAATCTTTTTATAAAAGTTACACACTGCAGCTTTAATGCCTTCCTCTTAGACATCAGACTCCATCTGCTGAACAGAAGTCATGGTGAACAGATTGAGACGATCCTCAAAGTGCTCAATCCATCACAAGTGTCATCCCTCGGTGTCCTTTTGAGTGGAAATCTGCCATCAATGTCCTCAAAAGCCACTTTATTAAGTGATTTAAAAAGTTTTTTTTCTGAATCCAGTCATGTCTTCAGCAACAGTCTTTGATCTCAAAGGTCTTTCTCGGGTGATTTTGCAATTTACTTTCCACATATCACATACAAATCAAAATGTTTTAAATAAGATAAAATTAAATATTATGTAGTGTTAATGCAAAATACCGTAAATACTCTTTACAGTATTTTTACTTTACCGTAAAGAATAAAACAAAAAGGTTGATTGAAGCTGATGGAAAAACTATTCAACTGACAGACTGATAGAAATCACTTCGAGGCATCTTCGTTATTGTCAGCTGACTTCATAATAATACATTTTTCTGATCAGATGTGTGAAAACTGCCTCATCATGCTGAATCGTTTGGGCTTGCTGCTGCAGGCAGTACGGAAAAAAAAGACAAAAACACTGAGATGTTTTTTTTTCTCCTCAATTTATCTGATAATGTTCTACAGAGCCTCTGGACCACAACAAAACACACAGCGTAGCCCTTTTTTGCAGATTTCATATTTTACTGCCCTGTGGTACTCAAAGTACTCTATGTGCCTGTACACGTTTTATTGCTGAAAACAGCAGGAAGCCGGAGGGCTGGGTGCACGTCAGCTGAGAACTGTTGGTTGCTTCCAACTTGTTTTTGTTCATTTCAAATTTAATTGAATCTTTTGAAGCCAAATCGTTTTTTTAAAATAAACTGCAGTGCATGAAAATTGTTTTAATTATCATTTTAAAGTTAATCTTTCTACTAGGGGCTACACTTTTTTTCTGAAGACAGAGAGTAATGGTGTATAGATTTCAGTCTCAGTTCTCCAGCTTGCCTGATGAATTTCCTCTACAGATTCTACAAATCGTTCATACAATATCTTCCAAATTCTTCTCACTCCTTTGTACATGTTGTCTCATTAAAAACAAAACTTTACTGTATATTGGTTTTCATGTGGTAAGCCAACACAATGTAATGCATAATAATTGTGATTTTTATTTATTCATTTTGTAATAAATAGTCTGGATAGCATGGCATGCATTTATAATCAATTCCACATAGTCAATGATTTGTAGAACCAGTTTTCCTTTAATTACAGCTCCAGTATCTCAGAGTGTGTGTGCGTGTTTTGCACATCAAGAGGCTGAAATATTTCTCATTTTTCTTTTACAAAATAAATAAAACTCAGATTAATTAAAAATATCTATGTTAATATTCAAGACTTGTCCAAATTCAATCTTTATGGGCTTGAGTCCTGTATAATCGAGGTGCTCCAACATAACTGATTTAAATAGCTTAATTGTACTGGATTTAAATCTGAGTTACAGAGTAAAGGGGTTTAAAAGCAAAAGCACACAAAAAAAAAATGTAGATCATATACGATGACATACTTTTCTCTTCACAGTAATGTTTGCATTTGTTTAATGTATCATGTATGATGCATTAAAAATCCCATATATATGTGAAATATTGTGTTTGTAAAGTAATGTAATCTGATACTCAGAAGAAACCCTTCCGTCATTCCTCTCCTTTAAATAACTGGAGATTAAATCAGAAATGGTGTTTCATCAAAAGCTTCGATTTCTCAGATTTTCTTATTCCGCCGCATATAAAAGAGTCTGTCATGATCTGACCTTCAGTTGGGACCAACAAATCTTAACTGCTTCTTCATGTATCTATCACCTGAAAAGAAAGATCCCTTTGGTGTAGCATTTTCACTTCACAACTTTTGGGAAGTCATCCTGTAAAATATGTAATGAAACCTGCTGTGTCCTACTGAAAGACGCAGCCAACCACTTTATTTCCCTATTGTGGGCAACAAAAGTGTAGCATGCAACACTAAAAGCAGCTTTACAGGATTTCCCTGCTGTCGTTGCTTTCCTGTGTGTTGAAATCTATGTACTAAGGCAGATTATTCTGCACAGAATGCTGAGTAAAGATCGGATTATTTAAATTTAAATGTTGTAAATGCAAAATGCAGTTTTGAAATGAAGACTTCATTTATTAGGAAAAAGCCATCCGTAGTGAAGCCTATCACATCACATAATAGATGCTTGCAAGTTTATTACTGTATTTATTTAAATCTGGGAAATTGCATACTTCAGGTTGTGAGTCAGGTTCAGATCAAGTCATTTCTTGACTCTACAGGCCTGGGAGTAATTTGGCACCACTGTAATTTGGAAACTGAATTTTGTATTTACTCAGGGGATGTTTTATATACACATATATGAAACTGTGACAATCTGGAAAATGAATGTGGTGAAAATCAAACACAAAAGAAAAGGGGCAGATACTTTTTCACATCAATTTGAATTTTTAAACTTTCAAAGAGATATCAAGGTTTTTTTTTTCTTCTTATCTCTGCTCCTCATAAACACACGTTATCTCTTTTGTACTCCTGTTATACTCAGTGACTTTTGCTTTTAAAGTCTCCGGTACAAAGGGACAGAGCAGCTGATAAATGGGCCAGCTGAGCTGAAATTGTGAAACAGCAGCCAGCTTTATTCAAAACACATCATATTTTACCTTTACAGTTACTTCCTTATTGTCTTCAGTCTGTAGCAGACAGAGTTTCTGCTTCCACACATCTATTCCAAAAATACTCACAAATCTAAGGTTAGGACGACTGCAGGCTACACATTCTCCCTAAATGCCAATGTGGTGTTACTCTACAGTGCAACATTCTTGTATTTTTTTATCTGGTGTGATGTAAAGTTATGTTTATCTTTTTATGTGTTTAACTTGGTCTCTTTCTTTTTTCTTTTTTCTGTTTGCTGTGTTTCTGTTCTACATGAAGTGACACTCTTAGATTGATAAGAATTTATTATATTGCATTGATTATCTGTATATAAAGTGGAGATATGTTGAAATAACCTCAACTTTACTGACTGAAGCAAAATCTAGTGTGATGCTTCTCTAATATTTAACCTTTTAAGATTTATTTCCAAATCAGTCTCCTCTTAATTTTTTAATTTGCATCATGCACACACACCACAAATATGTATATTTTTATTTATTCCTCACTCATCTGATCTGATTCTCTTTTTGTCTTGATCTTGCTTGTTCTTTCTCCCGATAAATCCAGATGTGTGTTTCATGCCTTCAGCACTTTCTTCGGGTTCCCATGTGTTTGCATGTGTGATTGAATGTATTTGAATGGCAGAGCAGCTGGGATTTTGCAGCATGTTTGGAAGAATTTACTCAGATTATTTGAGGATTTTAATGCCTTTTGTGTGTGTCTGCGTGTGTGTAGGTGTGTGTGTGTGGTCTTATGGGGCATTGAACTAATCACAGATTTCTTCCTCAGTGGAGCGTATAAGAAGCAGGAGCCTAAGGAATAGTTTCTCATATCATTTTTTCTTTCACTTCATCTCCTCTTTCTTCAACTCACCTTTTATTTTTTGCTACTCTATTTCTCTCTTTGTCTTGTTTCAAACAGTGCTCCTGTCAGAGCACATCAGTTTGTTAATATTTCCTGAACAATTGCACGTAATCTAAAATCTAAGGGTCAGCTGTCATAAATGCTTAAACTAAACAGTTAATACTAAATCTATTTTATGTCCCTTTTCTTGTTATAAAATAATTTGTTTTCTGATCTAGTACGATGCATAACACCACACTACGCACATGTTAAGCACCTTACATACAAAATGGTAGCACACACTGTTCAGTTGCACAAACCACATGTTGGTTTATGCTTCCAATATGATTTTCTGGTACAACTCACAGCAAATGACTGTTCATTGTTCTTCAGTTTGTTTGTTTATCTTTCTAGCTCCTGAAAAGTAACCATATGCTTCTTGGGTGTTTCTGTGATTAATCTTCTCACTGTTTTTTTATTTTTTTTATTTTGCACATTGGCTTAGGGCTTAGGATGATTACATTTAATTCAGTTTATTTTTATAATGGCAATTCACAACAAATATAATCTCAAGGCACTTGGCAAAATATCATGTTAAGCCTTAAAATGTGTTGTAAAAAGGCAAAGTGTGTTGCATGTGCAATGAAAATGTAAATGACGAATCACATAGAATTTTATAGTGCAACGTTGACTTTTTCATGCAACAAAAGAGCTATAGTCCAAAACACATATGTATGTGTGAAAAAACAGATATACAAAACAAAATATGCAAAACCGGATGTATGCTGTTATAACAGATTAATTCCATCTTATTTAAACTTCTTGCATGCTGTCTTTATTCTTTATTTACCCAGGACTCGTCCCTTTCAATGATGACTCATCCCGCTCTCTGTTTCCCACCCCCTACTCTTTCTGTTTGCATCTTCACTCTCATCCTTTAACTCCTTTCTTATACCCCCTCATTTTTGCTCTCTGCGCTTCCCTCCACCTCTTTACCTCCTTCTCTCTCTTTCCCATCTATCTTTCCTTGTCCTCTGCCAGACTAAGCAGATGTTTTGGTGACTGTCCAACAACAGCTGTTTATGTTGGTTGGCAAAGGTTCGGTATGCGAGTGTGTGTATGTGTGTCTGTGTGGTCATCAACTACACAAATCAGATTCTCATTTGTTCACCCACTGACACACCATCTCCTTTCAGATCAAACAGGCTTCAGATGCATGATTTCTCGGTTACCACTGCAGAATTTATACACACTCTTGCCTCTTTCTGAGACTCCTAGTTGCGTGTGTGTGCATGTGTGTGGACCTCATGAATCCAGTAATATATATTTTAGAAATGCTCTCCATCAGCCACACGTGACTCAGGGATTATTTCTCTCCTCTAGAATAAAGCCGAGAGGGTGAGAGAAGCTGACAGAAGAGGAGGGGAGCAAGTAAAGCAAAAACAGAGTGAAATAAAAGAACAGCAAAGAGCTGCAGTATTAGTCAGAGTGTGAACCTTCACAAAAGAAGCAGAAAGCGTGATATGAGCCTGCAAGGTAGCAAGTTAAACAGATATTAGGATAAACAAAAACTGCAAAATCTTAAATCAAATCGCAAGTTTTTTCTTTTTTTTATTTCTTGAGGCACTACTGGGCCCAACCTTGTTATGAACCCGTAGATTTTGGGAACTTTATTTACGTGTTTTTTTCTATGTTTTGTTCTGCTCGATTATTCCTCTGTCACTTCTTAAATTGTTTTCATTGCTCTTTGTTGTTTGCCAGTTTCCGCCATCCTTCCAGTTCTGTTCCCCACACAGCTGTGCTTAAGCATTTAGTTTTCTGTCATTCTTCACTAGATTCTCTGATGTTTATGTTTTTTTTGTGTTCTCAGTTGTTTTGGTTTTTTTTTCTCATAAATTTCCTCCTGCACCTTTGACATTTTCTCTTTCCTGCCTGCATCATGGCTCTCTGACCTCAAACTTAAAAAACTTTTACATTTTCTACCAAAAGTTCATATGTGTTCGTTCATCGTTACATCATTTACTGCTTGACAGAGGACTACACAGTATTTTACCTCATCACAGAGTTTACTTTATCTCATGCAAGTTAAGGGTACATTCACACCTGCCCTATTTCATCCACTTTAATTAAACTCTAGTTTCAAAGTCTGGTTCCTTTGGACTCTGATGTGGAAGAAAAAAGCGAAATCTGGTCCGCCTATAACCTGGGTCTGGTTGAAGTGAACTCTGTTGTGATCCAAAAGGATATGTGAATACCAATCAGACTGGAGACTGCTCCAAAAGCAAGAAGTGGACTACAGCACAAGGCATTCTGGGAAAATACAAACAAAGCAAACGTGAGAGTCTAACTCTAGTGTCGTCTTTTATCAATGACAGAAGAGAAAACCTCCAACCGCTAAAATCTGACACTACTCCATTTTTGTTTACATTTTGTGAAGTAGGATGTTGCGCTCATGTTTTCTTCTGAAGTTTTTGTGTCATTTCCTTCAGGGGGTCTTGGTGCAGCGCCACCACAGGGGATGGAGGGAACAGTTTTTTCTGATGTTTTGGATCATACGACACAATGCAGTGTGAAAGCGAACTGCACCAGCTGAGAATGTAACAAATCGGACTATCTTGATTTGAAACAGTTCGATGTGAAACTGATTGTGGGGCAATAGAAGAAAGTCTCACCACTTGCCAAAATGATTGATGAGGACAAAAAATATGTGACTATCCTAACAATATTTAAGGGTGAAACACCCACATTCAGAAACTGCAGGACATGATCGTGAGGTGAAAGTTTTGAGCTTCTGTAAACAACAGTATGCGTGAAATCTTCTTGATGCAGCAGCAGCATCACAGTGTGTAACATCACGCCGCACAGCAAGCTCCCTGCAGTCACTCTGCATTACATGACTCACACACGCACTGCTTCTCTCTGAGAGGAGGGCTGCTGTGTTTGTATCTGTACTTACATACTCTAGGACTATTTACATGCTGCACATGTAGTGCTTTTCCCACTGTACACTCATTTGCATGCTCACAGGATGGTATCATGAGCTGCCTTAATCTGTGTTTCTGTTTTTCCCTGACTAGTATCTCTCAGCTTTTAGATGTAATAAATAATCTGACAGAAACTGGTTTACATTGGTGTAAATTTAATTTACTTCAGATGATCTGCATGAATGCTGTATTAACAGGTAGAAGACCAGTAAAGGACATAAAGTAAAGTAATAAATGGCACAGTGTAGTAAATAAAGGAGGACCTGTCACTGATTGGAGAAAATTGGGGAGTAAAAGTGCAGGGGAGTGTGATTACTACATGAGTGTTTGCTGATTACCAAAGGATGACAGATGGGGAGCTAGGAATGAGGTGCATCCAATGAAACAACTGAGGAAATCTAATGAAACGGATCCACCCATCCATCATTTGTTCATATCCACATTTGTGCCACTTGCAGGGTCATGGTGGGTGGATAGTTGGGAGAGGGCAGCACAAAAAGAAATGAGCATACAGTACACACAACCTTGTGCACACATGCACACTATCTCCTCATGGCGATACCTCTCCATGGGACAGATTCCTCCCAGTACCTATGTTTTTGGAAAGAAGGGGAAAGTTGGAGTACCTGGGGAGAACCCTAAGATGCACTGAGAGAACATACAAGCTCCATGCAAAAAAACCAGAGGGCGGTATTGAGCACAGGACCTGTAAGGGAACAGAGAACTGTGGTGGCGTCCCATTCAGGGAAGTGATTGCTACACCAATATAAATAAAATTCACACAGAGAAACCCATAAAAAACAATAATCTCAACCAAGCAAACACAAACCACCTCTGAAACCCACATGATTTACTGGTGTAAAACACCCCTGTGCTTCTTTTTAATACATCATTTAATTTTTTATTACAACATGCTATTTAAACTGCATAATTTGGCGACATGATACTGGATTCAAAGGTGGGGAATCTTGTTTGATCTTTTGACTGTTGTGTTTATCAGGTTGACTTATTAAGTGCAAAGGAATGTATTAGCTGTGCAGTGATGAGAGAGAAAGTCCAACTAATCTCATAACTAACTTCTTCATGGGCTCTCAGTCACGAGTTTTGGCTTTGTTCAAAATTGTTAGATGTTTTGAAATATGCATTTTCCCAGTAAGCTTAACAAATAATAATAAAAAAAGTTAAACTGTTTTAAATTAAATACAGGTAAATTCATTTAGTTATGATTCAGAATATATAGCAATTGATTCAATTGCCTGTTAATGCAAACTGACATTTTTCATTCGATTACATAAATTTAATTTCTATTATATGCATGTCTGGCAAAACATTCAAAATGACTCCAAACATTAGTCACTGAACCTGGGATAAAGCAACCACTTTCATTTACTGTAGATCCTGACAGAAATCCCAACGAAAGAATAATCAGACATCAAATGCGGACCGAAATTATGTTTATTGACACCATACAAAATTTTTGCTCCACAAATTTACACTAACATGACAACAAATGCTTCAGTTCCTGGTAGGAATACATCATGAGATTTGACATATAAAGAACTTAAAATGTCCTTTTCTCTGTAGGTTTTTATCATGTTAATGTTTAGGTCATGATAACTTGTTCTTTTTGTGCATAAGTAGTTCAAAATATTTTGAAGGAAGTGATGGTAGTGTTATTTTATTTTAATGCTTGCAAAAATATTACAGATGACTCTAAAAGAGTCCATAAGCTCTATCTAGTCTGCAGATAGCTGAAACGGCACTTCTTATACAAACAAATGATTTGATTAAATGTACATTTCTATTTTGAATTCTTTATAGTGAGGAGTAATTAGGACACATAAATAGCTTGAAAGTGTTTTAGTGTTTGGTATTGGAACAGGAAGACTGTAACCTAATTTTTATTTGATCTATCAAGTAGAAAAAAAACAAAAACAACCATGCATTTTATGTTGCAGATTTTCCATATTTTTCCCTGTCCTCTAACTAAACTGCCATTTATTGCTCTCTCCAAGTTAGAAAATAAGACTAAACATTCACCAAATAGTGGAAATGTCAAAAAATCAAATCTCAATTTTTGACACTTTGTTCACAAAAATACTGGATTTATAAGCAGTTAAATTTTCACTGAGTTTATCTGAAGATTAGAATAATTGATAATTAACTGACTTTTCAACCCTGTACTATTTTCTGCCAGCTTTGTTGGGCAAGTATCCAGCTTTGGCAAGCTAATGTCCAACTGAGGCACTCGCTGATACTGTAGGTTACATAGTTTGACGTACAAGTTGTTTTCTGTGTCAAACGGATACTCATCTCCTTCACTGCCTTGAGTTGGTTAAATCGGTCAGTAATTGACCTCCACAGACTTCTCAGTAGTCTCAGCTTTCCTATGTTGTAATCTCCTTAAAGGGCAGGATCTACTGCTGATGTGCAAACAGAATGTTTTTCTTGCATTTATAAATCTTAACAACTATCACAACCATTAAAAAAAATGAAAGATAGATGCAAAAGCTGCATTTGTGATTTTAGGAGGCCTGCTTGTGTTTTGTGGATATGTATACATTATTATGTGTGGATATTTTTACAACTAACTGTATGCGTCTGTGACCTGTGCTCTCTCTCATGAGTCATGTTCTATTTCTGTGTTGTGCAGCAACTTTCATGTAGAAAATGTACCAGTGTCTTCACATGACCAGCTGCGTTACTGGGGCTTTCTGATTGGACCAGAGTGTCCAATCATGCAAAGGCAACAAATTATCGTTTTAAATACCCATCAATAATAATGTAAACTACAGGGTGTTTAGAGCACAACTTTTAGCAATGCTTACTTTTTATAAAAACCCAAAGTGATTCTATTTTTACCTGGTCTGTCCTCTGAGAGGTCCATGATGTCCACTGTGCTGGCAGTGTGTCTCATTTTTATGGACAAACATACCTTCTAATAATTAACAACCACATGTCTTTAAAAGATATATGAGCTTGTGCTTCTGTTTCATTAAAGGTATTTAAAATTTATGATATTTGTTTCCCTAAATAATGATGTTTTTTTATTTTTTACAAAGAGCATTACTCTCATGCCGTAAGTGATTAGTGTGACATAAAACCTGTTTTTCTCACTCTGACATTTTTCTTTCAATAAATTTATTCTGGTGTTACTGGTGCAGTCACTAAAATGTTGCTTTCCCCATGTTTTCACAGAGCATTTTTCTTAAGCCTTGCATGTCTTCTCGATGCAATTTTTGGTTTAGATGCACTTAAGTATTGCACATAGAACTCAATCTATGCTTACTGTCACCTTTCAGAAAGATATACAAGAAGCCTTGATATGAATGAAACTTTTTGCATGAGCATGATAAAATATTTAACATTTTGTAATTCCTTTGCTACAAATACAGGTATTTGGTCATGAAAATTAGACATTGCTTCTGCTGTTAGTGCTTTTAATAACTACCTTTTTCTTACTCTTCTATGAAATTTCACAAGGTTGGAGTTTGCTGAAGGGGATGTTTAACCATCTCTTTTTGCACAATCACTCAATATTAATCTGCTCTTTGTTTTCTTTAGCTTCCCTCACAATTCTTCCGAAAGTCTGTGAAAATTTTACTTTATTTTTGTTCTGGTGAACTGCTTCTGTGTTTATATGGCCATAAGAAATAAAGACCCAGAGACACACCACTTTTCATTTTTCTCCCAGAGGGCACTGGCTTCTTATGTGAAATACTTTGGTGTTTTCAAGAGTTCATGATGCCATTTACTCAAAGGTTCTCGGTGCTTTTGTAAGAGAAATGGGCCCACAGGATCAGAGGTCTTCCACCATGCTTAACAGCAGGTTAACAATGCTACTGATTTCTTTGACAATTACTTAAACCTTTTAACCAGAAGGGTCAGCATGTGGAGGGCGCTGTGAGCTTCCAAGGTCTGTCAGTGTGTCTAGTTTGATACAGATGACCTGGATTCTGTCCAAGGAAATTTCAAGGAAGTTCAGTGAAACATTAAAGATGACCCTGTGTAATGATCTACAGATATTCAGATTACAGGTTCTTCCTCATAAAGGGAAATATGAAACTTATCTGTGAGAAAACCGAGGGCATAATCACGTACAGTTCTGATATGATAACAGATTACTGTGGACTCACATTAAGTTGCATCAGCAGAAAAAGGTTGATACTGAAATGTTACCACAGCTGAACCCGAGCACTTTTATTTGTATGTGAATCAAAATTAAAAAAAGATTTCTTGTGACTATAGTTAAAACTATTCTGAATGAATGTCTGTGAGTGCTGGTGATTTTGCAATTGAAAGTTAAATTACTGAAAATATTTTACTTTCGGTTTTAAAGGAAAAAAAAACAATCATTTCAAGACCTAGATTATGCTCAGACCACAAGACATTTGTTTTGGTGCTGAGACAAAACTGTCAAACTTTTACAAAAGTAATTATTAATCTCAATTAAGTTCACAATATATCTGTAGCAGAGATTATCTATCTAGATCTGTCTGCAAACCTGTCTGAACTTTCTATTCTTAATGCAGATTATTTTTTCAGCATGAATTCTCTGACTGCAGACTTGACAGAAAGTTCACGTTAAATGATCCAGTATGTATTGCATTACTTTCAGTCATCAGTCTGTGATATTGACAGTAATATTGTGTCATCTCTATCCTCTGAGTTCCTGTTCGGGAAGAGAAGTCTGTTTTGAAATTCAAGAATTTCATTTACTATGTTTTTAAAGAAGTACTGTAGTTTGTCATTAGGAAAGTTTTGTAACTTCATTATTTTTCTTCCAATATGATTCTTACTGTAGCCAAACCGCCCATAATTACCTAGAAACTGAAGAAAAGTCCTGTTTTCTCCTGTGTTGTTTATTAGTATATAACTGCTCTGAGTCATGCATTTTCTGAGATTATTTAGCAGCGAAAAACGAACAATTCCAGCTGAGTACTTCTGCTGCAGAATTTTCTTGAGAAAATGGATAATGATTGAATGAGCCAGCTGGTGGAAGACCAAGTACCATTTAAACAGCAGTCCAGATTGCATACTGTGCAGTGGAACTATGGACCAACAGCTGCAGACGTAAAGTGTGAATGCTGTGTACATACTTTAAAGCAAAAGAAATCAGGGGCAAAGGAAGCTCAGTTCCTCAAGTTTTTTTTTTTTTTTTGTGTGTTCAGCTTCTTCAGCTAAACACACAGCTATAGTTACATAAAATGTTTCAGAATATAAGAATGAATTATGAGAATATAAATCCCTGTCTTTGAATTTATTTGCACCAATGTTTTACAATTCAGCAAAGGCTTATGAATACAAAACTGCTCTGAAGAGGTAATTTTATTGTAGAGCAAGGAAAACTCAAAGTGCAGCAATTAAAGTTCGGCAACAAAAAATAAATTAAATGAAGCAATGCCTCTCTAAAATGGAGTCTTCAATACCATATATTACTTACAACTTGGACTTCGTTCACACAAAGTAGATCTTGATACACAATTACAAAATTTCTGCCGAAACCTGACCTTTTCTTTTTATTGCCGTTCATACCACTAAATACTGCAACGAGACTTCTGTGCGAACAGTTTACAACCATAAAGCTCATCTCGAAGGCGGGGCTAGGTCCAATCAGGCGCTTTGTTTGGCTAAATGGTTGCTATGGCGATTACAGGATTCCTCAAACATGAAAGAAAGAATTAAAGCAAAACTCCAGGTATGTTTTTATGCGTAACATTAAACGATGATGCACAGCTCAAAACAGTTGATTTCATATCATACTGCCCCTTTAAAGAGGCAGTACAGTAGAGTTTTTTTTTTTCTTTACCAGCTGATTTTTTAAATCTTTTTTTGTTTTTTGGACAAATTCTATACATAGTCCTGTTTACCCTAACATTCTAAAACATCAGTGTTTGTGTGTGTATGCATGTCTGCGTGTGTTTGTGAAGTTTGAGTGCTGAAAAGCAGAAGTTTCCCTGAACAGACACCGGTAGTTGAAACATCAATGACAAGAATGCGACACAGTAAACACACCCGCTGCTTTGAGTCAGCCTCACACTCTCACACAGGCCAGACCCCCACACATAAACCACCACACTCTCCTAAATGCAATGCACCTAACTCCTCATAGAGTTTGGATGAATCAGTGATTGCACATGGTTCCCCACAAAAGCTGTTTTGTGTTTTGTCATGCATAAAAAACCACAAATTGAACATTCATTCTGAAGACATAAATTCCTTACTGGAACGCTTAACCAATGCAGGAACACCGTGGTCAAATTCATACACTCCCACAAACACACTCTGAGTTTAGAGATCAGAAAATTGCTTCAGATAATTTTGCTTTGATAGTCTTTTAATTTTAATTATGTTAGATTTTTACCTGGAACACCTTGTTAAAGCATGTCTCTTTAACTTTGTCACATTTTGTTACTTTACAGCCAAAAACTTTTACGTATTTATTGTGATATTATGTGGTACCACAACAAAAGGTTCTGAGAAGTTGTGAAGTAGAATAAACAGTCAGTTAAGGCAAGGTGTTTAATTCAGTGTTGAAATTGCAGCTTCTGCCTCTTCTGCGTCTAAAACTTCATAGTAAAAACTTGTTTTACTCACAATGGAAGTAAGACAAAAGGAATATTTTAAATTAGAGGGTTTAATCAGCTGAAATGTTCTTTTACTAAAATATGACTTCAGATCACAATAAAACTTGGTAATTACATAAAGGTGAAAGACACAACTCTGAGGAAGACTCGTCTAATTTCTTGTAAGTTAATTAGATTCGAAAAAAAGAAAAACCTACTACTTACTTCAGTTTAAAATGTTGCTTGGTAAAAGTCATCCGTTGAAGTGATTGAAGTTTGATATATTATGGTCAAAAGACTCAAATACAATGTCTTTTAAAGATGGGCATATAACTTGTAAAGCTAGAGGATTGTGAGAAACTCCCAGTTTCAGGTCAATATGGCTGCTAATCATATTAAAAGTCTTCAAAATCCTAGAAAATGCAACTCATACAAATTCACACAAAATTACTTTCCTGCAGCAAGAAAAAAAACGTGCTTAAAGGTTTACTGACCCAATTTCAGATTAGATATTTGTTTTCTGTTGACTCAACAAAAATATGTTATTTAAACCTTGTTGTTTTATGTCTGAATGATTAGAAGGTAACATACATTTTTAAATAAATCTTCTGTTAATAGACTGACAAATATCAGGTGATGACCAAAGAAAGAGAAACAAACTATCTCTTTGGAAATAAACGAGTGATGACTCAAGAGTGTTTGTGTGTATTTTTGAGCATTTCCTTGTGTGGAGGATTTAGTGTTGAATGAACTTAGAAAGTGCTGTATAAACAGAGAGTTTCTTTTCACTGCAGCACCTCTGACCACCTTTCACAAACATATCCTTCCACTCTGTCAAGCTTGTCTGCTTTGCGTGGGCAACCCTGCCTTTATATGACTGTTGACATGTGTGTGCATGCATGTGCATGAGTTGGCAGGAATGCAAGTGTGAATATTCCTTTTAATATTCTTTCTGTGGCTCAAACACACAGCACAATTTCACTCACGTTCCTCCCCTTTGACAACCGTGAAATGAAAACAATGGAATATGGATCAGTGCAGCTGCTGTTTACCTGTAGGATGTGTTGTGATGACCAGTTTCTATATGTGAGAAACTGTTCTTTATGCTCGTTTTGTCCTGTAAACCTTATAATCCATGCGAATCACACACACATAGCAAGGGTCAAGGATTGATTTTTAGTAAAAGTCTGCTTCCCTCTTAGGTTCCCTTCATGCATTAACCAAGAGGAATGAAGAGACTTGAACCATAAATTAGCATTGCAAACATTTTCATTTGACTAGAAACTTCTTTGTCTGTTTAACTTTTAATTACTGTGGATATCCATTTTGAAAAAAGTTTTCCCATCAATTCCCTCTTTGTGTTGAAGTTTTTGAAATCATGAAAATGTTCTTAGATGATAAACTGATAAACTGAAAGCTGGGAAATCTAAGTCTGAAATGGAGTAATTAAAAACACCCAAACCAAATTCAATGCATTCTTTTCATTTTTTTTAATATAGTGTGCAGTAAGAAAAGGGACATTTTATATGGTAAATACCAGGTACGTTCATAGTCTATTTCATTTGTCATGAAAGCATTTGTTTTCTTATTCCCAATTTCCTGGACATTTCAGAGTAGTTGCAGTTTTTCTTGATTGCTTTGACCTGCTAAAGAAATTGGGATCCACTCAGTTGTCATTGTTATTATCTCAGCAGAGCAGAAAACACATCTTTCACCTATTTTTTTTTTTATATATATACTGTTTTTACACTTTAAGAACTTTTCGTGTGAACCTTTATTTCTGTTTCAGCTGGTACACCTGGACTTCCTCTTTGCGGGACAATAAAGGTTGTTTCTATTGGAACTCCACACAAATCATCAATTAACTGCTTTGTCTGAGGTGTGGGCTTCCTTTTTGGTGTTTAAATCTCCTTAATTAAGTTACGCATAAATGAGTACAAACAGAATTTTTATGCTTCACTTTTTTTTACTGGTTTTGCTCTTTGCAATTCTAATTTGTTTACAACGTTGAACAAAAACAAAGAACAAACTTATTTATAGAAAACATACAAAACATCCTTTGAGTAAAGCTGTGCACCACATGAATATCATCAGTAAAAGCTGAGGTTCACTTGAAAAATAGACATTTTATTAAAGAATGATAAAGAAATGAAGAAAATATGCTTGAAATATTTTGACAACTGGTTCATTTTTTAATTCAACAACTCAAGCAATGAAATGTGAACTCTTTGAATCATAGGAAATGACTATTCTGCATTAGTATAGTCCATTTTGACTAACATAACATAAGCAAATGAATTGTATGGAAGCAACTGTTGCATGTCCAAAAGAATTTGCAATTTGTTGGAAAGAATGAGGAACTGTTATTATAATTGACTAAATGTTGTGGAGGTTAAATTATAAAGTAATTGAGGAGAAACTGTAAATTTAGTGTTAAATGCATGTGTCTGCACTAGGCTACATAACATTCAATAGCTGGACCTTCTCATGTCTTTCAACAATATTCGACAGGATGTTTTAGTCCATCATAGGAGGAAATGCTCTCTCTGCATTTTTGTCTTACAGTAGCCCATAGGTGCATATAGTTGATTTGTTTTTATTTTTTGCACAAGTGGGCTGACACATATGCCTTTTGGTTTGTCTAAAGGGTCACAGCTACAAAACTTCACCACCACGCAGATTTAATGGCTGAACCAGGATGAGTGACTGCAACAGAGACAAGGATAGAGGGAAAACCTTAGAGGAGAAAAAGAGAGATGAAAGGAGGGGCCTCGGGTGGCTGTCTGACAAAACTGATTATGTGAGAAAAGTGTGAGAAACACCAGGCTTGATCATTGCTATGTCACCCGAAAAGATAACAATTAAAACATTTCTGAAACAGAGAACAAACATTGAGGATCCAAGAATGTAAGGAATTGCTTGTGGGTTCATTAGTGTGTTTCATTTGTTTTGCTTCATATGCTGACTTAGCTTCGTCACATTACCATACAAGCAAAGAGAGGATGAAGAGGTTGCAAGGATAAGGGAGTATGAAACTAGATGGACAGAAGGAAAAAAGGATGTGTGATGCAGGGAGGAGAGAGGAATGTGGCAGATGAGAGAAAAATGGAGCAGAGCAGAGAGGAGAGTGTGGAAAAAGCCCAAGCGAGGGAAAGAGATCAGGGCTAAGAGTCATGTGACAGAGCAGCACGTGTCGGCCGGTAGTGTCAGCACGCCCTCCTCTTCCTCACTCTCCTTCTTTCCACTCAGATACAAGAGGTGTTCCCAGCCAATCAGGACACAGCAACTCTGTTTTGCTCAGTTTATGTGTCTCTGTGTCTCTGTGTGAGTGTGTTGTACTATTCGTGACAGAATAATTAATGGGAAGGCTTCTTTGCGATTTTAAATTTCAGAGCCATGGCAGAAAAGGCAACATCCAAGGCAACACAATCTAAACTCAAAACATGACCGCAAATCAAAAAAAGACTAAGACTTTAAAATGTATAGCAAAAATACATTTAATAACTTCTATGCATTACTTTAACTGCAACATGGTGGATTGTTTCTTTTTCTGAACCTAGTAATTATGTGCATTCATCCAAACCCGATAAACTTCATGCACATTTTTAATTCTCCTCCATTAAGAAATTGTTCAATTGTTATTCTGGTTCGTGATTTCAGTGTTCCTGTACTTCAGCTTCTTTTATTTAAGATTTCACTCTTGCGTGGTGTCACTAACTTTACAGCAGTCTCTCATACTAGGCATGCATGTAGCGACAGAAGAAAGAAATTTCTAGCAAAATCTTAGTACAAGCAAACATCTCTCACGATCAACTGGAGGTTTCTCTTAACCGTGGGCAAATCAAATATTTCTTTGGCTTGCGTGGATGACCTTATTTTGCTCATTTGAAATCCCAAGAAGCTTTTGAATAACTCTTAACTAGCTATTAAACTTTAAAATGTTCAGTGTTTCTTTTTTTTCTAAATGGGAAGAAAGTTCCAGTTATGGGGTATGCATTATGTCTGAAGTGATAACATGATGGTTTCATTTCTCTCAGTCTGAAGACAATGGCTTAGAAAACACATAGAGGTCAAGTTTTTTTTTCACTTTCTCACCCATGTGACATATCATCCATGTTACCTTAAATCCACCTCTATCTGATTGATCAGCCCCTCGTGACGCTGCTTCCCTTGGCAGAGGACACTGCAGAGGAGCTTAGCTGAGTCAGAGACAAAGAACAACAGGAGACGGTTTTGCTTAACCAAGTCAGAAAAAGGTCTGATCAACCTTTCAGATTCAGTTTCATCAAATACTTTTGTTTAGATCATAGTCTATACTATGTTTATTTGTGTTTGTGTAAAGTTGAAAAAGATTTCAGTTTTCATTTCACCTACTATGGATGTGAGGTGCTTCGTTCACTCTTTGTATCCAACCTGATTCTGAATCCAAAGAAAGGAAACATCCAGCAGCCTGGACCAGAACTAACCACCTGCTAGTCTGCGAGTGACCTCAGGCCCAGCTATTTGACCAGTGACCCAATTCATCCTCTAAGCCAAGACACGGACATGTGGGAAAACCCACATCAAGAAAACCAAGCAGGGACCACGGGAGAGCTGATGTAACAGGCCACAGCAGATGAACGGATTATTCCTCAGTTCTTTAGTTTGGTTGTTGAAAGCTGAAAGGTCCAGTTGGCTCAGAAACTTTGAATTCCAAGCATTCATCTATTTTCTAGACTGAGTAAATCATTGCAGGGTCACAGCAGGGCTGGTGCTTATCACTGTTTGTCAATAAGTGACAGGTGGGGTGCACTCTGCATAGGTCATCATTCCATCTCTTTGAATTAATTTCCCTTTTTCTTTCCCCTGTTAGCTTCAAATGAGACATTAGAGCTCAGGAGCTGGTAATACAAACCTTTTAGCCAACAAAAAAACCAACAAATTCTTCATGAATTTCAGATTTTTAGTAATCACTTCAAAAATTATATTCTAAATGGTTTTGTTGTTGTTGTTTGTGGGCTCATTTTGCTTAAAACATCATAATAACACTACTTATAAAGTAGTGTTATAATAAATTATAAAAATCAATTTGCTTGAAATTGATTTTTTTCATTTTTTTCTCTGAAGAGTTTTTGCGGTGCTAGTGGCTTGTATTTTTTACAGTAGACAGACAGGAAAGAGGGTGAGGAGAAGGGGGAAGACCTGCAGCAAAGGTCGCCAGGACCAGGAGTTGAACCGGTGACGTCCACGTCGAGGACTGAGGCCTCCAAATGTGGGGTGTGCTCACCCTGCGCCACAACAGCACGCCCCAGTTTTAGTAATCTTGACATAACAAAAGTTCTTATTCTGAGAATTAAACATGAATCTATTCTTATGTGTCTTTTAGTGGAAAGATTAAGAAATCACTATCAGGTAGCTCTGACTGACTGCTTTATGATCACTAAAATGAGTAAAGGTAGTTGATTTTTAATAATTGCAATTAGAGAACAGCAATCCAAGTTGGGCAATCTGGCTTGACTGAGGAATCTATCTGGTCCCCCTGAGCTTTGCCTTTGACTGAAATGATTGAAAACAAGTGAGTGATCACAAAGAGACAACAGCAGAGATTGTGACAGTGTTCAATAATGTTTTTTTGCTTAATTTATCTTAAGTCTTTTTACAGGTGTTACAGAAAATATTAGAAAGTTAAACCAATAAGAACAGACAAGCTGCTGAGAATCCACCTACACTGTGTTTACAAGTCTGTTGAGGTCAAGTGCTTTCTAAACAGTGCTGCATGGTTGTGTTCAGGGTTGTGTGGGAGAGAAGGGAAAGCTCAAATACTGCATCAGTGTTGACATGCATTTTAGCTTCAGATTCATTTGCATTTTGTTTCTGATTTTTGTACTTCTGCGCAGTTGTATAATAACATAAATCAGAATTAAAATGAAAGTTTTCATTACTCTTTCTCTCAGTTAATGTAAAACAAGCACATTGCTTGTTGAATACCTGTGAAGTGTTTGAGTTTGTTTTAAAGTGTTGTTCATTTATACAAATTGCTGATGCGTTGAAGCTTAAAATGAGGTAAATATTTCTCTCAGCCATTTTATTTCTGTTCTCTCTCTCTATCTGCAGCATTACTCGCAGTTTAAATCTGCATAGATATTTCCATCTGTCTTTCAGTCTAGCGTACAGATTTGTGCAGCGTGCTCAGTCGTGGATAAAAAGCTGATGCATTGCACACTCGAACACATTGGGATGACTTGGTTGAATGTGGTGCGCCCTAAGCCTCTGTGTCACTATGTGGCAGATGGAAGAAGAGAGAGGGCAGGAGTGAGAGACATAGTTGAATAAACAGGCATTTGCCTTGCAAGACGATGCTCAGCTGATCCTCTTGTTTACAGTTAATTGAGTGGGTCCGCAGGTTTGCATGTTTGCAGCTCAATGGCCATCACTATGCAAGCAGATCAATACCCACCTGATTGATTTACAACACAGGTTATGTGAGTTAATATTATATAACATGAATGAGAGCTTGTTTATGGTGATGGTATCTGAGTGTGTGCGACAGATGTGCAATGCGATCATTTTATTGAATGTAAATATCACATGTTGCTACAGAGGTCATCAGTCATGTAGAGTTTGAAGTCATTTGAATCAACCTTACGCTTTGAAAATAACGTTTTTACTTTTGTTTTTTCAGACTTTCCCTATTTCCTTTTTCTTAACAAATCTATTCCTAGAAACAGACTTTTTAAAAACTTTTCCAAGTATAAATCAAACAATTTTTTTCTTTCAGATGTTCAAAATCATTAGTGGGAAAGTTACGTTACTGTTGATAATGTTTTATTCTCGCTGTGAAGCTAAACTTCTGGATCTAGCAAACACAATTTGTGTTTCTAAATGTATATTTCTGCATATTCCATTATTCTAACATTTCCCTGCATTTATTTTTGTGCAGATCTTGTAAACTAAATATATGTTTGTACAAAAGGTAATCAGAGCACAATTTCTTATGCCAATTTCTAATGGTTATTTGGTCACCTTAAAAATGTTACTTCCCCAATTTTAAGTTACATAAAAAAGAATTGATTGTTTTGTGAACAACAATATGATGGGGCCTAATCACACCACATAATTTCTCACAACTTAAGTGCTCCACAGTTCAACATATTTACATCCAGAAAGGTTATCCAAGATTTAAAACATTAAATAACTTTCTCAATCCACAAGGATTCTGACTGAGTTCATTCAGTAACATACATTTCTCAGTCACTGTAATTTGCACATCTGTTATTTATGCATCATTTGCTGCTCATCAACCTAGACACACCTTGCCCATCTGCGACTTTGCTGTCAGCTGCCAAGTCTGTTGATTCCATGCAGGAAGAATCTGTTTTGTCTCTAAGGATGCAAATTTGTGACTTCCACATATGGAACCTTGTGGTTGTTTTTCCCCTTGCAATAAAACAAGACATTGTTTCAAAATTTGTTGGCATTCTGGCTGAAGAGATTGCAAGATCATATTCAGTCAAAAATGTCTTCTGGTCCTTTGAGATAAAAAGAAAAAGTTCAGCATCAGTTCTACTACTTTGAACCCTTAACGTTTGTACAGAGTTCAGTGTTTATCAGATTACAAGTGAACTGAATGAAGACAATAGGTTAGTGAAACAGATGAGACAGCTCATCTGATGTAGGTACACCATGAGATCCTTTGGGATTCAAGAGAAAGAACACTGCACAATTGTTGGGGAGAGAGAAAAAGCCCTGCGCATCCTGTAATCTAACCACAATTTGAACTGAATCACATTTATAGACTGTACTGAAAATTTATTAGAACACCCTGAATATCAAATTATTTCTTAAGATGCAATGATAAAAAATATACTATCTGTCAAGAGAAATATGTAAGCCACACATAATAGAGACTTCCAGAGGAATTGGATTATTTCAGCTTTTAGAAACACACAGATTTGACTGTGAGATGAAAGAAAATGTACATTTAAAACTCAACATGAAGCAAAGAACATTCCCTGATATCTTCTAAGATTAAAATATCAATTACGGTATTTGCAGGATGTATTCTGTTGTCACACTCACCAAGTTAGTTTGAGTACAGCATCAGGAACAATTAACTACACTCTTTTTCAATACACAATGAATAAAAACTACTAAACCTATTTTGTTTGGTGTATCTTTACAAACTGAAGCCATGTTGCCATATTCTTTTTATAAAGAAAAGTATTTTTCCATCGTGGTCTCCCACAGAGGGAAGTTGCTTGACCAAGTACTGATGGGATAACTGACAGCTGTTTCAAAATGTTTGTTTATCTTTTATATCTAAGAATAATGGTTGTCCAATGGGAAATGGCCTCATAACCGTTTCCAGATTGGTGAGAAACCTAATTCCCTGTTAAATCTAATAGAAGCAGTAAGTTATATATGCATGTGTTGTTTCTATCACACACTTGAGGTTACTTTTTCTCAGACACACATTTTATTGTGTGTCTGCATTTTTCCCTTTAAAAATGTTAACAGAGGCCAGTCATAAAGCTCTACAATAATTGATGTTCCTTTTCATTAGAATGCTTGGCAATACACTGTTGTTTTTTCAACAAATAATTTAAAGTTTAATTTTAGATGACGTGGAATGGGTATCTCATAAAGATCAATATCAGATTTGGTATTGGTTAAAAACATATAGACAGAAATAGAAACACACAGCACTCACCAAACTCACACCTTGGAGGGAAAATGCAGTTAAAAAGGAATCATTGTCCAACAAATACTCATATTTTAAAACATTTCATTAGCTCAAAATATTGACTCCAAATCAAAGAGCATGTTTAATGATAACAGGTAGACTTAAAGAATAACCATTTCCATTAAGTATATTCATACACAGCAACTGAAGCCTGACCATCAAAACTTAGAGGTCTGGATTATACTGGTTTATATCCCAGTGATGAGACTAACAACACTTTCTCCAATATAGCTAAGCAGTCTAAGGGAACAAATCCAAAGTCAATCAATTTTGACTAATTGGACATGTGGTTTCCAAATGGGGACAAGGTTCAGGTCCCACCGTTCTGTTCATTTGTATTACTCTCAGCAGGGGTTATTGTTTCACAGTCCATTAAACTGGAACTGCCTTTCATGGTGAATTGCTGATCGAGTAAAGGCAACAGAACATCTCACCTTAATTAAACATCAAAGCAGTCACATCTGTCCTGTTTTTAGGCAGCAAATGGCAACCCAAAGCATGACTGGAGCTGAAGTTATTCAAGGCCCTTCATACAGGCAATGAAAAAGATGTCATTTAAAAAGAAATTAAATTAAAATACACATGAAACAACTGAAGACACAAACATATAATGCAAAATGTTTCAAAAAGATATGTTAAACTCTTTCATGCATTGCCTTCTTCTGAAATAAAACACCAACTCTCATTTTCATCTGAAACTAGGAATGCAACTCCTCTTAATGGACATCAGGTGTCACTTTTTATGATGACTTTCACAGATACAGCTTACAAAGGGTGAAATGATCCAGTTATTTTTAAGTATTGCTGAAGACGATTGTCAGAAGAGGTTTGTCTTGTAATCCAACAGTCGCTTCTTTGTTCATGGAAGCTTGAAATATTTGGCCTAAAACAAGAAACAATGTCAGAATAACTATATCCAGTTGGATGTTTCATTGCCTGAAGTGAGTGACATCCTAACCCGCAGTTCTGGTTAATGTTTTGAACTTAAAATAAACACTCCATAAAATGAATAAGGTGTGTATTTATGCTGTATAAAAAGATGAATAAGTGAATTTTCTAAATGTTTTACATTAAAGAAATCCAAACTTTTCTTTTTAGGTCAGCTAGAATTATCAAAATGATTCTTTTTATTATTTGTTAAAAAGTGCTAAGAAAGGGAATTTTTGTACTTTTTTGTTTTACTTTAGTCAGGTTTATTTATATAAATTGTTATGCTTTTAAGGGATTGGTGAAAGCCTGGATAACAGTGTTATGGCTTAGTAAGCTTCACATAGGTTAATTCACAATATATGAGTGAAATAGAGGCAGTTCATTGTCATCTTGTAAAATATTATAGGACACAGTTTGAAGTGATAAAAACATAACATACTGAACAAACATTAATAAACAATACAGTGGCAACATGATGAGAAGTGATGTTAAGCTGTTAGTCTGAAATCAACATAAAAATGTAGGATCAAAGTTTTCAAATGCACCCAGGGACAAAATCTATCATTTTAAAGTCAAATCAAGTAATCTGATTAAAAACAAACATTGAACTGTTTGGCTGTAATGACCACTTTTTCATTTAGAGTACAAAGGAGTAAATTTGAAAGCCTGAGAATACAATTGTAACTATAACATATGGGCATGGCAACTTCATGATGTGTTGTTTGTTGAATGAATGAAGGACGTTTTCCACTGTAACACTGTTACACTGTTACACTGCAAATCAAACAAACAGCCAATAGATGATGCTTTCTTGCTCTACTGTAATTTTCTCTAATAAGTTTGACTGAAATTTTATGTGACCAAGAACCCTCCAGCTGTTTATAGAAACTATATCAGTTAAATTAACGTATAATGTATTTTGCAGAATTTGGTGCTGCAGCTTTACTTTTCTCTGGATTTTTTCTAAAACAAGCAACATTTTTTGTTTTATAAGCAGGTAGAAAAACTAGACATCACAAGCAGCGGGAGCTTGTAAGCAAAAATGGATCACTGGAGTTAGTCGGAATGAGAATAATGTTGTTTTGGTGCAAATTCAATTGCATTGTTATCACAGCTGTGTAGAGTGAGGAAACAACACCCTGTGGGAGCAGAGAGAGATTTCTGAGATAAAATAGGAAGAAGGAGAGAATAAATGAAACATTAAATGAGACGAAGAGGAAAACTGTGATAGAGACTGAGAGGATTTGGAATTGCTTTATCAGATAAAAGGAAAAAAAAGTGTGAATTTCTACATTCAGATAAAGAAAATTATTTGACAAAATCATACAATACTGAAAATAATAAAGAACATTTACAAGTATTTTAATAGCATAAGAGATTTTTTTAATTTGTTGGAGGAAAAATAATATCTGAAATTATGCAAACAGATTAAA
Organism: Poeciliopsis turneri; assembly: GCA_922788865.1. Lineage (NCBI taxonomy): Eukaryota > Metazoa > Chordata > Actinopteri > Cyprinodontiformes > Poeciliidae > Poeciliopsis > Poeciliopsis turneri. The sequence continues at coordinate 3,149,783 of CAKLNU010000112.1, read as the reverse complement.
AGTAAATTATGGAATAAATATCTAGTGAGACAAAAAAGTGGCTCCAATTTGAATTTGAATCATGTGGATTTGATTTTTGTGCTTTTGTTCTTTGTAACTTCTGTACAATAAAACTATTTATCTGCAGATCACTAAACTGATCTGTATAAAAATATCATCCATGGTTCTGTCTTGTATTTCTGTGGCATTAAAGGATGCACTGACTTATTTGTTTCCATTTGAAGTGTTGCCCATCATCTGAATACACACTCAATAGAAAACTGCACAGATTTCATATATATGACAGTACCCCAGGTTTCACAAAATATGCTTCATGTGGCCACTTTTAGAACAACAACATAAAAATTTAATATGACCCAATGTATGAAGGATAATGAGAAATAATGCAAAACTTCCTTAATCTCATAAATATAATCACCTTTATTGGATAAGTTGTAGGCGGTTACACTCCCTAAAAATATATTTCAACTAAGAAATTATGAAGCAACATATCAGGGACAGATTAAATAAAAATGTAATCACTGTAAAGACATCAATAAAGAGGACGACAAAGCCACCAGGACAATGACCTTAGAATCTGGCACAACATTTGCTGAAGTGGCGTGATACCACGATGCCGAGTTCTTTGACACAGATGCAATCAGATCACTTTTCCTCTGGTTATCAAAGATGATCTCTGATTAATATGGTGAGAAAATGTGTAATTTAAAGGTCTCCCAGAACAGGTATATGTAAAAAAAAACATAGATTTTTGATATGTTTTTTTTTTTTTTTTTTTTTTTGCACAAATATTTAACAATCATTGATTTCATGCAAAACTCAGTGTGAACTCAATGTTTGCCTTTTCCTGTGGAATAAAGGTCATCGCCAAAAGCATGATGAAAAAGTTTCATGTCTTGATCTTTGAGTTGCAAAAGGAGGTAAAGCAAACCGTTTCCTAATGTCTTAGCACACCACAGACCTCCATATTGTGTTGTGAAACGCCTCATGTGACATGCTCCTCAAAAGTTTCAGGCGCCGTCTGCGAAAATTTAAATTTTTTGTCAAGTCAGCACATCTACGATCCCATTCTGGGGCCTTGTTTCACTGTGTCGACGTGTTCATGTTTCATTTCACAACAAAAATGTAGAAATTCTTCATATGTGATCATAGTAAGGAGTGAGCCATAAATGCTACCTGGTCTGTACCTTTTACTGACCAATCCAATGACAGAAAACAAATTAAATCAATATACTTTGTTTGCATTTGATAAAACAAGTTGTAATAACTGATGTAGCTGGGAAAGTAGTTTTATAAGGGAAACTACATGTGTGAATAGCTCTGGGCAGTCTGCAGCTGAAGTAAATTATGAACTGCTGGGAAGTAAACAATGACAGAGGAGTGGCCAGAAAGAATGGGAGTGAAGGTCAGACTGTTGTTTCTTTTCATGCCACCCGAAGATGCTGTAAAGAAAATTATCCTATTTTTAAAAAAATATCACTTGCAGTTTATTGTGCAACTGTAATTCATAGCTGGTTTAGCATTTTCTAATTCACTTTTTCAAACTGTTTTTGCACTCAGTGACTTTTTGCTGTCATTTCATATTTTTTTTTATGTAAACTATCATTAAATCATGTTCACATAAGGTAGCAATTGAAACAATTTGAGTTGGTAAAAGAAAACAGGAAAATTACTATTGCATGTCAGTCCATTTATTGTCTGTAACCACTTATTCTGGGAGGATTGAGGGTAGATTCTGAACGATGGTCCATCTTACAACACAGATACAATGAGGACAAATATCTACATGCACACACACACACACACACACATCCTTGGTGCAAATGTATATCAGGGTCAATCAGTTATGCTGGTGGAAACAAATTTGCAAACTTGTTAACATGATTTACGTATCTGCTGAGCATACCTTTAATGTGCAATAAGAGTAGAAGACTCTACGTCATTTTACTGCTATGGTTCTGGGGGTTTGGGTTGCATTTGTGTTTGTTTCTTAATTAGTTCTTAGTTTATTTCAGCATAGGTTTGCTTCTCCCATTCATCTCTTTTGTATTTAGGCTCTTTGGGGTTTTTTTTTCTTTGTGTAGTGTTTTGGATCATGTTATTTCTCCTCTAGGTTTATTCCTCTGTTCCTTCCCTGGTAATTGGCCCAGGTGTTTCTCATTCTCCTGATTACCCCTGTGTGGCGCATGCATGCGTGTGTGTGTGTGTGTGTGTGTGCGTGTGCGTGCGCGTGTGTGTGTGTGTGTGTGTGTGTGTGTGTGTATGTATCCCCACCAGTTCCCATTTCCAGTTGTTGGATTCTTGTGTCCTATCATGCTCAACCCCATTCATATACTCCAGTGCTCTGTTTCCTGTGTTCTATCCTCAAGTTGTCCTGTAAGTATTTTTTGAATTCTTTTCTTAAGTCATCATTCAATTGCCATGCTCCTCCTTGCCATTCAATCCACCGCTCATCTGGCAAAACATGACATTTAATCCTCTAATTGCCACATCTTTAATTGTCAATTGTTAGAAACACTGTCCTCTTTCCTTTGGTGCTATTAATTATATTTAACCCACTTGGCAGTTTTTAAAATATTACACCTGGCCAGTGTTTATTTCATTGGTATGTTTTGGGATATGACAGGTTAATTTAAGGTAAAAAGTAAAACACAATGACAATTTGCAGAAACCTGCAATTAGAGGAACCTGAGATAGTTTAGTGTTAGAAACACCAAAAATAGAAGTTTATGCTACACTGCTAGGTACTTGAGAAACATCAGGAAGGCTACTTCAATGCAGAGCACTACTTTACATTATTCCTTCAGCTTTAACTTTCTTTCTGCCATAAAGCATGAAAGGTTTGCAAATGTTGAGATTATAATGGAAGAAAACATATGTGGTAAAACAAATATTTAAATATAGATGTCGGGACCAAATCAGAAGCCCAAAATTTTGGATCAGATGATCTCCAGATCAGACATTCATTACTGCATCAAATGCCAGAGACTAACATGATTCACACTCATGACAAGAACATCAAGCAATGCTAGATTAAAATTTGTACAACCTTGCTGTAATCTGCAGAATTTCCATATCATTGAAAGGTGCCTGAACCTCCACAATCAGTTTCAGGCTTTCCAACATGACAGAATGCAGTTTAAGAGGTTTCTGTTAATGCTGCACCCTAGTTAATTGTTCAAACCATTTCAAACTGGGCTTGTCACTTTGTACACATGCACACAGGGTGGGGTCAGAAGGAATCATGCTCATGGAATCTAGAAAGTTTATTTGTGCGCCAATCATGATAATTCTTTGGAGCTGAACATTTTTGTTTCCTGGTCATGCTTCAGCTTGCTGACGCTTTTTCCTCTTCATCCTCATTGGTAACAGAGTTACTCTTGCGACTTGCTGCATTCTAAATGCATCCTGAAAAGTTCACTACTTCCTTTGGTCTCCTGGCAACTAGTACAGCCAGGTGTACGTACAATTTGGAGGCGTGTGCCCCACTATGCATTTCGGAAACTAAAAGCATACTGATTAAATGTGAGACCTGTAGGTCCTATGTTGCTTTTTGGCCTAGAAAGAGGATTGTTTATTGCAGTTGTGTGTTGAGATCTGTTTGGTTGAAGCAAAAACGGCAACAACTTGGAGTGACACTAAATTTCAGAATAGTTGTGAGGTTGTAGCCTTGGCATCAGGCCATTGTGGCCATTCCTGCTTTAAATTCTCTGTGCCTACAGAATAGATGCAATGCCTCTGCTGCCAACACACTCCCTGAAGCTCCTTTATGCTCTATCCAGGACCCGGATACGCTGCCAACACAACAATGAACCACCATAAACTCACCATGGAAGTTCTGTTCAGTGTCAATTGGGAAAAAGTCACATCTAATGCTCAAATAAAAACTCACTTTGTAAAATATTTGTGCAGATGAGTAAAATTATTCTGGTTAATTCATTCTTATATCATATAATACACAGAGCCTGTCATTTTAATTCACAACTAACTTTACTACTACATTCAGTGCGACTCCAGTTGAGATTTGAAACCAGAACCCTTTTTGGTACTAGACAATTCTGTAAATGGATAAAAAAATGTGTAAGTCAATACTTAGGCAGGGTTATTCACAGGTTGGAGTCCCCAGAAAGGATTTAAATTTGGACAGATCTGACTTAAGGGGTTAATCCAGTTGAAGGCTTAGGTGCAACAATTGAAATCGTGTGATCCCTTAGGTTTTTTAGCCACTACAAGTATCTAGTTAGACTGTTCAAGGATGACTGAGAAATGAAATATGACAAATAAGTAGTAGTAGCCAACCACCATATATATTAGAACGTATTCATTTCAAATCAATCCTAAAAAACAAGAGTGAAATTCACTCACTTGTACAGCTTGTACTGGTCCCAAACACCAGTCCTCAGGTGCCACTTTTTCACGTGTTTTAAATGTGTCACAGTTCCTAAATACCTTCTTAAAAGAAAAGATTACTTCCCCAGCATGTTGTCAGGTTGTGTGGATGCCTGTTATTCTACTTCAGATGTGCTGAAAGCAGGAACATGTCTAAAATGTGCACATTTTTCAGTTATTGTGTTCATATTTTCCGTTTTTACTGCATCCCCAGTGAGAAGAGAAGAAATGAATATTGCAACATTTTCAAGGTTTTAATTTTGAAATCTAAACCAGTTTAGACATCTTGCACGATAGTAGCTGATACGTGCTCAGGAAATTTAGCCAAGCCGCAGTAATTTGTTGGATGTGTTTTTGCAACACCTGGCTACAAGACACTCCTTTAAACATGTAACGACATTATATAGTGTCAACAAAGTGCCAACAGAATCACACACAGAGTAGGGTGTGTTACTCCCAGTGAGTAACATATCCAACCCCTTCTACTCCCCCGCCTGCCCAAGTGGGGGCAGAAGGGAGTATTGGGGTGCACACAAGTATCAAACATTACATGAGGAGTCATTAATACAGCGGCAGTGTGATATAGGTCACTGTGAGGACATTTGCAAAGGAAGACTATTTATAGCATGCCTACACATGCTGTTGTGTAAAGAGTTATTATGGTTGTGTAATAATTAATATGTAGAGTTTAAATTAATTATTTAAAATACTTAATATAAATTGTACGTGTGTAATCTGTGGTAGTGGAAAATAACTTGTGCCAACCACTAGCTGTTTAATACAAAACAAAGAAAAGCAATTGTTAAAAAACAACCAGAATTGATTGTTTGACACTCTTATTTTTGCAGGTGTGAACAGAAATGTGTTCTTTCGAGACATTTCAATGTCAACCATGCATAAATTTGCAACAGCCTTGGAAATGTTTCAGTTCCAACTTGATGACAAATTACTGTAAAGAAAAAAAATGTTGCTTTATGACTCCAGTCTAATACTAGGAGGTGAAGTTATTTTGGTAGATCTGGAGTCATATTTTGTCAGATTTTATGCATAAAACAAAATGGTGTAGAAAAAAACAAAAACAAAATATATTTATAGCATTTGAATGTTCATTTTCACAATTCATACAAATATTTCATTACAATGGCAAAATGGTTTGTTCATGGCATGAAACTGAAGAAAGCAGTGAAAAAATGACTTGGTAGAAAGGACAATCTGATTCTAGAAGTACTTCTACAGTGTAGTGTGCATGTATATCTACACACTCTTTAGAGCAGACAACATATAGCTTCTGAAATGTAATCCTAATATAATCAGCAGTAATGCAATCAATGAATGACTGCTGGGAGGCAATATTTGATTTCTTGTAAAATTTCAGATGCCTTGTGGGATTTTGTAAATCTTTATGGGTAAGTTAAGAGTGAAAAATTAAATAATATGCATTTCTGAAAATAACCCGAGATGAGAAAAGGGATTTTGTTGCAATAAATGCAAAGTAAAAATAAGGTAGAACAATTAAGTTTTTCTGTTTTAAATATGAAGATTCTTTGGTGATATATAAAACATGTTGGGAAGGATGTAAGGGAAGCAAGGCTGTGCTCTGGTCAACAGCTGTAGTGTAACTGTATTTGGATGCACTGGCATTTAGCTGGACACACACATGATCTGTCAGCCCCGCTGTGATATGTAGTGCAAAAGTCAAGGTCAGCTTGCAAAAGAGAGGGACCAATGAGGAACATAAGTGAGTGAGTAAAAGCATGGAGAAGCATATGCAGAGGAGAATAATGCATAGCACAGGATAAATTTAAACCTATGTCACTCAGATTCACACCACGCACAATTTTTCCAGCAGCTCTTCACCAGATTGGTCAAGCAAGTAATGAAATTCCCTGGTTAGAAGTGAATGATGCTGGCTGCCTTGAGTAACGTACTCCTATAAATCAAGATGCTCGTCATTCTGTGATATACATTCGGGATGAGGAATGGAATTGGTTTTACACTGACCAGGCATCCATAAGGAAATATACCTGCAAAATAATCAGCACAGGGGGACAAGCAGAAGCTGGCCTGTTCTAAATGTTCATCTTGGTCCAGCAGTTGTCATCCTATGTTACAGTCATGTTCCTGCTGTGCGGCTTACCCACCTGCAAGTGCTTTATACACAAAGCCACAGTGTAGGAGGGCCAATAGGGTTGTGGTATTGCAACCATTCTCAATATGCTGAAACTAAAAATGTTGTTTAGTCCTTATCACCTTTGTCCTTTCTCTTTAACAACACCAGCTGTAGATCAGTGAACAATTTTCTGTGCTTGTCTGTGGTGTGTTGATGTGTTTGAATCCCAAGATTAAAACAGGATGTGGGTGGTTTTCCCCAAAGGCCACATAAATAACTTACATTTTTACAAAGCCGTTTTTTATGAGCTGAACTTAATTATTCCAAATATATACTTAGTAATAAACTCTGAATACGTTTTCATCTGCTGCAACAATAAAATGTACCAATCATATTGACAACGGAAACGTTCAGTTATCTTACTGAAAATAATTATCTTCTAGAATAAATAATGGTCAAAGGAGGAGGAGATGCCCAACTTTGAGTATTTCAGTGTATACTTAGCCTGGTAATGATCATTGAAGAGGCAACCCAAGTGAAGAGCAATCTGTTCAGAACTACAGTGACTTCAGTTAGCAGAGGAATTCACATTATAATATAACTAATATGTCAAACTATTAAATAGAAAAGCAGTCTTTTAGATGAACTGCACCCTTCTGCGACCCGTACAATCAGGGTTACCATTATTTGTGTCACATGTGTGCATCTACTGGAGTAAGACTCCATCTGACGGGTTGCATATATTATTGGCATGCAACTGTTTTTTTTCAATGCTTGAAGCATTAAATCAAATTTAATAGCTTTTTTATTCTCAATAAACAAATATAAAGTCTTAGAAGCCAACATTGATGTAATCAACATTGACCCATACAAGAGGGTTTTAATGCAGCTATTCAATTGGAGAAACGGCTGCAATGATCTTCAAAATAACACAAATAATAAATCAATGCAATTGATTAACCAGATACATGTTTCCTAAATCCAGTGCAGTTCTGGTTTAAACTCTGCAACATTAGACATCTATCATGAGGTTATCCACCAACTGTACAGGAATGCCCTGATTGATCAATGCTCAATAATGACCCTCAAAATGATTCCTGTCTGATAAGTAACTAAGTTCTTTTTTCCATTGTTATCACTCAAACTGTAAATATCTACTGCCGAGTTTCTGTGTCCAACAACAAGGTCAGCAGTTCAAAGACTGACTGTGTTCATCTAAAGACTGCTTTTCTAATTAAAGTTTACTGGAGTTTGAATTCTTTATTCACTCCAAACCTCAATTACAGAGCAGCAAAAGAACAAAGCAGCACAATGTGCCTGTTTGAGCTTTTTTTTTCTTCTTTTGATTAGTCTAACATCAGCTTGAGGATTTTGAAGAACACAGCTTTGTGAGTTCGGAAGTTTCTTTTAATCTCAATAATCCACACAAACCTGATAATGGAACTGACATATTAACATCCTTGGCTCTTAATCTTGCAAACAGCGTTCAATTTGATTCCTGTGGAAACTAAACCTGTGAGTCTGAAGTGAGAAGGCAGAGTAGCAGAGTGTGATATTCTGGCTAAGTGACTGCCTCATGGACTGCCTGGTTTATAATGTTCCAGCGTATTCCCATGTCTTGGACGGTTATATTTGGAACATCCTTCTTACATGACGAGATTCTTTTCAGCTCCTCACTGACTGCGTTTGATCTCAACATCATAAAACAGTCAACAGTCAAACAGTCAATTGGACTTTTTCTTTTGCTGAACTTTCTGTACTTTTATGGTGTGGGTTTTTGTACTTTCAGAAAAGTCTGTAGTGTCTTGTTTTCTGCATGTGAAACTAATTTGAGAGCAGGCAGAAGTTAACTATTGTTTTTGGGTTGTGCTTACAGAGCGGAATCACTGGGATGCTGAGTATGTGGAAGAGTTGAGTAGAGTAAGGGTCTTACACAGTACTCTCATTTTTAGGCTGTTTTGAATCATTGGACACTTTGGGAGAAACCTGCAGTCATCCCTGACTTTTGCTTCCAGACTCACTTGTTGCATCAGATAAGTAGATTAAAAAAGAGAAAACCTTAGAAGGATCTTAATTGATTCTGTCAAGATGTCATTTACAATCCCCCTTCTACTGAACCAAATACGTCGCTACTGATATGTAATGATGTCATTTTAACTAATAAATTATTCTATTTTTGAACCTTTGAAAAAGTTCAGATGGTGCAGCTGTATACATTTCGGTAAGTATATAATAACGAATCAGAATTAGTTCGATGATTTATGTTGACAGCTCCACGTTTTCTTTTATCCATTAAGTCTATAGTGAAATTACAACATGTCCCCAAGACACAATGTGACTATTGATCATTGTGCCATGAAATTTAGACATAATACTAACGGTTGTCAGAATTCTTTGTAGACTCATAAATTTTTATTTTGCATATAAATTTTAAAAATCTGTTAGACAATGTTGATAGACTAAAATCTCATACATTTACTGCTACTCTCTCCAGCCTTAGCTCTTTTCCAGCAATTAGCAGAAGTGATAAATTGTAATCATAAATTAACACCACAAATATGTCTACCAAAAGAAAAGTATCAAACATACTTTGATTTATTGTCCTATTAATTCAAAATGTCCGCTGTGAGTTCTCAAACACCTGTTTTTGGTAGGTTTCATGAAACACTTTTAGGCTTCTTCAGAGATGCTTTTATGATCAAATGAACAAATAGTAAAAGGGAGTCCAACCATGCATTGTTTAGTAGAGTACAAAATTGTGAAGCATTTGAAATTGGGCATGCATGCATTATTTAAGAGAAATAAATAGTTCATTTTAATTTCTCACCTCTTAGTATGAAGGTGTAGCTTCTGGAATGTCCAATTACCCCTGAAGCTATCTGAGGTCAGCCTGACTGTTGCAGTGACATTAAAGAGTTCAGGAGTTCACTGTTATCTTCTCATTTGCACATTAAGGCACAGAAGCAGCTAACAACATTGGCTTGAGTGCAGCTAAAAAGCCCACTTCAATAAAATACAGCAGTTATCTTAAGAACCGCCTCACATTGCCAGCCCAGCTCAATGACAGCCTGACCTCAGATCATGAGCTTGGATTGAGGCTGCATGACCTGAGGGATAAAAATCAGAGAAATGTCCATTTTAATGGTCTGGATATGAGTCAGACACACATCCTCAGTATTTGTACTTCAGTGGTATTGATTGTTTTTGGTGTTTGTTGTGGTCGGCCGCAGCTTGGTGTGATATACGAAGGCATTAATGTTGCCCTGGTTGCTGCAGCTTATTGCCTGTTTGTCATTTTGAATAGAGTTTTTTTCTAGGAGTAGAAAGACATTTGTGTAAAGCTCCTGTAGGTTTTAGGGTCTCACTGCACGATCTAGTTCCCTTTTTGTACACAGAAAACTTTATAAAGACAAAGTTCTGAGTTATTTGTGGTATGCTCTTAAAGGTGACCCATGCTTCTTTGACCTGATTTGCATAGATATGGACAAACATGTTCACTACATTTTTTGCACCAAAAAAATTCTCAGATAATGTGAGATTTTATCTCAGTTCTGCTTATTTTGACATCCTTTCAGAATGAACTGTCTTGTAGGGCCTCTTGTCACTTTAAATTTAAATAAGCTGCTGCTGTCCCCCCCAACTCAATGTTTATGCGAAAATGGCTGAAAATAGATCCAATTATAAAACTGTACACCTTTGAAAAGCTGACGTGGAGCCTCCTGTACAACCTTCAAGAATCCAGAAAGTGGTTTCTCTATGGCAATCCAACAACAAAACACTTGTGTTTTCCACCAGCCAATGTACAGTTTGTACAGCAATAAACTAGCTGACCAAATGTACTGGAGCGCAACTTGGGTTGCTCTGTAACAGGTTGGGCTTTGCTGAGGTTGCTAGGTGATGAGCAGTGCCTACTGATTTGTGACATTACATTCCAGAGGTTTATAAAACTGCTCATTGAAACTGGTCCAGACACAAGAAACATTAACTTATAACCAAAAACCAGCTGGGTGGGCTTTCTAAGCACTTTGGCTGTTTTTAGGAGCAGTGGATACCCAAATAAAAATTCAAAAACATGCAAAATGTGAATTTTGCATAATACATCCCCTTTATGTAAAGAGCTGTCATTGCAGTTTAGTTCCTTTCTTTTTCTCTATCTTTAAAAATGACAATTCAGTTATGCTGCTGTACATGCTCTAGATATTTTTAAGCTGAAGGTTACTTTGTCTTTGAGCTGCTTGGCTGTGTGTCAGGGTCTGGGAGTTGACTGGAGGCATGCTCTTTAACGACACCAAAATGCAGTAATATTAGAACCAAGCATTACCGGAACTTGATTTAGAGTACTTTCTTGGCATTTCAGCTATGGTGGCTTCTTTAGAACACTACCGACAAAACACCCTGAAGAAGAAATAGTTGTTGCTATTTTAACCAGTTGTCATGATTTGTATCATTAGTTTAGTTCTCCTGAAGCAAACCTAACACATTATGTCTAATGTGACTGCCGTGCTATTTGTGTTTTCATATTTGCATTGTTTTTGTCATTGAAGTAATCAATTCTTAAAGCCTTGCTACTTCTCTTTTTCAGGCCCAGAAGAAAAGGAATAGTGTGTAGTGTAATGTGTAAGCTGGTGGGTGTTGAAATCAGATGAGGAATGAGTAATGCTGTACATTAAAATAAAATTGCTGTTGGCTTTCGGTCCTTTACTGCAGTTACACAACAATATAAGATAAAAATATGTAACCATGACTAAAACCTACCACTAAATGCCTCTGATTCTCACTGTCTGTCATACCTTCACTTTGTTAGAACTCCCAGGTGTTGAGCCTAACTGTGGTGCCATTAGACTTGTGTGTTTAAAGGACTCATTATTTTAGTAAAGCACTGAAAATACATTCTGTGTAAGTTATGAATTGAGAAAAAAAAACTTTAGATCAACAAAAATTCTTGTTTATGTCACCTTTACTGGCGATACATCAACCATGCAACCTCCTCTACTCCAAAGACCCAAAAGGATTTCTATGCTTACACAGCTGAACAGACCTGTACGGCACAAAACTCGTATTTCTTAAGTTTCAATTTTAATATGCACCAAAATCAGGAAAGATTACTTTAGTTCATGTAGCCCTTTTTGGGAAAAAAACAAACACCAAAAAAGTGTTTGTTTTTTTAAGATATTCTAGAGAAAAATGTGTGCATTCCTTCTCACATTTAAATGTTTTGCACTATAAAACATTTAAATGACAAATTTCATTTAAATGTTATCATGGTGAAAAAGCAACTCAACCCAATATGGCACAGCGTTTCAGTCAGACTTTGACCAGGCCATTACAAAACCTTAACTTTGGTACCTGCTTGTGTTTTTCAGATACTGTCCTGCTGTGTGTCTCAGATGTGCTTCAGCAATAGGAAATTAGGTAAAACGTGGCCCCATTTACATGCACTGTAAAGTACATTACATACATAATATTTCTGTATTTGTATCAAATTTCTCTTGGTCTTCTGCAGCATTCTACTTTTTCAAAAACTGAATTTTGAGTTTTCATCATGTGTGAGTTATAATCAACAGTATAAAGCAATTTTTTTGTATTTACTATATCAGGATGTATAAAACAATTTTTATTCTAAAAAACATATTAAAATAACATTTACTGAAAATAATTATCTTCTGAATGATTTTCTCATTTCTTGGGATGGACTGGCGTTGAGATGACCTTAACTGCAAGTTAATGAGTTCATGATGAGGATGTTAATGAGGCAGCATTACTACATCACACCCAAAAGATACTTGTATATCACTGCCCTTGGTTAAGAAAAAAAACAAAAAAACATTTGTAATTCCCCTTGCATAAGGAGAAGATAGTATTTCCTGCCCCCATGGTTGTAAAACATGATCCCTGTGCCTCTTTCATGTCAGTTGTCCTTCCAACCTTCCAGCCATTCACTTGCAGTGACTCATGCTTTGGTGTTATGACCTAAATACTGTACCTGCCAAATTAACCTTTAGCTACTAAAACCTTTCAGTTGGTTTCTGCTAAGGAGAAAACCTCAAAATCAAAGACATGAAGAGTTATTTTTACTACTGTGTTGAAGCAAAATTAAATTTGATAAGTATTTTTAATCTGCCACTTGACTCAACTTATAAAGTCTTGGGCTCTGATTTGATTAATGTTGTGTGAAGCAACTTGACAAATACTATGCTTAAATGTTTTTCCTTTGTTTTCAAAATTGACACTCATAGTTAATGTTGTTTGGGAATAGGTTCTGACAAGTTGCCATAAAATATAGTGTATGTATGAAACCCATCTGTCTCTTGCAAGTAACAGTCTATTGCCCCAAAATATACACTATTTGAAACTGTCTATCAACTTGTACTTTAGCATATATTGCAAAATGAGTACTTGTCAAATTGTGCTTCTCTCTTTCTCTCTCAGATCCATGTGTGGAGGTGCAAACTGGTGGTACTGGGCTCAGTAAATCTGTCTGCCAGGTAATAATTTTCTAAAGCAGTAGTTGATCCAACATACATGCAGTAAACATTTTTGGGACTTAAAAAGTCCTGTTGATAAAACTCATTACCCTTCATGGACTTATTCTCACAATTTGACTCGGAATAATCACTGACAAATAAAAAATACAACCTAGACATGATGTCCTACAGATGACATCTGTGGTCATTTAATAATGAAATCTGACCATTCCAGTCAACCATTGTCCTCTTCACCGAGCCGTTTTTATCCATTCTTAGACTCTTTGTCTGCTCCACTATTTAATCGCTTTTTTGTGTCATGTTTTTGTGAATATTGTATTTCATTTACTGGTTTTGTCGTTTCTTATTGTGTAATTTGTGTCATTTTAAATATTCTCTTGCTTTACAGTTTCTCTTACCCCCAGTCAGAAGAACTTTCCTTCTGCCAGGCCACATTTGTAAATAAGACATTTGTCTTCATCTTTTTTTGTCTATTTTAATGTTATTTTAAAGGGATTAGACAATAAAATAGCAAAATAAAAAATACAACCTAGACATGATGTCCTACAGATGACATCTGTGGACATTCATATATCCATTTTATATCTAAAATAGGTTCGATTGATTTTTCAGAAAGCAATGCCTGTTACCTTTACTTGATCTGATCCTCATTTTTTTTCAGGCCCAAAGGAGTTGCACCATTTTCTTTTTAAAATCTAATTTTGCAACACCTTTCTACAAAGGGGGTTATCTGCTTCATGATGGTTTGGATAATTGTGAATCTGTCCAGTGCAATAATTTTTCCTCGAACATTTTAAGGAAAACTGCTACTTTTTTTCCAACAACAAAACACAAACTTGCCTTCAAACAAAGCTATGCAATAATTCATAGCTACTGGTGCCAGCAAATAAATGATGTGTATTTTCCATTGTGTTTTGCTCTGCATCTGGATCTGACGCAATTTCAGAAACGCATTGTAAAAATGTAACAGTAACGACTGTGTAGTGGGAATGTACAACTGGATTCATTCTGACTGCATCCAAGAAGCTGGCCTACTTTCGATAATTGCTTTTACTAGTACTAATAAGGAAACAGATATGTTTCTAGTTTCTGCATCTGAATGAAGAAAACTGTGTTTTTTGTGGTATAATTAACATATTTTTATCCGCTCGGGTTATGAATGTCCATTGTCAGACGCATTCATATGGAAAATAGAAAGGCTGTTATGAGTTCAGAAACTCTGGAAATGTACTGACAAAGCAAATTCAACATTACCTGGAACTGACAGTCCATTATCAAATGAAACAGCTTTGGATTAAGTTAAGGCATGTGCTTGAATGAACTTAAAAAATATTGTGTTCATCCACTGATGATACAACCATAAAGGATTAAGATGCAAGTTTGCCTCTAATTGCAAAGGAGAGCATTGTGTCTAAACTATATTGTTTAGAAGCGTTTCTGTGTGCAGAAGCTTGTCAACAAATTGCCAGGGGAAACTGTAAAGAATTAAGTCATCCAATTACCACTGACTGTGTGCTATAAAGACGAGATTTACTCGAGCATGCTATTTTGCTTCAGGCTAGGTGTCAGGTTGAAAGCTAGGTAAAGCCGGTTAATTCAGGCCAATAAAGCAAAGTCATGCTGACTTTCAAAAAACAAGGTTGAATAACATCGTTATCAGATTATAAACAAATGGCTCATAAAAGTAAAACGCCATTGCAGAACAAAGTAGTAAATTGCGTTTCAAACATTTTAGCATAGTTCCTGGCAAAAGTATTCATACCCTTTGAACTCATTCACCTTTTGTTATGCTACACCCACCATCAACAATGTTTTCATTTGGATTTTATCTGATAGGTCAACACAAATCAGCACATAATTGTGAAGCAGAAGAATTGCTTCAATTGTTTTTCAATTTTTTTCACAAACAGAAATCTGAAAAGTGTAGTATGAAATAAAAGCCAGTGTTACCAACTGCTTTCAGAAACCACCTGATTAATAAATAGTCTCCATGTAAGTGTAATTTAATGTCAGAATTAATATTGCTCATCTGACAAGATTGCAGAGGTTTGTGATGAGAAAAAATCTATTATCAGGAAACCATAAGTCAATGCACTCATGCAGGAAGGGACACAGTAAAATGTGGAAAAAGGGGCTGTTACTATATGAATCATTACAAATATATACAAAGCCCTGTGTGTGAAAGAAAACAGTACCCAGTTAGAATGGTTTCGCAGAACATCAGCTGTGTTGGAATCGACAACTGACAGGCGTCGATGTTGCTGTTTCCCAGCAACAGCAAGAGGATTTTGCCACTTATAGCTGTGGATCTGAGACAAAAGCAGAATGTTTCAAGAGTTTTTAACTGTACAATGCATGTCCCCACTGATCAGCCCCACATTTTGTGTTTTTTTTTTGTGTTTGCCGTAAACTTTTATTCTTAGTTTTAATGCAGAGATTACACTTCAAATTTGTGTTTGATGTCATGCATTCAAGGACCAGGCATAACATTATGACCACTAAGAGTTGAAGTGAATGACACTGATTATATTTTCTTTATGATACTGCAGTACTTTGTCCTAAATGTTAATTTGTTATAAGAAGTAAAAATTGATAAGTGGCCTGAACAACTTGGTCAGAACATCTCCAAAACTGCAGCCTTTATAGGGTGTTTCTGCAATGGAAAACATCTGTCAAAATAGCAAAAAGGACAGATGTCTTGGTCATAATGCACATTGGGAGCAAAGGGTGACTTGTGTAGAGCACTGAAATTGCTCAAGAAGTTTATGCTAAATGGATTTTTTCAATCCAGAAGACTCGATTCACAAACGCATCCACATGCTAATAGCTACTCAATAGTAGCCACAGCTGCCCAAATCAGGGCTATTTTAGCAGCAAAAGAGAAACCAACCCACTATTAAGCAGCCGGTCATAACGTGATGATGCTGGACATTGCTGAAGCTCTATAAATATACAAGGAAAAAACAGTCATTCTACAATAACAACAATAAACTTTAAAAGCGAAGCCCCAAAACTGAAACTATGGATGAGATGTATTTGCATGTTTGATCTACAATTCATCTACTATTTCAACAAAAGAATATGAAAAAATTGCATTGCGTGTTTCTAATTTCTCTGTGTTTCTCAGCTACATCAAAAATATATCGGCACATTTGAACTGCTGCAAACTGTTGATTATGCTGCAGAAAATGTGTTCTGTGCTTTCTTCTGAGAATATGTCTATCTATTTCTATAAACAGATCTTTATTAAGCTTATAGGGCAGTGACATTCCAGTGAAGCAGTCCTGATTTAGCCGCGGGAATCCAAGCATCGACCCCCTGGTGCTCCCCGGAGACCGCTTTTCAAGAGCCGCATGTCTTTTAATGTGTATGTTTGTCTCCACGAGTAAATAGATGCGCCCCCTACAGGCGGCTCTCTCTTCCTCCTCCTATACTCCACTCTCTGACTCCGCAACTCCTCATTCACTAGAAGATGGCGGACTGCGCTCCACTATTAGATGAGGAACTCTCGTCCTTTGTCTTCAGTTACCTGACAGAAAACTCCGGCAGCCAGGTAAGATCCCAGCCTTGGAGGATACACGGGACGCCGGGCTTTGCAGAGTGGGGCGCGTCTCTGCACGTCACCGGCTCTGGCACACGCTGTGCCCGGCTGATGGGAGCCTCTCTCTGGGCTGCTCAGCTGCATCTCCCCGGCAGAGAGCAAGCCGGCTTCTCTGTCTGCATGTGCGTGTGTGTGGGTGTGTGTGCGTGTGTGTGTGTGTGTGTGTGGAGTACAATGACTGGCTTCCACGTGTCTTAGAAAATGCTATCACCCATCGGCAATAGGGGAATTTAATGGATGAAAACGGATAAATGTTTTGGTGTTAGACCTGGAGGCTGAAAGCAGCCGGTGTGCTGCTGCTCGGCCAGGATTATTTGGTATGCAGAGGGGCGCTTTGAAAACTTTAGACGCATTCTTGAGGGAAGTTTTAATTTCAGTGCCGGTCCTCTTCATGCGTGAACGAAACCGGTGGATTATTGTGATATATTGACGTATTAATTAGGTTCTGGACTGTTTATTTTTGAAATGTGTGTGGAGAAACGTGGTCTTGTGTGTGCTTAATCCACGTGTTTGCGTTCCTTGTTTTCTTTTTAACACTAATTAAATGTTTTGAAGAGGTCCCTTGTTGTGGCATTGCAACACATTAATGCTGTGTAATGTTATTTATCCACTTCATTATTAAGCTGATTGTCTCGACACAGCGGGCTTAGAGCGCTGGAGGATCTTTGGATCTCTAGCGGATCAATGCTGGAGATCCACTGGCCGAACCGCTCCAAAGTTGAGCAACACTTTTCCCACGATGCGTTCATAGACATCTCATTATTATTGTTCTTATTATTAGAGTTTGTATCTCCAAAACATGGACGGAGAAGAGCGGAGCTCCGAGTCAGCTGGGAAAGTTGATGCGGTTTTACGTTTTCGTAATGGTTTGCGTAATCGAAACGATTACAAAACGCGTCTCGGTGAGAAACTGACTGAAATGTGCTAGATTATTGGACTGTTTACCTGAAAGTGTGGTTATCGTGACAGCCTGTTAACCGGTTGTGTGTATGGATGAGGAGGGTCGCGGGGGGCTGCGCGTTAAAGGGACCAGTTATGTCAGGAAATCAGCGAAGATTTGCTGATTCTTAATTTAAACACACGCAGATTAATCTCCTCGCAGGTAGTGTGCAGGAAAAGACCCCGTCAGCGGTCTGTCACTGTCGATCCAGGATCCGCAGCACAGCGTGACATAATTGCATTGCGGTGATTGTTTTTGCTCTGGATGATGCAGGGTCATCGAGGCATCTGATGCGCTGTGTGCGGGGGTTGGAGGTATCGGCGATGCTTTGGTGAAGTGGGGGAAGAAGGGAGGTCTGTCACAGCTGATTGGCAGCCCTAGCATGTTGAAATCGGTGCGTGGAGGGATGTAGGGAGACTGTGGGCTATTTATAAGCCGCAGCAGTGACATGTGCCTACACATAACACATACTGTGGATGTGAGCCATCTCAATGTTATGCATATTAAAGGGAGATGCAAGACAATGTCTGTTATATTTGCAGAACATTATGTTACACATAACTCAGCTATACTATTCCTGTATTCTCACTGGAATTTATCACACATTTAGCTCTTTAAATTGGTTTTGCAACAATAAATTGAATCAGTCATCACGCATTATCAGCGTATGCAATATCTCTATTCCAAAGCATTGCAATATTTTGTAGACTATCATATTCCATGTTTTATGCATTCAAACTGCTTTCCAATAATCCTTATAAGGGGTACAAACACCAATTAGCATTGCAAATTATTCAGATTTTTTCTTCATCATGTTGCCAATAAGTGGATGAAAATTTTCTCCTCAAAGTCATAAAAATCATAAAGAAATTGAATGAGTTTCATAAGGGCAAGCATGTGACAGTCAAAATGTGTCAAACGGCAGCCTCCCTGCTTTGCATGGATCTGTAAATATAAGAAGTGGTCCAAGGACTGAAAAGTAGTGAGCTATGAAACATGGTGATGGCAGCATCATGCTTTTGTATAGCAGGGAGAGAAAAGCAAAGTTGAGGGGAAGATGGAAGGAGCTGAAATTAGGCACATAAACACAAACTCTTGAGATTACATCAAGAAGGGCCTTGCTGGTCATAACGTTATGTTAGGTGGGTATTTGGCCCATTGGACTGATTTGACTTTATATCTGTACCAAATCTAGATTTTAGTGACCAAGAGACTAAAGATCTGGAAGCATGGTGGGGTTATCATGACCATGGAAAAGAGCAGTGCAGAATTCTATCTCTGTTATTAGCAGTCACTATTACTAACGCAGTATTAATAAACAATATTGTGATATAATTATTTGCCTACTGTCTGGTTATGTAAAATTGATAGAGAAGACATATTCAAGGTTTGTATAATGCAAGTTTTATTGTCTTTGTCCTTGTTCATCCCCAAATTGAAGTGACTCCCCAGGCAATGAGCCTTAACAGCCAAATTACAAAACGCCATTGTGTCTCAGGTTACCATTGGTGTGAATAAAATTCCCTGAAAGAGTCAAAAAGTGGTGTACCAAATCATTTCTATAAAAAAAATCACATCTGCCTTTCAAACCCACACAACCAAACATCAGTCAACCAGCAGAAGGGCGTTTGAAATGCATATCATGCTGAGCACAAGGGGGAAAAATAATGCACAAGACACCTAATACACGTTTCGATTTGGAAAATGTGACTATAAAACAAAAGTATATCCATGCTGTGCAGATCCAATAAAGATGTGGATGTGGAATGTAAATGGGACAACTGTGAGGGCGAAAATGCTCAGATGGAAATAGGCATGCTGTTACGTCTACACAGCGCTTTGCTCTGAGGCTTTTAATGCTGGATTGCTGCTAAGTCCTTGACTGGCACGGAAGAGGGAAGATAAACTTGAGTGAGAAACGGAATTAAACTCTGCACTGTATCGCAGTCCTTTCTTTATGTGCAGTCTGATAAGGTTATTTATAGTGCAAACAGCACACTAATATGTTAATATTTACTACTGGTTATTAAGGTGGACTTGGGGCTTTCTTTTACTCCCCGTTGCGGTGTGTGTGTGTATTTGGGTTGTGCTTGTAAGAGACACACTTGCCCCTGCCGGCTGGTTATTGTAGTACTCTATCCTCGTGACTGGTGTTACAGAACTGCCCTGCTGCAGTCATGTGAGTTGTAGTGGAGGGAGGGGCGGACGGAGGTGTCACCGTGACGTAGAGGAGGGATGGGCTGTATTGCTTCCCTCCTCTTCTCTTCTTCCTCCTAACGTGACTGCTTCCTCTTCTCGCTGTCTCTTTAGTTTTCTCTCACGCATGCACACATAAACAAGCATGGTGCAGTGTCTCATTTTTTCTCTTCCTGTCTGCTTCGCACATGCACCTCCACATGTATCAAAATAAATTGCTGTTTGGGCTTAGATTCCATTTCTACAAACTGAGACAGGAATTGGCTTTCCAACAAACTTTGCTTTTTATTTTAGGATTTTCTCCAACAATATTTGCAGAATTTAAACTATCCAGTTATTTTTGTTAATTGTCTCCTAAATGACACAAACTACTGACTATATCTGTTGAATTATGTCACCATATAGTCAAATTTGGAGTATTTGCTCATTTCTTCGACATAACATGACAATTACAGATTAGACTTACGCAAAACATGCTGTTGCCTCTGGGTGATGAAGTGAAGTGATGGTTTCTTAAAGTTGCGACAACGTTGGCATCTCAGACATTTGCCTTGCAAAATCACAATGCCTTTAATGACATGTTCCTGCAGATGCCGCTGCTCATGTCAGCGTGTTTAAGTTTTTATCGCAGAAAAAACAAGTAGATTCTTAGTAACGCTGCATATTTTAAAGTAAAGGCAACAACAGGCCCAAATTCAGTTATACCTTGCAGCCTATTAAGATTACGACATTCCCAAGATGATTCTGGAAGTGTCGGTTTGAAATCTTTTTTGCAAAAACACTTCCTCTTCTTTTATTGATGAGTAAGTCCATGACAAATGTAGGTCAACATAAAAAGGTTGACTCATCTACAGGACAAAAGTTATAATTTTTCCTTTATGCGTTTTGCTGAATTTTCTCAATGTGGGACAAGAAAGTATATTTCTATTGTATTTTCGTCCCAAGCTACTTTCAGATTACCAGATCATCCGCATTTGTTATTACATATAAACACAGTTACCTACAAGCATCAGACCGTGTTAAAATATCACTTCATACAAATCTTTATTAAAGTATTTCTGTATTTGTGCAACAATTTGGAAAAATTCTAGAGAAATTCGCAACATCATTGAATTTATTTCATTTATATAGGAACAGTATAAACAACCCCCCACTATATTTTGTTATTGTATTTAAGTGTTTAATGCACAGTCTGTTTAATAAGCAAGCCTGCACTCAACTGCGTAACAGACACATTCATAGCTTAACAACCGTAGTTCATAGTGCTAGCACACAACAGGAAAATTACCAATGCTCAGGCAAACTTAATATCAAAACATTAACATCCTATGAGGAAAGTTATTGGAAGGACTACTAAGTTTTAAGTGTGTTATGGTTTTACAGGATAGCAATAGTATGTTTTTGGACTTGCAAACCTGCTGCTTCTCTGGAGGTTTTATGGAAAGACAACATGATGTATTTAAAACTTTTCTGTTTCCGTTGACCTGACCGGACCCACAGAGAAGTCGCTTTAGATCACAGAAAGCTTCTCAGACCTCTCTCAGGGCTTATAACTGACCGGGTGTCGAGGGTTGCTCCCAGCCCTCTCAATGGGAGTAGGGGGGGGATTTTGGCGGAGATCAGTCCAACTTCACATCAGCAACACATCCTGCTTTAACAAGACACAACCGGATAAGGGACACATGCTGGTAAAATATTAGCCTTGTCTCGTCTAGTTCAAACTGCCGGTTGGGCAAACTCGCTTCACGACTGAGAAAATCACGAGTATACAGCGCACACGTGTCATTTTCCAGTAAAAAGAAGGTGAACCCATAAGCACTTGCTGCCTCTTTGATCACCATGCAGCAGGCCCAAATCATTCATTAAACAGCACCATAAAGTTGTGAGAAGAATTTTGTTTCAAAGTATTTTGATGTTCTTTTGATATTTGAAAACAATTATCCATTATTATTGATATCACATTTATATCCATAGACATGGTGGATTTTTAAAATACTTTCCTGCATACTTACAAAATTTTAATGATGCTGCAGTGAACATCTAAAAATGAAGTTCCTTTAATAGTAACTTACATTTATAATATGCCCTTTGTTTTTGATTTTCCACAGGAAAACTTGAGTTTTTATTGAATATGTTTATTATTTTGGTAAAGCCACACTAATTTAAGATACTTAAACTACTGATTCACTGGTTATGGCCTATGGGTTCCACTAAAATATGTTCTGAAACCAGTTAAACCAGTCTGATTCATGTGGATCTTAACCAAAGTAGGAGTGCTTTGTAGATGCCCAGCGAAGCAATCTGACTTGTTGTTCCATTGAGAATGTTTAACTAACAAAATAAATTCACCTATTGTGAATTGAAAAAATGTAGATAAAGTAGAATTACTGAGGCCTAAAATTGTGTGAAATTGGATTTTAAATTGGAGCAAGTCCAGGTTTGGTTAGATCCCCCTCAAAACCATAATAGTCCTTTACCACATTGCCCAATTGGAAATTCAACATTCTGTTTTTTCATGATTTATGGAAGAACTAGACAGGGAAATGATTTCTTTTGAAATTTGGGAAAATATTATTGGATGTATTTTTGAGGCTGCCAATATAAGAAATTGTATAAATCTTGAAATCAGTCACCAACCTCATTCAGCAACCATGAAGCATCTGTAGATGTAAATGTTGTCTTGAGCTCATGCAGACTTTATTTCTAATTCTAGTCAATTAAAAACGAGCTTCTAATGTGTTCATGCATTGTTTTTCTATGCTTCTGTATGATTATAGGAACAAGATGATGCTAATACATAAAGCAATCTGGTGGAAGATTTATGTAACATTTCTGTGATTTAATTTGGATATAAAATTCTATTTGTTTGTTACTTTCAGCCAAATGGGGGCTGAAAGCCAGTTGGCACATCACCTTCTTTGTGTAGACTGATATGCCTTAAACTAGTTGGTGACTGAGGAGTGAAGGCTCCGCACAGACGGCAGACGGATGAGTATAGATGTCAAGGCTTTCAGGATCTTCCCAGGTGTGATGGATGTCTTCGATACAGACGTTACTGACAGTGTTCAATATATATTCTCTCCTGAGTTGTTTCTTTGCTTTTCAATGATTAAGGCGTTTTGCTATGTCTCCACTGCATTTTCTTTCGGTGTGTTTGTGTCCACCATCCTGTGTTTTATTCCCAATTCCATGCCATTAGCTCTCTTGCTGTTCCTGTCTTGTCTGTGCGAGTCGTGATGTGCAGTGCTGCAGTGCAATGTGTTCAGCCTGCAGCCCTACGGTGACTCACCTGTCCCTTCTGTCACTATGCGCTGCTCACATCACGAGCAGCACTTGGATATAATCACACAATTGTGTTGGAACAGTGTCTAAAATGACATAAGCTAACTTGTTTTGTCTTTTAAATATTTTAATATAGCTTTGGATGATACAATTAAGGCTGCAGCTGGTGGGATATCCACCTTGTTGGAGACAGAACAACATGTCCGCCTGACATAAAGTACGAAAGTAAAGTGAGAAAGTTTAGATGAATTTTTGCCCCTGATGAGAATCACCTCGTTTTTGTCTGGGATGTAAGGATGTTGATGTTTGGCTAATTCCCTTTGGCTTGTGTTAGTCTGTGATGGTGTTGGGAATATGTTTGTTTCCTCTGAAATCCCTCTGAGGTTCATCAGGCATCCTGGTGAGACACAAGGGGCCCATCCTCCCGTTAACCACGCTTCTAAACCCTGTGTGTGTGTTGAATGGATTTCTCAGCCCATCACGTGTTTGACTGTTGCTAGCTACCATGCTAGCAGAGGCAGGTTTGTGGAGGGGGTGTTCAATAATTAATTAGCTGGGGATTCATCAGCTGCTCACTCAGACTTTCTTGGCACCACAGCAAAAATTCATGCAGGCATACTCTCAGATCATGCAATCTCTGATTAAATCTAGATTTCTGTCTCTGAATTTAGATGATAGTTGTGTCGCCTCTATAATCTCAGTCGCTCTTTGTTCTTCTTCTCATTCATCTAAGATACCTTTCTGTCATGATTTGCAGTCTTTTTGGTAACGTAGGTCACCGCTCATATTTGAGCATCACTGAAAATGTATTGCTGCAGTAAATTGATCCAACTCAAAATTACTTAGAGTTTCAATAACTGATTTTACCTTATTAGGGAAAGCATATGGCTAACTGTTTATTAACTTTTCAGCCATGCATTAGCCAGGTTATTTTGTGTCTTGGCATGTCTCAACTTTGGACCATTGTGTAGACTGTTTTACACCATTGATTGAGTTCTTGTAAATATGTGACAAAAACTGCAGATTATTTTCTAATAACTGCACTCCAAGCCGAACATCAAGAAACAAGATTAACATTGATTTTTCTTACAATTTTAGTCAAGATACATGAGTCGTTGAGTAAAGATCCAGTACATATTTGCTACGTCCAAAAGATTTCATGAAGTATACATCAGCCAGGGGATTCAAATCTAATGCAGTTGATTAACTGACCACCAGTCTGTTCACCACTAAATAGTCAGCGGTTTTGGGAGGACAATGATTTAAAACACAGCCGCACATCTGCATCAGCACAGCCCAAATGACGTGAGTCCAGGTGTTGCAATGGCTCAGTCAAAGTCCAGACTCCAGGCTTTGTCATATTGAGTCATATTGTGAAAACGATTTACTACGACCTACTTCAAGTGAAAGCTACAAAAGATAGCTATAGAATCATTAGATCTTGTTCTTCCTGTTTCAATAACTGTTTGTGACTTTTTTAAAGGTAACAATGGAAAATTAAATGTTGCTTGTCAATTGTGTTGTATGATTGCCTTCAATTTTTGTCCACATTGGTTTTGCAAAGTTTTACCTATAACATAATCTCATGTGATCCTAATTTTGCGGGGGAGTAATCAGAAGGTGTTGGTTAGACGCAACAAATCACCCATGCTAATTAAAACAGCACGGTTGATTTCATGAAGCCTTGATGGATACAGTTTTAATGTGCAGAAGTGGTATGATTATTGCTAAAGAGCCAGACTCATTAAGTCTTTGCTGGCAGTCCTGGAAGACTGATACGGTCTATCCATCTGTCAAGATCAGATGCAGTTTCTTCTTCTAATCATGTGGCTTTGTCTTTGGTATCCCATAACAGAGCACAGTAAGGCTCTTGGGCAGTGTTGACCTTCAGCCCAGTTTCCAAACAGGGATAAACGGTGCTAGCAAAGGCTTACAGACCTGCATGGTTCAGGACAAAGTGGAGCTGTACATTATTGCCTTAGTTTTAGTCAAATCAACAAGAGTTTTGTTCCTGCTTCCCTTGAATGCATGACAAACTGTCCCCCGTCCCCATCACCACAAGGTTGAGTTTCATTTGAAGGACCTTGTGGAAGTGCCTATTTCAATTGATAGTTTGAGCTTTCTCATGATCCAATAAATGCTGTTGTAGAAGGTAGCGGAGTATAACAGGTTGCATTTCTTATTTTGGAAACTGTAAGGAACTTAGATCTATGGATGAATCTCTGAAATTCAATTTCCATGCAGCAGAATTTCACACAGTAGCTTTCTGTTAGGTATTGCAGTGAGCAGCAATAGGAAAGATGCTGGAGAAATCAGGTAAGCAGAAAAAAAAAATCTAACATGACAGACTCGAGGGAAATTCAGATCCTATTAGGAATTCCTTATTGCATTTTTCCACCTTAATTTATATGAAAATCTATTCAGACTGTCGCCCTGTTGCAGGTTGTTGCCGCTGTGACTCAAACCGGAGTGGGATGTGAAGATGTAAATTTCTCCTCCATCTCATCTTTTGCACTCAGTCCAAGCTTTTCAGTTAGTGTTGTGATTCACTGGTATCACCTCTTCCTCAAGCTGCTGGTTATTCTTCACATTTATGGTTTTTATCTTTATGGTACATTGAAATCCACCTCAGAGGGTTTAAACGTATTCAGTCTTTTATTGTTAAATCATCTTTTATACACCGCTTAACACTGGTGAGCTGGTTAAGCCTCTCGGTTGGATCTGATAGAGCTCCTACCCTGCAAAGACCCTGATTCATCACTGAGTCAAATTACAACAATTTGAGTAATTTATCAGTCGCTAAAGTCATTGAGAAACTTCTTTGAATAAATCTTTTTACTGCTTTTTCCTGTGACTGTAGGCCCCAGGCAGTCATTAGATATTTTGTACTAGTATTTGATGCAGAATAGGCTCATAAATGGCTAATTAGACATTTATTAGACAAAACCCTGACTATAAAACCTCACTTTTTACCCACTCAAAAGCTTACATTGCATGGCATTTATAACACTTCGCTATCTTGCAAAGCTAAACATTTACTAAAAATATATGTTTATATGCATTAATTGCTTTCAATATGTTAACTAAATAATTATTCAGCTTACGTATGGTTTGACGGTTTAGGAGGAAGGTAGACACTCTCTGGCATATCAACATGACCACTTCCTGCAAACTTTGCCACAACCCCGGTCTCTGCTTTCCCTTCAGCCAACTCCTTCCTGATGTTTTTGTTTGAATTTATACTCATACTCACACTTAGGCCTGCAAATTGGTTAATTTAAGTGGAAATCAATGGTAATTTGATAATTGCTCCCGAAAATGTAGTTTCTCTTAAATGTTTTACATTAGATCACCAAAAAAAGGGTTTTACCAAGTTTTAGAACCACACAATCTTTGGAAAGACTTCTGACTGCACAGTTTTCCAATAGTTAGTAACTGACACTTCCATGAGGAGGGCAAGCCATAAGACATCATTACTAAAAAAGCTGGTTATTCAGTGTGTTTTGGTGGAGTAGAAGAAAAAACAGTGGTAGGAAAAGTTGCAAAGGATTGTGAAGCATAGCCCACACTGGGATAACGCTTCCATGTCCATATTTTACTTCGCTGCCAAATCAGAGGTTAATGCCACAATAATCTTGCCTGAGCCAATGAGAAACTAAAAATCTAGATTGATGCTCAGTGGTGCAATATTCCTTTTTTCAGATGACTTTGCAGTCTAAAGTCAAGAAATTGACTAACATCTCTATAAACAAGAGATACTAATTTCATATTCCTGCAGGACTCACATTGCCAAATGGACCAATTCCTGCTATACTGGCCATGACCACTGTACTTAATTGGCCAGTAAACATATTGTCAAGCTGACTGAAGTGTATATGTCAGCTGTCCCAACTTTTAAGGTGTCCAGAGAAGGTCATAAGGGGCCCAATGAACAAAAATCATCTTAAACAATTATTGGACTGGTGTAATATTTGAAGTTATGAGAAGCTGGCTTTTGGCTTTCAGTAGCTCTGTGCCATAACAATCAAAGTCACCTCAGAATAAACATTTCAAATGGATTATTCTGTTTGCAATGAATAAAACAAACTTTTCAATGAAATTCACTTGTGATTCATGTGTCCTTTCCTAACCTTTGTTTGTCATTTGTTTTCATCACAACTGCCATGGTGGCTATATTGATGGTGTCAACATAAGAAGTGCAGCTGTCATCCCTTGTACACTCAGGAGACGTCCACATCACCTGATGGAGCTGTGGAGGGGTTGGTGGAGGGGGAATTCAATCTCACCCTGCTGCTCAGGGCTTTGTAATGAGGCAAGTGCTCGTTGGATGCCCTAATTCTTTAAAGCTCTCTCCCACCGCTGTCTGATTTATCATGGGGTCAGCCATGTAGGAAATGCCTTATTTTAAGGCAAAAAGACCCATACCCAGTGTTATGTCTCTTTTCAAAACCTGAGATGAGTGGAAGATAAAAGAAAAGTCTAATCTTGCTGGGTAGGAAACGTGACAAGCAAATAACGGAACATACTTGCAGACAAAACTGATAAACCACTGAGTCTCTTCCCTCCAAATAATCCACTCGTCCTCCTGGATTAATGTGTAAGATTATGACCCATGCTCCACAACTTCAGGGATTACATGGGGCTTCCTGGGGTAATGCCACCCAGAGCTGAGGAGGCAGTGATGCAACGTCAATGCATATGTTGCACTTCCTGTAGTATTTCCTTTACTTTGCTTGTGGGCGCACCGACCTGTAGATTCACACAATACTGGAAATAGAATTGCTCAAAAATGCAGAGATGTGTGTTCAAAATGTATTGCAATATTAACTGTGATTGGAAGATTATTTGCAGGGGACATAAGTCTTTCTTGCAGAGAAAGACTTATGTAATCTCTGACTAAAATCAGAGCTTAAAAGAGATTCCTTAAATTAAAACACAACGAATTTTAAACTGAACCTTGATGAATTTATGACTTTTTATAGCTTATGCGAAATTGTGACTGTACTGTCCGACTGTCTCTGCTGAAATTTGGACTTATTGGCCAGAACATTTTCAGCAGTCCAGTTTGACTGTGATTTGTAGCTTAAATCAACAAATGGCACCTGCTCAGGTCTTCAGTTGCTACAACTAGCTTGCTGAGTGTTGTGGTCAGAGATAGGATTCCTTATACTGTGGTTGTAAAGAGTAACTATTTAAGTTAATGCTGTCATTCTTCAACTTTTAAAAATGGCTTGCTCAATTGCTTTCACTCTGACATCAACAAGGGGTTTTGGTCAACATATTTGCTGCTTGCTGATCATTTTCTCTTTTTTGTACCATTTTTTAAACCTTAGAAATGTTGGCATGTGTTTTTCTGTACATCACAGTTTTTTCAAGTCCTCAGACCAGTATGTCTGACACTAATAACCAAACAACTTTTTTTTTTGATTGGTCTTCATTAATGCTTTCTGCTCCTGCTGGTAGTACGCCTTTCCTGCAGCTTTGCTGAGGTACGTACCTTTGTCATGGGAAACAGTAAAAACAGAAGTTAAAATGTTGCTGGTCCCAGTTCAAACATTGAAACCAGCTTGGCAGCTTTGTTTACCAGCGCCCTCTATTGTCAGAGAACACATTACCCTATTGTGCCTAACTACTGCAAAGACTATTTTGTGCAAGCCACAACATGACTGAAAACTGGATTTGGAATTTTACACTATTTGTGTTGTGAAAGCAGCGATGATTTCACAGATTATAACATACTTTCAGAAATAGTCTTGGCTAGGATAATAGAGTAGTCGAAGCAGTAATATTACTCATCATGTTACTCAATGTTTTAGGAGTTTGGACACCTGAACAGTCTCTATGGCAGTTGGTTTTATCGCTACTGAACCGTTTACTGCCCCCAACAAAGAGACAGGGGAGATAGAAAAAGTTTTTGTTGCACCAAGAGATCTCTCAAGGGCAATGGTGTAAATGAGGGAAAAGGTTAAAGGAAATTTCCATGGAATGGCGAAACAGACCTCGGGGACAAAAGGACACACAGTCACATGCATAAATGCCAGCATGGCATATATCTGTGGCAACAGTGAGCCAGGGGAAGGCAGGCGGAGGCTGGTATGATCATGCACCTCTACAAACACAGGTATCCATGGTTTGCTTTAAACACAGCCTATTGCAGGCAGCACAACATTATTGGATATGGTTCAGTGCAGTATTCCACACACACTCCTGCACTTATAGTTTAGTATTTCTCCCTGTGCTTTACTCTACTTTAAAATATGTTTTATTTTTAGATTTAACTTTGTTGCTTCCTCAAATAAAAGGCACATTGTCTCTCTTTACCTCAGTGTGTGTGATCCAGCAGAGAGTGAGTGTTATAAATAGATCTGTTGGCTTCAAAGTGCACACTTTTCTGTCACATCATACACACTTAGACGTGTGGACGATCACAAGTTCAGATGTAATTACTAAAAGAGCTCCATGTGGGCTTGTTAAAAGAATAACAGAAAAATTACAGACTAATGCTGTAACTCATCAGAATGTATTAAATTACCGCAGCAGAAATCCAAAATTGAATCACTCTGATTTTGTGATGTATTCTGATGATAATCTAATGTAATATTTCTGATAATTCCTAATGAATACATTAGAGTGGAGTTTCAGTAATAGGCTCAGGAGGCTCCGTGAGGCTTAGTGATGGAAAGTTTAGAGGTGTGTGCTGTAAGCAAGCAGGCGTCTACCTGCTCTGAACGGAGACACTGACAGAGGTGGGTGAGGTTGTTAATAGCTGTGCTTACTTCTGCACTGGCACACGCATGTCAGCATTCATACCAAGTCTAACATGTAATCACATGTTTGCTGCTAAACAGAAATCAAGCTTCTGGAAATTTCCATCCTTTTCCCGCCTTTTTGTGCAATCGTACTCCTTTATTATGATTTTATATTTGTCTTGAGCATAACTTATTTCCACCTCCTGCAATTCATCAGCCTGCTGCTCATTGACCCACATCCCAAAGGCCGCTTAGGTTTGCGTGACCACAGTTCAGTACCGTGGTGATGGGGCATTACACACATACAGTATTGTGTGTACAACCAAATTTGCTGAAAGCAAGTACAGATCTGCTTCTGGATGCTGTATTATTAGTCCAATCCAGAAACATTCAGTCACAGTTTGGACAAAACATTGTAACGAAAATTAATAAAATGATTGTTATACTTAATATGTAAAAATGTAATTCTTAAATGTACTCAACTGATCCCAGTGTGAAATTGTTCAGAAATCAGAAAGTTGCTTATTACTTTTATTCAAAGTCGATAAACAAAGTAGTAAACTACTAAAAGCCATTATCTGTGTTATTACATTTTATTGCCTTTATCTGTTACAACATTAAAGGCAATAAATTGTAAAGCACATTCACAGCTGGTCGGACATTGGTTGAATACCAGATGATCTGGATCAGGAACAGTGATTCCTTTCTGGTGTTTTTTGTCTTCGCTAAACTTTACTGCAGTTTGGTGGATTAATGCCCAATATAAATGATTTCGATTAGATTTAAATGTTAAGGCTTTACAATACAACACTAATTCCACTACACGACACATGGGGTGTGACATCTTGAGCACTGCTAAATAAAAACAAGTGGTCGATATTCATCCTTCTGCATCTCACCCAGCTAATCTTGCAATGCTTTGTGGTACAGTGCTTTAGATAGCAGCCTAATCTGTCATCTGTTTTGATACTCATAATGCCAGTCCTGTTCTACGTGATTCCTGTTGACTGTTGCACTTCATGTGAACATTGGCAATACATGTTAATCCTCTACTGCACAGTATATGTATGCCCCATAAATAGCTTGAAAATAAATAAATACATGTTCAGTGTTTTACCTGCCTTCTTTTTCCTGTCTGCATAAAAGCCATATTGTACCTAAAGCATGCAAACACTCAGCATCTTACTTTGTGCAAATGTTTAGGTTGGTCTGACTTTTTTGAGCCAGAGAGGAAAATACTTTCTTTTGTGATTTGACTTTACTGTCATTTTAATTCTTTTGCATCAATGCATCCAACTCGAGAAAGTGAAATGAATCAAAGTTAAAGTTTGAAAATCTGTTGTTGCTCTGTGTTAATGCAGCGCAGATAGATTAAGCAACTTTCTTCTAACTTTTGTATTAATCACATTTATCAGAAAATTGAGACGAGCCTCGAGGGAGCATCAGGTTTGAGTTAATGAGGAAATGATTTCTAATCAACCCTGACATATTAATGTGCCCAGACCTCCTCTCTCACCTCCTCAGTCTGTGGGGAGAATATCCGATCTCCATCAACAGATTAGAAAAACGAGAAGCATCTTGTTGATTGCGCTCTGAAAATATGGGCACATCCAACGCTGTGGAGAGCAGCACCTTTGTTTCCATTTTTGCTCTCTCTGTCAGTGTTTCCCAGTTTTGCTGCAATGCGGGGGCAAAACTGGAACATTGCTATTATAATGGCAGTTGAGTAATAAGTCACATACTTTATTGGTGAGTATTTCTTTGTATCTGGATGGAGTTGTTTTGGTGACTTTAGTCTTTGTGCTACTTAGTTGCAAATCTTAAAAAGTTCAATAATGTAGTGAAAAGCTGCACAGTTTTTGCTGATTTTATTTTCACATTAACTGAAATTCTTCCTCTTTAAAATTTGGTTGGTGGCTCTTCACAGTTATGTTAAGTGTAAACACTTAACTACTATTTTATATATAAATAGTTACATCTACAAATTCATCATACTTGTTTACATTCAGCATTTTGAAACCAACAAACTTTACCTCACAAACTGACATAATCCCAAAGATTTCCAGCTTTTGATTTATTTTTGTTCATGGTATTCGCATATTTGTCTTACTGAGGTTTTATTAATCTTAAAGTAAACTGTTTATGTATGTTTATTTAATAATTTACAGTTGCACATTGTAAAAGAATATATTTACAAACAGGCTTTTATTATATACTTTCTAGCTTCATGCTGTTTACATCCACAACTGTCTTTTGTTTTTTTTCCTGGGATGAAAATGCCCTGCTCTTTTAAGGCTTGTTACCATCACAGTACAAAGAAGTAAAGGTTAGATAAATTGGAGGCTTATATGGATAAACTATCAGCCTGGAAAGAGTGAAACCAACCCTGATCCATCCAAACTTTGGACCTTTCAGCTCCAGGTAATTGGATGGCTGCATGGTCACACAGTAGCAGACTAACTGTTTCCTTCACGTGTTGTGAACTTTTATCTATACTCTGTGACTTTTTGATGTGCTGCCACTTTTTTATACTTTGTAGGTCTCATTGATGCTCTGACTTTCCAAAACAAGAAATATTTTAAAAACATACACCACTGAATTTCTGTTGGTCCATCCTGTCTATATTTTTTACAGGTCCCATATTTCAAGCCTAGCAAAGGTCGGAATGGCTACCATTATCCCATTGCAACCATTTTGTATTTGACCTTCAAAAATTAGCCACTGATTATTTTACAAAATGAGGATCTGGAAAATGGTAGAATTGGGGCTGAAAATGTGCCATGAACCCATGCTATTAATTCAGGTTCGGGGTCTAACCAGATACCCACAATATGATTTCTGTAGTGATGCATCTTGAAGGTCAGTGCTGCGTTTTGGATTCCCAAGCACACAGTAGAAGAGATCCATGTGATTTGGTAGTTGGCAGGGTTATGCAAATTTCCTTACACCTCATGTAAAGTTGGACTATGGAAAAATACAGCTGCATTTCCGGTCACCACAGACTTTTCACACCATTTTTTGTTCACCTCACTTGTGTTCTTTGTGTGTGCTTCTTGGCTCTCCATCATCGCCCCTCTGTTCTGAGCTCCTTTCTGGAGTCTATGACCTTTTTTCAGCTGCCTTCCTCCTTTTATTTCCTTCCCATTTTACTCTTTTCAATGTGTTTTTTTTTATTCCTGTTGGCTTTGATGTCACTGCAGCCTGCTCTCTTTTTTTTTTTTTTTATCATTCAGCTTGAATATTGCTCTATTAACAGTGAGTGATATTTCAGATACTCTGGCAACACACACACGCACACACCTGGATGCACACACGTACACACTCACTGTGATCGGTAAGCAGTCATGAGTGAGTGATAGAGATTTTGTCAATCAAATGTTGGATTTGAATTGACAGCACACACTTTCGTGTGAACACACACACACACTTGGTCAGAGAAGAGCACAAATACCGGCTCAGGGAGGCTGATAGCCAATTTACACAGCGTGAAATACAGGCCGAAGAGACGACAGCGAGTCTGCGAGTTGTCGTGGTCTGATAGCTTATCGATTCCTCTGCAGGTGATTTTAGGAAGAAGACGACCCGCGAATGCGGGGAAAGGAGGAAGTAGACAAAAGAGTCAGAGCAGGTGAGGCAGATAGTGAAGCAGAGATAGACTCATATTATTTTAGCCGAGGGAAACAATCCTTCTGAGAACTCACTCACTTATTCAACTCTGAACTCTTAAAAAACATGTATTGGGAGAAAGGTCACAGTCTAGCACTTCTGGGATTTTAAATAAAATATAGCTGCAATCAATATTCTGAGGTATAAATATAGTATAAATAGAAAAGGTTTGCATGACTTCATTTTGTTCTCAACAGGAAACAAAGCTCATCTGTAATCAGTCTAAGAAAAGTCACATTTTAGCCTCTGTAGCGAATGCCGAGACTGAGAGGTAGCCATTTATGGCTGTGATGTCTTTTAACTAGGTTAATTAGTTAAACCCCAAACAGCCCTTTGCAGCTATTTAGGAGTGAAGCAAGCTGATGAGGAGCTCCCCAAAGCCTGGTTGTGCCATGGATGGGGTGTGAATGTTTGGCAGTACCTCTTCAGTTGATATCTATGCTACAAAGTAGGTGTGATTTATTTGTTCTGGAAAAATTGACGTAATCCCTTTTTGAAGGGCTCGTGAACACATCAGTCAGAAAACATTGTACATCATAGCTTGTATGTTTGCTCTACATTTGTGCTATTTATGAACGAGCTCCTTTGGGCTTCCTCATCAGAAATCACACTAGTTAGACAGCCATGTTTCTCCCGGTCTGGTTGTATTTCAGAGTACTGAACAGTGCTGTTTAATATTCAGGTCTTCTTGTGTTTGGGTAGCAGTACTGCCACATTGTTTGATATTGTTGTAGACTGCCCACGAAGAAAACTGAATGATCACCCAGTGTATACACTTCTGTGTTCTTGCCCCATCAGAATGAAAATCTTGGTTTAGTTCACCAGCATTATTGCCAGGACCTGAATGAGGACCCGTCGGAAATCAACAGTAAAAAACTAACATTCTTTTGAATATTTTAGATAAAACCCAAAAAATTAATTGGTGACTTTTCTACAAATTCCATCAATTAAAGCAAATAGCAAACTCCACTGTTTATATGTCGTTTGTGCTGCTTACATTTATGTGTATATGCATGAATAGATGGCTGAGCATTGCAGTCACCAGATGAAGCCGCTTTAGAAAGGTGTTCAGTAGCAAAGCAAAGAGAAGTGATTAAGTGGTGGAAAGGTTCGCTCAGCCATGTTGGAGGTTTTTTAAGTCCTAACAAACCTCCAGCTCTTCACTCAGTCAGTGAAGAGCTGATTGAGTCTGATTGTGGAGCTTAATTTCAGCCGTTCTGCCGAAGTGAAGAATTGTTATTTACTGAGGGGAAATAACCCCCGGAGGAGAGAACCTGAATAAAACAACAAGTTTCCAGGAGAGAGATCAACTTTAGTTGGTTAGTGTGGTTTCCTATTCATTACATTGCCTAGTTAATCATCTGGGAAGTCTTAAATTGATTCATGTCCTCCAGCCTGATGTAGGTTATTAAAACCACCGCATGGGAAAAATGAAGGAAGACAAATGAAATGAATAACATCATTGAAGCAAGATATTTTTTCTTCTTTAATGAATGCTTCCTGTTGCAGGCCAGATTTCAAGAAGTTCTAGCTTAATGTGAAGGTGTCAGAACCCTTTAAAGTGTGAGATGTTATATGGTCTGGCAGGATCTCCAAACAGCCATTCCCATCTGGATCTGATGATGGAGTCTGACACGACTGTCAAGAGATTAGGGACTCAAACTTCTGTAGCTCTTTTAGAAGACAAATTAACAGAGGTTGGTAGTCACAAGAAAACACATTAATAGAAATGAAATAATACATCTTATCAAAATTTTGCAACTTTTAAACAAAGGAGCATCCTCTTATTTCCCAGGAACAGTTTAACAGTGTACACTAGTCAAGTGCAGGAAAGTTTGTGGATATGAGCTCTCTGGGATTAGTTGGAAGAAAACCTGTCATAATTCTTTTTACATGTATAGAAATGCTGAAAATTGCTCTCATGACTAAGACTTGCATAAGAACTTCCTACACACACTTCATCTCACTGACGCAACACATACTTACACACTTTATGATTCATCAAGCAATCACAATTTTTGCAAAGTTGCTGAGTGACGGAATCTATGCTCACATCGTGTGCCATTTTTCTCAAACTGTATGTGCTTTAACTGCAGTTTGCAAAGCTGATAATATATATTACACTACCGAAATTTTGCTGTCACTGTCTTTTTATGGCCTTCTGAAATTCTCTTACTGCTAAAACTTAAATAGTTCTATTTTATCACGTTGGGACTAGCAAATTTTATTGTACATGCAACAACAGTCTGTTCAGTTAAACATCTTTTTTTTGTAGTTGCATTGCTGCACCTCAGATTTCAGCTGGATTTGACTAGATCTGTCACATCAACCATATTGACCTCTAAGACTTTTATGCACAGCTTGTTGTGTGTCTTAAGATTTCCCAATAAAGAAACACAACATTTCTTGTCAAAAAGGGAAGTCAATCTGCAGGACTATCATATTGCTGCCAGTGTCACTTTATTTTATGAAGCAATTCTTCAGATGTAATAATTATTGCTCTGGATATGAAGGTGAGTGTTCAAAATTTGGCATGTTGTAAAGGAAGTGGTTCTTCTGGCTTATCTTTAGCTAGGATGTTTGGCATCATCTCATATTCAAAATCTGGAATAACTGGGCTAATTTATCCTCAACTGAGTTATTCTACACTGAGCAGACATTGTTTTTAAAACAGAGTTTGAGATTTATGAAACTTTCGTTTTATACTAAATTCTGTTTTGGCCTTAAGAACAGTTGAGACAAGGGCAACACACTACACTACTGGGAATATTTCCAAAATATTCCACAAAGACTATTTAAAAAAATAATAATAATTTGGTTGTTTTTGATTTGTGAAGCTCAATAGATGCAAAAACTGCATACACACCTGTGTGCATTGGTGTGTATTAAAGGAATGACGGTAGTATAGTAATATAATGAGGTGGTGGTGTGAAGGTCATTCTGCCACCATAAACATGATATGATACACACACACATGCACACCCAAACACACGTCCTCCCATCAGCCTCCTGTCCCACTCTGCCTGCCTGTTATTTACTGCCACATTTTCAGAACAAGCCCACGGACCGAGCTCGGTCCGAGTGTGTGGTGGACTGTGTGAAGGCCAGTTTCAGTCTGCAAGGTGAAAGATTTGCTGCAGGTATGTTGTTATGGATGGACCAAAGCAGCAGCAACTGGAGAGAAAAATATATTTTTTCTTGTACACTTAACTGAGTAGTTTCAACCTGCCACTAATAAGTAGTTCTTCTTTCATCTTCCCACTCAAACATTTGCATTTTCACTTTTTAAAAAGCTGTGTAAAATGTTTTGACACAGTTAAGAGCTACTTTTTTTTTGTTGCCTGTTAAAACACAGCTGAAGTTCTCTCATCACTAAGCATACACTTTAACATCATTTTTAATAACGATTGATCACTTGTTGAAAGCAACACTTACACGTCACCTTTCGAGATGTTATTAGTGCATAAAATAGAAAAACAAAACTCTTGCAGATAATGTTGCAAATATGTATGTATGTAAATATTTGTCAATATAAATTATTTGTGAGCAGCAGTACGTTGATTATTATTGCAACATACTATTATTGCAATATAATACAAAATCATTGATAGAAATTTAGTTTCAAGTGGTCAGTTCAGAATAATTCCTGAATTTTCTGTATGGAAAATCCAGAAATTATTCTGAGGAAACGGAAAAAGCCACATGCAGCCGCACTGAGTCGTAATGGAAAAATGAAAGGGGACACCTCCCGACATTTGTGTGTTCATGTGATTTTGTAGATGCAGCATGCGTCTGTCACACTATGATCCTGTGGACCAGGCTGGACATAATGGTCTAAATAAAAAAGGATATTGTATGCGGTGCAGTGTGTGAGAAAGATGTTAAGAGGAAACAAATCTTTTGATGGAACAGCTGGGAAGTTCAAAGCCCGCAAGGCTTTGCGTCTGATGATGAACACACGTGCTCCTAGAAAAACACACGCAAATATACATATTCTGGTGTATAGTTCACAGCTGCAGCAACACACAACCGCCCACACACATACACACGCGCGCACTTGTTTCGTCAGCCTCTCAGAAGCAGGTTCACTTTCTGCAGAGCTGTATTTAGAGATAAACCAGGAGGTCAAAGGTTGCAGTACAAAGACCATGTCTTTTTTTCCCTTCGTCTTCCCTGCCTAATATGGATCTACTGCCACATGAGCCTTGCAGTCACGTGTGTCATCCAGCTGCGAGACCATACACGCATGCACAAAGACGCACAGAAATACAGTTCAAAACGAAGCATTTCACATGCCGGGGTTCTTATTGCAGACATGATTCCTGTTTAATGCTGGTCTCTTCGTTCCTTGACTCCTCTAATTTTTTCCTCATTTCTTTTTTTCTTTCCGGTCATATGCAACTTTTTATTCTTTTTATTGATTTATTTTTACAGATTTTATTCCTTATCTTCTGTAGCTTCATTTTTAGGACTGATTTAGGCAGTCATTATTTTGACATTAGGTAGAGCAGAGTGATCTTTCACATGCAAATAAGTATTCTTCTTTAGAATTCCTTTGCAAAATGTGACAGCCAGTCCACCTTTCTTTTAATTTTGTTCTGTACTCCCTTAATGAAAAGTAACAAAAGGAATCATTTGCCAACAGAATGCCATTTTTAACTTTTAATTACCTGTATTTCCAGAGCGTCTGATGATAAATTACCTCTGCAGCTTTGTTTAATCTTCTACAAACAAAAAAAGAGAAGCAGCAACATTAATCTACTTTGAACATTGACTAGTTAGTCAGAAACTCAAACATCCATTGATTTTCTCATAAGTGACCCCACTAAATGCTGCTAGCGTACAGTGCTAAGGGACTTCTGGGTGAACACTTTTTGTAAATAGACAAGATACAAAATTGGGTGCAGAGATTAACTAAACTTTGAAGAGTAGCGCATCCTCTACAATATAGCAAGATGTCTGCGGTTGAATCAGGCTGATAAAAAGAAGGTTAAGTGGAGCACAGAAAAGTTGTAGTTTGTCATGGTGTATTCTAGATTTTTAAATGTTGGCAGCCTTTTAAAAATCTCATTTTGACCTAAGGTCTGCTTTCTTTAAGGAAGATACTTGGAGAGAACCTTTTTTAATGCCAATCGTGCCAACTTCTAAAAGAGGCTTTAAAATGTCATCTCTGAAAATTTTTTTTCCCTGTGTCTCAAAATAGTAAAGTCATGATTTCCAGTTAATGTTGTCTCACACAGCAATGTGGTCACCTCCCTCCATCTTAATGGGCAGGTCAGTTAAAATCTGTCAAAGCTTTACAAAAACCACCCTGTGAAGTCTGATTGTATAAAAATCATTCATATAATGTTGAAGTCGACATTAAAATACTCCCAGAAAACTCAAAATGTTCTATGACTTATCAGAATACACATAAAACAAATGTATGCGCTTGACTGGAGTTTGCAGGGCATCGCTACTGGTTGTGCTGGACTAATTCTGTATGTGTTAAGCCACTAAGCCATGGTTATCTGCTCACATTTGGCTAAGCAGCCTAGCCAGGCAACGTCTGGACTGAATTCAGATGCACCTGCCCTTTCTAGTCATTATGTGAGCGGTGGCAGGAGCTTGTACCTGCAGGGGTAATACTTCTTATGCTAATGCTCTGCTCAAACCTGCTTTTAAACTCTTTTCACTCATTTCCTTCCTTTTCAGACTGAAACTGGAGCCTAATAATGCCAATAAATTAGAGAAAAATGACAATGAAATGAAAATGGCCTCCCTGTCAGATAGAAAGGCATGCATTAATTTTCAAATCAAAAATGCTACTTTAAAGACTTCTGAATTTGACTCTAAAAGCAGCTTTTGAAAAGGGATTCGATTGTCCCCCACACACCTTTAGAAGCTGCTAAAAGCAGCAGCACAAAAGAATGTTAGCCAGAGTAAAGGAGAGAAAATAAAAAAAAGTTAGTAAAAGATGGTGGATGATGAAGCATGTCGTGAGTTTAATTGAAAACTGAGAGCGTGTAAAAAAGATATCAGGAGGAAAATGGCAAAAAAGAGAGAGATGAGTCCTTCTCTGTGATGAAACAAGAGAAAATGTCAGCGGATTAGAAGAAAATGTTAAGGACAAAATGTTGAATACATTTGTTCCTGAATCATATCAGAACTCTTCAGACTCTTATATCATCCTCCTGCATGGTGTACATGTATGTGTGTAAGGCATGAGCAACAGAACCATGTATGTGATTGTGTGTGTGTTTGTGTCATGTCTGCTTTATGATGTGTCATTCGCGGCATTCCTCACTCAGCTCAAGGACGGAGTCTCTGATTGCACCGGTCATCCTCCGCTGCCTCACTCACTGTGTTCATGTGTGGGAAAGTGTGTGTATGTAAGTAAATATGAGTGCATGCATGCTGATTCTGTTCTCTGCTTTTATTGTTTTTACTGTGTTTTGTGTACTGAGTCTGTTCAGCAGTGACCGGTTGTAGGTGAAAGGAGGAGGGGTGACTTTTACAGATTGCATGTAACCAAGCATGCATCTCTTTAAGGATGTAGCAGAAAGACGCATTCAATCATTTAAAATGGAGGATGCTGGTTTAAGTCTTTCATAGCTCACTGGATATGACTTGCTGTGACTTGCACACAACTGAGGCATTGCAATGATCTAAATGCCATGTCCAGGAGGTGATGTTCATGTTTTTGGCATTTATTTTGCACTACTATACAACACATGTTGTCTTTTACTTTTAAACAATTATAGAAATGCATAAAAAAAATTACACAAAATTACGATTGCATTATTTCACAGGCATTTAATCATCTATTGAAATAAAATCTGTGTTTTCTAGGACATGTAAAGAAAAGTAAGCAGCTTATTTATTTAGCTTATTTAGAGAGAGCAAGAAGAAAAGTGGATGAAGTTATGAAGTACAAAAACCTTATTCTGCTTTGTCCTTTAGGCTTTTAGCTTTCTACTGTCAGCTAAGTTTACCGCAGAAAATCTAGAAACAACATATTTCATGTTGTCCTTATATCTTATATGGTAGTTATATATTTGAAATAAAACCCTGAATATGTGAAAATTGGGATTGGTGCTTAAAACAAAATTATGACACAAAATTCTGATCAGTGCAAATCTGTATGTTACATCCTGAAGGGTGTTTTTTTTTCTTCTTCTTTTTCTAGCACTCTCAGAGCATAGTTCCAGAAAATTAGCTTTTTTTTTTGCTTTTTCAATGTCCTGACAGAGATAACCTTAACTACGTCCTGACAGAAGCCTTTAGCTGGAGGTTCTGGTGTTCTTCTAAAATAGCCACTGGAACCAGCCCAGCCATTTCAGTTATGTACAAGTGGTCAGAGGAAGTGCTTTATAAGTCATAGACCTTGTGTTTTGAGTCTGACTGACGTGCCCTTTAGCAGCATGCTTTCTTAACAACTGCTTCATACCTGCAGCAGCACTAGCAAACAGCCTTGTTTGTCCTCACAGAGCTTTTGCTGCGGGTCTCTGAGTTGCACAGTTTGACACGCACACACACACACATATATGTACATATGTGTGCAATGAAAAACATTTCTTGTTGCCTTAGCTGCATCAGAGAAGGGCTAAAGAGGTCAGCAGTCAAGGCTCTGAATGTTCTTTGTGTTGTGTTAATGCAAGTCTGCTCTCCACTTCGCTTTGTATCATGTGCCTCTGTGTCAGCAATTTCAGCCACACTGTAAGTCGATGTGTTATGCAGAGAAAGGCTTTTATTTTCTTCCCATGTGTTTCCGTTCACCTGGCCGTCCTGACAGTGAC
This sequence comes from Poeciliopsis turneri, assembly GCA_922788865.1. Taxonomy (NCBI): domain Eukaryota; kingdom Metazoa; phylum Chordata; class Actinopteri; order Cyprinodontiformes; family Poeciliidae; genus Poeciliopsis; species Poeciliopsis turneri. Next base: position 3,108,587 of record CAKLNU010000112.1, on the reverse strand, counting down.
GGATGGATCGGGCTTCAGAATGAGAGCCTCATCTGCCGACATCCTTTCGCACATGCGCACTTGCATCGCCTATTTATAGCCATGTGAGTGCACGTGTGTGAGGAGAGATATTATATCAGCTTTCTATTTTGGCTTGGGATGAGTTCTTAGTAGACCTCGAAGATGTGCCTCAAAAGCTTCTGTTTGCATGCTCATGAGGTCAGAGTCTGACCAGCTTTGTGTGTGTCGCCAGGGGAAACACATCATGTGGTGAAACCCGATTAAAGGTGGAAGGCGAAAAGCGAAAGCATACAAATGACTTTCTGCTCAAAGGTCGTCACTCGCGTGTGTTTTGCTCAAAGTCAACCTGATTTCTCCACAGAACCCACTAACCCTGGACCCTAATGCAGAATTGAGTAACTCGGTGGTGCATGTTGCATGAGGGGAGGCCACTATCTAGAATGCTAGTCAAGTCCAAACTACACAAGTGCTGCTCCACTGGTCTCTTCTGGTTTCTCATCATGAACCTTTCACGAGGTGTTTTTGGGTTCAGAGGCAAATATATTAAAAGCTGCCAGGACACTTCATGCTGTGCACATCTTAATGTTGTTGATTTCTCCGCCGAGCCTCAAGTTGCTGCCATGTCGTGCATAATAGCGGCGGCCAGATGATTAGAATTGGTTCAGCTTAAATTGGCTCTTAAATGAGAAAACTGTCGTCATTTAGAGTTACAGCCCATTTCATTTTCTCAACATCTAGTTAACATTTTGTTTGGTCATTATAGTGTGCGGGCGCTATGTAATTGGATCTATTTGATTTTAACTTTGTTTGACGCTAACATGCGACAGCTGCTGTTGCTCACTTTCCTGACAAGTTTGTTCTTTCGAGGAGTTTTAGAAGCAATCTGATGTAGTCTGTCATAAAGTGCTAATTATCTACTAACTACCTTTTATAAAGTCGCTTGCAAAAAACCAAAATATTAAACTTTGATCTGTTACAACCAGAACTCGATTTATTTTATCGTGAATTTATGTAGTAGGTCAACAGAGTCATTCAAAACAGATTCGTTTTTTCTTGAATAACAATCTGAAAAGTGTGGCATGCGTTTGCACTCAGCCTTTTGAGTCAGTGACTTTGTTTCTTTATTTTGTGACATCATTCTATATCTTAAGTTTGTATTATTTCAGTTTTTTGTTTAAATTGAACTCGTCAGGTTATTGTTTGAGGCAGTGGTATGCTTTGTAAAGCTCTCTTCAGATAATGTATCCCCTCTAAAAGTGTTTCCCTGTACGTCCCTTCATCATGCTTCTTCTGTTACTCTTAGATGCCTGCTCCTCAACAGCTGTTGCTCATGATTTATTCTGCCACCTGATTCACGTTTCAGTAATCAGCCTTCCCAGAATTTATGCCTCTTTGTTTAAAACTGTCCTTGCCAGATCCATGACTGTTTTCAACCCAGTTTACCCCCATATTGCTTGATCCTATATGTGGCATTGATAATTTTGGATTCTGTTTTTCTCACAAGCTTCCTTGTTCAACATTCTTGTCTTCTATCTCCTGCAATTATGTCCCTTCTACTCAATAAAAGATGGCACTGGAAGTCTTTTGGTGTAAATTTTTTCTATCAGATTTGCACTACTGGAGACTGAAATTCTTTGCATTCTTCTTTGCCAAATAGTTTGAGGTCAGTCAGGTTGAATAGACACCATTCGTTTTCAGGTTTTGGCACACGTTTTCATTTGTATTTAGAATGAACTTTGACTAGGCCATTGTAAAACACAAAAATGATTTGATTTAAACCATCCTGATTTAGCTCTGGCTGTACGCTGATGTCTTACTGGAAGGTGACATAACATAACAGGTTTCTTACTTTTTCCCCAAATAAACCGTGACGTGTTTCCATCCCCCTTAAAAATAGCATCCCCACAGGATTATTCTGCCACTATTAAGTTTTTTCATTGAGATTGGTGCAACATCAGCCATTTGCGTTTAAACAATAGTTCAGATTTGTGCATCAACAGAAGAATGTGGATTATGACCAAATATGATTTTGTAAATAAATACTTACCTTAGAAAACAAACTTTGGATATTTAAGATTACTTTTCGTCATGAACTACTTCTGCTGGTTTGTATTACCAGACTGCAGTGCTGGTATCATATTGCACCACACTGGGCTGTTACTGTTGGTTAGCCTTGTGTCTATCTGGGCCAAGCTCAGTGCTGAGCCCTGGGGAAGAGAAACAGTTTCCTAGCCATCAGACCTTTGCAAAAATAGAGTTTCAGGAAAAGGGTTTCATATAAAGGTTATAATGCACTTAATACAGACTTGGGCTCATCGATCTGAAAATATCTAAGTATTGTCTTTGATGCTTTTGTGAAATGCTGAGCTGCATAAACCAAATCCCTTTGAGCATTTTTCAACTTTTGTGCTGACAGCAGCTCAGACATGATGAAATACATCAAACCTAAATCAATCAGATGTTTCCCAATGAGGCCGATGACTGCAATAATGTTCATGTAACTCAGATCTCGACTGACCATATTTCCTTGAATAGCTCAGTTGAAGTGAAGAAACACTGCTAATAAAAGTATCTCTGCAGGGTGATGTTGTGTGCAACAAGATAAGATCTGAAATTTGAAGGTTTCAGACAGAATGGCGAAAGTAATTTCATTCAGCCAATCTTGGGCAACATAAGTAACTGTCACTTTATTAAATCAAACTGTTAGGAACAAATAAATGTAATTATAGCCAATATTCAAGTAAATATAGCATGACAGTCTCAGTTCACTATCAGCAGATTTGTGGTTAGCCTAAAATTTGTTGCATTTGTAGCTGAATTAAGTATGGAAATTTAGATTTATCCATTTATTTCTTGCTACAAGAACCTGAAGAGCAGCATGGGATTGCAGGGCATGGTTATTATTCAATGTGTGTCTTTCTGCAGATGGATAAATGACCAAACTACATACTAAAAGTTTGATGTATGTCAATAATCTATTTGTGAATAAAGTATATTTCATTGCAATCTACAGTCGGTTATGGGGAAACGCCTCCTTTTGCAGCCTGATACATTTAATATTTGTAATGTAATCTCTCAAGGTTGACCTTCAGAACCTTTATATGTGGAATACTGACTGCCTTTCAGGTCTATAAATAAATAGACACAGGAAACAGATTACATAGCTTAAAACCGAATTCAATAAATCTCATTGTATTTCTGCTTCTTTAGACCATTACACTCGCAGGTAGAGCAAGCAGCTCTTCAGAGGGGAGAGGCAGGTTGCACTGCTATATTTATAGCCGCTCTGTTTCCATGCTAAGCTCTCACATGTTCTGCTGCATAGCAGCATATGCGGCATTCACCGCCACCGTGTGTCCTTCAGACAAGGAGCTCAGTGCCCTTCATGACTGCTGCATATCAGCAGTTATGGACAACAAGGGAGGGAGGGACGGTGAAATGAAAGGAGATGATGGGGTGACACAGAGCAGAGTAAAGTGGTAAGGGTGAAGGGAGGGAGACAGAAAAGTAGGGCAAAGTTGAAGAAGGCAAAGTCAAGAAGATGAGAAATCTGAGCGAAGGAGGAAAATGATATGTAAAGAAAGATGAAGATCAGGTATGAGCCAGTAGGAGATTCTAAGAGTTTGATCAAATTGGGCTATAAAAGGATTTCTATTTATAATAAAAGTCTATATTATCTAACTTATTTCATGTTAAATACACCTTGTATTTTATTTATACTGTAAATTTGTTGTTCTACGCAGTTCTTTGAATTGCCTTTTGAGGATATTTGCCACACAAATAACTTTGCCTTGGTTTGCCTGACCTTAAAGTGAGCATAAGGGAAAAATGTTAAAATACTTGCTACCCTTTGTGAAATTCTTTTTGCACCTAATGTTACCACTTTGATGTTTTTATAGTGTAATGCTGACATTAATTGGTTCACTAATTGGGCTATTAGCTGTTTAACAGACTTGCTGCTATCAGACTGGCATTATGCAGCAACAGGTGATGCTGCTGTTTGCTGTCTGCACTGATGAAGATTCACTAAACTCAACATGCTGGAAGCTTGAAATTGATAGCTATTTCTATTTTCTGAGTATTTTATTGGCTTGTTGGATACCAAAAAGGAAACAGGTGATCCAACTTAAACTAACTGAATTAATTTGTTACAAGTAATCAAATTAGGTTTATCCAAGTAAATATCTTATATTTATGAAGTTGACATGTTGAACAAAACCTAAATAAAGCAGGATGACATACTTAATATAATTTTTTTTGTAATTTTTTTTTAGGTTAGTTCTAAAAGAAAACAAACCTGTGAAAATTGTCAACATTGAAAACCAGCTCATCATCGACACATTTTGGACTGGCATGTAAAACTTAAAGCATAGTTTGCCAAAAATGCACACATAAACTTAAAGTCTTTACAAGGACAGAAGTAGGGATAGAAGTAAAAACACGGGTCTGACCTAAAATTGAATCTAACCAGATAATGAGAATCAAAAAAAATAAAAATGTGCGGTCGGAGAAATTAGGGAGTATTTAACAGGCGCAGAGAAAGAAAAGAGAAAAAATAGAGTGCATTAGAGGAAATGAAGACTGCAGCGGAGGCGAGAAGGAACACAGATGGTTAACTGAGATGCAATAGATGAGAAAGGGAACGAGAAGAGCATTGAAATGAGAGGAAGAGCATTAGGTAAGAGAGAAGAGTCGAGAGAAAGATAGAGGGAAGTGGACTCCATTCATCACTTAATGCGTTTTCTCCTTTTTCTTTAGAGTGCAGTGGCTGGAAGGCCTGCTCCGGTGCATTAGAATGCAGAACCAGCTCCCTTTTTGTCAAGCAGTTGGCCTCCCCTCTCTCGCACTGTCTCTTTTTCCTTTTCGCACGTCCAGACTCCATGTGTGCGCCCACATGGGGACGCTATCACGCGAGTGTGCATCCCCGCATGTTTGCGTTGCCGTGGGTCACTTGAGGACGACGCTTGAAGGCTGTGTCTTCCTCATTTTCTACGCCATGTTGCTTGAGACGATTCACAGCTTTGAAGGAGAGCTTGCGGGTAATCAGTGATGTTTATGCATATGGGTGTTCTGCACATGCAGGACCCTTGTGCCCATTATCTCCAAGGGGATGCAGGAGCCAAGAGGAGCAGTAACTCAAAAAATGTCACTCTCTCCAAGTCTGATTTTGCATTTGGAGGAATGTGGCTGAATTGAGTCCAGTTTTTCTGCTGCCAAGAAACCCTGTACATTTGCCATTTATAAAACCTTTATACTTGTTTAATCACAATGGCATCCCAGGTGTGTTTGTTTCAGTGCTTAAAAGATTAAGTATTTCAAATGGAGGTTATGTTACAGCTGTGTGTTAAATTGCCATTTTTACTCAAGGTATTTGGTTCATCTGTTCAGTTTGGTCCATTCTTCTCCTGACATATCCAATTTATTTTTCTTTCTGTCTCTTCTTTCCTGCTCTGTCTGGAATGTTTTCCGTCATTACTTGGAACCATTCTTCTTTTTCAGACCAGTAGCACAGTTTACAGAACAAATGTAACCAAATGTATGTTTAACCTAGAAGCAGAAGATATAACTTGATGTCTAATGCCATTTGTGTCCTGCGTCGGGTAGGATTCAGCTTCCCAGACTCAGACACTCTGATGTCTGTGCTGGGACTAATTTTTCTGGTGTCACTCTGTATTTAGTCCAACGTGACCTCACAGCTACGCATGACCAGGTGAACTGAGCCAATCAGGCTGTCAGTCGTCTCGAAAAGCTTGCTGTGTAAGTTGCAGTGATCTCTCTTCTCCTGCAGAGGTTAATAAAAAGTTGAACATAATTCCAACTCTTATTTTTTTTCCCTTTTTCTTTCTCTATATTTGACAAGTCTGTTGTATTTTTATATGAATGTCTCAAAACATTACATACAATGCGAGCACATGTTGCAAAAACCTCCTCGTTGAAGCAAATATGGTGCTTAAAATCAGATTTAAAGGATTTCCTTTGAGCTTGAAGGTTCAGTGGGAGAATTTTTTTTCCCACTTGGATTTTTATTTGTAGTTATTTAACAAAAGCATAACATGGATATAAGGGAGCATCTCATATTTTCTTTGCTTGCTTATTGCTTTGCAGGTTGTTTATCATCCTAATGACAGAGACAAATTAGTAATCAAATTGGTGTTTCTGCTGTAGCTGTCTGGAGTGCTATAATTAACAGTGTGTACAAACTGAGTGTTTGTGTGCGGATGAAGACCGTTAAAGGTTTGAACTGGCAAGCAGCCAGTGGTGGGAATTATAGTTCACCATAATAATTCCTGTTTGTAGACCCATTGAGTATGTGAAGCTGCAAAGTTGCATAGTAGTTTTTGCAGTTTGGTAAATAATGTTTGTGTCAGTTTAGCAAAACACTGCCAGGAGAAAAAAAAAAGTTATGATCTAAAAGTTTTGAAATGTAGAAGGTTTATAAACAGCTACCAAAAATAAATTTAATTGCTTTTTTAGTGCTAATATGCATCTAGTAAGAAGTAGACGCAGAACTTTCCCAGACCATAAGCAAACTAAGCTGCTACACAAGGCCCCCACTTAATCTCTGGACAAATCATGTTTAGGGTTTAGTACGATCTTGGTCAGTAAGAAATCCATTTTCTGCTTTAACAACTATCAAAAGAGACATTTTAAATAAAGAATTTGCAGAACTGTTTCAAACCGTTGAGTTCATTAATTCACAAGTATCTTCAGTATGACTGTATTAGAGGCATTTTGCATAAAGCCAGAGTTGAGACTGAACCATGATTAACCCTCCTGTCTGAATCTGTACCAAGTGTTTTGATGCAGACTTGACCCTCTTAAAAAGAAACTCATGACCTCATCACTAAACTGTATTCCTATACCTTGAGGATTTTTTTTCTGTTTGTCACAGTTACCCTGTTTTTACCTTACTTTTGAGTTTTTAATACTTATGTGCCCTAAAATATTTTTTTCTTTTATTTACAGCTTCCTTTTAAAGCTGTAAATCTCCCATCTCACCCAAACAAGGTTTCATTTTAATCTCTTTCCACTGACAGGAGGGTGTGTTCTCTGAAATTCAAAACATGCCCTATACAGAGGTGACTTTGTATAGCATTAGATGCAGGTTTCAAATAAGGATTCCTTTATCTTGAGCTGTACTTATAATTAAAAATGTCAAAATTAGCAAAAAACCTTCAGTGACGCATTGAACTTCCAGATACCTGAGCTCTTTATGCTTATGTAATTTAAATCACAGGTCTCCATGAGGCATGTAGCTCTAAATGTGGCTTCGGCTGAACTGTCTGGCCTCATTGGAGGTAAAGCCCTTAGAAGCCATGACATCAAAATCAGGTTAAAGATTAGCAGTCTGCAGGTTGTGTTCCATTTAACTAAAACCAAGCCAGTTCATAAGCCTCATTTAGACTGTAATGTCATACCTGCCAAATAGTGTCAGAATAATAAAGAAAAAAAAATGCAGGTTAACATCAAAATTTGGTTTGGTAGTTGGATCTCCAGTCAACCAATTGCTGGTCTCAATGTTGCAGACGAGCATTGATGTAAAAAGTTACTGCTGTGCAATTGGCTTGACAACAGATGGCCCTGCCGTCTGTCTCCACATTAATAAGATACTGATGAGATGAGTCAGTTAGCACACACACTTTCCCTGCTGTGTCTGTGCCTGTATTTGACTGAGTAGATGAAGAAGCCGCATCTCTGTTCAATGCCCCTTTTTTGTTTTAAACATATAACTATTTGTTGGTGTGTGTGTCATTGTTCCCAGTCTCCTCTGTTCTGCTTCCTCCGAGACATCAGGGAACATCGCTGACTCACAATGTCCACTGCAACGCACGCATACACACAAACGCGCCGCGCGCACGCACGATCACACACATGCAACAGCAATGAGAACAAGTGAAATACATGGGCTGTCAAATAGGCAATAGCTTTTTCTGATAGAAGATCCTCCACTTTTGATTGAATGCTGTGTTTTTTGAACACTGAGTCAAAGATAAGCACAGGTGTGAAAAACATCACTTGTGTGTGGTTGTGTCTATATGGTGAGAGGACAAGCCCTCAGCATATAGATTTGATGGCATGGTGGGATTCTGCACTTGAATGCATCCTCTGCTCTCATTATGTATTTAGTAGATGCCACATTAGATGATAAAGCTGCATTTTGGAAAAGAGGATTGGATCATATGACCTCTAATCTTTGACTTAAGATGGATGAAAAGATTGGGTTGATTTTCTTAGCTTATTGGGTCTGAAACTCAAAAATCAAGCTATTTTCCAAATAGTCACATATAAGTGCTATCAGGTTGTGCTAAGAATGCTCTTCAGTGGACATTGTTACTGAGTTAAGAACACGCAAAATATGTTTTTCAGTTTCAGTGTGGTGTTTAAAATAAAGTCAGAGTGAGCACAAAATAAAATACAGCACTCAGATGAAGATTAGTCAACTAGAGTTTTTGTTTCTATTATTTGATTCATGTTTTTTTAATAATTTTCTTCAGGCAATAAATGCAGATGAAGTACTAGAAGATGTGCATCCTTGACTTCTTTAGAATTAATATAAACAAATTAATTCTCTCAACCCGTTTTATTAACCTCTAACTTAAGGTTGTCCCTGATCTGTGGAAATGATCATGTTTAGTGGCATATAGTTTATCTTACCAAAGGCTAAAGGCTGTAATGAAAGAGGTTCTCCAATCTAATTTACAAGTAATATTATCTTTGAAATGTCTAAAATCTTGTTAACAGGTACAAAGTATAGCTTATAATGGCACATTACATTTTAATAAAGTTGGATGAGGCTTTTAATTAGATTTATGTAACTTGGATTGGGAGTACTTTCACCCAAAATGACTCTCAGTGATGGGACAGAAAAACTCTCTGCTCAGCTGGTTCTCCATAGAAGTACATCTGAAAAGATGTAAGTGCAGAAATGTCAGAGGTGAGATGTGAAGTAGCTGCTGACTGCCTTTAATGTTTTATGTTTTTGCAGTTTGTATTCAGGAATGTGTGTGTGTGGCTGTGTGTGTGTGTTTGTTTGAAGGGGGGGCTGTTGGACTGTGCTTGCTCTGTCCCTGGAAAATGCCGTTACTGTTTCTTTTGTTGCTGTGTATTTTAATGCAGAAGTGATTACACAGCTCCATGGTGCATTTGGGAGTTTGGAAGTGATGCCGATGTGCATATGTGGAGAAAAGCAGCGACCAATGGTGTCAACAAGAAGAGTTCTCACCAGCTGCTGAGCACAGAGAGTTGATTTGGTGCAGAGTGAATCTATGATGTGTGTTGGGCTTTTGAGCGTCATATTGTTTGTTTAATAAAATCTCAGTTTATGAGATATCAAGATTGATGGGACAAAGGGAACGTTGTGCTCTTGGACAAAGGCTAAGCTGTAAAGGCAGCTCAAATAGAAAGAATCAATGAGGAACTTATGTTCTGAGTGGAATGATGCATCTTCATCAACATCAAGATTTAGTTTAAATTTAGAACGTTTCCCCATCAAAAAATTTGCTAAGATGATTATTTGGGTCACTAGGCAGTCCACCAGCAACTCACCATATCTTTGTGATGGTTAATATTAAAAGTTACAAAACTTCACTAAATGTGTTAAAGAGAGCTGTTCACCTAAAGCCTCTTTCTGTCCAGGACCATCGCTCTTCTTGTTTTCAAGGACACTTTGCTTCCAGGTCAACCAACCTAAAATATATTTGGCTTCAAAATATAATTTGGTGTGCAAAAGGAGGCACGTGGTGAATATGAGTTGGTGTCAGAGTGAGGAGCAACGAGGCACATGGTGGTGTGCTTGCTTTGATCCAACTTTAGCTGGCTGCTCAGCAGATATACTCCGCCAGGGGCCAGCTCAGATCACACTGTTATTCTCAAGTTGGGTGATGTTTGCAGGGAGGTGGGGGGTAAGTTGTTGGTTTCGCTGTTCAACACGACAACACGGCTAGTTCGAATAAAGTTCAGCGCAAGGCAGCAGATGTCCACCTGCCTTAGCAAGGTAGAGTTTTTCTTTTTTTTAGACACAAAAGACTTTTTGTTCAGAAAGAGAGAAAAATAATTCCTTCCTTAAAGATGAGCCTCATTATTTCCTCTTCAGTGATCTGGTTTTCCTGGAATAAAACCTTCCTGAATAACAGCTTTTGGACTCTGTTTATTGTGCAATGTTACTAATGTGCATTGAAGAACATTTGTACCCATTAAGAAGGTGCTACGGTATCATAACAGTATAAAAAAAGCACAATGGGGCTGTTTAATATCTCCAAATATGCAGCATTGGCTAGACTGCTGCTCCATTTCTACATGTGTGTCATGCTGTGATGAAGTATGTGTCCCTTAAAGATGTCTGTTGGTTTTGCTTTTACGTCACACAAAATGTTTTAGATAATCAAACAATTTTAATACCAGACATAGATTCAGCTTAGGACTGATTCTGTGCTGTGGGAATACTATAAACATGTAAGACATGTTTGGCAGCAGTTGCCACAGCAGAAATAAGTCAAGGGACCATTTACATCATCACATAGGCCCAGTGGACAGATTTTTCCACTAAATAAACAAATTTATAATTTGAAAACTGAATTTTGGTTGTTTGACAAAACTATGAAAGTAAAAGGAATATGCAAGGGGGAAATACTCGTGGGGAGCTTCAGTACAAGTATAATACATCGTGTGGAAGTTAGAAAATCTTTCAAAATAACAATCATTTATAAATTCGGAGATTCACTTTGCAATGTAAAACCTCCTGTTTTGTGATGAACTGGAGGAGAGCTTTAAATTTGCTTGACTATGTGTCGGCTGTTTGGGATCGAACGGGTGACCTTTCTGATATTAAACAGGCCGGCTGTTACATGAAAACAAAGAGGAGTCAATGGGAGACAAGCATTGCAGCCCTGAGGCCTAGTTTTTTTCTGTGTGAGTGCGTGTGAGAGTCCACAGCCACCTCTTTGGTATGCATGCTTATGTTTGTGAGCCTAAAACATTTTCAGCCCTGGAAAAGCGAGAGAAGGCTGCTTGGTTGGGCTTGTCACCTGAACAGTCTCACACGCATAGAGACCCCCGACAGTCTCATGTAAAGGTCAGATCTCCACCCATCTCTCCTTTGCCAAAACAAAATCCACCCCCTTATTAGAGATTGGAGGAAGGAGACATGTTGTGTACAGTAACACTTATCACCAGACACTCTCCCACATACACACACACACACGCAGTCTGGCTGGTTGTTTTGAAGACGAGATGGAATGATGCCGATTTAGATGAGTTATGACCTGTTTGCCACGAACTGTGATCCAGTAATTCTCCGGTATCAAAGCAGCTCACAGCCTTCTCTTACCTTTTCACCTCCGTGTGACTGTCATGAAAAAGCGGCAACGATTTGAGCAGGAAAGTGTTTGTCAAAGGGATTTTTTTTAGAAGTCTGTCTGCGACTCTCACTCTCCCGGAGGAGAAGAAACGGAAAGAAAGAAAGACAGACTGATGATTACTATAGCACCAAACAACTTCCTTATTTAGATGAAGAGGAAGAGAGGCGGGCTGCACAGTGGCGCAGTGGGTAGCGCTGTTGCCTTGCAGCAAGAAGGTCCTGGGTTCGATTCCCGGCCCGGGGTCTTTCTGCACGGAGTTTGCATGTTCTCCCTGTGCGTGCGTGGGTTCTCTCCGGGTTCTCCGGCTTCCTCCCACAGTCCAAAAACATGACTGTCAGGTTAATTGGTCTTCCCAAATTCTCCCTGGGTGTGAGTGTGCGGTTGTTTTTTGTCTCTCTGTGTTGCCCTGCGACAGACTGGCGACCTGTCCAGGGTGTACCCCGCCTCTCGCCCGGAACGCAGCTGGAGATAGGCACCAGCAACTCCCGACCCCGTTAGGGAGAAGGGTGACGGAAAATGGATGGATGGATGGATGGAAGAGAGGCTAACAGAGGGGAGATCCTCTGAGAGACAGATTAAGAAAGGAGCAGCACTGATTGTTAGGCTTTTCTGCTGTGTGCTTCAGGGGAAATTGTGAGCTGAATTGTTGGTCCTAAATCACCCTGCAAGACCTGTCCATCAGCAGCTAAAATGGAGCACTGAAGGCTAAAAACAGCCAATAGCGAACATGTGACGCTGCTAAGGTGTTGTGTTTCAGAGCTATCAGCAAAGTGCACGCAAATTAATTAAAATGAGGCATCAATGAAAGGAGGAGAAATTCACCTTTTCTGTCTCTGTGTCACTGCTGCTCTGTTGGGTATAGATGTTTGGTAATGAATACTTGTCAAGCCTTGTTTAGAAGCTTCTCTTTGTTTCTCTTTTGAATTTAATTTCTTTTTATTGCTACAAAATGACCTTTCAAATAGGTATTATCACTTGCCAACTAAAAATCAAAAGAATAAATGGTCCAAACCATAATCACAGTAAAATTTTCCCCTTTATTCTGGTTTGGCATTTTACTTATACACACTCGTTCTCAGATGTCTCTGTTATACAAATCCTCCAGGCATACGGCAAAATGAGATTCTCGCAATATGACAACCATAAAAATATCAAAGTATTTCCACAACAGTGTCAAACTAAAACATATGATATAATTACACTTGTTGCTGTTTTATTGTTACTTGTACTTTGCCATTTCATCCATCCATTGTCTTCTGGTTATCCAGTAGAATATGCAACTTTTATAAAAAATATTTATTCATATATTTTTACATATTTAGTAGCTCAAGGAGGACGTGTAGGAGATTGATCTTTTCACAGATCGCTATGTCATATTGTCACCACATTGCAGCTTGGTGACAGTTTTAGCAAATATCAAAAAGTTTTGGAAAAGTTACATATTTAAGCTTTAAGAGCAGTAAGACCCAGACTTCCCCATATCACTTGAGCCAGCTCCTCTGGAGGACAGTGCTAGGAGATCGCAATCTGAAGAAGCCAAAATGACCACTTATATGTAAAAAGCAGAGATACAATCCTGAAACCACCATAATGGATCCCTCAATACCTTTAGTCTTGAAATTCTGTCCATAAATGCTATGAACAGAATTGGTAACAAGATCAAGCTCAGTTTTCTCTTATTTTTACAGCATAAATGTTGGATCACTTTCACTATAATGCTGGAGCCTTACAAGTGTTCATCCAGACATTCAGATCTAAAAAGCTACTATCTGCTCTGGGAGCAAACCAGTTACAAACCATAAAGGAGGTTTTCTTAGAATAATATCACTGAATAATTTCAAATATTTTATTTTCATATAGGAAGTCATACAAACATTGTTCAACATAGTACAGCCTTCCACTAATTCCACAATAATGTTGCCTCTAAATCATCACTACAGCAGTACAGTAACTTCAGATGAGTTGTAGAAATGTTAAAAAATATTTTATCTTAATGTAAGTTAGAACGTCTTTTGTAGCTTTTACAGTTCATTGTATCAGTTTGTAGAAAAAAAGACTAAAGTTTAGTTCATTAATCTTTCAGATTTTCTTACTTGTTTTTTGCTGCGTAGAAAAGAAACCAGCTTGTTAGTGTTGAAGTAAAGGTAATCCATCACATATACCAACATGTCATCTGTTAGTTGAGGTTATTTTTGTGTCATGCCAAGCTGGAAAATCTGCTTTTGAAATAAACATAAATCTACATAAAGGACATGGCAACAGCTTTGATTTGCTTACATTGCTATGTTTGTTTCTTTCTATAATTCTTTGTACCTCCCTGACTGTTTTTCTGCCCTGTCGGTTGATGTCTTTGTGCAATTATGGAGTCGTGACTGAATGGGTGCAGGATGGATGAAGGGAAGAAGAAGGAGTGGTGGAAGAGGGGAAAACGGGTGTGCCATGATCTTCAGTTTCACCCCTGTTTTCTGCAGGGATGGAGATGGGTGGATTAAAGCTGGGGGCTGAAGGATGGACAGAAAGAGTTTGCATGAGCAAGGGTTAAAGAGCACAGAAATTATGCAATGCTTTTAAGAGGCAAGAAAAAACTGGAAGTGATTTCTTAAATATGTAATGAAGGGATGGAATAGAGGAGGGAAGGGATGAAGAAATAAAGAGTGACAGGGAGGGGTTAGAATAGGAGGGTAAGTTTGCAGACACACCGAGCGTTGAATGAGAATGAGACAAGATGGAGTGCACACACAAATACACACACACACACATAGAGAAAGTCGTGATGCATCTGCTAGATGAGGCATTCGATCAGGTGACCCAGGTCTGGTCCATTACTTTTTACCTGCTTCTCCTCTTTCATTCTCTGTGTCCTTTAATTTTATCAACTCATTCTCTCCTTTTTCTCATAACACGACCTCATTCATTTCTTATTTCTTACAGCTTAGCTCCCTTCCTTCGTTGGGATCTTCACTAATGAAACTCGCTGCTGTTCTCGCTAATAGAGCCACTGCACTACAGAAAGACCATAAATCAGTCTGTGTGTGTCCAGTCCATTTGGTTTCATTGCTTAATCTGCCCAGATACAGTACCTGAATCACACACACACAAGAACCGAGTGCAGACTGTGGCCCAAGGACAGCAAACGAATGAAACCCTGAATTTACCTCGACCTCAGGACAAGGCGGCGCCACCTGCAGAGTAGTATCTATGTGTCGGAACAGGTGTGTCATTATCCAGCCTGCTGTGACAGTAGACACCTGCTGTCATTGTCTTTTTGTAAAGGACACCGGTGGGGCAATAGATAGGGTATCCCCTGTAGCATGTCGTACATGTGAGTGGATAGAGTATTTCACAACAGTTGGTAATTATCAGAGAGATATTTGAAGATGAGATAAGTACAATTACAATGGGTAGCACTTTTCTAGGGAAAATATCGTAATACACTTGAAACAAAACTAACTCGCAGCTAACTTTTCAGCAAGTTATAGGCATTTGTTTTAAGTCCATCATTTAATGTTGCTGAAAAAGGGATGGACATGCAATTAAAGTTTTATCATGATATTTTGTGGTACTGTTGTGACAACTATAAAAGTGACGATAGGAACTATTTATTACTGGTTTTATAGGTAACTGCATGACCATATTATAACCATAACCACAATTAATGAACAATACAATAAATACCCGCCCCTAGTGGCAGATTATTTCACTTATAACATGGACAAATATCTTGTAGAGGAAATAATCTGCCAGTTTTTTCATCAGTCATAAAAAATATTTGGTAAGATTTTGTTTTTGTCATGCATAGTAATGTTTTCTATAACATTTCTTGTTCTTAATTAGGTAAACATGCAGGCACCAGTTGAGCTGATGAATCTATTTGTATCTTTCTAGTAGGATTTCAATCCATAGCAACAGGTGGGGATGGAGTACAGCTGCATTAATATCAGCTTTTTAAAATAATTTTTTCATCAGGATAACCAGAACACTTTTATCCTTGGCTGAATTTCTTTTGCTTGCTGCAAAGACCACACAGACATCACACTTTATTTAGGTTCTTCATCATCAGTTTTTTTTTTTATCGTTTTGTGCTCTGCCACCTTTTTTTCCCTTTCCCACCTATTCTCTTCAAACCCTCTGACCCCACAGCTCACATGCTGAGTTGTGCCTACCTGCACATTTCCCAGCTATCTCATCCATGAGAAACCACCGATGTGTGTTGGTTTGTGTTTCCAAGCTGTGATAAGCTTCTTTTTTTTCCCTTTCTTAGCCACTGATGGGGACATCCAGGATGGTGTAGGGGAGACACTTACTGGTGGAGCTGGAAAGAAAAGTGTCCAATTTACTCACAGATAATGTAATTCCTGATAAAGTGTTTTCATAGATTTATAGTCTTCTCAAACTTATATGGAATCTGTGAGTGTCATACTCAAACTTATATGCCAATCCATTGTCTAGTATTTAAATGGGCCAATTTTGTCTTGATTGGCTCATATTTATTAGATACATGGTATTTAGGAATTCCCACTATTTTCCAGTCTCTAAACACATCAATAAGATATGTTTTGGGGCATAATGATATATAATCCCTTTATTTTGTTGGATTTTAAACCACTACCTCCATCAAGAAAACTGCAGGGTATTTTTTTTCTTCTTCTAATGTTGATGCAGTTAGTTGTTCAACAAAGGTTGGACTGAAAACATGTTCTTGAAATAGAAAACATTTTCTGGAAATGGTTATGGTTTGATTAAAACCAGTTGTTTCTCTGCTTATGAAATAATATGGAAATAGTTTTGCTTTTAATATTTTGCAAAGTTGCTTTTATGAAATCAAATTGGAAAAATAAAAATGACCACAGTCTGCTGGTAATTTATTAGATATTCCTTATTCATATCAGCATAATTATGTAAAATTGACTCTTTAGGCGTGTGTATGTGTCTGTTAATACATCTGACATAACCTTACCATGAGGAGTCAGTTTGGTCTGGTCGTTAGTCGTCACGGTGCAGCAACGTAAGAACAATCAGTGGGCTGCAGCCAGCAGAGAAAACACAATCAGCTGCTATTTGTCTTTCTGTCTCATGCACACGCATCCGTGAAGCAAGCCACAAGTTTGTTTATGTTTTTGTGGCGGAGCAAATAGGATGTGATTGGCTGTGTAATTAGCTGCATGCACTCAGGTTTTCATCAGGTTTATGCTTCTGTTCAGGCTGCAGGATGAAAATGCCTTCACACAGAAAGCCAGTTGCTTGATAGGGTTTTCTCCGTGACTGTGGTTTGTCTGGGAGATTAATTGACTCACTGATCGACTGATTGGTTTGCTTGTCTGCTTAAAGAGTTGGGTGTCATTTGTGTGAAAATCCTCCTGTTTAGTAAGGATTTCACCATTTTACACACTTGTAAAAACAAATCTATTACCATTTTTAGCACTTAAGTGTTATTGCTGCAAACAGATGCATCTCAATTCAGACTTTGATGATATTACAACAGCATGCCTCATTGACTTTACAGTATTTTTCCTTCCACGCAGGAACGCCACCTGTTTAGATCTGAATCTGACGTTAAAGAGCTGAATCATAATTCCCACCTTTTTCAGAGTTATAGTTTGCAACTCAAAGTTCCCAAAAATGCTGAGAATGTTCAGGTCACTCTGCATGCTGTGGCATTATCTAATTGGACTCTTGATAATTGATGAAGCTCCATTGCTACTCGGTGATATCATATTTCAGACCGCAGGATCGCATTTCCCTTCGGTGTCCTTGCCCCCTTTTCCTCCTCCTCCTTGCACCTCCCACTCTCTCTCTCCGTTCGTCTGACGTTACATGCTGCCTTCGCCGCCCTTCAGTCAGAATAAGCAGAAAACGTATGCAGCAACGTCCTTTGTCGGCAGCAGATGGAAAACACGGCGTCAGCAGACAGTGTCGCTAGTCTAGAGTCAGGATGGCGAAGGAGATGCGGGAAGAGAATCATAAGCAGGCTGCATTAGAGGCAAAGGATGCCTTCAATCTTCATAGAAAACTTTTAAATTTAATTTGCACAGTTTAGTTCTATTTTAATTGATCTGCCTGGAGACTTTGAATTTGCAACATGGCTCTTTTTTCTGCTGACAGAATACCATAATAATTAACAAAAACTTGCACACTATCAGTATGTTGCTGTAAATACTTGACCCCACCTAATGCAATATCAGCTCTGTTCAATCCTCTTAAAAGCTTTAAAAACTTCTTGATTCCCAGCCAGAGGAAGAGTTTATTGGATGCATAGACAACAAGAATGATGGACATCAACTTTATAGATATAGGTTGTTGAATTTGGGTGAATTATAGATTTGTCACCCCAAGTCTCAGTTTGTGAGATTAGTAGAAAGTGTTATTTTTCTTTTAGCTTTCCTTTATTTTCACCCTTTTTTATGATTTAAAAATATTTGTACATTTTTCTTGCATTATTTCTTATTTTTACTTAATTTCATCTATCATCCCTTTATCTTATTTCATTTGAGTTTTTATATGTGTTTATTTTAGTTGTTAATTGAATTCTTACACATCCATTCCAAGATATTTGGACCAATCCAGAATCTGTTCCCAGTGGTAACAATGTTCAGGCCTCAGAGGAGGAAGCAAATGAAGACAAATTAGTAACAAGACTAAATGTAACGAGTAACTTATTGTGAGAAATTTGTTGGTTTGACCTCTGTTCCTCTTGAGTTGAAACATGCATGCTTGTTCTTTCAACATGTGAGGGACGGTGGATGGCATTGCTTTTTTAAATCCAATGGAGAGATCGACAGAACATGACAGTGGGTGACAAGACATGCATTACTGCACATAGACCTGTAGATAAAAGTGGTTTTGAAAGAAGGATTCATAGTGAAAATGATGCTTTGCAGAGCCTGAACTTGCTGCTGTTATTTCAAACCGGTTATTATCCCAGATCAAACCCAGCACTTTTTTTTGCCTCTGGAGTGGTTTGGGATACCATCAGATGCACGGATCTCACAGTGACGGATTCCTCAAACTCTGCAACTCGGAGAAAAAAAGAGAGAGAAGAAAAAAAAAGAACTGCCGCTTTCCGGTTTATTGGCTCCCAATTTGATTTGTCACCAATGATAAAAGGAAGTGGCTTTCAGGAACAGAATAGGCAGTTTGGACCATTTCTTTTGGTTAACTCACCACAAATGTTTGGGTGAATTAGATGATTGCTGTGCAGCAGTTGTTGCTGACCTGTGGGTGCAGATAAAGCTTAGTGCTTTAAAGTTTAGTGTCCATAATTTAGCCTCTAAAGTAATATTTTATTTGAAAAGACTCAGAAGAAATGTTGTTGTTTTTTTTGTATTACTGCAATGCTGCATCAGATGTTTAAACCTAAAGAGAGCTGTTGCTTTGATAGCAGTGAAATAAAAGGCACATGTGTGGCTGTGAATGCATGGATTAAATCTAAAATGAACATCCCTACAAAATAAACTATAATACAATAAAAAAGTAAATTTAGGGGTTCTATTGGAGCTGAAGGTTGGTTCCAACTGCTGTGAAATTAGATACTGGTATAGCAAGATATCTGAGACTGGGACACCTTAAGTTGAAACCTGTTCAGCTGCAAATTCATCAAACTATAGCTAAGCAAGCTGGCGAAGGAATCTGGAGACAAAGAGCTTTTATTTGTTGGAAGGCGCTGACACAACAGTGTAAAACAGAGAATACAAAGGGTTCAAATGTGATCCCAACAGAATCTTTACTATTCGATTTTTTTAAAATCCATTTTTGGATCAACACTTGGCTGTTCGCCTGCATCTCCTGTCCTCTGTCTTTTTCAGTTTAAGGGTCAGTCACTCCAAACCAATTCTCTTGAACCCCCGAGTTTCTATTCTCAGTCATTCTTTTCTTATTTTCTTTCAACTCCCCAACATTTTTCCTTTTCCTTTCTTTACCATTCTCCTATCACACTGAAGCTTGTGCCCTGCATGAACCTGGCTGGCAGGGCCACCATGTCGACTTAGCTGCCACCAACGCTCTTATTTCTGAGCTTTGAATCGGCTTTTCCCTCTTCGATCCCATTACTGGGTTGGCCCTCAACCTGCGGGTCAAGATGGCAGTTCTCCTCCCTCCAAACTGTTCTTGGAGACCTTGTGTAGATCTCTACAATATTGACTTAAAGCAGGATTCAATATGGAGCCTATATCTTTAAATCTTTATGAATAATTAACTTTAGTCTCGGCTAGATCAGTAGTTTTTTGAGGATCATAACTAGAGATGCACAGATTAGAATTTTGTGACTCCTTAGAAACTATGACGTAGGATGAAATATTCACTTCAAGTGTATTTTTGCCGGACTTAATACTGTGACCATTTAACTATTTATATTAGGAGCAGAAGGCACTTCATGTCACAGGAGTTGGATACCATCTTATTGATTTAAGAACCTCATGTAAGCAATTACCTTGCTTATCATTACATAAACTGTAAGAGCCAATGACATTTAGGTCTTTGCTTTAGCTTTTCATTAAGTTTTAAGATCTACAAATTCTTCTAAGAGGTTAAAGGCTCAAAAGGATGAAATGAAACAACTTTACTTGATTTGGCCTTACTGTTATCTGCTGAAAGTGTTGCTCTCTTGGACCCTGAATGAACTACAGGTAGTTATTTGCAGGAGATAGATTGCACATTGTCCTTCTAAGTAACTCCTTCCATTATATAAAATAGCTAAATTAGATTTGTTTTTATTCAATAACAATACCCACACCAGACTTTCTCACTGTGCAACTTAATTGTGCTAAGTAGTCTTTTATGTTTAAACATTTCACTACAATTTAATTGTCGTGGAAGTTAATACAGAATGTTTTGATGTTGAATAACTTCATGTTAGTGGACTTTTCTATTTCCTTTGTGTACTCTGCTTCATGTTTTCCCTTTTCGTCCAGTCAGAACTCTCACCTTCCACTTCCCTCACGCTTGATTGGCTGTTGGCTTATCATCGACCAGTGTGTCTCACTGATATTATTAGCTGTCAGTGCTAATCTGACAGTAAGCAAGTGCTTAGCGTAGTGATAAAGTGATGTTGATGGGGATGAGGCTCAATCAAAAACTGAAAGAACGACTGCTATTGTGCCACATGTGCTGGATGGAAAAGAAAAACATTTTCAACTACAGATTAAGCAGGCAACATAAATAAATACACCACACCCTGCATATGCTTTAATGCACCTCTCAAACTGAATAAAGACTGCTTGTCACTCTGAGTTTATTTCCATCCGGCCAGCCTCTTAATTCAGGATGCAGGGGAGGGATCACCAGGACTGCTCCAGATTTTGTCATGATAACTCCGTCACCCTGTGGGGGAGTGGGAGATGGTGAAAGGGGGGAGGGATAAAGCCAGATTAGGTTCCAGAGTGGCAGAGGTTGGCTGGAGGTGAGATCAGTGTAACGGATCTGCCAGCAGGAAGAAAGGCAAGCAGACGGCCTGGATTCCCTGTCGTCAGTAACCTTAGACACGCAGAGTTGAGAAGCAACTCTGTGGAGAGTATTTTTTCCTATATTCCAATTTAAAACATCACAATTAATAATTAATTATATATATGAATGTAAATTGATGATGCTGTGAGGACATTTTAACAGGATCCTTTTCTCTTCTGGGAAACCTTAAGTTTGAACACTCAAAAAAAGCCATAATTTTTGCAAATTTGTACTTTTTCATGAAATGGACTGAAGTGAGAAGTGTTAAAAAGCAGGGCTTCTCTGTGGATGCCAAAGTACTTCTCTTTCTCCAAAAGGTTTTTATCACACTTCTGCTTTTTAGTACATCCCTTTAAGGGTTTTATCCTTTATGGGAAGAGATGGATTGCCCATCAATTCAGGAGTGAGAAAATGAGCATTAGATTGAACTCTTTGAGCATTTCTTTCAGGTGAGACTGAAAGTGGCATCAGCAGCACTCAATATCATTTGTGGTATTGACTCAGATCATTGAGTTCAGAAACTCTATATGTGTGTGTGCGTGTGTGTGAGACAGCTACAGCAAGGAAGTGAAAGAAAATTTGTTCCTGAGATAAAAGATGACAGAGGAAGGGAGTGTTTGATCATGTGCGTTTTTGTGAAACAGAGATGAAAGTAAATCCACATGGAGAAATTTGGGTTTTTGACTTTGAGTCAAAATGCAAGTGACTGAGGTTGAGTACTTCCCTACATCTTAACCCTCATCATCTATTAGTTGCTTTTTTTCACTTCTGCTCTCCTGCTGGCTTGTTCCCAATTTTTCAAATCTGCCAGTAATGAGAAAGAAAAAATGTCCACAGTCGTAGTACCATGAGCTCCAGAAAGAAATAAAATACCACAAATCTTGGGACCAAACATTTTTATTTAAGTTGGTGCCATTCATCAGTATAGTGTGCATTGAACCCTGTGGAGTTTGAACTTGAATAACTTTGATTTGAAAAACAAAAACATAACAAACAACGTTTCCAAAGTTATTTACGAATAGCTGGTTATTAAATTGAACTGTAGCGCTTTGAAATCACACCGTGATCATAGCAGGAATGCTTGTTTATGTTCAAGCAGATTTATGATACTAAATGTGATTAACATCAAACCATCTGGACAGAGCTGAGTAATTACTCAGTGATGATCTGAAATATGAACAAGAATGCTTTCTGTGTTCATTCCTGGGTTCTCTGTGGGAACTCAGACTTCCTACCACAGTCCAAAACCCATGCTTGTTTTTTAGGTTCATTAGCTACTCTAAATTGCTGCTTCCAGTGAATTTATGAGCGTGGCTATTAGTCTGTCTTTGTGGATAGCTTTATTTGTGGTACACCTGCCTCACAGCACCTCCTGAAAATCCCTGGAAATGGACAGATGGATGTTATGAATCGGTTCACTTGCAATGGATGGAGTCTTCCCCTTTATTGCCACTTCCTTGATTGAGTCATTTAAACCTACACAAAGCTAAAGAAGAACCCATAATTTAATCAAGCACAATTTTGTTTGCTATTAAATAAAATTAAATGCAGATTGATGCCATTAGATTGAAATGAAGCAGAATTTAGTGGAAATGTGTCTTAGATATTTGACATCCATCTTTCTAAATAAAGTGTTAACATGTCACTAATATATTAGTCTTCCTGAAAAATCTCATTTTTTCTTGCAACCTGGATAAACCACAGAAATGTGTACAAATGTCCCTTCTTCTACTTTCAGTGTAAACACCTGACAGATGTTGAGTATATTAACTGAGTCTACTTCATTCATTAGCAACATCAACACAGATAAATGATCTGACATCACTTACATCTGATATGTCTACTGATCAGAAAGGCTGAATAATTGTTTCATTCAGCCTTTCTGATCATAACTGAAATATTAAAATCTTTAATAAACCTTTAAAGCTTTAATTTAGCATTTATGTAGCTTTAAAGTTGCAGTACTATGATCAGTACTGCAACCGATCATAGTTGCAGTACAATTAAATGTTATGATCTTGTTCTAGGTGGTAAGGACTGGGAGTCTTTGAGAATGACTGCACACAGAGATATGCTCTGTTGCATCAAACCACTAGAACATTATCGCAGAAATGCACCCAGGAAAACAACAGTCAGCAGTTAAAATGCTGTTTTCAGGAGCATCATACTTACATTTAATTTGCAGTTGTCACTGTTTTTTTTTTTTTTCTTTCATTTTTTTCTCCAAAGAGTTTTTGTGGCGCTAGTGGCTCGTATTTTTTACAGTAGACAGACAGGAAAGAGGGTGAGGAGAAGGGGGAAGACATGTGGCAAAGCCAGGACCGGGAGTCGAACCCGTGACTGAGGCCTCCAAATGTGTGCCATCCCACTGCGCCACCACAGCACGCCCCAGTTATCACAGTTTTAACGCACAAACACAAACCGCAATCGTGTAATTCACTAACCGGTCACCTCCACACTGTATTCTAAATACAAGGAAATCAAATTAAAAAGACGTTTTCATCCTGCTAGCTACCAAATTTGTAATGTAGCTGTCCTCAAGCTGTCTCTCTTTCAAGCACATGCTCTGACCGCTGCTCAGGCATGTAATCAGCAACACTAGCTGCTAATTTAGCCTTTCATCCATTCATTATAGCTGCTTTATGTGCACATGTGACAGGAAGAGGCTCTCATTCAAGTAAATCACTTAATGTTGCATGTGGTCGCAGCGTTGTGCGAGGTCGAAGCCACGCACACACTCACGCACGCAGCCACGGCGGCGGTTGCCACCAGAGCTTGTCCGATTAGACTTTATTGATTCCACAATAATCCCTGTTCACTTGCATCATCAAGCTTTAAGGTGTGTGTGCATGTGTGTGAGGGTCATCGGTGTCTGGCACTGCTCCTCAGCCCTCTGGCAGCCAGTGGAAGAACTGGTCATGAGACCAGGATAACAGCTAAATATAGAGGCGCAGACACAGTGGACGCGGTCTGTTTGTTAGTGTCTGCGTGAACCGTTAGCTTATCAAAGATAGATTAACATTCTGGTCAGTGTCTCCCTTTACTTCATTTAATTCTCCTGTCCTGTTCCTCTTTTATTCCAGCTTGAATAGTATCTCCTGAAGTAATCAGAGAGATGGCCTTTTTGTCTGAAACACATGTTAATTAACATTTTTTAGCTTCATTGTCATTGCATTGATTATTCTTTTAATGTGAACTGGATGTTTAGTTATAGGTTGAGAAGGTTCAGTTCTACAAAAAGACATCAATCAAGCTTTTAGCATTTGATACCAATTTCTGCTCTTCCTTTATGTTTTGATGGATGAGAGTTTTATTAAACTCAAAACACAGTTCATGAATGAACTAGACATTTTCAGTTTTAATTTATCAGTCTGGGTGATTCTGCTTTTGAAATGTTTGACCTGCTGATCACAGTTCTGAATCAATCAAGAAAAATCCTCTGATATCCGTTACTGCCTAAATGTGATTGTTGCATCACTGGCTATAAATGTCAAACAATCTCAAACCAACCAACTATAAACCGTTCACTTATAAACTTAAGAGCCGCAGAGAGCTTGTTGCGATAACAATATGACTTGCAATTAGTAAATCAATTAAATGCATTAATTCATTGTGAGTAGTTTATTCAACTGTAAATGTATATATCCACCTCAACAAGGTTTTGTTGCAAAAGTTGCTTCTGTCTAGTATTGTGACCTTACCACCATATGGCCTCTTTATCTCCAGAAAATATTTGTGCTGCATTAAACAAATAGTGTCACCAAATATATTGCAGGTGTGGAGAGCCTGCATGGCTCCTAAATAATGAGCTAAACATTTTTTGCAGTCCAAGCAGTTCCTCTTTAATGAAGCAGTAATGAAAATTTTCTGATTTATTGTGCAGCACTTTTCTAATTGTGCATTTGTAAAAAACAGACGTTAGGCGTTTTCTTCTAAATACATTTTTCTCATAGCTATTTGCAAGTTACTTATTTATTCAGCATGAAAAAAAATACAGACATCAACAATCCTGACAAGTGATGTTTGATAGAAACAAAAAAATCTCTTCCTTGCTCTTTAAATACTGATATTACCCATTAGACTTTAGCTATGCAGATGCCATTAAGTTTCTTCAATCCTATTTTGAGAGACACTGTTACATTTTTAAACTGCCAAACATTCCTGTCATTACAGTTTTACATAACCCCATCAACAGGCAGAGAAAAACAGTAAATCACAATGTT
The DNA here is from genome assembly GCA_922788865.1 of Poeciliopsis turneri. NCBI lineage: Eukaryota > Metazoa > Chordata > Actinopteri > Cyprinodontiformes > Poeciliidae > Poeciliopsis > Poeciliopsis turneri. The sequence continues at coordinate 3,083,569 of CAKLNU010000112.1, read as the reverse complement.
AAGTGGTAGATCTTTCTTTTACAACTCATCTCCCAAATCTTCCTGGAAAAATTTACTCTACACACTGAATATTACATGTTTTCTTCAGAAATTAAATTATGTTCATTTGATATGTCACAACAAATGCAATTTCAAACCACTGTACAAGATAAACAAGCCTAATTTCTGTTTAGTTATATAAAATACATTTTAATCAATTGCAATGGAATCCAGTCATCAGCTTAACAGTTAAATTCATTACATAATGTAATGTTATTTGGAAAAGTATAGCATGAGGCTACAGTAGAGAAGATTCCCTGTCAACAGGAAGTAACCTCCAGCAGAAGCACGCTCAGTAGTAGCAACCATCTGCCTTCACAAGCTGGGTGTTGAGAAGGCTGAGTTGACAGAGAAAAGAGCAACTCACAGAAGGGAATAATAACATAAAGGGAACATAAAGAGAACACAAAGATAACAGCTCCATTAGGTGTCATTAATTTTAAGTGCAATTATTGGAACAGTAATACCTAAACTGATGGAAATTGCAAATGAGTAATAGAGTAGCTATTTAAACATTATGGGCATCTGCATTTCCCATTAATTGACGTTAAACCTGTAAATGTAAAAAGCTGAAGCTAAAGAAGCATTTAAATACTATGCTAAGCTTTCCAAAGAGAAAAAGAGATTAAAAGCTATGAGATAATGATGTGCATTGATCTGTACCCTGATTTAGCTTCTTTCTGTATCCCTGGTGAGATTTTATTGTCGGACTTTGTGCCTGAATAATCAAACGGCACATAATTGGCTTTTCCTGGCCCTTATTAAACAGCAAGGGGGGCGATGGATGGACAGGGGCATCATCCTTTTTATTCACTTTAATTAAGCACATCTCCTTTGTATTGGCTGTGTAAAGGGAAATTGAGTTTTGAAGTATAAATTGTTTGGCATTCCCTCCCCATTAGCTGTTAGTAATTTATTCACAATCCCATAGTCCCCCTTGTAAAACTAAAGCTTCATTTGTTAAAGAATAAAGCCATGCAGAAGGTCACAGTAGAAATTTTCTAGGGTCAGAACTTGATATGCCAAAGTTACAAGCTTCATGATTAAAAAGGGAACATCTTTGGATTGTGACTTGGAAATGCCGCAGAAATGACGGATATTGACGGCTCCAGATATTCCAAGTTTAATAAAACGAAAGGATTTTATGTTGCTCAGTACCCTCAATCTTTGACCGTAACTTTCTGAATTGTCATTTATTATCCACTCCCTGTCAAAGTGACCTACAAGAAAGTGGGACTTAAAGGAGTGGCACACTTAGCGGAGTTCCCAGCTTGGCACTCTGCCTTATATCTTCCATGTCTCTTCAATGTTTGAGGCTTGAAGGTGATTATGATTCTCCTTCCAGCTCCCCTCATAACCATCCTTCAGCTATATGGTCTGTGCTCTTGTCACTTAACCTTCACATATTCCTTCCCCTCTACATTTTCTAAATTATGGCATCTCTGTGAGGCATTGAATAGCAACTGTTTGGATTATTTAAAATTCCTAATTAAATGTTAATTCTCAGAGACAAATTAAGCTGTTCTTCTTAGTCTTCATTCTTTGATCAGTCAAATCTAGGTTTTCACATATTCGAGTTGTTAAATTGTCCTGCTGGAGATTGGTCTATCCCAGCTGGCATTGAACAGAGGCAGACCTTTCCACTTTTGTGCTGTCTTGAAGTTTCAAATATCTCCAAACCAGTTGGGACATCTCACCACTTGGCTAATGGAGACTCAGGTGTAGATGTGACATGAAGTTTGAAAGCTAATTATACAAGCACAACTAAACTATACTTCCAAATTTGCTTGGAAAACCACTTTGGTTTGTTTTGCCTCCTGGATATTTATATTTATGGAAAATATAAAGTCACTCTTCCACTTAAGCAAACAGCAACAAGAAAGCTGTTTGCTTTGGAAATTTAAATCGTCTTCCTCTAATTTTGTTTTGATCCAATGAAATGTGTTATTCAGAAGTTAAAATAGTCTCTGAATTCAATTGGGATAATGAACCATGAAACCCTCAAACTAAAATGTACTGTTGAGTGCATTTCTTTCATCAATGCACTCATTTTAGTAAATATTTTGCAATCCTAAACTTTCTGGATTGTTCATTAGGTGTTTTCAAGGTGATAACATTGCCTGAGAAACTGATTTGCACCTCTAATTAAGACTTAAAGCTATTTGTTTTACTTCCACCATCCTTAGAGCTGCACCACAGAGTTGAGGGAGTGAGGCCTTGTATGGTGTTGCTTCTGATCAAGCATGCCTGTGCCTCGGTTTGTTCCTAAAGGGAAGTTTGGACAGTCCAGACCAATGTCACATGACTGGGCTTGTGACTGACCTTACGTAACATTACAATAGCCCCCGCTGTCTAGCTGCCAGGAAAGCGGCAGCCAGGGCTTTGATTTCTTTTTGTGGATCAATAAAGTGTCACATCATTATTACAGCTCTGTTGCAGCTCAATGAATTATTTTCAACAGTCGAACACCTGGATACATCAGACTGTGACTGTCATAAATTAAACAATAAAATGTGCTTACAGAAATTCAGCCCTGCAGATTATCCTTGTATTCTGAGTCTATGGAAAGGTTGGTTCTGTTACTTTCACGTAAAATATTTAATAAAAGGTTATGTTACCTAAACTCACTTTTGGTTTCCAAACCTGTGCAAAAGTTGGTTATCTAAAAAGGTTCTCCCCTGATGATAGCATGTGAGCTTCACTTGAATCTATTGCTTATTCAAACATGGAAACACTTCCACTTTATGCCTCGTACCATGGTCAAAACTCACAGAGGAAGTTGCAACTTCAAGTATGACCCCTGCATTGATGTGTGTTTATAGAAGATCATTTTTCAGTTATTTACATCCGCATGCGAGGGCATAGACTCTGTCTGGTTTTCTCACATCCATTTGTTCATTTCACTCCATATAGCTTTCCCATGTGCAAGCTTTCTATTAATAGGATGGGTCTAATGTGCGATCATCCCAGCAGGTTTTTTACGACTGAATGGGCCAGTAGGTTCTCTGCGTTGTTACTAAGGCAGAGATTAACCACAAAAGGAAGTCATTGCACTTGATTTTTTTCTCCTTACACTCAATTCTGCCAATATAGCTATTGGGCTTTATTGCTAATATTATTAAGAATCTAAAGATGATATTCTAAAGATATTTTATATGTGGGTTTCTTTAAGATATAGAAATGTTTGTATGTTTAATTGGGAGCCAAGCAGCCATTGATTGTTTTCACCTAGTTTCATTTTTCTGCCTCCAGCAATATTGAGCCATCAAAATGATGCACAAATCAAGCAGAGTTCAATTGCTTTTTAACACACTGTGTTGTCAATTTTGGCTCAAAGCGGTTGTGTTGGAGCAAGCACTCAATCGTTACTTTATTTAGTGCCCCTTGCTGTTACGGGGTTGGATCCCCTTTTCCTCTTGAAAACTGCCTAAATTCTTTGTGGCATAGATTCAATAAGATGTTCAAAACATGCCTCTGAGATTTTGTTGCATATTGACATGATAGAATTGCTGTTAATGTGCATTTTTCCACAGCACATCCTGGACCCGACTCTCCCATTTCACCACATCACTATAGTGCTCTGCTGAATGGCCATTAAATTATAGTCCAATCATTTTCAGATGGTTTTAGCTTTTTAAAATGGAACATCTTTCTGCTGGGTGTAGCCACTAGAAGACGAGTTCTTTGTGGCCATAAGGGGTTGGATAAGATCAGTAAGAAGAGTGAGGTAGGATGTGCTCTTTGAAAGTGGCTCCTAACAGGCCCAAAAGTGAACAAAGAACATATTCCCCAAATAATCTCCCAGTAACTAGAATGGATGGATCTGCTTCCATGATGTTTGCACAAAATTATGATCCTTTTTCAGCTGAAATTATGGTCACATCATGTTTTTCCACTATGTCGCTGTTCAATAAGCTCTTGTGTAAAGGCTTCAGTTTTCTGTTCTTAGCTGACATGAGTGACCTGTTTTGGAGAGATGGAATCCCAGTAGATGGCACCAATAACCATCCCAAATTAAAAGTCACATACGTCTCCTTTCCTTCCTCACTTTGTGCTTAGTTTGAATGTTAACAAATCATCTTTACCGCTTAAGTGCATTAGTTGCTCCTTTCAGATCGACTCATACACCGTTTGTGTTAACATCAATCTACAAGTGTATCTCATAAAGTGGAAAGTGAGTTCACAAATCACGGACAAGCATTACCAGAAGAAAGAATGATGCATTCGAGGCATATAAATGTGTTAAAGTCCTTCAAACTATCTCCAAATTTACTGGGATCATCAATAAAATATGCCCTTTTTGTAACTAATATGAAGTCTTTATTACATATCAGTTTCATACTAATTGGCCTAATCTACCAGTTCTAATGCCTCATTTAAGTCTTGGTAGATTTAGAGACACTCCGACTGATGTTTTCATTTCTGAAGATGCCACTGTCTAATTCAACTGCTGACTTAACAATGGTGTTTTTTTGTAAAAAGATTTATCTTGTCTGCATTTAGTCGTAATTGATTTGCATGACAGTTTGCTAGATTTGTTTCCCAAATATTGTGTCACATTTGTGACACAATATTTGCATATATTAAACACAAGTAGGGACTTGACTTCACAGCCAGCATGTTTTGTGGAACCATATTTTTGTTGTACTTTTTAAAAAGTGAAATTGATTACTTAAAATTTCACTTGCCAATGTTCAAAGCTTTTGGGCTTCATTGACGATGTTTCCATGCATTTTACTTCACAATTTTAGATGCTAATGGCAGCACAGAATCATCCTGAAAGAAGTTTTCTTATTTTTTTGTAAATGTCAACAGGGGATAAGACAATGCATTGAAAAAACAAACACCCAGCTGAGATAGAAAGTATGCTTTATGTTTTTTACTTATGTTACTTCAGGTAACATAAGTATTTAAAAAGACACTTTAGGAGTTTCCATCTCCTCAAAAGCCTTTGTGAACTTTAAAGATCTTCCACAATCAACCCTGATGGAAAAATGAAACAAGAGCTGCATGCAGAGGAATAACTGCTCAGTCCTCTGATTCTTCCTCCTGGTGCCTGTGAGTCATGATGTGAAGCTGTTAGCAGGTGTTCTAGACATTGTTCTTCAAGTAGGTCTACTGCCTCTTTTTTTCTTTTTTTCATATCATAAGCATATTTTATTTACTGATTTTATGGAGCTAAAAGTAATCTGTTGTGCATTTTCATTCTCCTTTATTCAGAAACCCTTATATAAAACTTAACAATATAGCTGCAATTGCAGTGGACGGTTGTTCTATAAAGTTTTGATTCAGGTGTACCTAAAAAAAAAAACAATGCATGGAAGCCGCTGCTATGGCAGCCAGACAAGAAATAGTTTATGGTTCCTATCATCAAAGAAAGGGGCAGAAATTCATCAAGCAACTTCGTGAGAGTTTTGTTTGTAAAAAAATCTTCTTAATACTTCACAGAAAGACAAAATTCTGCGTTTATTTATCACATTAAGTCGCCTTAAAATATATTGAATTTTATTTTTCTAATCTCGCATGTTGTAAAAAAAAAAAAGTTCAGGAGGTTTTTGTGTTTCTGGCCTATAATGTGTACCTGTTAACATATCATATTAATCAGTAACTTTTCGGTGCTTATGTCTGTGAGTGTGTGTGATAGAGAACAGGATGCAGGAGAGCCTGCGACAGACTGGCGACCTGTCCAGGGTGAACCCCGCCTCTCGCCCGGAACGCAGCTGGAGTTAGGCATCAGCAACTCCCGACCCCGTTAGGGAGAAGGGTGACGGAAAATGGATGGATGGATGGATACAGGAGAGCAGAGTATTAGCAATATAAGGCAGAGAACCTCTGCTTTGGTTTGTGAATTGGTCTCCTATAACAAAAAGAGACATTTATTCCTGTTTTCAGGTTAAACATTCACTCTATGCATGCGTGTCTTGTGGATGAGTGTGGCATGCCCAAGGATGTTTTTATTGATTGACTAGTTGTAATGGACAGAAGAGGGGAGATATAAAGGGATGATGAAAGAGATCCAGCAGTTGAGTGGAAACAAAGGAATCAATCAGCCAGTTCTTTGAGTTTATAAGGAGGAAAGACTGAGATGGAGGGATGAGAGAAAGATGGAGAACAGAGAGGAAGGTCATTGGAGAGGGCTTGTATAAATAGAAAAGAAAGTTGAACATGGTGTGGGATTGATGAGTACAGGGTCACAAGACAAAAAAGGAGGAATAAAAAAGACACTTTAGGGCAGATAAAAAATGGAAGATATGCAGGGGAAAGCAAAATAACAAACACAATACGAAATATGAGCCGAGCAGCAAACAAGTGGTTGTGGGGAAGAGTGGAAACCATGTGACATTTGTGTGTGAGCTGCATGCTAACTAACATACTAATACAGCAAGATGAAAACACACCTGCATCAGCAACTAGAAAGAAAGGAAGCAGCAGGAGGGTCTTGTAGAGGACATCCTTTCCTTCTTCCTTGCTTTTCTTCTTCCCTTATCCCCAGCGACCATCTTTTTTTTCCTTTGACCTAAATGTTTCTTTTTTTCTCTCTCTCTCTTTGTCTTAATTCCTGCACCTGGATTTCCTTTTTCTTACCTTTCAAGTGTCCGGGATCATTTTTCCTAGCTATATTCTCTCCTTTTCCTTTCTCTCCCTCTGTATCTCTTTTTCATCCAGTCCATGCTTTGATCAAGTCTTCTGTGGTTTACTGCGACTCTACTCCCTCTAATTTATGAAACCATAAATGATATCATTCCTTGACCTAAATAAACACATAATGCACTCACCCACCCTGCAAAGCAGCACGATAAGTAACTCAAAGGCAGATTTTAAAGCACTGTGCACAGCAAATATTTTTACAGCGTGACAATTAAGATAGAGAAAAAAAAAGAGAAACTGACCAAATGTGGTTTTCTTGTTCATGAGAACTGGGAAGGTTGTTTTGTCTATGTGTGCATTTTACCGTGTGCAGAGAAAGGAAAGGAAAAAACACAGCTTGAAATTGTGAAATATATTAGTGAGAAAATAACCCATTATGGGGTAATATGATTTATGTTAATTATAAACAGCAAGTGTATTTAAAGTGCCCCTTAAATTGGTTTGTAAAAGTAATCATAAACCTCTAAGCATCAAGGAATTTTAAATACGGTGGTAAAACAAGTAATGATGCTGCAGTGAGTGAGGGGAAAAAAAAGCAAGAAACCTGATGATCAGACATTGCTTTGCAGAAGAAAAGACAGTTAATTATGATGGCCTAATGGTAATTTGTTATAAATTTGTTTTGGTTGTTGATTTTTGGCGGTGCTCTGTTTGTCCATTATGGATAACCACAATGGCTTTTTTAATGAAATCTGTGATGATTGAATGGATGAAAATGTTGCATCAATGTTTTTGTCTTCTCTGATGACATTTTCAACCACATTTAAGCTCAACCAGGACAAGCAATCAACATCATTTGCATAGATTTGTTTAATTTAATCCACAATCAGCTTTTTTATTAATCAAGCTGAGCTGTTGACATATCCAAATAAATTATGTTTAAGTGTCACAAAGTTACACTCCATAAATTCAAGTGATTTCTAAGTTCTGTGTTATGTTTAAATGAAATCAGATCCATTTTCTCTTTTACGTTCATGACAGAACTTTTTCGCTTTAATTTCTTATTTGGCACTTTGAATGCTGAGGTTTGTTTTATTTGTAAAATTTATATTTGCAAAACAAACAAAAAATTGCACCGTATGCATTTATTTTAAGCTGTAAAGTACAACTCTTTGCTTGAATTTTATTTGATGTTCTACAGAAATACCGGTAATATAAAAAACAAAGCTTATTTGTACTTGAGGTAACAAAAGTTTTGTTTAAGCAGCAGATTAACTCATCAGCCCTTTTTGTTTACAGCAGAGAGAACAGACAAGAAACAATTTTTTTTCTTTGGGCGTTTGAATTCCAGAAACGAAGCATACTTCCTCTTCAAACTTACAATAGATCATTGAGCTCTAGTTCGTCTCAGATGTGCAGTTACATGTTCAGGATGTAAATAAATTCAGCTGAGTCATTGTGATCGTGAAAAACTGGTTCAGCAACGTTGTTGACGTCAGTGTTCCCACCTCTAACGTTCTCTCTTCTCTTATCCAGTACTTTGCCTAAAATCTCCTCCTGCATCCTCCTTTCCCAGGAGCCTGCAGTTGGTTTCCGTCACAGGAAGTCATGCACACACTTCCTGCTTGTCTTTTAGGCGGTTCTCTTGGTGAGGTGGCAAAACGTTTCTGTCTGAGGCCAACATCTGTTCACTGCAGAACATGTGGCCGTTTTAGCCTCATTTAACATAGTTTTACAAATGACATAGTTTTTTTGGGTTTGCCACAAGTTTGCATATGGTTTTAGGAGAATCTCAAGTTTTTAAGCAATTGTAATTTGAGAATCAGAACCTTTGGAAGTTGGAAAAACAACAATTTTCTGGAAAACGTATGCTCTCCATTGTCACACGTTTTAACATGCAATCCATTTTTCTCCCCATGCTTTAAAGTTAAATGCGCAGACATAAGATTTCATAATAAAGGTTGTAATGGAGCAATTGATGTCATGAGGCAATGTTGTTTAGAAGATGTGAGATTTTATGATTCTTTCCAAGTGTTATAATGGAAAAACTTTACCACACTTGGAAAGTGTTATAATGTGTTTGGGGTCTATCCTGCTTTCTTTTGGAAGATGTTTGGATGCTATTGGTGTAACAACAGTACAATTGAGAGCTTTAGGGGTTCCTCAGGGTATCCAAAAGGGATACCTTTCAGCAAATGGTGCTTTAGTGAAACATGGGATCATGTTTCAGTTGTGTCATAAAGGTATTTTGTGCAGAAGTGCTTATTGGCCAAATGTAGAAAATTAGTTCTTCCTCATGAGTAAATGTGACCGGAGACAGCTTCCAGGGTCATTGAGACCATCACTGATGCACATGGAGATGTCCAAGGAGTTCTTGAACTTTCAAAGCTTGAGTTTAGTTGGTAGGTTTTCTTGAAGAACCTCTTAAAATGTTTCACAAAACAATTATTTGTGAAAGTTCTTGATAATTTTTTTATGTCGTGTTGAGGTGTTTAATATGTTTTAAAGATGTTATAGGGCTTAAAGATGGGTTTGTAAGGAGTATTCAGAATTTCTCCAACAGTTGGCTCTTGTGATTTAAAAGGCCTTCAAGGCTCATTGGAGCTTTCAGGAATTCTCTAGTAGAAACTTTAAACTTAAATAAAATGTACAGCAAAGCGTTTGAATTCTTAAGTGATGAAGAAGTTTATGGTTCATAATGCCTTTCAGAACATAAAGCAAATCTCTGTACAAAGTTTACAATACTTGGTCAAATTTTCCAGAATAAATCAAACACAAGAACAAGAGGAAGATTCACAATTTGAAGAACAAATACAGACAACAATGCAGTCTGCTCTACAGATAAACATCCCCTCAGCCGACAAAAGAAAACCAATCACCTTAGGACCTCTTGGGTAACTTTGCTCTGAGCCACAGGGGGATGTTGCAGAATAAATTCATAATGCAACCCCTGCAGTATCTGTTGGTTCCTGTGACACATTTTCTGAGTGCATCTGTTGGTTTCCGTGTTGAACCTCTAAATGTGGAAGTCTCATTATCTCTAATGAGTGGCTGTTGAAAGATGAAGAGCTGTTGATGAGAGCTCCTTCTGACTCAGACAGTGAACAGGGTAATGATATACAGTATTGGCCACATGATGGAGGCTTTTATCCAAAGTGCCTTGCTATGCTTCGCCTGCATGCATATTTTAGAAAGGGTAGCCCAAGGGGAACTAGCTAAACCTCGAGTTCTAACAATGTGACTCTTCACAAAAAACACAAACTACAGCAGCATGTATCAAAGGTGGAGCAGGGTTACTTTTTATGCTTGGGAGCATGTTTCAAAGAGTTACAGGGGGGATATAAATTTCTTTGTTTTGATACAAAACTGCAAAGGTTCATATTTGTTCATATCTCACAGGAGATCTATCCAGCTGTGATCAGCAGCTCCAGATTTATTCTGGGTTCATGTTTCAGAGAATGACTGGCTTTTTTGTGTGTGTATGCATGCATGTGTGTGTGTGCATGAACTCTGTTGTGTCTCAGAAAACCCGAACGCCTGGGAATTGTGTATGAATTTCAGTACTGATGTGAACATTCTCTCTCTGTTTCCATCATCAGTATGGGGAGGAGGAGGTGTGTTCGGACCGCTTGGATACAGACTTCCCTGACATCGACCTCTCCCAGCTGGACACCAGTGACTTCGACAGCGTCAACTGCCTCAGTGAGCTGCAGTGGTGCACTGATCAGCCAGCGGATGTGTCACCAGCCTCCATCCACTACAGTACGGCAGATGAGCTGTTTGAGGTGAGCTTTAACCACCAAAGCAAAGTTCATGTAATCTCCAGTTGAGTCATGGACTGGGACATCAGCGTAGAATGCTTTTATAATAGCATAATTTCATTTTGCTCTATTGACAAATAAATATTTGGTTTTTACTTCATTGTTGATAGCTTAGAGACAGTAACGTTGACCTGATGTGTGCTGTTGCAGTGGTAGTCGATAAATATCAGTCGTACAACAGTGCAGATTTTTTGTCTGTCACAAAGACAGACTGTTTCTGTATGAAACTACAGTGAGGTCAAATTTCCCATTATGTTTCTGTTCACCAGATGATCTGGAGATCATTTCTCCAGTAGTCATTGTCCAATTAATTTCCTTTTGTTAAATGAGAGCATGTCGAAATCACAACAGTCCTGCATCTTTCCATCCGATCTTTATTTTTGCAGTCATGTTCAGGTTAAACACTTTTATATTTTGCATCCAAATTACTGTCGTACATTTTATTGTGTTTCCTAATGAATGCATTTAGAAGTTTTATTTTTCCAAATAGGTAGCAGGGGGGAAAAATTGTAAAACATATGGGGTTTATTTTCTCAAGAAATGTGGAATCATTGTATTGAAATAAGATTAATACCAAATGTTGGTAATAAGTAATCCATGGATAAAAATAAATTAAGGCAATTTATTCTAAACTGGGGTTATATGTAATAAAGGTTATAGCACAGTGAACAAATACTGAACATGCTTTCTAAACTAGATTAAATACTTAACTGAAAGAGATTTCCTGTGTCGACAGTCTCGTCTCAGGACTTATTTCATAGAATGATCTCCAGTTCTTTGCATTGATTTTCAATTGTATTCATGTCAGTTCATTGATTGGACCATTCTGTCAGCTTTATTTTCTTCTAACCAACTTTGAATTGTTTCCCTGTGTCTTTGGGATCATTATCTTGATTAAAAGTCCACCTTCATTAAATCTTCACATTTTCATCAAGTGCCATTTACTGTCAGGTATCTCCAAAGCACAATGCTCCCACCTACAAAACTCACTTTTTTTGAATATTACATATTGCCTGATCAGACTATATTCTTCCAATATAACATTGGCGTGTTAATGCTTCCTGTACCCAATTAGTGTCTGTGTGCTTTTCGTTCAGAAGTGGTATTGCAGTGTTTTTCCAGAAAAACCTGCTAATTTCATGTCTCTTGGAACCTCGCTAGGATTCACCAACTCTTATTATTATTCTTTTGAATTTTATGGTGAAATATCTTTCTTCATTATGACCCAGGAGGGTCTCACAGGAACATTGAGAAGTTTAGAAAAAGGTGTACAACCAAAGCCATTGCTGTGTTTTGCAGCAATAAGGTTAAGAGAGCTCTTCCTTTCTTTTTACCCATTATGAGATGACTCTCATAATGGGTAATAGGAAAGCTTTTCATAGGCCACAAATTAGTATCAAATCAGTTACTATTAATTTGCATTGAAGCGGTTGGGATTTCTTTCTAATAGATTTCAGTGAGTTTTATGGCTTTCTCTGCCTTTTTGCAGCTTCTTTTCTTCATGTGTCCATTGCTTATTACCTACGTAATTCCATCGTGTCTTGTGAATTCCAGGTTAATGGCTTTATAAGAAATTGAATTTTTGAGAAAATTGGTGTGGTTATACTTTTTATTCCTTGCTAATCCTGTAATTTAATTAACTAAATTGAAGACTTTATTATGTTCACTTAAACTTTGTGTACTGTGTTCTTGACCTCCAGTACAACTTGTGCAGTCGCCAGAGCATTCTGTTTGTTGACACGTGCAAAATCCCAGCCTTTCACTTGATCCTCATTCTGAGACTCAGACATGCAGCAGGCCTCAGAGGGCACTGCCAACAAAACTGATTCCCATTTACACTGTGTAAGCTGATAATGGAGGCAGTCCACCAGTTTGGACTGGCCAAGTGCTTCTGCAAGGGGCCGGCGACAACTTTCAGGCTTCAGTTTCCAGGGGCCCTTCCTCCAGGAATTCGAAGAATCCCCATCTTGATTTTTCCAAATCTAAAAGCCAATACTTCATTATTGACCAGGCGAGGTGTTGTGGTCTCATTGCAAAGGATAAATTGAGTGCACATTGCGAATACAAAGAAACAACTGAGAACATAGCCTTTTGGTGCATTGGGTCATGTAATTCAGCCCTGCAGGTAGAAATTGCTCTGATCCTGCGATGCACCGCGGAGTGTTGCCTAAATGAAGGCAGGCCAAGGCATGATGGGAATGCAGGTGAAGTAAACAGTTACTGTGTCTGTCTTTACTGTTTGTATCTGAGTGCCTCAGTCTTTATCAGCACTTTGATTCATTCTAGCTGCGAGCGAGTGCCTATTCATTGCAGACACAAAACAGATCTTCAACGGACTTGAAAACAAAAGTCCACATTTTGCATACATTTTGTATTGTCCTCATCTCATTAACCATCTTCAATAACCTTTCATCTGACTTTTAACTTAGTGTAGATTTATTTAATTTATTTAAAGTATAACTTTATTACGCAGATTCCTGGTTTCACTTTGTCTAATCTAATATGAAAATGTTGCATTTCTATTTATTTATGTATCTGCCATTGCTTTACTTTTATCAATTAAACTTTTGTTTTTACATTTCATATCTCCTTTGCTCATTCCTCTAATTTTGTCTTTTTACACTTTAAATTTGCACCGTTCAAGCCCAGTATTTTGTACCTTTGTGCTTATTCGGCGCCTTTCCCTATCACATTTTGGCAGTCGAGTATATCAACGTTGCAGACAGTTGGGCATCATTTAATTATTTCTGAATACAGTGATAAGGACACAAATGAAGCTATTGTCAGTGCATCTTTTATGCTTCTGCTTCTTGTCAGTTGATTTCTTTATAGCAGCATATTGGAATTTAATCCCATGTTGAAAGTTATTGATCACATTTCTGTGGGAAGACTCAATATAACCTTGCAGACTAAATCAAAGCGATGGTTTCTAAAGGTTAGGGCAATTAAAACTCATCATTTGTTTTAAACTGTAGCAATATAGATGCCTGTTTATAAATCTTATTTATCACACACATAATTGAGATGCTTTCTATGTTATTTTTTTGTATAAACCTTTCTTCGGATGAAAATATTAATAAAGAAATCTCACCAGTGCCAAAAATCATTTTTGCTATTTTTTTGTGTCATACCAAAGTCTTTTGGAGAGTAGGCCATGTGTTACAACATTTTTATATCCCCAGTTATATCTGAGCAATTGGAAGTTTTTAATCAACTTAATGTATAAATTGCATAGTTTTATAGTAATAGGGACTGTTTGGGGCTGCAGTAAGTGTATATAAGTCTGGAGAGCTCTTAGTCACATTGAAGTCAAAAGAATGTCAAAGTATAATTAAATTTACTAACCATAACAAATAACCAAATAAATAATTGTAATATACAGTATAGTAACTCCCAAGACATTTGTTTGATTTCTTGATTTATTACCACATTTTAAAGTATTTCTTCCTTTTCCAAATTCTGAAAAGTAGCTTCTGGCACAGAGGTAGAGCGGCCTGAAACAATGAATAAATTTTATGACAAATACTTTGGCACTGAGGGACATATTAAGCTGGATGATAAAAGTTAGTGGCTTCCTGCAGGCCAGCCGTGCTATCGCCTTTCCTCCAGACGCAGCTCTCAGCAAGATGGCAACGCCTTGTCTGTAAACTCCTCTGTGCTGGTGTACTGGGATTTAAAAAACAAACGTTCAAACTGAAGTCTTTTCTGCTACTTTCACTATTTTCTTCATGTTTGAAAACTGTAGGAAACTTAAAACAGATGAGCAAGAGTTCAAACCGAGCACACCAGTCATGATGAATTCAAAGGAATAAAAATTCTGTTTAAGCAGAACTATGTTTTTCTCAAGATGGCCAGACTGATGTTCTGCTGGATAAATGTCAGAAATCAGAGAAACTACTAACCCAAACTGATTAGTGCTTAGAGAAGGCTGATTGAAGAAAAAGGATTTAGTCAACAGACGTTGTCTGCACGTAAAGAACAAAAGTTCATTTTCAGCCTCAAAATGTGGATGATGTGTATAAATCCTTCAAAGGCTTTCTATTTTATGTCCCGCTTTATGACTTCATGATGAAAATGTTTGCTAAGTTGTGGATGCTTCATGGGTGATGATTGCAGGGTGGGGTGAGATGTGAAAGCAGTTTTCATCCAAATGCTGAAAATCCTTGCTGGAACCTGATTCTATTCTGCTTAGAGTCTAAACTTTAAACCTTTTCTACCCTTTTGCACTTGAGAGTGAAATACCCATTTTGAGTTTATCAGACAAAGTCAGATCTCTGGTTCACCAACATATATAGAGAAAATCTGTTGTGTGAACTAAGGCCGAACATTGCGATTGTGAGCAGAATGAGTATTGAAAGGAGAGGGAATAAAATTCACCATTAGGACCAAATAAGGGACTATTTGCCAGTTTTTTGACTGACTGACTGATTGACAAATATTTAAGAAACATTTCCAAGAATCCATTCCAGTCTTTTTCTGTGTTGCTTTGTTGCATTTTCTTTTCTCACCTTTTTTTCCCTCTGTGTTCACAGATAGAAGAGGAGAATGCGGCACTACTGGCCGCTTTGACAGACAGTTTGGATGGCATGGTGGATGCTGAGGTCGGTGGGCTCTCTGTTTTTCCAACTCTGGAAGAAGAGCCCAGTCAAGAGGAAGAGGAGGAGAGAAGTCTTCCTCTGAGCGCCGAGGACTTCAGTCAGTCACTGGGGGCCGAGACAGAGGACCTATCTCTTGTAAGAACATCTGTTATCTTAAAGTCATATTCATTTTGGATACATTTTAATGACAATATTATGAACAAAAGCATCACTTTCATCTTCCTGCCATTCAGTTTACAGCACACCTTTGAGTGCCTGTTTGAGAACATTAACGTTACCCTCCTGGTTCTGTTTACAAAGATCTGAAAATCAAAAGTCCCCTGCAGCTCAGAAAGCGACTTCTGTCAGAGTGGGTCCTTTAATTTGGGCTTCAAACGCCGTCTATCCCCTCCTCACCCTTTCTGTGACGTGCCTCTCCTTTCCCATGCTCCCCCACTTTCTTTCTCACCGGCATCCTAATCTTCATCGTGCGTCGCACCTTGATGTTCCCCTCAAGTTGGCCTGCGAGGTTCAAAGTCTGCCTTTAACTCCCCAAAAAACAGAGCAGTGCCAAGGCACAAAGTAACCTTTCATCTGGTCCTGTTCAGTGAACGTGGGCTGCTGTAGTTTCAATACTCAAGTGTCTCTTCAAGGAAAAGGGAGAAAGTTTTCAGAGAAGGAGGCTGCATGCTTTAACCTGTTAATTAATCATCAAAATTAAAAATATTGAAGTACAGCAGGGTGACATGTGCTTAATTTGCATGTCAGTTTAACTGTTTGGATTTAATAACTGAAATTAACCAACTTTTTCAACTATATTCTATGTTGATTCTATGTTAGGATTTAGCTGTATGTTACTGAGTAAAGACTATAGAAGCATAATAAATGTTAAAGGATAAGCTATCTTAGCAAAAAGTGTGATAAAATATCCCCCTTGAAGAATTAAGGATTGGCATTGACAATCAGAACTTTTTTGGATTGGGTAACAATCACACCTGCTTGTTAGCACAGTAATATAAATTCTTGTGATCGTGTTGCTCATGTGATTGCCTGTTTTCAAGCCCTCTTTTCTCTTTTCGCACTGTGTTGCTGCATGCCTCCCTTCATCGTTCCCTGACCCACATTTCTGGGAACAAACCGTGTTTTCCTCTCTTCACCCTGGCTTCTCCCAGCCTGCACCTGAGCACACCCACATTCTGTCTTACAGGAGCAACAAATTGTTGTATCCCTTTACAGGGAATATTGTGGTCCATTTTCTTTTGTGTTGACTCAGCTGTCAGAAGAATGCAGCTTTGTACTCGGCTCTGAAGCCTAATTAAAGAAGGAAGCTATTTCATTGCCACAAACGACTTATGATTAGTGCTGTAATATGGCCTTATTGCACTTGTCGAGTTGAATCCACCCTGCGTCCTTAATTTGACTTAAATTTTACAGCATAAGGGTCTGCGTCTAAGGTTCTCTGTGTAAGTGCCGGTCAACAAAGATGCCATTGTCTGGCAGTCACGAGTCAAGCTGGATGACTGAATACCTGCAGCTTCAATATTCACCAACCCGCTCTGCAGGAAAGATTCGCTAACCTCTTTTATATTGAATGGGTTCATTTATAATTCAGTCCAAAAGAGCAAAGCAAGAAATGTTTGTTGGTTTGGGTCTTAGATTCTTCCCAGTTCTGTGCCACAGTGTTGTGTTTTTTTGTTGTAGAAAAAAGGCCTGTGCACCTCTTGTTTTTGTTAATTAGCCTCCATCCATCTTAAAGTGCACTTAAAAGATGGTGAACCAATAATTACAAATGATCTCTAGCACCATCGGGAATAGAAGGTGAAAGTTTAACAAGGCTAAAGGAGATTACATTCAAACAAACTTGTGATTGGCTGCCACATTGTTGGAAAATCCGAAAAGAGAAAAGCAGGAAGTGAAGTTTTACTCGGTGGACTGTAAGTGTGAAACTAAAAGAGAAGCTCCTGCTCTAAAACCGAAACAATTAAACTTAACTGCAATTTATGTGACTTTTATTTGAAGGTGTTCAGTTTATTTGAGGGTATTCAATTACATTGCATGGTAGTGGCAGCTTTATGCTGTAGCACTGTTTTGCTGCCTGTATAAATAGTGTATCCCACATTTCCAACACAGTCTAATATAAATCACTAATTTAAAAGTAGGCAAAATTCTGCTATTTTCTCTAAAGACTTTTCTCTCTTCCGTTGTGACATCTCCACTCTTAATGCTAATAATTAATAAGCTGTCAAAACAGAAAGGCTCCTTAAGTATACATACATAATAAAGGAGTGAATGGAATAATAATCTTACACAGTGCACTACCTCCAAACTTGTTCACAACCGTTCTGTGCAGAACCATTTAAAAATATGTATGTATGTGAAAAACATTTCCAAAAAGTCAGGCCTGGCAGCAATAACAATTATTGTGTGGACTTTCTAAGCTGGTAAAGCAACGGCATCCAGCAAAACATCAGGACACAGAGGAAACTGTCCTGCAACAGTCTGATAAATGCCATGAAGGTATTGTTTTAGTCTAAATAAAATGTCAGCAGTACAGAGAGTTCACACTTCCAGATGGCATTTTCTTTCATTTTATTTGCTGCTGTTTAGGGAAAAAAACACAATTGTCCTCGTTTATCTTTGAAATCAATTATCAGTTGATGTGTGTCTAAATGAGCGTCAAAGCAGGCTGGTTACTGAGTTACCCATGTCTCTGTTTCCAGACTTATGGAGCAACAGAAAGATAACAAGGGTCAAACCAGAAACAGACGCTCATTCGGGTTCAAAGAAGAATCACTTTACACGTTTTCTCCGTTTGTACCTTAAATGTTGATGTGAACTGCATGATCTTGTACAAATTTTGCACTTTCCTCAAGTCCCCTTTTTTAAAGTTCTTTTACCATAACTTATGGTAAAAGTTATGGTAAAACTTTTACCTCCACCTACTTATACACTCAAAACACAGATCTGTAAAAACCTATTCTCTCCCTATGGATTCAACTCTGACAACTTGGCTCGCTTTCTTTTTCATGGAACCCGATAACTTTCATACACACTTAGTCCTCTCCACAAACTCTTCTGCAAAGTTTCTGCTCGTAACCTGACTCTGAATCATTTTGTCACAGGCGTAACTTTGTCTTGTACCTGCAGGCAGTCAGTTTGTGACGAGTCAGTTAAGACCCATCGCTTCTAGGAATTTCATCGCCTGAAATCATATCATTTGTATGCAGGAAGACTGGTAAACTGCACACTTTTCGTAGTTTAGTTTGAGATGCTCAAGCAAGTTTTCCTATCATTCCTCAACCCTCCAAAGATGTTTGTGGTGCGCCTGTTCAGATTGTAGTGTCTCAAAAATCCCTGATGCAAATCCAGCCGTGATGTTTAGGACCCCTGAAAAAAAGCAGGATATTCCGCTGTACTAAATATAAATCATGTCATCCTGAATCCCGACTCTGTTTCCACTGAGTACACTATCAGTGGCAAATATAGCAACCTGACATTCACATCCACTCACAGAGAAAAGCCTGCTGTAATAACATTAGGCCTTTACTCAACTAAAGGTGCCAGATGTGTGTGGATGCGTGTGTGTGTGTGTAATTCATCCCCTCCTTCCATCAGTTGAGTGGTTTACTGTCGCATGTTTACTGTCACTCATGTGCTCAGGTCCGAATGTGACGCTGCCCTCTACTGTTACGTGCTGGTTCAGCAGATCCTCACTCGTGCTTCTAGTGCTTCTTTGCCTGTCTGCTCACTGTCTGGGCTCTTAATGCTCTCGGTCAGCGCTTCTCAATTCTGGTCCTCACGCTCCTTGCCCTCATGTTTTAGGTGTTTCCCTTCTGCTAAACACCTGGATTGAATATGTGAGTTTAATCCAGCTTTCTGCAGTACTTGATGGTCATGCAGTCATTTGAATCAGCTGTTCTGGATCAGAGACATATCTAAAACATCCAGAGGAGGGAGACCAGAGGACTGGAATTGAGAAGCACTGCTCTATGTGTAATTAATCTGGCATAACTGCACACATTTTATTTATAATTGCACATCAAAGTTTTTATGGACTTAAAAATGAATATAGTAAATATTTTGTACTATTTTTATCTCCAATGAGAAAAAAAAAACATCAGTGAGAAAGTTAATTTATTTAAGCAGTTTAATTTAAAAAGTAATACAGCTATATTGTGGTACACAGAGTGGTGTTTCTCAAACATCTCTTAGAAAGTTTGAATATTTTAAAGATCATTAAATACATGATTAATATAATGTTCTGGACAAACTTTTGCCTACACAAACATTGGGAAGATTATTGACAATCAACAGCCCCGACATATAATTAAGGCAAAAAATAAAGACCCCACTGTCCACTGTATTCAACGTTTTAATGTGAAGTTGAGTGGAATGGAAAAGTTGAAAATTGTGCACATGCAACCTCTGCAAAACCCATTTAGGAATGGGACGACATTAACCTGCACCAACAATGCTTCTGCAACATCTCAGCAGAGCCAGAGGCTGGTCACCTCCACCTGCACTGCACAGATGCAGTGATTAAATTGAAATGAGCCCCAACCAAGTATTTACTGCACAATACACTGCAAAGTGTATAATTTTTAAACATTTATTCTGTAATAAACATTTTGTATATTGCTGTAATGTCATATTTAAGTTTTCTAAGGAACTAAGTGTTAGGGTCTTTTAGCCATAATCCAAATCCAGAACAGTTAGCCATAAGTCTTGATCATCAAGATAAACAGAATATGTTTTTTTTTTATATTGTTGATTTATTGACATGTACCTAAAATGCAAAACTTTGTTTATTTTAAGAATTTATTTTGGAATAGACTAAACTGAATGGGTTGACATTATTTCAAGCCAGAATAATTTATTATTGAAATTCTTCAGGGACTAGCAACAAAATAAATGAAAAAATAAAAATAAAATAAAAAATAATGATAATAAATTGCATGGCTACTTTGTTTATTTTGGGTTTTTTTCACTTATACGAGCATCAAACATCTAATCAGAGATTGTGTTTGGACAAACACATTTATTTATCAAATGTGTGTATTCCTAGCCATCTTGTTTGAGTAAGTGATTAAGAAGTTGTATGTTATCAAAAAGATTATTTTGATTCAAAAAAGTTGTTCTGTCAATGCACATTATCTTTTTTCTTTGGTGTTGGTTTTCTGCCAGATTGCATTTCATACAATCTGTTCATATGTGCGTGTGATTCCCTTTGCTTTTTTCTTTCATCACCTGGGTTTGCAATTCCACTTCCACTTTTCCTGTATGTGTGTGTTCCACCAATAGAGAACAAGGCCTCTATTGATGATGCCAGTGCAGTTCTGGAAAGCATCCAAAGCAGAGCGGAGTACAAGAGTGGGCTATACTGTTAGGGAGGCCCCCATGCCGTCAAAGAGTTTGCAACGTTTCACACAGACTCAAACCTTCAGTCTACTCTTCAGTTTCCTCAATGGCACTCTCAGAGGAGCATCATCACACACTCTAAGCCAAGTTGGCTCTCAGACAAAGGGCCGCAGTGGCCCCATTACCAGTGCAGGCAATCATCCCATTTCAGTCAATTGACCCAGATAGTATTCTTTGGTGGCAGCCAGCGCTGTTGGGTGGTGATGTTGTGTTCATTAAAGCATTATAGTACTATAACAGTGATGAAAGTTGTTTATAACTTGACTCATGGCTCAACAGTTTTACAGCATAAACTCCTAATGTAAATATGTCAAATTTTGATGCACTTTTAAACCCAATCCCTTTAAAAGCAGTTCCACCAATAATGTTTCAAATTACTTTCTCATAAAGATGTTACCATAAAAAGCCTATAATTACATTTTTTTTCTGTGAAGCACTTAGTGGCTGCTGTCTGAGAAAGGTGCTAGATAAAGTAAATGTATGTACTATTTACTCAGTATAAATCGTCACTACCAACTCTTCTCATATCCATCTATCTCATTTTATTAAATATAGCTGGCTAATCTGTGACGTCTAAATTACAGCAGCTGATTATTCAAAAATGTTTAATAAGTAAATTAAGAACCCCCAAAACAAATGTTATACTATTATTAGTATTTTTGTGTTTATTTTTTTCACAAATTAATTGTCGATCATTAAGTATAAAGCCTATCAAGCTGTGTTTTAGATGGTCATGCTTCTTCCCTACTTAAGAAAACTTTCTGTGGTCTCTGATAATGCAGAAACCTTTTTAAAAAAAACATTTAAAGAACATTTTAATAATAGAGAATAGCCCAATATATCAACATTTCACGTCAATCTAAAGTGTTTAATCATAAAAACATTTTAGTAAATAAACAAAATGCAATGACATGATTTGATTCTAGAGTACTAACAATAATTCAGTGCCATTTTAATATCACTTGCAGTCATTTTTTCACATTTCAGCCATGACAAAATTGCTGTATTTGCGATGGCTTTGTGTGAAAAGCAGTTATTATTGTGAAGTTCAAAAAAACAAAATCCAAGGTCTTCATATTTTCTAACAAATACAATTCCGAAACTGCAGTAGTATGTATTGCCTCCTGATGCAGTACTCTGGCTATATTTCCAGATGTTTTGTATTTTTTTGTTTATTGTCTTTCCATAGCTAAAGGCTAAACATTTTTCTACTGTTCTTTATAACATACCCAGCTCACCTGTTTTTGCAAATTCCTTAAATTGCAACAAAAAAGTAAAGAATCTTCCTTCATAACATTTTTAGCTTTAAGGAAGGCATACATGTAACACTATTCCTGTGAGAACTACTGCATCAAAACGTGATGCTTGACTGCTTTGATACATCTATATAAATTGCCACAACCATTTCCCAAGTGATTCAGACCCCCGATATTGCTGAATTGCCCCCCACTTTAGGTCGACCGTCTTTATAACGGGTCCCTTTAAATCCTCGTTCCTATCATTTCTGTATTTTCTGCATCATCTTTTGGAGCAAAGGCTGCAAAGCTTAGAGGGGGATTTTCTTTCTAAGCTGATTTATATCAGCTGATAGGGCTGCCATGAAGCCACGCTCAGGATTGAACGGATGAGTACACAGATGGAAAAAACGTAATGAAAGGATAGTTGGAGAAAGAGAAGCGGTTGTGTTAATATCCATTTCAAAGGTAATACCCAGGGAAGGTTTAAGGAGAGGTTTCCCATGTTTTATGCCTTAACTTTGGCTTTGTGTTTGATCTGGAACAACAAAAGGATGGGACCAGGAGGATGGGATGTTAGAAAAGAGGGCAGAGTTGATGTGACAATTTAGAAGTTAAGATAAAATATGTAAGAATCACACAGGTTGATTTAGAAAGGAGCCACAAAGAAATCAGATAAAAATCAAGATTATGTATAAATCAAACAAGAAAATGTTGAATAGGTAGAGAATGATGGAGGGCTGATGGAAGAACAGGAGGCTGAGGGAGAAAGAGAGGCAGTGGTCACGCCGTATTATTATCTAGAAAAGAACAACTGGATCTGGCTCTTTAATAGGAAACGTGAATGTGCCATGTAGCTGTCAGCTTTAGTGGTATGATAAATGTACAGTATCATGACCTTTTCTACACATTATTCCTTTATACAAACATCCATCTGCAGAGCATTAACCCCTGACAGAATTTAGATTAGAAAGTGCAGTGAAAGGCCAAAAGAACTGACTGTTGAATGCTTTATGTCAATGTGAATAGTTTTTTCTCTTCCTGTTCTATTTACTAACCCTAACCCTACTTTTTAAAGTGTATAATTCACTATATTTGCATCCTAATTATTCTGCCTTAATGTGTTTCCATCTGATGATCCAATGTGGAAAAAAATATATATATTTATGCAAAAATTAAATTTAATGATAATGTTATGCCCTATGCAATCAGAGTAAAGACCATTAACTTGAAAGACGTCCAGTACATGATCACTGACATCCTCCCATGGAGGTCAAGTCACAAAAGGTCAATGCTAAGGAAGTTTACTTTTCACATTTTGTTGCATCCCATGGAAAGTTGAGAGGAATGAAAAACTGTGGTAGAATAACATGAACAAGCAGCAGTGGGATTTAAGAGTTTGCTGTAGATTTGTACGGTTGGACTGGCATGAGGCATTAGCAAAAGCAGGACATCTTGGAAAATGAGACCAAAAAAAAAAGTGGACTATTGCATAGTAGGGCTTCACAATATCGGGGAAATGTTCTATATGTGACACGTTTGCTAAGTATCACAATATGATTATTTTCTTTCTTCAACAGTTTCATATCCATTTTATGCAAGCTTTACCACCTTGCCTGGTAAAAAAATATACATTTAGTGTGGTCATCTAGAGAAATCAAAGTCTGTTATTGTATAGTATACTAAAAAATATAGCTTCTAAGCAGTGCTTTGCAATTGCACGTTGATATTGCAATGTCTCTGGCCATCAACCATAATCATCTAATTTACCATGCCTAGTATATATGCCCCTGTGTCTAATGAATCTTTATCTGAGTTTTACCATATGGATTAAATTAATAACTATTAAAGGCATTCTACTTACTAAATATTAAGAGAGTGTCCTGATATCTTATGTATTTTTTTATGCAGCTGAAGAAGTTGTTGTTGACTCCTCCTAATGTTCCAACCGGCATCGACGTGCATAAAGATGGAGTCCAAAGCCATCGCTACAGCAACAGAAGTCTGCGCCTACGGCCAGTCAGACCTCTGGCGAAGGTGAGGTGTGAATTACTGTGAGTAAGTGACAGGACAATAAGATCTCATACATATAAAACTCTGTCATTAGTATATCCTTTAGTAAAAATACCCACTTTCCAGCAGACTGAAGTAGAACAGAAGCAAAAACACACAGATGCACATTTCACTATTCGCTGCATGATGCCTCATTCCGTGTCCTCTGAAAGCTGGTGAGATAACAAAATTGGATTTTTCCAATCACTTCCTCTCAGGGTGGCGAGTTGAGGCAGAAGTAATTTACAGCTATATGTAGTGCTTGCAGTCAGTATCACTGCAACTGCAGGAGTTGTGTTTTAACATGTGTCTGCAATAATTCGTCTTGCATAGTCTTTAATGCACAGAAATGATTCTGAACTTAAATCTGTATTGGATTGTTTTTGGTCATTTGTGAGGCTTAAATATTTCTAGCAAAAACGTAGGTTAATGACGGCTAGACAGGGAAAACTTCTTCTGTCATTACTTGCTAAGATATAAAACCAGATATAAATTTCAGAAATAAAAGTTTTTCGTGCATGACAGTCAGCAGAAACAGACGGAACAATTTTCAGGATTTGTGAGCTCAGTAGCATCCAGAAACAGATTTTTTTGTAAGATCTCTGGCAGCCTAAGGAATTCCACTACATTTTCTCCACTTCTTTATGAGTTAGTCAGTAAGGATAAAGATCCAGCAAATGTTTTTGTTTGTGCTTTGAAACAAAAGTTTCACAATGAAATGTAGAATCAAACAAACAAAACAGATGCTTGTTAGTGATGCTGCTTTAGATGTTACATTTTATTGCTGAAATGTTTCCATGCTGCATTCTGTTTGACTCAGTAATGAAAACGCCTCACCCAGTTTGACCATTTCCAGCTGAAGTGCTAACAACTATTAACCATGCAATCTGATAACAAAGTATCTCTCTCTGTCATGTATTAAAGGAATGTATGTACCAAAATAAATGTTCAGCTGTGCAAATATTCTTGCCTAGCTGTGTTTTAGACTTGGGGCAGTTAGAGCAAATCTTAAGAACTTGAGTCCAAAGTATCTGTTCTCTTTTGCCACCATGGACTCATTGCATTGTTCTACATTTGTTTCTTGTTTGTATGTTGCTTTATATAAACAGAAGTTAGTGCTTTAGTTTGGTAATTAGCCAGAAAAAATTGGACTTTTTCTGAAGTATTTACAGAACTTCCTAGCAGTTTAGTATTTGGATTTGAAAATATGGTGAGTAGTGCGTTTTTTTTTTTTTTTTAACAACCACATGAACATCCCTTCTTAAAATGGTTTCTACTGGAGAATTTAAGCAACACAGCCATGGTAAAAACAATTATCAAATAAATCCAGCCAGACTGTAAATAAAAAGAGGCTTCAGGACAATCCGGTCTCGTCAGCACACGTGGAGGCTTTAATGCGTCTCCTGACAGCTCTCAGATACTCCATTATGTTTACAAAAATGGGAAACAATATCAAAGCTGTCCAGAATGCAGCAGCAGTACGTCCCGTATGGTGACAGTTTTTATTTTCCCAGTGATAGATATTTCATTTTAGAATAAAAACCCTGAGCCGTCAAGCTTGCAGAGACCTTCAGCTGCTGCTTGTGATAAATGTAGTGTTGGGGATGAGAGGACATCTACAATGGCTACTGCTGTATGACTTAGGAGTAATTGGATGGCTGCTAGCATTGTGCTTCAAGTGGTCATTGATTACAACACTGGTCATTTATCTTGTACAAGCATAGGGAATGGGAAGCCTTCGTGCAGGTTGTTCCCTAAGTAATCAGCATACAGGAGGAAGCTCTGGAAGAGCCTGGCCTGTGTCTGTCACAAGGCCTTCTTAAAGTCACCGTTGATGGTAGATGGTGGAAGTATTGACTGACAGGGCAGAAGGGCAACAGTGAATCACATTCGCTCACTCTATTCTTTATCTGTATGAGTAATACAGATCAGCCATTTTATTGCAGCTGCAGACTGAATCATCCCTCACGAAGTCGGAAGAAAAATTTACTGCTGTGCGCGATGATCATGTATCCAAGGCAGGAAATTGAAAATACAGTCCTTTTTTCTTTAAGGGTGTATTCACACCAGCCCTGTTTGATCTGCTTCATTGAAATACATTGCGTTTGCAAAAGTTCGGTTTGCTTGGGGTGATGTGAATGCGCAATTGGACTCTGATGCACACTGAAAAGGTTCCATTGAAAAACTTAGGTCTCGGTTTGGTTGAAGATAAATCAAATTACAGACCAAGTAGACCAGAGACCGCTCAAAAAGGCTGCCTGGGAAAATAAATCCAAAACAAATTTAAAATACAAAAGCTCAAACTTAATGTTAAAATGGAGTATTTCAAAGCAAACTCCATAGTACAATACAACTCCCATATGTTTAGCATAAAGTCATACAATGGTCATTGTCAGTTTGATGACAAATCTAATCTTACTTACTTCAGATAGAAATCTCTTGTTATTTTGTATTTAAATAATTGTCCAAGGTATTTTCATGTTTGGTTCCTAAATATTCTCTTTGTCTTCCCCAGAGCGACCTCCCTTTAGAGCGGAAGCCCCGAGCGGTGCGTCCCACGAGTCGCCTGTGCACCGAACTCCACCGCCACCTCACCACGGTGCAGGACACTGAGGACGCTCCGGTTCACGACACCGACGAAGGCGAGGATGAAGAGGAGGACGAGGACAGTGAGTCGGAGGAGGATGAAGAGGAGGAAGGGGAGGAGGAAGAGGAGTCTTCCAGTAGCGAGGTCGAGGGCGCAGTGGCAGCGGCCGCTGGTCCTGCAGAGCCCACTGCGCCTCAGTTCAGCTCGGAGAAAGAACTGCAGTCCGTTGTTGAGCTGATCACGTACATGCACACATATTGCCTGCCCATGCGCAAGCAGCAGGGTTGGGACCGCAAAGACAGAGACCTTTCAAGGCAGCGGACCAAACCCGACGTCCCCCGCCCAGCCAGCACAAACTCTCACAGCAGAGTTGTACTGGTTAGCGCTCCTGGGACTAGTGGGAGCTTGAATGGGACAAGCAGCAGCAGCAGTGCCCCCAGAAGGCTTCCCTTCGCAAGGCGAAGGGAGATGAAGGCCAACTCCCTTCTCCGTGAGCTCTTGCAGCAGAGCAGCTCCTTTGACGTGAGCAAGCCTTACAGACTGCACAGCCCACCTTACGCCCACTCACACAGTCCCAGCAGGGCCACGGCCTCTGCTCCTTGTGCTCCAGCTAATAAATGCCCCCCAGCCCAGTCCTTCAGCTCCATTCTCCCTAAGCCAGAGCTTTGGAAAGACTCTTCTTCACTGGAGAGGAGAAACTCTTCCTCCGAGCTGCAGCAGAACCTGGAAGAGCCGGCAGAAACCAGCGGTTCCTTCTCCGTTCGCCGCTCCAGACGCCTGGCGTCCTTTCCCAGCCGCTTCGCCAAAAGGTTGCGGCCTACACGAGCGAAGGAGGAAGAGGGGAAGGAAAAGGATGAGAATCACACGTACAGACTCCTGCCCACCCAGGCTGGAGGGGGAACGACGACGGAGGCGCAGCCAGAAAAACTGACATCTAACGATGGCAGCAATCCCTCTGAGCTGACCAAATCCTGCTGCCATGGTTAGATCACCAAACACACACAAAGGCTGCGTCTACACTACTCTCTTCATAGCCAACTTCACTTTAAGCAATATTACATTTGGAGCAATAATTTTTTAAAGGGAAAAATATTTTCTTATTTGATGCTTTGAGTTGAAAAAAACAATATTTTGATTAATAAAATAAGACTTTCTGATGAGATTTTTCTTCTCCTGGTGTATTCATAATAACATAACATCGTAACAATATTATATTCATGTTGCTGAATTGCTGTCCTTTGCTATCATTTAAACTGTGGGCGATTTATTCAGTCATTCCCTTTTAAGATGGTGACTTAAAGTATTTCTCCTTATATTTACAAGTGAGCAGTAGTAATTGTCACCCTGATCTAACCGAGGTCTTATTCTAATTTCAGAAAAGCGAGCCTGTCTTTGTCTGCCCCTCAACCCAAAGTCCACAGGGTAAGTATCTGTGAAAAGCACGTGCTGTTTTGCATCATTGACTTTAGGTGCTTTTTGTCCAAACAGTGCTACAGGCTTGCTAAAAGGTCCAAATTGTAGAAAGTAACAGGGTTGAAGGATAAAATACATCCCAGTTTGGAGTTATCAGGAAAACATGGATGACGATATTAATGTCTGTAAAAAAGAAAAATCTTATTCTTGACCATCATGTCAATCTTCATTCTTTGTGAAACATCTCACACATGAAGTCTAGATGTCAAGAAACAGACCAAATAAAATACTCCCATGCAGAATTTGCATGCATGATACTTGAAACATAAAATCCAATTTTAAAAGGTGAAAATATTTCCATTATTTCCAGATATGTAGAACATTGATTGTTAATTCTAATATACACTTTAGCAAAAATATAAATAAATATTAATTTAGTAGTTTTTAATCGACTCTTCACCCCACAATTAGCTGCTGTACTGCTGCTATTACCTTACTAACTGCTATTAGCTTGCTTACCAGCTATTATAGTTCTCACATATTGACTGTTTTTTGCAACCCTTTTTTCTTCCGAACAGCGATTTTTTTTTTTTTTTTTTTTTTTTTTTTCTTTTTCTATTTTGTAACCAAGGGAAAAGTGTGGAAGCCTTGTTTCAGTCAGCAGGCTGGCAGTGCACAGCAACAATTGATGAAGTTGCAGTGCTGGAATCTCATTGCCAAGACTTCTTTCAGCACCCAAAATTGTAATGGTTTAATGAAAGTGTCAATTCTTAAAACCTTGGTGTCCCATGAGAGTGGTAAGGAATATGTTTGCTTTACAATCAAGGTAAAATTCCAGGTTTCTTACTAGATTTGACTATAAAGGTAAACTTTGAACAAAATCTAGCTAAAATGACATATTTACACTCATTTTCAAAAATTGTCTTTTCAAATTTGCAGCGAAAAGGGAAAAAAAAGAAATAAAAGCACTTTCTGGTCTCAAGTAGTCTTGAGACTTTTAAGGATCTTTTCCAATGTGGTTTTTCTTCCTGTTATCTTATTTACTGAAAACCAGAACCAACGAATGGAGCACATTTAATCTAATACTGCAATAATATGGAGCAGGTTCCCCTGATCCTGAAATAATATAAAGCTTGCTAATATAAATTATAGTGTTAATCACCATCTTTTTTTCTACATTGCAAAAATCATAAATAAGCCATTAAATTCCATTCCTTAAACAGCCTCAGAACTATAATGCAGTGCTTAATTATCGGGTATTGTTGAGAAAAGCTCTTCATAAATGAGTAATTGGCATAACGCGGGACTTGAGGCATAACAAACGAAACTGGGAGCACTGTTCTTAGATGTGCTTCATGTCATCAGTTTTGAGTTGAAACAGGACTCAAATCAAAGACAGCTCCAAACTTGTTGCTAACTTAGAGCAAAAAGGATTTTTTTCATTAGTATCAGTTTGCATGGTTTGCAGGCATGTCCCTATTTTTGTTTGTGTGATGCCATTTATCTGTATGCAGTAAGTCACTGCTATCTATGTCCTTGTTGTTCTATTCTCACAGGGCTAAAAGAAAATTAAGTCACAGATTCAACTCAGATTTAATAAAATCCTCAACCCTAATGTAGTCATTCACTTTGACTTAAGCTGTTCTTTCTGATTTGCAATTTGATACAAAATTTGCATCAGAAACTGTACATTTTATTTACACTTTTGGTCGTAAACCCTGAACCTTTTCCTCAGCAAGAAACCATCCATCTTCTAAACAAATCCCTCTAAAGGACATCAAAAGAGAAGAAATGTATTTATTTTTTTTCTATATTTGGTGTTTTCTGTGGAGGGTAATTGATCTCCCTGCCTGAAGCCAATCCAGTCTGCACACCCACTTCCTTTCATTGCAACCAGAGCAACAGAAACTGACAGCCACCAACAGCAGGAGGAAGAAAAGCAGTGGGGACAGTAGAGCACATATGGCTGTGTTGATAAGAAATGAGATGCGCAGCAAAGTGCCAGTACTGTTCACACAAAGGCAAATAATTCAAATTCAGCAGACATCAGCCTAAACTGTTCTGTTATATTTAAAGAGGCAAAAAGCCGAGACTCGGAACCTATTGTGAGATTGGTGTTTTCTGTTTTAAGCCTGCAACATATTCCGACATGACAGACCGAGCTGAAAATTATCTGCTTTGATCTGTCTCTTCACCAGAGAGCCCCAGTTCAGCACCAGGCCTTATGAGCAGACGCTCAGTGTGGATCTGTGTGGAACAGCAGGTAATCTCATCTCAGCCTCACTGGCTTATTTGTTGTCCATCTACTCATGTCGCCGTCGGCTGGTTACAGATCTAAAACAAAATGGTTTGTGACGGAGTTAATAGGTGACTATGAGTCACAGAGGGGTTTTTCCTAGAGGTTTGAAACACTCAAAATAAGAATCCAAGATTCAATGCACGATTAGGGGTTCCCAAAGTTGGTTTAGGCCCTCACCTTGCGTCTTGAATCAACAATTTTAGGGTCTTGAGATTCTTTAATAATTAAACTAATTCACAAAAATTAACATGGTAAAAAGCATATCTTTACTGTAAATATAAGAAGAATAATAAATAATAAATTGTTGATTTTTTTCCAAAACGTTTCATTATGACATTATGGTGTTGTAATCAAAGATATTTATTTTAAACATTTTTCATGCATATTTGCCAAATGCGGCAATAAGTATTTTGAAAATATAAAAAGATTTGGGTTATGTGCAAGTCATTATCTTAGAGGAACCAACCAACATCTAAACTGTATATCTTTCCTTCTCCCTCAGGTCTCACCCCTCCAACCACTCCTCCTCATAAATCTGTGGAAGATGAGCTCTTTAAACCGACAGACGGAGGAAAGTGCGGCAACAGCAGTGATGGTGGAAGTGGCAGTGAGTCTGTCCACCCACCGTCAAATACTAACACCAACGTTACCGCAAAGGGCTCAACCTGGCTGAGTCGCTCCCACCACCAGAGGAAGCTTCCAGAGCAGACAGAGCTTTATGCCCAGCTGCGGCGCATGGGTCAGGCAGGAGAGGGCAACACCCAGCGCACCTTCGGTGACCATGACTACTGCGCGCTTAGTCTCGGGGAGAGCCGCAAGCGTAGCGCTGCCATGCTTGACGCCATACTCCAGACCCAGGAGGGCAGTGAGGCAGATAGCACCCAATCATCCAGTGTGGTGGATAATCAGGTTTTAGATGAAAAGGTCCAAGAGAGCGAAGAGGAGCGCCTTGTGATGACAGAAGTGGTAGAAACGCAGGAGCAGCAGACGACAATGGTGTTATCATCATCACCGCCATCAGACTGCCAGTCAATTGCTGCAACGCCTCCAGTTTCTGAGGAAGAGGCGGAGCGCTCATCGGCATCTCGCTCTCCCTCACCCATCCTTCACATGTGTCCTGACTCTCCCTCCAGCAAGACAGACTCCAGGTGAGACAGACTTCAGAATAAAGATAAATATTTCAAGGGACTGGACTCAAAAAACAAAATCTATGAATTTATGCACAGACACAAAGGTTAAAAGACGGTGGGTCACCACCGTCTGGTGACGGTGGGTCTGGTGCACCACCAACATCAGACCCAACATACAGAAACATTTTAAGTGGCATGTATTTTTTTTTTTTCTAAATATTCCTTATAGTAGTAGCTATATTCATCCTGTTTTTAAAACCAAGCACAAATTACCTGGAAACACATAGGAGAGTTGCCAAAGAGTGATGAGGTAACTTCTGTAGCTATGCAAAATACAATGGCCAGTGGTGACAACATAATCCCAGCTTCAATTTGAATTCATGAAATGCATATTTAAAATGTGATTTATTGATGAAGGAAAAGAAAGTCAGGAGAACTTCCACCTAAAGCCATACCTTGGAGACCTAACAAACCGGTGGAGGAACTTAGAAGTTCTGCTTGCTATTCACTTCAGAATGTTTGGAAAAAACTTTAATCCAAAACCATTATAAATCATATATTTGAAAACATTCAGGCAGGGGTAATAACTTCTGCTCTGGTTCTGGCCATGCATTTTTACTCGTTTCATTTTTTGCCAACAACTGTGTCACCAGGATGCTTTAAATCTGGAAACCTGCACTTTGTTTGCCAGTTTAAGTTTCATGTTTTATTGCAGTACAGTATTGTAGTTGTCAAAGTTATTTCAAAAAGCTAATAAACTAATTTCTCATAACAATTTGGGTTTCACTATAAATGCTGCATACGTGACAGATGTGATGGAAGATAAAATACTCGGATGGCATTTGCTCCTA
Source organism: Poeciliopsis turneri (assembly GCA_922788865.1). Lineage (NCBI taxonomy): Eukaryota > Metazoa > Chordata > Actinopteri > Cyprinodontiformes > Poeciliidae > Poeciliopsis > Poeciliopsis turneri. The sequence continues at coordinate 3,051,559 of CAKLNU010000112.1, read as the reverse complement.
AATATCCAGTTCTTCACTTGACTCTATCACCGAGGGGAAAGAAAAGCTGCTGGAGACTATGTTGTTTGACTGTGAGTCATCATCCATATATGGTGGTGTCTTCCTGTTTTTTTAAGTAAAAATGCTCTTTGACAGAGATGGTTCCAATTATATTCACACTAACTTCTTTTGGATTGTACAGCCCCTCGTTCTGATTCATAATTTAACATATAACCACTTGACATTTGATGTTTTTACCCCTCAGTCTCTGCATTTAGCCCTGTGCATTGGATTGTGAAGCAGAGGAATTCAGACGGTTAATGCATTGTGATTTGTAGCATGTAAGAAAAAAAATCACTCAAACGGAAGCTGTACTGTCCAAGTTAATAAGGTCAAAAGTCGTGTTTGTTTTCACTGAATGTGAAGATATAACAAGGAAAATGCTGGCGCATCACTCAGATTTCAGGCAGAACGTTTCAATAGGTGGCCTTTCACAGAATGAGGTCAGTAGTCATGTTATGTCTTATACATTATGACAAGGAATGTAACAGTAAGAGACATAATACAGAAAGATACTTTTTTGCCACCGGTTGGAGACTTGTGTTGGATGTGGTTCACCTGTTTCTACATATCTCACATTACAGTTTCCCACCAACTCACTGTCTTCCTCCCTGTCTTCTTTGTTCTCCTTCAGTGAGAATTCTGAGAGCTGTACGGACGACAACCAGGAGAACAAGGACAAGTCTGACGAGGTACACACCCTTCACATTCTTCAGCCTCATTCAAACTAAAAAATCCTTTAAAAGTCTAATTAAAGTCTGCTTGCTTTTGACAAAGTCCCACACTAATGCTAGTCAACGGTTTAGTTCCTTAAAAGAACAACAAACATATTGTCATTGGATCTAAACTGCTTATAAGAACAAACTGTCATTTGTTCTTATAATTGCTGTGGTTTCCTTATTGCCAGGACAACTGCCAGGTTTTTTACATCCATAACCTACCAAGCAGGGTGACCGAGAACATGCTAAGGAGGCGCTTCCAAGTTTTTGGCAATGCAGAGGACTGCAAAGTCATCATCTGCAATGAGTAAGTGTCCCAATCTGGATTTTCTGAAGAGATACAGCAGATTTTGCAATGGTGCTAGTTATGGAAGAAGATTCTGCACAAAATAAAAAGAGCAATTGGTTTTGTCTATATTGGAGGTTCTGTTCACATTGCTGTCCTTGACTCAGACTAGGACCGCAGAGCTAGAGATGGTTGTCAGATACTGCTTCTTAACAAGTGGGCATAGTGTGGCGTTTTCTTTCAGGATTTGTAAAATATAAACACAAATTTAAAAATGCTGCTAAAGAAAACCCCAAACTTTTGTAGTCTAGAATTTGTATTTCTATTTAAGATAAAATGCTCCCTTAACGCTAATATACCATTAGACATTACAATTCAATGTAATTTCAGTTCACACTCTTTAGTAATAGGTTTTATTGATATATCTTTCATGTATGTTTTTTTTCTGTGTGGCTGAAGGGAGCGCTGTGGAGTGATAAAGATACGTCAGTCGGGGCCTCAAAGACATCGCAAAGAACGAGAGATTGTTTTCCAGAATGCCCCTCCAGCCCTACGGAGGCTAACAAGGAAACGCTACATAGACCTCGGTAACCAAAATATAAACACTCAAATCTGTTATAGCCAATCCTAATACTGGAAATTATTTGTACATATCTTCTTTACATCATGTTTTTTTTTTTTTATTGAGATTGTTACTTCAAGCTGTATTAAACTGAGAAATGGACCATTGGACCAGTAATTACCCCAAAGTAACTGAACTATTGAATGGTGTATCTGAGAAACAGATACATATTAAGAAAAAAAACTGTTTGTGAATCACTAAGAAGCTCTTTCCTAATGCATTACCCACTTTTTTAAATTTGGAAAATAATAAGTTTTATAATATGAATATTGATAATAATTGAACTCAAAGCTCAAACAAGACCATAAACTGAATAGAGACTATAGTCACAAGTCAAGTACAATTTGTTCTTAAAGTTTTTTGAAAAAAACTAAATTAAAAGAAGTACTTGACTCCTAACTGCTTCCTGCTACTCTTACATACAGTTTTACGTACGGTCTATTCATATTAGAAAGCATCTATACATCCATCCTTCTGCCTTAATAACTTAGTTGTGTCACCTACAAAGCAATTAGACAATAAAATATACTTCTTGTAATGTGTGGTACATTTTGCTCATCAAAAAATGCATGCTGGCAGAATGACTGATGATGCAGATTTTTACGTTAGCTCTGTGACCTTATTGAGGCTGTAAATGTTTCAGGCTTGATTTCTACAAGGACCTTTTGTGACCTCAATGTGTTTCTGTGTTTCAGATGAGGCTGGCCCTGGCCCTGTCAAGAGTAAGTATGATGCACTGGACTTTGACACTCTGCTGAAGGAGGCCCAGAAGTCCCTGCACCGTTGACAGTCCAGCATTGCTGGCTGGCCAGCCTTAGTAAACTGCAGCAGAACCCCTCAGACAACAAGGGTCTGCCCACAGTACCTCCGTGCAAGGCAACCTCGCAAAATGTTTACATTTTTACTGTTGGAATAACGTAACAAGGACCTTGATTTTTTAAGTCTCTTTCACCGGAGCATACTGCTAAAAAACAAGGAAGTCACCATGAGAAATTAAGAGACAGGAGGGAGAAAAAAGGACTTTAAACAGCAATGGTAAAACAGCTAAAAACAACAATGATACAGTTATCTGAACAAAGGTAACAACAAAGCTGCTTCCTGTCTGTACTGGTGTCGTCTTTGCCCTGCCTTGGAAGAACGGGCATAAAAAACCTGTAGCAAATCCTTGCTATCCCTGCGTTGCGTTGGTCGTTGTAGTGTGTGTCGTTGCGTGTGCGTGTCCTTCACTCTGTTTGTTTTGTAAGCAAAAAAAAGAAAAGAGAAAACCTCCCTTTTTTCTGGTCACAAATGGTGAACCTGCAGGCTGTGTTTGCTTGTCTGGTCATATAACCAGGATGTGAAAAAAAAGTCTGTTTTGTTTTAGCAAATAATTATATATGTTATAAATTTTTAAACTTACTCTGTGTGAGTGCGTGTTTGTGTGAGTGCGTATGTTTGTGGGTGTCTCATGGACAAAGTATATAACAAACACATTTAATGTAATCAACGGATGACTGATAAAAGTTTACAAACCTAAAATGAAGAAAAAAAGTCATGTTTTCTTTTTTGTAATTGTAGTGCTTCCTTGATTTGATCTATGCACTGTAACAGAGGTAAATGTCTCCTCTGTCCCCCTTCTGTGTCTAACTCTGCCATGCTAAATATTTAGCTTCTGCTACTGGCTGCTGTAGGCTTTGTTTAGTGAATGCTTTACACACAAAAACCCTATTTAACCTATTTATTATTTTGACATTGTTTATATTTTTACAACCAATTTAGACTGAGGAAGGGGTTTTCTCTAAAAAACCACTTAGGTTAAAACCTTACCTTTGGATAGATTTACAAATAGATTAAGATGGCCATTGATTTGGAAAAAAATTGGATTCTCTAATTTATGTTTAAAGTCAGAAATGTGAAAAAACTGGATTTGATTGCAACTAAATGTCAAATAATTTCATAACCTGAATTAATTTTAGGATTTAGAGCAGTGTGAGTAAAAAGACCACCATTCATAGTACTAACTAAACATTAAAACAAAATGTTTGACATGATTTTAACACCAATACATTTGGCTTCAGATTGAAAGTAAAGAATATTATCCCTTTTCAATGTTTTGCTCTTCATAGGGTAACCTAAGTATAAGAACCTGATATCACCTGATTAATAATTAGTTGGGTTGTCTGCTGAGGTAGCTATCCTGCTATCTGTTGCCATCTCTCTTAGCTTGCCAACTTTGGTTTAAATCAAGCTACTATAATGACAGAGATAGCTTGGACTCATTTAGTTGCCATGTCATTCTTGTCATTGGTTTTCATGATCAGAAATCTTTACAGCCAGATTTGACTTTGTTGTACATGGGAAAATCGTAGTAGCTTTTTTTTTGGTCAGCTGATTATGAGTGTGGGCACTTTCTCTGGAATCTCAATGATAATCCTTTACACTATAGAAACAGCTGATATTGGCTTAATTTTTACAAGAAAATAACCCATTTGGAGTTATGAGTTTATAACAAGTTGAAACCCGACTTATAGACAGAACTAAACTAAAGGAAAGCTGGGTCATGGATTACATATTTATTTTTAGGGAGTAAAACAAACTCCCTTATTTGACTATGAGTTTAAAGAGATTTTTTAAAATCCTTTAAAGACATTAGGCTTGTATACATAGCCTTTATTTAGACAAAAAAAATTGACAAATCCTTTATTATTTGTGAGTAAAACATTTTGTTCCCTGGAATGTGCATCACTTCACTTACATGTAATTTAACATGCAAAAGGAACAAGTGCATCAAGCACAACAGGAATTTATTTTATAGCAACATTTGGTAGTTCAATGAGTTCAAACATAGGAAATGGTTTTGCCAATATGAAAATCTGGGCCAATATTAATATATAAAAAAATCTATTTGCAAATAAACCTGGCAAACATTTGTAGATGTATAGAAAAAAATACAAATAAAATTCTGTAAAACCTCCTTCATCACATCCTGCTTGCATGTTACAGCCATGCAAGGTGTTCTCTATAGCAGTCCGTTTCAATCCAAATATCTATCACATTCAATTGAGTTAATACTGAGTGCAACACAAAGTATTGGTCTTTAAATATATTGTGTTTATTTACGGTTAGTGAAGTGTTTGGTTTTATAAGCACAAAATGCATTACCCATTAATACACTACGGTCATAGATGGAGTAGGAATGTATTTTAAGAAGCTGAATGTAATCATCGTGTTGTCCCCACACAAAGATTGTGGAGCGATGTGGTGCTTCAAAAGATGGGTTTGCTTGATAATTTCAGAGTGGATCTGGTTAGCAGTTAGTTTACATTCCAGCAGCAGCCAGCAGCAGCATGCCTTGAAAAACTTAAGAGAGTCTCTGAATCCTGCCAATCTGGTGGCATCAACTCCCCACCAATAATGCAGCCAGGAAGCTGGCAAGGGATCAGCTGATTAAGAACTAAGAAAGTAACCGGCTGAGAATTCAATTTCTCGTCATCTACCGGGTCAGATGAGCGTCTCTACCTCACATCCCTTCATCCAGGTCCTGACCGTATTTTTGTTTAGCGGTTCTCCTGAACGCTCCCCCGCCTCCTCTATTATCACAGCATCAAAAGTTTGTTTTCTTCAAGATTAAAGCTTTTACAGCTGATGAGGGGTGTAGGGTTGAAACCTGACTCATGGACAGAACCTATAAGGGGTACAGGTTTAGTTTCTAAGCTCCTTGTGACAGAAGTGATCTCTTTTTGTAGTCTGTCCGCCGCTTGCCTCATAACAGTGTCCGTTTGTTGGAGTCTCAATGTTGTATCCTCGTGTAATAGAATGTTTTGTCTTTGTCTCGTGTTTGAGTTGGACACTGCTGATGCTTACGGGTCAGTGAGAGGTTGAACAGCAGTCTGGTGGACTGGTTGTTCCTTGTGTGCACTTCGTTGGTGAAGATTCAAAATCTTCTCTGACTGCACTTGTTTTCATGTTGTCTTCAAGGAAGTGCCACTCCTCCTGTTTTTATCTGCTCACCCTCTCCTTGCCTAGGACATCCAGTAAAAACGCAGCCTAACTCTTTCTCCATCCCTAACTTCTCTCTCTTTGCGGGTTCAAGACCTCATGTTATCCAGGTCTCCCCTCACAAAGTTCCCACTTTTTACCAGATAATCTTCCCATCCTGGTTCTTGTCTTTTCTATCTAAGCCACATCTTGGTAACACACACACATACACAAAAAAATTGAATGTTTACATCACTTGTTTCTCCTTTGACTTTATTAGGAACGCACACTAAGTACAAAGGCGCCTTATTCAGTGCTTAAAAATGAAATAACAGCAAGTCAAGATTCTGGAGTGGATGCCTTCCTCTCCAGGCTCACAGATGTCCAAAACTAACACTTTAGTGCTATACATACTGATTGAAAACAAGGTGTCGTCTGTTAAAAAGGACAAAAAAAAAAAAACAACTTGTGAACTGAGTAAGGTTTTGTGCTTAGTATGTATACTACTAAAAAGTGAGAGAATGTGCTGGTTTACATGTTAAAAAGATAATATATGAATATATAATGTGTATATAGCACTATGCCTCATTGTAAACATGAAATTTATTGTGTGTTCTTATTTTATTTTATTTTTTGGTGGTGGGTCACACTTGATTACTAATAAGACAGGAGATTTCAGGTCTGTTTTGTTTCAGTATGTTAATTTTGTTCAGTATACAGGGAGGAAATGAAGGGAAAATCCCAACTTCACACAAAGTCCAACACAACACTGTAGCAAAAAGGAAAAAAAAAAAAAAAAAAACCAACAACAAATGAAAAGGTATCACCATAGATAATCACGCTAGAAGGCTGTATTTTGTATCTTAATGTCGATTTTGTTTATGTTTTCTTAAAAAGCAATTTTCCGATGCAATACGTAATAATCTCAAGACAGACTTTGTGAAAAACGGAGGTAATAATGTACAGTGTGTGGTTGGTTGTTGAGCTAATACATGGGCAACTGTTAAGCTGCGGATTAAATAGGCTGCTGTACTGTATGTAGACTGCCATTTTAAAAATAATCTACAGGAAGAATGTGGTCATAAAAACAGAAAAACGGAACAACCTGTTCTAACGTTTTCACTGCACAAATTGTCCTAATTGGTGAACTACCTTCACTGTATTTTCTTCTTGTAAGCTGTTGTAACTATATTATTACCACCTTTTGATGATGCACAGATTTGGTTTGAATCAGAGTTGCTTAAAGCACTTACTTTACAGCCAATATCTATACAGTTCATGTATATCTCTGGTAAAGGAATGTGGCAGGGAGGTGTTGAAGAAAAGCTGGCGAATATTTTCCAACAGCCGATGTTGGCACTGTAGAAATCCTAGTTTCACTGCTGCACCTTACTTTGGATCGAAAAAGGTCGACATAGGAGGGTACATTCTTCTTGAAAAACATTCAGGCAATTATCCAGTTCAGGTTTTCCTTGCAGATGACCAGTTGATAACGTAAAGGAGAGATATACTGTCTTTTCATGTAAATTAAAGTTCAACCTTGAGCCTGCAGTACTGCTATGGTTTCTACAGTGACTGCCTCTGTGCCTGTGAGGCTTTTCAAGGGTTAAATGAAATCGGATCAATCCCATGTCTAACATGGCAAGCCTTAAAAATCAGTTTGGGGGGAAACTAAGCTATCATTAGCTTTTAATATTACTATTTAAACTTCTTTCCAATCCAACGTGGTTTATTATTAAATAATTACTGACGTAATTTTTTCAATAGCCATACTATAAAAAAAAATTATATACATATATATGAATATATATATATATATATTTGTGTGTTTGTGTAGATATCTAGATTATTATATACTTTCTTATAGAAAACTTTGATGTGGGTCATTCTTCACAGTGTTTTGAGAACACGTTGACACATTTCAACATTAATAACTGCTGTCTATTTGGTCTAGGTGCTAGGTCAATAGGCAGCAAATCCAAATAAAAAAATAAAAAAAAGTTATTTTAAAAAAACTTCCAAAGGGAATTACCCTCATAAGAATGCAATATCTTTCTTTCCACTCTTCATTTCAGAAAAAAAATGGAAAATGGTGAGAAAACAAACTTCTTAATAGGCAAGCTGACCAAAAAGTTAAAATAAAGAGCAATGATTCACACCAGGGGTTGTGAACAAATGTGAAAACGTCCTGAGATTCAGTTCTAGATGTTACGCTTTTAATGCCATGGCTCGGTAAAACTTTGTGTCACTCACTGTTTGTTTTAAGCCATGAAATTATCCCCGACCACGACAGGAGTGCTTGCAATATGGTCCGAGTTAAAATGAAGTGTTCAAAGAACATAATGGCTAATCTGACAAACTAAAAGGTGACACTGATGTCAAACAGATACTTATTTGGGACTGTAAACTGTCAAATCTGCTTATTATGTTTTTTTTTTCTTTGTTTTTTTGGGGGGTGGATATAAAAGGGCATATGTTTATGTTGTTTTTCATTACTGTTCATTTCACTGTCTCTTTACATCTAATGACTATCAAATTCAATTTTTTTTTTTTTTAACCTAGTTTTTTTTTTTTTTTTTTGTAAAACAAAAAAGTAAATACTGCTAGTGAGATTTTATATTTTTACATATGTTTGTTTTATTTCATTTTTTCGTTTTTATTTATATGCCACTTAGTTTTGATGTCTTCAAAGGGTGTTTTTTTTCTGTTGTGTAATTTCATATTTCTTGAGAATGTGGAGACAGAGGCATTTCAGTATTTTTGAATTGTTAAAATCTAGTTTCATAGAAGCTAAAGTATCTGATGTTATAAATTATATTTTAATTCATGTAAATAGTTTAAAACAGACAACTATGGCTTCCTTTTAAACTGAATACATTTCTCTTCAGAGATTGTTTACATTATGAAACTGTAGAGATGTGCTCCTCATATACTGTATAAAGTACATATATTCATTGATTTGCCTCCAAAAATAAAATCCTAATGAACAACATTCTGGCTTTGCTTTTGTTTATCAAGAAACACAATAAATAAATATATTCTCCCTAAATATGCTGCTGCTGGCCCCCCAGCTCAATGTTTACACTCGCACATGAAAATGACTGCAAACAAATTCATACAACCAGACATCTTTGAAAAGCAGAAGTAGAGCCTCCTGCACAACCATCAAGGCTGTAATAATTGGCTTCTAGTTGGTAATTTAACAATATAACACTTGTCTTTTACAGAACATAGAGAGGTAACCTGACCAAACATTCTGAAGCTCAGTTTGGCTCACTATGAGATTGGCTGTATTTCATTGGGGTTGCTAGGTGATAGGCAGTGCCTGCTGATTTGTGATGTTACATTGGCTCATTTTGCACACAACAAAAAACTAACATTATTAACATTATTAATTGTCAAAAAGTGGCTGTGTGTTTTTAGAAGCAGTAGAGACCCAAATGGAATTTCAGAAATGTATAAAATGTGGATTTTGCTAAATACGTCCACTTCAAAAAAAAATTAACACTAAGTCGGTTAAAAAATCTGAGATCTGATCTATAAATTGAGAGGGCCTTGTAATGAAAAACAAAAACCTGCAGTAGTTCAAGTGCTTTGCAATTCGGATAAGAAAAGCTAGGGGTTAGATATTCAGAAGAACTGTAGTTATTAATTGTTCAGGGATTAATTAATAAATATGAATGGAAAAGATTGCTACACCTCGTTGCCCAGTGCTTCGAGGAATGTAAAAATTTAAATAATTAGAAGGAGTTGAACCATTTTTATGAACGTAATCCTCTTCAGTCAGAGCCTTATTTTTTTGTGAGATTTTTATGACTTTCTCTTTTTAGGTTAATCTTTAATCCATTTCATTTTAGCTGTGGGCAAGACACTGTCTCAGTCTGGGTAATGGATGGATAACAGTACACATGCTGCAGAGAGGTGTATTAAACTGCAAACCTGATAGAATTTGCAGAGGTTAAATGTCACCTTAGCAGGTTCTACAGTTTAAATGCTAACAGTTCTAGCTTGTTTGTTTACAGAAGCTCTTCACATTGCAAGAACAATTGGACGTAGAATCAACTTCACAATGTCTGTGGATTATCTTTACAAATCTGCATTCTCTGGTGTTCCAGCAAATGCAATGTCACGCTAACAGACATTCACTATTTTCAGTCCTCCTTTGGTTAACAACACCGTATTAACAGGCCGCTGGCAATTTTCCGCCTGGATAGACAGTGATTCACATGTCAGTGACCGCACGAATGATGTGGGTGCACAGAAGATCCCTACACCAGCAATGCTGCATGGATGGTCTCTTATTTCTTGTCCAACTAGCATCACCAAAAACTGGAATATAATTTTATCATGTGGAATTTGTTGTAACTTTAGGTGCCAAACAAATGTGACCCTTTCAACTTTTTTGAGTCACAGCAAAGCAAACTACCGCTAAGTTTCAGCAGTGTGTCTTTTACTTACTTGTTTCTAATCTCTTTTAAATTTCTGAACACATTCAGATAAATATAACAGTAATTTACAAGCTATTAAAAGTCATGTTAAAACAGCTCTTTGCAGAAGTATTAACCTTTAAATCTGGTGACTGTAAAGCCAAAGCCAGAGGAGATTAGAAATCATGCTGTCAGCCATTTCCTGTCCTGCTATCCTCTGTACAGCTGTTACTGTGGGGTAGTCGTGACTGCAGCAAAAGAAGGAGCTCTGCACTGCAGAGATATCAGACACACAGCTTTATCCCCCATGAGGTTCGAAGTAACAGACAGAAACATCAGGAGGAGGACATTACCTCAAAATCCAAACCTCATAATTTTGCCTGTCATGGACTCCCATGTTGTTTTGTAAACAAATTTGAAAGTCCTTTAAAAATAGAATCTAATGCCAGTCAGACTTACACTGCTGTGAAAAAGTACTTGCCACCTCAGGATATTCCTGTTTTTGTCACACTTTTGCGATTCAAATCATCAAACAGATTTTATTAACAAAAATGGTATAAAATAACTAACAATGAGTTTTTAGTTTCAACTGTCCATCTAAGTTCATGACACTCCTTTTGAAACAGATTTGAGTAGTGATTTGATTTGACCGCTGTGGCACGATCCTCATACAGGCCTGTGATTCTAATGTAGGCAGTACTTTAAACAAAGGCAAGAGTGATGTGTGTGCATATTTTGCATCAGATTAATATGGATTGACTTCAATCCCCCTTACATGTCGGAAACTTTCATTTGAACTCAAGGTGAAACTTAAAACGTGTGGATCAAGGAGCTAAAGGTCCATTTGAAAGGGTTCTTGAATTTTATTAGCTGGTGGAAAAATTATTTTTAGAGCCATTAGTCTACTTCAAGATGTCAGACAAGGTTCTATTTAAGTGGTTGAGCAGATATTAGGTTATAGTGAATAGTTAGTAGGGTTTTTTACCCTTAGTAAACAATAAGTGAACAGGAAAAAATAAATCTGCTCAAGACAAGTCAATTTTTGGCCATGTGCATTAGTTATTGCTCAAAGTTTTAAGTTTTTTTCAGTGTCCATTGTATTTGGGGCCCTGCCATAGCAATGCATAAGGAGGGCAGTGACTGACTAGCAATTTGAAGGGTAAGTGCTCGGTTGGCGCACTGCATAGAGACTTGGATTGCGGTTCCGAAGGGCCTGAGTTCAACACCCGCTTGCGGAATGGTCCGAAAAACACTCTTTATCCAGAGTGACAGCTAGAGTTTTAAACTTTAACATGGAAGACTGACTTTGAGGTACTTGTAGAAGTTCGAGCGAATAGAAGGTTAAGGCCATGATGAGGGCCTCTGTGCTGTCCTTGAGCCCAGATTTTTCCAGCCATTGGTAGGATTTACTGATATCAGCCACTTCGGTTATTTGCTGGTGGTACATCCCATGTAGGGGCTTGTCCTCCCATGATGGTATCTCTGGCACCTCAACCTCCATTCCCTGTTGATGGACTCTGAGAGCCATCAACAGGATGGCTCTCCTGTTACATGTGTATGTATATTTGTATACATACACATATATATACAAATATATATGTGTATGTGTATATACATATATGTGTATGTATATACACATACACATATATATTTATATATATGTATATATATAAATATAATATATATGTACATATACATATATATTATATATATATACATATATATATATATATATATATATATATATATATAATTTTTGAAAACAAATAGTTTTCAAAAATTTTTCCAATTTGTAAAAGTTCAGCCTTCTTAAAGGCTGTTTTTGTTCCACATTGTTTACATTTTCTTTTTTGAAATATGCCTTTAATTAATAAATGTGGTTGTCTTATTTTCTGTTTAGAGTTAGAATTAAAAATGTTGAAATAGATGAACTTGAGCACTGATATTGTTGAACGTGGGGGAAGCCGGAGCACCCGGAGAGAACCCACACCTGCACGGGGAGACATTTCCCCCCATGCAGTCCTGCTTTTTAATTTTAAAATGTCCAATGAACATTGATGCTTTTTATCCAATTAGTGTCAATCAGCCAGCTTTGATTGACACTAATGTACTGTAGACATAATTTGACGTCTACATTGGATGGACTTTATTTCTGTTTTTGAATGTGCGGAGAAGTGATGGAGACAGAGCTTTTCTCAATCGTTTCCACACAGAAATCTTTTTGTTTGGTCTTTCTTCCTGTTCACAGATATGCTCCAGTTCAGCTGACTCTTCTGTTGCTATAGTCTCTGATTCCTGAGTTGTATCTTCATTCAATGTGAGCTTTGTCTGCGGATTGGATGTTGTCTGGTTTTCCATGAGGTTCCTCTCACCGTCTGTAGAAACGTCAGGAACAATGCCTGTGACTTCTTCTGTATCGTTGTCAAGTTTTCTCTCCATTCGCTCAGAAGCTTTCTGGGGGATCTTTGGTACAATATCGAAATTAGTTTTTGGTATTTTAATGTCTTGAATCCAGTTTTTATTCGTCTCCATTGGGATTACAACAGCTTCCATTACAGCTCTCATTGCCATCTGCCTCTTTTTATTACATTTAGATTCTTCTGAAATGACCTGTTGAATTATAGTGACCATTTCTTCTTTTGTTTGCATCTCGTTTATAATGGAGACTGTCTGAACCCCTTCTGTTTCTGGTGCTGAAATTGTTCGTCGGACTGGTTTCAGGCAGCAACTGGTTTCCATGACATGTATCTGAGTTTGCCTAAAAATTGTTTGTGGACTGGTTTCTGGCGGCAACTGGTTTCCAACATAATTATCTCAGCTTGCGTGGAAAGTGTTCGATGGACTGGTTTCAGGCAGCAACTGGTTTCCATGACATGTTTCTCAGCTTGCGTAGAAAGTTGTTGATGGACTGGCTCAAATAGACAGCTGGTTTCCAGTGCGTCTTGCTCTGATTGCACTGCCACAGACAGGTGATCAACTGTTTTTGGCCGATCTTCTGTCTCTGTCTGAGTTTCGATCGAAACCATTGGATTCTTTTTTTGTCTTCTCTCTGACAGTAATTTTCTAGTCAGCTCTTTCTGTTGTTTAAGTTGAACGTTAAGTTTCTGATTAACAGCAGACATCTCCTCAAGTTGTTTAATTAGATACATTTGTACTGCAAGATGTACCAATTCAATCGCCATCAATTTCGTAAGACATTCGCACTTTGGTTGCATTGTTGCATTTTCACAAGGGGGGCGCAACATCTGAATTTCTGTTAGACCATCTGCAGGAACACTTTCTGCTGTCTGACCATAGACCTCGGTTAAATTCTCTGTTTCAACGTTTTTCATGGGTGTACCCACAGATGTACATTTGTCCACTTGTTGTTCGTGTGTCTCCTGCGGTTTGAAGATGGAAACCTCTTTAGTGACCAACTGTGGAGTAGAACTCGCCGTGCTGTCAGAATTTCTTTCCTCTTTCAAGGAAGCGCCTTCGTCATGTTCTTGTGAAAGCATTGAAATGTTTTGGGTCCCAATGTTCTCAGCACAAAAGCTGACATCTACGCGAGGCTCTGTGTTGGGGAGTGTTTTCCAAAATGTCTTCTGACCGCTGCTGGGCAAAGCTGCCTGATGACTTTGTTGTTCCGCCAGAGGACCATTACTGACGTCACTGTTACCAGTAAAAAAGGAAAGATCAATGCAAGCATCTTCCTCGGGGAAGGATTTCCACAACAGTGGGGTCTTCTTGATCCGCTTATTCTTAGAAATCTGTTGGTCCCTTTTTTCATTCACTTTCTTCAGTGAGTTGGAGATGTTTTGCTTTTCAGCGCCTGGCCGTGTAGCTGAAATCACCATGCTGTCAGAATTTCTTTCCTCTTTCAAGGAAGCGCCTTCGTCATGTTCTTGTGAAAGCATTGAAATGTTTTGGGTCCCAATGTTCTCAGCACAAAAGCTGACATCTACGCGAGGCTCTGTGTTGGGGAGTGTTTTCCAAAATGTCTTCTGACCGCTGCTGGGCAAAGCTGCCTGATGACTTTGTTGTTCCGCCAGAGGACCATTACTGACGTCACTGTTACCAGTAAAAAAGGAAAGATCAATGCAAGCATCTTCCTCGGGAAGGATTTCCACAACAGTGGGGTCTTCTTTGATGCGCTTATTCTTAGAAATCTGTTTGTCCCTTTTTTTTCATTCACTTTCTTCAGTGAGTTGGAGATGTTTTGCTTTTCAGCGTCTGGCTGTGTAGCTGAAATCACCGTGCTGTCAGAATTTCTTTCCTCTTTCAAGGAAGCTCCTTCGTCATGTTCTTGTGAAAGCATTGAAACGTTTTGGGTCCCAATGTTCTCAGCGAAAAAGCTGACATCTACGAGAGGCTCTGAGTTGGGGAGCGTTTTCCAAAATGTCTTCTGACCGCTGCTGGGCAAAGCTGCCTGATGACTTTGTTGTTCCGCCAGAGGACCATTACTGACGTCACTGTTACCAGTAAAAAAGGAAAGATCAATGCAAGCATCTTCCTCGGGGAAGGATTTCCACAACAGTGGGGTCTTCTTGATCCGCTTACTCTTACAAATCTGTTTGTCCCTTTTTTCATTCACTTTCTTCAGTGAGTTGGAGATGTTTTGCTTTTCAGCGTCTGGCTGTGTAGCTGAAATCACCGTGCTGTCAGAATTTCTTTCCTCTTTCAAGGAAGCTCCTTCGTCATGTTCTTGTGAAAGCATTGAAACGTTTAGGGTCCCAATGTTCTCAGCGAAAAAGCTGACATCTACGAGAGGCTCTGAGTTGGGGAGCGTTTTCCAAAATGTCCTCTGACCGCTGCTGGGCAAAGCTGCCTGATGACTTTGTTGTTCCGCCAGAGGACCATTACTGACGTCACTGTTACCAGTAAAAAAGGAAAGATCAATGCAAGCATCTTCCTCGGGGAAGGATTTCCACAACAGTGGGGTCTTCTTGATCCGCTTATTCTTAGAAATCTGTATGTCCCTTTTTTGAGTCACTTTCTTCAGTGAGTTGGAGATGTTTTGCTTTTTCAGCGTCTGGCTGTGTAGCTGAAATCACCGTGCTGTCAGAATTTCTTTCCTCTTTCAAGGAAGCTCCTTCGTCATGTTCTTGTGAAAGCATTGAAATGTTTTGGGTCCCAATGTTCTCAGCGAAAAAGCTGACATCTACGAGAGGCTCTGTGTTGGGGAGCGTTTTCCAAAAATGTCTTCTGACCGCTGCTGGGCAAAGCTGCCTGATGACTTTGTTGTTCCGCCAGAGGACCATTACTGACGTCACTGTTACCAGTAAAAAAGGAAAGATCAATGCAAGCATCTTCCTCGGGGAAGGATTTCCACAACAGTGGGGTCTTCTTGATGCGCTTATTCTTAGAAATTTGTTGGTCCCTTTTTTGATTCACTTTCTTCAGTGAGTTGGAGATGTTTTGCTTTTCAGCGTCTGGCTGTGTAGCTGAAATCACCGTGCTGTCAGAATTTCTTTCCTCTTTCAAGGAAGCTCCTTCGTCATGTTCTTGTGAAAGCATTGAAACGTTTTGGGTCCCAATGTTCTCAGCGAAAAAACTGACATCTACGAGAGGCTCTGAGTTGGGGAGCGTTTTCCAAAATGTCTTCTGACCTCTGCTGGGCAAAGCTGCCTGATGACTTTGTTGTTCCGCCAGAGGACCATTACTGATGTCACCGTTACCAGTAAAAAAGGAAAGATCAATGCAAGCATCTTCCTCGGGGAAGGATTTCCACAACAGTGGGGTCTTCTTGATCCGCTTATTCTTAGAAATCTGTTGGTCCCCTTTTTGATCCATTGTCTGCAGTGTGTTGGTGATCGATTCGTTTTCAACTGGCATTGAAGAGTCCTGCTGTTCGATATTTTCAGCAAACTTCTTCAGCTCCTCGGCTGCGTGCAGCTCCCACCAGACTGCAAATGACATCTTCTTCTTCTTGCGCTTGGGTGGCTTGGGTGGCTCTAATTCCCTTTCCACAATGTTGTCGAATGCGACCTCTTCAACTCTCGGCTGGTTGGACTGCATTGTATCCTTTGGTTGATTCAGGTTGATTCACTTTTCTAGAATCTCGGTGAAATTTCCCGTTAAGTTTGATGTCAATCTCCTAAAGAAATGAGCACCAAACAAAGTTGAAGATCTTACTGTGAACTGCTAAATGAACTCTCAAGACAAACGTATCACCAACGGCTGCTAACAGGTTGTGACACCAGTAGATCGATGTGAGGAGCTTTTATAATCGCTGGTGACGTCAGAATTCTGCCTTTGGAGTCACAATGTGATGTCATAGTCTCAGAAAATGTCAGTGGGCTTTTAAACTGTCACTGGTTGCCATAGTTACCAGTGACTATGGTAACTATGGCAGGGGGAGACATAATGAAAAAATATGATAAAATAATTTATATTGCTATTTTCTCCCTGCCAACTTAATAATAGTATATTTTTTTAAAAAGTTTTCTGAATATATATATTCCTTCTCACCCACCGCGGGTGGTTCTTATCCTCTGAGCACGGGTCCTCTACCAGAGCCCTGGGAGCTTGAGGGTCCTGCGCTGTATCTTGGCTGTGCCAAGGACTGCACATTTCTGGACTGAGATGTCTGATGTTGTTCCTGGGATCTGTTGTAGCCACTGCTCCAGTTTGGGGGTGACTGCCCCGAGGGCTCCGATGACCACAGGCACCACTGTGGTCTTCACCTTCCAGGCCCTCTCCAGTTCCTCCCTGAGGCCCTGGTATTTCTCCAGTTTCTCGTGCTCCTTTTTCCTGATGTTGCAATCGCTTGGTATTGCTACATCTACCACAACGGCTTTCCTCTGTTGTTTATCCACTATGACAATGTCTGGTTGGTTCGCCATTACCATTCTGTCTGTCTGGATCTGGAAGTCCCACAGGATCTTAGCTCTGGCATTCTCCACCACCTTTGGGGGGTGTTTCCACTTTGATCTTGGGGTTTCAGTCCATATTCTGCACAGATGTTTCTGTACACTATGCCTGCCACTTGGTTATGTCGTTCCATGTATGCTTTCCCTGCCAGTATCTTGCACCCTGCTGTTATGTGCTGGGTGGCCCCATTTTTGTTCAGGGGCCTCCTTACACAACCTACACCTTGGGTCTTGTCTGGTGTGGTAGATCTGGGCCTCTATTGCTCTGGTGTTTAGGGCCTGTTCCTGGGCGGCCATGATGAGGGCCTCTGTGCTGTCCTTGAGCCCAGCTTTTTCCAGCCATTGGTAGGATTTACTGATATCAGCCACTTCGGTTATTTGCTGGTGGTACATCCCATGTAGGGGGCTTGTCCTCCCATGATGGTATCTCTGGCACTTCAACCTCCGTTCCCTGTTGTCTGAGACATTCACTGAGCACATTGTCTGTTGAGGCTTTGTCCCTGATGTATTTATGGATCTTAGTTGTTTCGTCCTGGACAGTGGTTCTCACACTCACTAGTCCTCTGCCTCCTTCTTTGCGGCTCGTGTACAGTCTCAGGGTGCTGGATTTGGGATGGAACCCTCCATGCATTGTTAGTAGCTTTCTAGTCTTAATATCTGTGGCTTTTATCTCCTCCTTTGGCCAGCTAATTATTCCAGCAGGGTATCTGATTACTGGCAGGGCATAGCTGTTTATCGCACGGATTTTGTTCTTGCCATTGAGCTGGCTTCTCAGGACTTGCCTTATTCGTTGGAGGTATTTAGCTGTTGCTCCTTTCCTTGTGGCCTCATCGAGGTTGCCATTTGCTTGTGGTATACCTAGGTACTTGTAACTGTCCTCTATGTCTGCTATTGTTCCTTCTGGGAGTGAGACCCCTTCTGTGCGGATCACCTTCCCTCTCTTGTAATCAGCCGACCACACTTCTCTAGTCCGAATGACATCCCAATGTCCGTGCTGTAGATCCTGGTGGTGTGGATCAGTGAGTCGATGTCTCGCTCACTCTTGGCATACAGCTTGATGTCATCCATGTAGAGAAGGTGACTGATGTTGGCCCCCATTTTTGAGTCGGTATCCGTAGCCAGTCTTGTTGATAATTTGGCTGAGGGGGTTCAGGCCTATGCAGAACAGTAGCGGGGACAGAGCATCTCCTTGGTATATGCCACATTTGATGGACACTTGTGCAAGTGGTTTGCAGTTGGCTTCAAGGGTGGTTTTCCACAGCCTCATTGAGTTTGCAATGAAGGCTCAGCCTGTTGATGTTATACATCTCTAAGCATTCAATGATCCAAGTATGCGGCATTGAGTCATAGGCTTTCTTGTAATCAATCCAAGCCATGCACAGGTTGGTGTGTCGGGTTTTGCAGTCTCGGGCAACTGTGCGGTCTACGAGGAGTTGGTGTTTGGCTCCTCTGCTATTTACACCGATACCTTTCTGTGCCATGCTCATGTGCTTATCCATGTGTTTGCTTATCTTGGCCGCTATGATGCCTGACATGAGCTTCCAGGTTGTGGAGAGGCAGGTTATTGGTCGGTAGTTGGGTGGGACTGGACCCTTTGATGGATCCTTCTGGATTAGGATTGTCCGCCCCTTCAGTTAACCATTCAGGGTGAGTCCCACTTTGTAGCAGCTGGTTCATTTGGCCTGCCAGTCGCTCATGGAGGGCAGTGAGTTTCTTTAGCCAGTAGGCATGGATCATGTCAGGCCCTGGTGCTGTCCAGTTTTTCATACCTGAGACTCTTTCTTGGACATCTGTCACAGTGATGGTTACCGGGGCTTGCTCAGGAGGTTGCTATGGTCCTCTCGTAGAGAGATCAACCACTGTGCATTGCTGTTGTGGGACGCCTCCCTTTCCCATATGCCTTTCCAGTATTGTTCAGTCTCCAGCCTTGGTGGGTCTGCTCTGTTGTTATTACCCTGCCATTGAGAGTACACCTTAGCTGGTTGAGTGGAGAAGAGCCGGTTAATCCTTCTGGATTCATTCTCCCTTGTGTATCTCTTTAGGCGGCTGGCCAAGGCTTGGAGCCTCTGTTTGGCAGTTTCGAGTGCTTCAGGTATGGGCATCTGCCTGTACTTTCTGGGTACTTGTCTTTTCATTGTACCCTTGTGGAGCTCTGATAGTTGGCTCACTTCCCTCCTTGTTACCTTGATTTTAGCCTCTAACCGTCTTTTTCCATGGTGGGTATTGGGTCTCATGGTTGCTCTTATAGCCAAGTATCTCAAGGATCACTGATGCTGAGTTGTAGATCAGCTCATTGGTTTCTGTTATGGTGTTGGTAGGGATCGTTCTCAATGCTGCATTCACATTCTCAATGAGACTTTCTGATGGTACTTCACTCAGCCGTTGTAATTGGCGCCGGGAGGCCTGGTTGTCATTCGGGTCATGATTCTCTCTCTCAGGTCAGCAGCTGTCTCGCTCAGCTCTGATTCGCTCACTGGGGCCGTGTATCCCCCTCACTGGGTGGGGACTTGTAGTTAAGTCCCCACAGTTCTGACATCCGGGTTCCTCCCTTTTGCCGTAGCATTTGTGTTGTATCTCGTCAATCTCAAGTTGTGCTAGCAGTTGCCGCTTGCGGATGTTGGAACACTGAGCTACTAGTTGTTTAGCACTTAGTGTTGACTGGGGATGTCGAGCAACCATTCCTTCCCCAGTCTTTGCATGTAACCTCTCTGACTAGGGTTACTTGAGTAGTAGCATTCCAACAGATCCACATTTTTATCTCTCGCCCATTTCCGTCTTGTTCCAGTAGCCCATTTGTCATCAAGGTGCTCTGGTTCCCCAACACCTGACGCAGACCTTGTTTGGCCGGGCGACGCCTGAGCCGGCATGTTATGCAACTTAGAATCTCTCATGGTATGAGGTAGGCAGTAGCTTGAAGGGTCTTGCCTAAGGACCCAGACTGGATTCGAACCCCGCCCTCTCGGGTGATATACTGATATATATATATATATATATATATATATATATATATATATATATATATATATATATATATATATTACTTCGACATCCCCAGTCAACACTAAGTGCTAAAAAACTAGTAGCTCAGTGTTCCAACATCCGCAAACCACAATTGCTGTCACGACTTGAGATTGACGAGATACAACACAAATGCCTACGGCAAAAAGGAGGAACCTGGATGTCAGAACTGTGGGGACTTAACTACAAGTCCCCACCCAGTGAGGGGATATGCGGCCCCAATGAATGAATCAGAGCTGAACGAGACAGCTGCTGACCTGAGAGAGAGAATCATGACCCGAATTACAACCACACCTCCTCTGCGCCAATTACAACGGCTAAGTGAAATACCATCAGAAAGTCTCATTGAGAATGTGAATGCAGCATCAAGAACGATCTCTACCAATACCATAACAGAAACCAATGAGCTGATCTACAATTCAGCATCAGTGATCCTTGAGATACTTGGCTATAAGAGCAACCATGAGACCCAAGACCCACCATGGAAAAGACGGTTAGAGGCTAAAATCAAGGTAACAAGGAGCCAACTATCTGAGCTCCAGAGTGGTGCAATGAAAAGACCAGTACCCAGAAAGTACAGGCAGATACCCATACATGAAGCACTCAAAACTGCCAAAGAGAGGATCCAAGCCTTGGCGGCTGCCTAAAGAGATACACAAGGGAAAATTAAAGAAAGAACGAAGCCAAAGAAAAACAAAGAAAAACAAAAAGCCTGAAGAAGACAAGAAATGTCGAAACGTCGCTAGCAAAGCTAAAAGAAAACACAAAGAAAGCAAAGAAAAAGACGACAAAAATAATTCCAATTAGTTGAACGAAGAACAGAAACACAAGGGGGTGCAAAACTCAAGTTAAGTTGGTTTCATTTTATTTTAGACGCACGTCCGAGGGGCAGGGTGAAGAGTACATTTCCAACCCTCCGGCTGGGGGGTTGGCTCAGTCCCCTCACCTAACCCCAACCCTAACCCTAACCCTTTAAATTAATTAGATCACGGTTTGTTCTCAAAGTAACCTTTTTTCAGCCACTCTATAGTCTGAAAGGGTACTTTAGGCTCCTTTGTATTGTTAAGTACTGTGTGCGAAAAGTGTTGTGTGTTATCTGGGCCGTTCCAATTCCTGTCCCATCCTGCTGTGGCGCTGTTGAACATCTACTGCACACACTAACACACACTTAGTCCCCTCTTGGCAAAAGTTTTAAAATTTTTCCAGATGGTTTTTAACATGATTTTAACATGATTTTAACATGACCAAGAGGGGACCTAAAAATTTTTTTTGATATGTTAAGAACTGACCGAGTAGAAGCATTTGGGGCTTTGGTCAGATGTTTGTAGAACTGATCTTTGGTTGCAGAAAACAGTCTGGGTGTGTGATGTAAAGCAATGGAGAAATATGTGGAAATGAACTCTCCATCCTTAAGTACGGTGGAGGACTTGTGATGCTCTGGGGCTGCTTCTGTTTCAAAGACCTCAGGAACCTTCTTAGAGTAATCATATCAAAGTCTGTGAAATACCAGAGCACTACAAATCTTTAGCACTCTGCTAAAGAACTAAAAGTGATAGAAATCTAAAATATATAAAAATCTAAAATATTTGGCCAAATTTCCACATGGTTTGTCAGACACAAAATCAATAGTCTTCCACTGGCAAATTCTATAAAAAAATCCTGTAGGATTAATTGAACACAAGATGAAAAAGGGCCCAGGACTTTGGAAAAAGGCGAGATTGTGCAAAGAATAGTCAGATATTCTACCTTGACCTATTCAGAAAAGGGGATCACTCAAACTATTAACAACAGAGTTGCCAATAAACATTGCACCAGCAAAGGTGCCATGTTGATTTTTCTATTAAACAAATATGGAGTGTATTGAAATGTTTTATTTTCTCTTAATTACTTATACAACATTTTGATTTAAAGCACTGTATGAATGAAATTATTTTCAGTAGTTGGATCATGTTAAAAAGAAAGGGCATTGTGATAATTCTAGGGTTAGAATGTGTGCCTACCTCTAAATCAAGTTAAATTTAATGAAAAGCATGCAAAAAACACACCAAGTTACACAATATCATTCATTGTCAAACAATGATAAATGCATTAAATCCCTAAATTTTTAAGTTGTTGTACTTTGTATTCCCTATAAATGCATATATGGAGATTATGTATTTAGGTTAATAAATTCAATTTAAAAACCTAGGAAAAAAGAATAAAAACAAACAGAAAGTAGATTTGGAAAACTTAATAAATGTATTAATTCAATGCACTTGGGTGAATATGGGTTAATCAATTCAATATGTGATCCAGTGTGAACTTTGGCATTTTATAAACCTTGGGCTCAGCACATTATGAAATGCATTGCTGTGTCAGAAACCCTGGGCAAACTAGTCAAGTGACTTTCTTTGCTTGGAAACTGCAGTCAGCCCATGCATAGCTAACCTATAAATAGTCTTGCATTGCTTTCTCCACTCTGGCTTACTGGCTGCCAGCATCGCAGTCACGACTGCCCCTGAACAGTTAGAATGAGGCTGAGTCTTCCTTCCTATTGGCTCTCTGGGTGTACTGCAGCCGCTGCTCTCTCCCTGCCTTTCCCCTCTGCAGTCACGGGATGTTCCTGCGTCAGAGCCGAGCCTTACAAGCTTCGCTGATCATCAGCACCGTATACGGCAATCCTTTGAGCTCCCAGCACAGCCTTTACATCACGGGCACTTGCGTCATACACCAGTGACGACACACTTTAGATTATGTATCCATGCTCTTATTGCAAAACTGCTTTGAAGAGAGGGAAGGACAGAGAAACGAGTGTGATGAAATTAGCACATGAACTGCCCCCCTGTGGAGGATCCCGTAGTAATCAGTTTTCATTATCCATCTTTGGCACCATGTGGAGTTTTGTAACTGTGTTATATATGGCTCTTGGTGGGAACATTAACTAAAGTTTGCACACACTGATAGAAGGAAATAGAGCAGCTGACAGATAATGTATATTATAGATGTCCCCTGGAGGAATCTGCATTATTTCAGCAAACTTCAGCCTACGCACTGTAGTTTCAGCCATTTACCCAATTTATTCATTAGTGCTAAAGTGTAACACACAACCTTAACTATCCATGGTTCAAATTATAATGGTGTTGTTGTTTTATTTTAATTCATACCAAATGACTCCATCTCAGAACTTGTTTTGTGGTTTAACCCAGAAAGCACTTGTGAGGTTTCAGAAACACAAGGATTTATTTTCCACTACTATCCTCCAAAAATATGTTCTGTTTTGTGTTTAGTGTGAGTTGCCGTCACTAAACATAGTGAACATTGAAATATTTCCAATGAAAAAAAACAAAACAAAGGCTTGTTCGCAAAAGCTTGGGCTAACCCAGGCACATCGTAATTACATTAAATAAAGAATGTTACCACATCCACCCATTCTCATGAGATAACTCTGAAAGCATGCGGCCTGAGAACAAAATTAAAATCAGTTTCAAATAAGATTTCTTTTGAAAATCAGAACTTGTAGTGTATCTTTTATTTAGTGAGGTGGATATAAGTTTTTGTTTATGTTCTGTCTCTACACATTTAAGTACAACCTTTGTCTGAATCATTTTTTTTTTCAGTATAATTAATGCACTGACTCTGACATATATATATGCATGCAATTTTAACTTATTCACTCGACTAGCCAATAAAAGTTCTGAGTTTTCTTCAGTAAGAGTGCAGGAACTTGTTTGAAATTGGTCAAAAAATGCAGAACAATAGATTAAATTTTTAAACTTTTACAATCGGTGTTTACATCCCTCAAAAACTGTCAGCTTTTCCATATGCTTTCACTAGTTGACTCTTCAGCAGCATCTCTGCACTTAGCCATTGACTTTCTAATACAGAAAAAAGGTAAAGTCACGGGCCTTCAATCAAAATTGGTTTAAGATTTTTTTAAATTTATATAATAATGTTCTAGATCTGTCCAACATGTAACTTGCCTTTTTACTTAATGACCACTGGATATAGGCATGCCAGTAGTATTTTGCAAGGCTACTTTGGTTTTTAAATGTATAGTAACTGCAGCAGGGATGTGATTTTAGCTAAAAATATGACAGTAACACATACCTTAGACAGACTATGTATGTCATTGATTGTTACTTAGGAGATGCAGTTGTGATTACAACCTTTAACAATATGATTTAGAGAACTGCTTGTTAGGGGATGGGAGATATTAACTTTAGTCCCTCTTGTGGAAGGAACCGGTATTACAAAATCCCATAATAAATTAGCTTAAAAAATAAACAAATCATTTTTTTTTTTTTTAAACAAAAAAAAAAAAATTTTTTTTTACAAATTTAGAAAGTAAGACAAGAAAAAAATAATGACCAGTTGCCATTAAGTGCTTTCATTACAATTTTTTTTTTGTGTATTTTCTCACCTAAGTTTATTTTGTTCAGAACATCAGTACTCGTCTACCTGGAGGTAATCAGTTATATAACAGCTCATGCACTACAGTGAATATGTGTGTGAACAAGTTCTTATGACATGTGGATAACAACAATGGCCCTATTTTACAGTATATCAGTACACTTAATATTTAGGTGTAGCAGATGAATGTTTGTACATCATTTCTTCATACAAAACAACATACACTGGACTTAGTTTGTAATTATTTTTCATTATTTTGATTTATTTTTATGGTCTGTCCTTACTAGATGCTGATGGAAAACATATTGTTTATATGCACTTAATGGACAATGAAGCTTATTATTTCTGAGAAAAAAATATTTTTTTCAGTTAATAAACCACACTATGCAAGAAAAACTACGGCTATATTCTATCTTTACAAAGTGATAAAAAAAGTTTTGCATCACTATAAAATATTCAGCTCCTAAATCCTTATTTTTTTCTCATATGATGAATTGTTCATATAATCATTAAAGATGCTCCAGTCAATAAATTCAGAGAAGAGATTTTAATGTACAGAGCACAGAAACATTAATGACGCAAAGCTGAGAAACATTCAACAAATACCCTTCATACAAGCTATTACCTTTTATCTGCAAAAACATAAAATATTACCTATTTTACAGCATGCAGACATATCAAATGTCCCAAGATGTGTCAGTAATACAAAATAAATGACATTTAAGCTGAACTTTGGTAGCCTTATTGTTTTTAAAGCATCTTGAAAAAAAACAAAACAATATCTAATAGCCTGCACTGTTTTGGTTAATGTCACAACATAACTATAATCAATTCATAGAGGCCAGCAAAGTAATGTTGCTTCAAAAAAATTGGAGTATAGAAAAGGCTCCATTCATGATCAATCTGTTTTATGTATGATTTTCAGAAAAAGCAAAATTCTGGCAAGAGAAATAAAACAGCGCAGAGAAAGAGCAGAAGAGAAAAAGTAAAAAGTTGATTTGAGATGTAAGTAAGTTAGAAAGCTAAAATTACTTTTCTGGAAGATAATTTGTTTTTCAGAGTGAGTTTAGAAAGACCTCAAGCTATTCACTACAAACATACGGTGAGTGAGCTGGGGTGACAACAGACTTCCTAACTTAGAATACAAGTCTTTGACTGGGATGCACTTGCAGCTGGAAAAAGGAAGGAAGGAAGAAAAAAACAGAGAGAAGACACATGAGAAGTTACTTTCATGATTCCAGCCCTTTGAAACAGTTTGCATCCTGAACTTTATCGTAAACATGCTACACCTGACTTTTTGGTCCCATTTTGGGTTGTCTCCTACCTTGCTTAGCGGCTGCAGCGCTCTGAGCTGCCTCCTCTTTGGCCTTCTTCGCGGCCTCGATGACCGCCAGTTTGGCCTCGTGCTCCTCCTTGAGGGCGTTCCACTCCTTCCTGTTGTTCAAGAGACGGTCCAGCATGGGGGTGATCTCCACGTGGAAACGGCTGAACTCCTGGGTGAGGCAGGAAGGAATCGAAAACACTCTGTGTAGTTTCCCCATAAGGAACATCAAACTTAAAGGAATAACTTGTGTGAATTTCTAAGATACGATGTTTGACCTTGTATACAAATGCGCAAACGAAGTCAATGAAACCACACTGCAGCTTTGGAAGGTCGTCTGATTTATTTCGATCCATCATAGGCTGAAGGAGAGAAAGAAGGAAACACATTAATTAACTAAAGACTAAACTCTTGTCATTACTTGTACAGTGATGTTCAATGAATAAAGTAGAATACATAATTATGAAATGACATATTTAATGCATTTTCTATACACTACCACATCTGACTCTTATTTGGTTGTGAGATGTTTAATATAAATGACCAGAAAACCCTTCGTCTTGTTAGTTTGCTTAAATGAGGCATGGTTTTAGAGTTATTTTGTATTTAAAGATAAGCTTCAACAGTATGTTGTTTGTTTTGTTTTTCTTTCTACACAGTGATCATTTTGCCATTTCTTAGTTTTGAAGCTTTATCTTTTATCCGTAGCAGACAGAGGACGAGGGTCTTGCATTTTGAAAGGACAAAAAAGAAATTTTGTGACCAAGGTTAAAAAAATGTTTGAAATATTTCACTGGATTGATAATTTGTGCTTTAAAAGTTTGGAGTGGAAGGTTTATAACTGCAGGACTTTTACACTAAATGTCTGGATTTAATGTTGGGCATGATGAATTATTTATTTATCTTTGGCATATTTAGATATTTGTTGCAAACTTCAACCCATTCAAATGAAAGTTTATCTAAAACAGCCAGTTCAGAGTTACAGTGGGGAAGATATTTCCAGAGATCAACGGATGAGAAATGGTTTGCACCTTGGACCGATATAGATTATATTAACTGCAACATTTGAAAAGTGATTCAGAACCTGTCTGTGACATCAACTTTTAATACCACCACTCACAACCTATTAATATTTGAATGTCCTTTTCACTGTCAATAACATATTATATCTGTTTCTTTCTCCAAAGTTAACGACAACTCTCTTTAGAATGTAAACTGTTGAATAATTTGCTTAAATGAAACCAATAGAGGGTGACAGAAAAGCAGATTGGTTGGTAAACAAGAGGTGGTTCTTGTAGAACAAGAGGAATGAAGGTTCTGTGTATAGATTGTCTTTGCCATTGTCCTTTCTGTAATTTTATTAATCTGCAAGAATGGTTAAGATATATTGGTCCTTCACAGCTTCATCTTGTACCCAAATAGAAAGAAATAACTGAAAAATAAGCTATGTTTTATCATGTAGCCTTTTAGTATTTACAATGTTTATTCAAATGTAGATTTAGCAGGCCATTTATCTTCCCTCAAATAAGAAAAAAAAAACATGTAGGCTACTTGAGCAGCACATTCAACTTTGAATTTCTGTGACAAGCTCAACCTGAACACAATTGCAAGTAAAAGTTACCACCCACACAATTAAAAAAAAAAAAAAAAAAACTGCTTGAGTGCCCCAGCCTCTGCAAAGTCCCGTCAGGCAGCTGTGAGTCACAGAATCCTCTGCTGGAAAAGTGCAAACTGTACCAAAATGAAGAGTTTTTCCTCCTGATGGATGCTATTAAATTTGGAGGTGAAAACGTGTAGGATGGAGCTTCTCACGCTCAGAGCGTCTCAAGGACACGAGGGAACAAAACCGAGGAAGCTGCAGAGAGCCAGGAAAGGTACGGTCAGCTGGGTCAAGGCCACGGTGACCGATCTTTCTGAATCAGTGCTCCACATAATGGCTTCTCTCTGCTCAACACTGCCACCACAGGGAATTTAATCTGTCTGTTCATTTGGTCTGTGTTTCTGTCGCTTGTTCTCTGTTCTCATCGTCTCCTTCTCTTTCTCTCTGTCTTTGGCTGGGGAGCTAAAAGGCCTTATCCTGCTTTATATCCATGAGCCCTTCCAGTCATTTTACTCCTCTCATTAAAATGTATTAAAAAGAAGAAAAATAAGTCAGTTGGAAAAACTAATTATAAAAAAAAAATAATAATTTAAATACTTCATAGTTTGAGATTTTCAGGACGAAATATGAGGAAAAAATATTAAAGTGCAATGTCTCCTTACTGCCTTGTTTCGTAAATGTTGTTATTAAGTAGTCACATTGCATTAGATTTTTTGTAAGAAAATATTCTGTCAGTTTTTAAGGCTTTGAACACTTCTTTACCAGGAAGCTCAAAAATATGACTGGACTCTAAATGTGTCCATAGTTTGTTTTCCTTGTATGTAATTTGTGACATGGAGTTCTAACTATGGTGTTATAAGAATGACCTTTAAGCTTCATATTAACTGTTTTCTCAGCAGAAGCGGAAAACAGTCTTCAATTTTTTTAAAGGTCATGTATAACATCATCTATTGATAAATCCAACTAAAGTCACTGTTGCTTGGCTAAAAAAACTTAGGTTATAGTTTTGTGATAGCAGAAAAGCCATTAAGATTCAGGATCTTTATCAGCGAATCATCCTGAGAGCAACAGGTCTAATAAGTCAAACTGCTGAAGAAATTTTAGCAAATTTGACATAAAGGTAACATAAATCAATCATCTCATATCGCAGCATATGTGGAACTATTGTATTGTACAGAAACATAAGTTAGTCCAGTTTGGGTTATTTTTTGTTGAATTCTTACAATCGGTTGCTGTTCCAAGACGGTCCTCTCCAAATCTCCCTGCTCCCAGAACTCTGCAGCCACAGACAGCGCCACCTAGAGGAAGAGTTAAGATGTGTATTCAGTCACCTTGCTGATATTTTGCTCTCCAAAGCATGCATAAAGGAAGCATATAATTTTTAAAGCATGAGGAATACTCTTGTTTGAGAAAATGGAGCTTACCAATCTCAATTTCCTTTGAATTTATGTTTGAATTTTAGAGGTTCTTATACTCAGCAAACATGTAAAACTGTAAATGCGCCAACATTTATACAATGCTGATATAATAGATCTTTCCCCTCCATGTTGTTCAAATCATTATTTAAAGCTTTTACAGTAGTACACAATGAGAAGGGTATTTGCAGATCACAAGGCAGCTTTCTGGCTTTGTGTCTTTGATGAAATGAAAGCCCATATTATTTGCCCTCGCAAACCAAAAATCTCTGCAGAGCAAGATCTGTTGAATAATATGTAAATTCTGTATTCAGCACAGCACACCCATTTTGAAAGAGTTAGTCATCAAGCCAGTTCTGAAAGAACAATTGCTGCAAGGCTTGTACAGAGACACTGCACTTTATATGCAGAACCGGATGAAAAGCACAAAATATCACCCAATACAACAACAGCAGCAACATCTCTTGAATAAAGCACAGGAGCTCAGGCTTTTGTCTCCAAGTGATGTTATGAACAAGACTGTCGACCACCTGAAAATCTGTTGAGATTTCCATGCAGATATTTAACAGCTAAGATGTGGGGTTAGTTTTTTCAGTTTCTTTATAAAATCTGGATTATATTAGGTGCCATTGTCCCGTCTCTGTTCAATAACAAAATTACAGAGGTTGTTCTGCAGCAACTACGGTTTTTAAACATGATAATGAAAAAGCTCAGTTGTTCCTATGTATTTTTTTTTGTTTGTTTTTGAGCAACATTTGGCAACAACATAGTTATCCTAGTGTATGTAACCATCTGATAAGCAGCAGCAATTATAAGAGATCTCTCTCATTATTGCAGCATTTATGAAATAATAACATTTTGGAAATCCTAACTGAGTTAAAGCAGGAAATGTTTAGTCTGATTCAATGTCAAACAGTGATGAAAAATATTACTTGTTATGCAGTGTATGTGAGCATCTATTTTTAACTGTAATTTATCGATCTCTGTGCTTTATAAGACCACCTAATTTTCCTTTAGATGCAGCATTGAAGCATTTGCCATAAAAATAATATGAAGCAGGTGTTACTGAAAATGAACACATTTTGTGAGGCTGTTACAGCCAAATAAAGGTAAAAAATGACCATCAAGCACTGCCTGTCGAGTGGCCAGATAGGCTTGCTGTTCATGTTGAGATGCAATAGTTGCTGGCTTGAAGGCAATGTGCACATTACATATTTCACTAAAATAAGATGCTGAGACTGGCAGGCAGTGATGAGGAGAATGAAAAGCAGCAGGTTTCTTTTTGATGCATGAGGCCATCAGGAACCACCGCTGAACGCTGCTGAGAAAAATGGTAGCGCTGACAAAATACCATTCGTTCCCTACTCTATCTTAGGTTCTCTCAGAGTTTGTGGCTAAGTGTGTGTTTTATCACCATTAAGAGATAGTTGTGAGCTACACTGGAGAGCTACTTTACACCTACTTTCCTAAAATTTTCTATTAGAAGATCATCCATGGATCTACCTTGCTCTGGATCTCCCAAGGTTTGGCAATGGCAGAAAGATCACAGGCAGTCATCATCATGGCCCTGCAAACATGACAGTACTGAGACCTAACTGTCTTTGCTTCCCTATGGAACATTTATTTTAGCACATTTCTGCTTACATGACAATCTCTTTGCGGGTGGTCTCAAGCATCATGTATTTGGTCCAATCGTTCCAGTTCTCGTAGGTTTTTGACTGGTCAACAATCTTCTGGAACATCGTTCTCTTTCTGCAGAGGAGCACAACAACAGACACATTTCATTTCTGACAGCTGAGATGAAAGAATACATAAAAACTTCCTCAGAATAAAGAGTCCTCATTCTATTTATACACAAATTTGGCTTAGCTATTTTAAGGCACATTTACTTAAATATTTAAAGAATTTTAGAACAATGAGGTGTGAATTTTTTTAAAAAACTGACAATCAAAGACAGGACTGAATATATTTTGAAATAAGCACAGATATTGTATTTTTAAATGAAATTAAGGTGCTGCTTCTGGTCTGGGAGTCAGGTCAAGCTTCAACCATAAATCTAATCATTTGACATTGATATTTATATTTATATTTATTGATATTTATATCTGCCATTCAGCACACTATATCTAATCTTTATCTTTTATAATTTAGTTTCTATTTCTACTTAGAAATTAGGGAGTACTCACTACTTTTAAAATTTAAAACGTACTTAGAAAGTCCAGAGGACAATTACTTATACTTATCTAGCAACCTGAAACAGGAATTAGAAAAAACTTAGAATCCAGAAAAAAAAACACAGGAGTATCTATTTTATTTAATATAGATCAACATTATTAGATTATTTTTCTTCTTTTTCTCTTTCCTTTTGGTTCATTATATTGTTTTTATATTTCCTTTTAATTCACATATAGCACTTTGAATTGCCTTGTTGCTGAAAATGTGCTATACGTATAAATAAAATTACATCGCCTTACCTTACTTTCATCCCACTCATCATCCTTATTACTTTTTAATGCATATTTTTCATACCATTTATCCTCTTAATTCATCTTTGCAACATCTTTCCAGCCCCCTCATCCTACTGATCCCTCTTCATACCTTTTTCAATATATTTATCCTTCTCAGCCCTGTTTATAACTTTCTCTCACGTCGTTGTCCTTCTCATCTATTTTAATGACCAGTTTTTAAATCATTTATTCTCACCAACGCTCTTCGTGTTTCCTTTTCACCCCATAAATCCCCTTACACTGATTACCCTTATCTATTTATGCAAAGCCTTTTCATCTTCTTCACCTTTCTCATTTATTTTTTGCTACCCCCTTCATCCCAATATTTTTTCCTAAACATCTTCATGACTTCTTTTGATGACAATCCCTACTAGTGTGGACAAAAAAACTTTTTCGCATGCATTCATCCAAGTTTGTTTAGTTTCTTTTTGCTTATGCTAACTAAACTAATTCTCAACAGATGCACCCTAAAACCTAAACCTAAACTCAGTTTCACTTATGTGACATTGAGTTGCATATTATTCTATTTCATCGTGCTCCCTTAATATTCTGTTATTATCAATTTAATCAGTAAATTCCAGTTAGCTCTTTCTAAGGTTTTATCAGAGGGTTCCAAGGTAGTCGTACTAGTTACTGCAATTGACTCCTACTCTAAAATCATGAGACTTTCTGGATGAAGCTCAAATGACTGATCCATGCATATGCCTAATCTCTACATTAATTCTGATTACTGCAATTGACCCATTTTATTGGGCTGTGGTCTTTGCTTTTAAAGCAACTTAGAAATTATATTTTTGTACAAACTTGAAATAGAGAGCAAGGTCTGTGGCAATAATTGCGATGTCCATGAGGTGGATGACGATGTCATGCTGGCGGCGGTTCAGATTCTGATAAATGTTTAACGCCTGAAACACAAGAGAAAACGTCTCTTCAAATGATGGTAGTAACATGTCGCTCAGGCAAAGAGAAGGAGAGTATGTTGAAGGGTTGGGGTATAAGAAGCCTACTCATCTACCTCATCTCTCAACAAAGTCTTGCCAAACTCCAGATGGTGTCTCTCCAGGATGGAAGAGCCATGAAGTTTGGCCAGAGGATTACCCGACCTGGAGACACACACACAAACAGCATGAAGGGAGGTTATACTGTGATAAATCATGCATGTTACAGCTCAGGGAGGGCCTGGCCTGGTGTGTTCACAGCTAATGGCAATTCTCATCAGCTCATCCATCAGCAGGTGGAGCGCAGCAGCTGGAGGCGTATCTAGTCAATAACAGATAACCGATGTCCTCTGTGTGTCATTACCTTTAACTAAAGAAGCAACATCAGGTCATCCTTTTGAAGGACAGAAAGAGTGACAGGTGTATGTCGGACTCAATCAAACTGGCTCAGAGTAACTCAACAATTTGATGTCAATAAAGTTTTATTGGATGTAGCGTCTGCTCATGAAGAATTTGGGTCATTACAGCAACAGCAAAAAATCTAAACTATTTATTATACTCCATACAATTTTTGACATCAATTTATATCGCACAAGCCTGGATTGTGAGTTGAAAACACTCCTTTTACTTTTTTCATTCAGTACTGAACAATTAGCTTTCTGTCACACAATGACTGAACAGCATCCAACTCAATTAATGATAATGAAAAAAATTATTGGTTGCAAAGGTTTGAATTTATAATGGAGTTTTTCTCATCCTCACAAGGTGAAAATTATGTGCTCCAAGACATACAGTAATTTTCAATAACAATAAGGTTTGATTGTTAAATTAAAAGTACCTGTTGAAAATAACTTTAAAGCATGTATTGAGCATCTCAGGTTTCCTGGACATGCATACATCTTCAACATGTTGAAATCAATACGTTTGCAGTCACCAGCTTAATCTGTTAAAAAATATTTTAGATATTTATTTTAGATCATTGTCTTCTTGGATCACTAAAGTGCATCCATGACTCACCCACAACCCTGTTATTGATTTTATACGAGTTTTTAAAAATTGTTATTCACTTTCCTATTTTCCTTTCACTTGCATGATGCTACCATCATCATGACTTACAGTTGATACATATTTAATGTTTGAGAACATTTTATTGATTCCTGTAGACATACTTCTTGATACACGTAGCTCAATCTTTCCCTTGTGTGACTAAAACTTTTTTCGGTTTATCAAATGCAAATTTAATTCAGTCTTAAAGGTTTCCATTCTTTCTTTCATGGTCCACACCCTATCAGTAAAATTGTTTTTACTGTGGACAGTGACACTGGTGTTTCAGCATCCATTTCTCAGAAATGGTAAGAAATTACAATAAAGCCAGGTGGTTTGTGGGGAGTACAATATTCCCAGCTACACATATTGAAATGCCTCTGACTTCAAATCAAAGTTTAGGAATGTTTACAGAACATTCATAAAATCTGGGATTGTGCCAAATAGTTTAAGAGAACTCTTCCATTTCTGCCCAGTAATCAGTATGCAGCCAGAATAATTCCAGAAGATGATTGACATGTTTTATTTTGGTGCTAAAGAACAATAATCAAACTATTAATCTGGGTGAATCAATATATTTGATCCATTAAGATCCATGTGCTTGGATCTTAATGACTACCAAAATACCCAAAGTGAATGCTGTATTCATGCCAGTGATGATTTTATGGAAATGTTATGGCCTCTTGAGGCTGTGCAGGCTCCTTTTTGTTATGCTGGTTCAGCTGTGAGAGCACACCTTCCTGATTGGCTGCCTGGAAGCTGCAGGAGAGCAGCCACGCCACCCAAGCAGAGGATTGTTAAGCCAATCAGATGTTGATGAACCTCAAATGTTCACTATAAAAGCCACCTGAAATCAATCCTCTAATAGGGCAGCGAGTAGGAAGAGGCTTTCCCCCCCCCCCCAGCTGTCACCCACATTTGTTGTCTGCCTGCAACTGTTTTTGGGCAGTTGTGAAGAACTTTGTTCTACTGACCCATTTTGTTCTGCTTAGAAGTTTTGACTTTGATCTTGATTGTTTCTGCTCAAAGTTGAAGCGTGTGTTTGAGAGGCTTGGTGCTCCCTTTGTGTTTTTTTTTTCTTTCCCTTTTGGGTTATTTAAGCTTACCTCAGATTTATTTTGTAAACTAATTTGCACTTAACATTCTTCAGTTGGTTAGACCTTTTTTTTGTTAAATTTCATTGTGGTTTGATTTTGTGAAACCTTCTTTTTGTAATAAATCATCTTTCATATCACTTATTTTCTCTGGACACATTTTTATGTTCCCGCCCCTGAACCTCTAAACCTTAGGGGCGTAAAGGTAAACATTTGCTTGCACTGTACATGATGAAAGTCAAAGTAAATATGCTGATGTCAGTTCTCTTTTAGCTCCTGAAACTAGTTGCAGATTAATCCCATCATGCTTCTGTGCTGTTTCCCCCTCAGTCCTGCAGCTCTTACTTCATCTGGTACAGGTTGTTGGTTCCTCTGTGGTCGATATCGTGACAGAATCCAGCAGTCACCATTGCCATGCACTCCAGGTCTGTGTAGTAACGCTTCAGATCACCTGTCTGAAAGCACAAACAACCCAACAGTAAGACAGAAATAGAAATGTGGGGTTAAAACGGGGTCACCAATACAAAGAACTACATGTGATTCAGTCTCACGAACAAATAAGAGTTTTCCTTACAGGTCCAGATTTTAGGAACAACAATGACAATAAATAATGGTCAGACAAGACTTCTCATTTAAAGACATAGTCCATTGCCTTTGTTGTTTTCTCTTTTCTTAGTCTTCTAAATGCATATAAAAACTATCCCATTCATGCTCTTTTACATTACAGGAAATCACAGAGGGGTAAGGACTGAGAAAGAGCAGGGAAGAGAAGAAATCATCTTTATCACCTTAAATCAGTAAAAAAAATGAAGGGCAGGGTAAATGAAAGAGTGGGTGTAAAGCCTGAGAGGAGGAAAGGGAGCATGAGCTGAGGAACTGATGAGTACTCAGGGAAAGAAGGAGAAAGGAAGGAGGTGGAGGAATGAGCCAGATTAGCTGTGTGAGACCATCAGCAATGTGAACATGGTCTGTCCAACGTTGAATCCGTGTCTCCAGTTGTGATAGGTGATCTTCCTGTAGCCTTTACTGAGAGAGTACATGAATCTCACCAAAGCCTGTGCATTAAAAACAGATAGAATAAGGTAAGGCTCATATTCTAATTGTAAAACACTGATGTTTGATGCATAAAGCTGGCATTGTTGCTAGTTACTTATGTATTATCATAGCTCTTATGAAGCCTGCACAACTGGGAAAATATATACCGTATATATATATTTTTTAAATTCAGTACATTGATGCTATTATCATAAATGGTAACTTCGCTCCATTCAGTCCTTCTGTAGAGATTCTAGTTTTGTCCCCGTGAGCCTTGGGATTATCCAGTTGGGTGAAATTAGCAAAAAATAGTGCTAAAACGTGACTGACTGTAGAGCTATAACTTTCAGAACAGAGACTGTTGTTTTTTAAGAAAATTTGAGTCTGTTGCAGAGTCGTGTTGCCTTTCTGATGTTAAAAGTTCTGTGCCAAGAAAGAATTTCCTCCCTCTTAGCACTAAAACTAATTAAGACATGCAGCAGTACTCGTAAAGAAAGCACTGACCTCTCTGGGAATGTGAAACTTGTCCACCACTTTCAGCTCATAGTACATCTTAATGCCACATTTCACCAGATCCAGCTCACTGTGATCGAAGTCGCAGAAGTGAAACTCGAAGATCTCAGATTTCTTAGAGTTTGGCAGAACTTCAGACTGTGGAATAAAACATAAATATGAACATTTTACATTTGAAGATTTTTTAAATGTTTAATCTACAAACCTCTATATAATTTATTTTCAAGTTATCTGACAGACTAGCACATGTAACAGATTTTTGAAGAGAAATATAAAGATTTGTGTTTTTTTCAATTTAAAAAAATGAAAATGAGCTATGAGCATACAAGAGACTTGTTTTAAGTCTCTTCACTTTCTTATCCAGGAGAGCATAAATCAGGGGGACAGCAAACAGGTGCATGTTAACTCTAAAAGCTGCAGAAGTCCATTGACAGGACAATTATTAGTGGTGGACTACATGAATCTGGCTTTTAGGAACTGAAAAAGAAAGTCACTGTTAAAAGAAAAAGCTACAGTTTGCTACAAGCCATGTAGGGGACACAGGAAACATGTGCAGGAAGGCGATAAACACATAAATGCTACAGTGAAATATGGTGGTGGCAGTAAGTCGTTGTAGGGAACGATTTTCTTGGAACAGAAGATGGATGGTGCTAAATACAGGGCATGGCCAGAAAGAAAACTTAAATCTGGGCTGAAAATTCAGCAAAACCAGAGCAACAATGTAATCTTTTATCCCAAAGCATATTCACGTCTTAGAATGGGCAGGTCAAAATCAATGCCTACATTCAACTGAGAATCGTAGACTCAATTAAGTTAAAATTTAATGATTCTATATTTTTTTAAAACAATCTGATTGAGCTTGAGCCATATTGCAAGGAAGAATAGGAAAAATGTAGATGTAGTCGCAGTAAAACGCAAATTAAAAGTCTAACTAACACACACTGAAATTTCTGGATGAAACACCAGAAAAGATGGGAAAGCCTTGTCACTCTACAATTGAAATTACAAGTTAGACAAGTACGAATCCTTGCTATATTTTCATACTATATATTACATTTTGTTTTATTTTTCTTTAGTGACATGCTCAGTGCTTACCAGAATCTCCTGAAGTTCCTCCTCCTCACACTCATCTGGTTCTTTTCCCCATCTCGCTCTGGTGTCCTGCAGGAACATACATCATAAACACTCACCTTGGATGAAACTGTACAGCATCAATCAGCTCACTCCTGATCTAAGGTCAAAATAGGTGATCTCCCTCAGCTTTTCTTCTCTTTCTACCTTCTGACAAATCACCTCATAGAAAATCGGACAGCTTATTTCATCTTATAGATGATGCTTGCCTCCATTTTATATCACCTACAACAAAAAGCTGCTTCCAAACTGACTTGGTTCATTCTGTTTCAGGAAAACTTGTAGTTTTTAAATTCTCAGTGAAACTGATTTTTTTATGATTTCATAGCATTGCCTTAATACAGTAATAGAAATAATTGAAATCACAATAG
Source organism: Poeciliopsis turneri (assembly GCA_922788865.1). NCBI lineage: Eukaryota > Metazoa > Chordata > Actinopteri > Cyprinodontiformes > Poeciliidae > Poeciliopsis > Poeciliopsis turneri. The sequence continues at coordinate 3,014,282 of CAKLNU010000112.1, read as the reverse complement.
TGGTATTTTTAAATGTAAAAATTATTTCTCTACAAACATGTTTATTTTGCGTTTAGCAAGAAATCATTACACAAAATATCTGATCCTTTTATGTCCTAAAACTAATTTCTGTATCACTCATCAGTTTCACAGTTGTTACTCATATGGGACAAGAGGCATGGAAAACTGTTGAGCTCTAGTACAATTTAAACATTTTTGATCAAAATGATCTATTTTAAATGTGCCCTCTGTTAATATCCCCCCTCTACTCAATTTGACAATGAACACCAGACCTCTTTCCTTTAATTTATTTACTAACCAGTATGTTCTGGATTTCGTCCTTGCGACATTTGACATGGTACAGCACCATGTCCTGGAAGATGTCCTTCCTGTTCTCCAGCTTGTTCATCTTGTCGTACGTGTCAGTGTTCAGCACAGACCAGCCCAGGAACTGGGTCAGAGACTGGACACAAGAGTGACAGAGAGAAAAAGCATGCACTTCTAACTTTCTACACATGATACGATTAATGAAAGCCATGCTTAATTAATATAAATTGTTCATTTTCTTGTCAGTGTCACCATTTTTTTGCTTTTTGCTGTATTACGGGTTTTATAACAGTCAAGTTAGAACTTGCCCTTTGGAAATATTTTGGAAAGATGTTCAAATTTTTATTTTCTAAGTCTTGTGTCCAGTAATAGAATTGGGACGATTTCATGGCTGCGAGAACAAAACTGGGGAAGAAGAAGCAAATTCCTGTCGTTTCCAAAGAGGAGCACTCGCTTTGCGGTTTGTTGCTCTAATAATGACAACAATTATAGATTTTTTTTGAGCGTGTATTTCTATATCCAAGGTTACCTTACAAAAATGAGTAAATGAATTACAAAATAATCAATAAGCCATAACTTAAAAATGGCTTATTGATTTGACAGTGAACTGTTGTCAGACAAGATTTGACAACAGTTCAATCTTGGTTTGAGAAGTCAGTTTAAATTGAATTAGATTATCTAAAATATTCAAAACAAAATGCAGCTTGATAAACTAAAATACTTATATGCAATGTGACTTGATACACTATTTGGAAATCATCCTATCACCAAGGTGCCAAGAGGACCATTAATTTTCTTTGAGTTTTATTGGCTGTACCCTCAAGAGAGGAGATAAGGACCACTGTAAATATTAGTATCTGTGCAAGTGCCATATTGTTTTCCACTTTGCATATTCATCCATGCTAAGGTATATTTATTGTCTGAACAATTGAAATAGGCATTTGCATGTGTTTTTAGAGGATATCTTAAGTATTTCTGCACTGCAGCTATTCTTGGGTAATTGTGGTCCCTAACTTACACTGGGGACTTACAGTATTGTTAAGTCAACCATAAGATCTTTCTGACTTCTGAAGCTTGTTCCGAAAATGGGTTATCAGCATGACATTTACCCCAAACAGAACACAAAATCTATAAGAAAATGGCTGAGAAAGCAAAGAATGAAGATATTCCAACGTCCTAGTCAAAGTGCAGGCACTAACCTCATAGAGTAGAGATCACAACAAAACTTTCCTCACACCTCAATAAAATTAAACTAATGTTATGGAGGAGTGCAGCATAATTTTCTGATGGAATATACATAAAGTCTCTTTTTTCCCTGGAACTTCGGAATCTTCAGTAAAAATGAAAATAAAGAGTTTCCCACTATATGGGACTTTACCCATATAGTGAAATATTCTTAGTCAGACAATAAGCTAAAGATGACCTAAAAATTAAGAGCTTCATTTTATGAGAAAAGACTGGTGAAGCTCAAACTGCCATGACTTAAGTTTGTGAGTTACACAGTAAAACGTCAGTGGAAAGCCCTCAGGCTCAGTGATAAATAATGCAGCGCGTCTGAATGGCCTGTAGTATATTTATAAACCAGTGACTCAGTGCAGCCACACACACAAGCAGAATCTTTACCTCCATCAGCGTTTCATCCATTTCATCAAAGGGCTTCCCATCCTTCCTGTTATAGAACGTGGCCACGCCCACTATTTCCTCTTTCTTGTTTACAATTGGCATGGACAGGACGTTCTTAATGGTCCAGCCAGACTCGTCCAGCGGCTCTTTCTGCAGATAAAGATACAGCCACACGCACAAACACAGACTTACAAAATAATGCATTAACACAGGCTATATCTGGATTCTTACCTATGAGAAAACATTATTGTTTAAAGGGAAGCTTTGAATTTTTAATATGTGTAATATTATCACAGCCATATGAATAAAAATTAAATAAAAAATAAATATGAACATACTGTACAGCTAAGACATTTTCACAATAATGATTTTAATGTCTGTTACGTGCATTTTTCATTTACTTGCATATGTGCTGAAATTGTGAGCACAATGAATAATTGATATTAATCAATCAATACAAATCTCAAATACTGAGAGACCTTCAGACATGACAACACTGTACGGCTTCAACTCTATTTAAAATCTGTGGGTTATGCTTCAAAGAAGGAACAGGAAACCAACCAGGCCGCTAACATTTCTGACAAGAAGAATGATCAAACATTTCTCTAGTATGAAACCAGACATTTCTGTACAAAAACATGTGGTTTCTCAACTTGATAACAGGCATATGTTAGTACAGATGTATGCACATATTTAACGTTGTATATAAAATTTTAACAGTGTATATTTTACAAAATTCATAATAAATTCATATTAGTGCTCTAATTTCTTGTTTTTAAATTGCGTTGATATTTCCTGGTGTAAATTTAATGCACTCCATAAAAGAAATATTTAAATAAGTCCTTAAAAGTTCAAACTTCACAAGTTGATGACATAGCTATGTAAGCGTCTAAATTTCACTGTAGATTATAATTCAACATTAAGTGATTCAACCAGGACATCGGGAACAAACATTGAAAAATGTTTTCTTACTTGGAAATGAAAAAACTCATCCTCAGCAGCATTCATGATGTTGCAAATCTGGACAAAAGCAAAGACAAAAAAAGCAAGAGGAGAGGTTCAATGTATGTTTAAGCCTACAATCTAAAACAAATCTGCTAATATCTACTGTGAATGTGGCTGAGACAAAATAGATATATGGATTTGAAGAAAATAGGTTGCTATGCTAGAGAAGACAAGACATCAGCATGTTCCCCCATAATAAATCCTCCAGCTTCACCTTTTCAGACAGCAACACATGTTCATATATAATTTCTAGCAGCTGACAACGTTTTTTCGCTCCACTTCTAATTCATTCACATCCCTGTGTCAGAACAAAAACCATCAGTGTCACTTTGGCTTGTCGTTTTATCCCCAATTTATGAATATGAGGCTTTGTAGAGACATAAAGTTTTCACCTTTCCATAATAGCAACAGGAGTGATAGCAAAGAGGGAAGATGATGAAGGCTTGAGAAATGAAAAGCACCAAAGAAAATGAGAGGATGTAAGGAAGACAGATGGCAAGGAGAGAACAGACGAGTAAGTCAGGTTCAGCACTTTAGGAAAAGCTCTCAGTGATTAATTACAATAGCCACAGAAATTACAATTCTACATCAGAGCGGTACGATGCGTTACACTTTTCATTTCTACAGCAGTGTTTACACTGACAGCTGTGTAATAATGCCTAATGGTGTCCTGTTCATCAAACCTCCAGCAGCATCCACTGGACCGGTTTCAGGTTTTCTTTAAACATCTTTTTAGAGGACAGAATTTAACCAAGACTTCTGTTCAGCAGAAATAAAAGCCTAGTTAAATCAAATGAAAATTAGGAATGTTTTGATAATTTGTAGTCATACATTCTTTTGTGAGGCAATTCTAATTTCTTTATGAGATGCTTCTTTGACCAGTTGTCTAGTTTTCTAAATTAATTCTAATTTACTTTCTTGGCAATAGACACAAATGTACTCTACTGCAGTAGAGTACAGTACCAGTAGAGACAGTAAATATATCCCTCTTTGGACAGAAATTGGATCAAGGCATGGAAGTTTGTTAGTCAATAAAATATCAAAAATAAATTCTTCATCATTAAAAACAAAATCAACAAAAACAATCTGTTTTTCACTTTTTGAAAGAGAGGTAATGTGATTTTTTTATTATGAATATGTTCTATCATATTTGAAATAAATCTCAAATTAACCTTAAATGAGACTTGCAAGGCAAAGCCTTAATAAGAGTCTGAGTCACTCACCAGCCCAGTTTCTGCAACATAAGTAGGTAAACCACTGACAAGAGCCCAGTGGTCATCTGGAGGACCCCTAGGGATGAAAAATATGAAAAATAAAAAATGTAATAAAAATGTCAAAATAGAAAAAAAATGGTTTTAACATTATGGTTAGATAGTTTTAGATCACATGAGAATGCTGTCAGATATGATATCGGATCACAGCCCATATTGCATGTGTTTCATCTTTCCAAACTCTTCACTCTTCACTCTTTGCTGACTATTTGCTGCATCTCAAACCTAAATCAGTGTCATGACTTACGGAATGACTTTAATGTCTTCTTTCCCATGGAGGATATAGTCAATCACTTTGTAGAAGATAATTTCCTGAGGAAGAAACAAAGAATTTACCAAGACACCTTATTACATGAACACATAGATCAAACCATTCACCTATAAGAACTGCAAAGTTCTTTCAAAGTATCACAGGTACAACAAGCTATTATCTCCCATGGATGCATCTTAAAATTGGGACATTTCTTAATGTGTTAAACTCTCAAGCATTGTAAAATGTTTACATAAATCCCTCTGATTGGCTGATCAACCAAATGGCTCCTTAGGCCTTATTAACTTGTTAGATTCAGGTAAACAAGCTTAACTAAACTTGTTTTTATTTTTATTGTCTCCCCATTTGGAATCCAAATTGTACCATCTGTACTTTATAAAGCCAGAACCACCATCTCCCGGGGGAAACCTCAGCCAACAGAGCTGATGTAGCTAAAAGTGTAATCAGTTTAGTGATGCTAAATTAATTTTAAGAAAAATAATTGAAATTAATGAAGAAAGAGTGGTTTATTTAATGTATATTAGTAGAGTTTAAATAGATGATCAAATGTTACATAAAGAACAAATTCAATATTTTCCAAATGTTCCTGCCAAAATAAACTTTATTAGCATCACTTAACAAAAAACAAATAGGAACAACTACATATATTCTATATATCACCCTTTAAGGTGTAGGATAGTCTGTTGTTGATATGTACAATGATGATTGAATGATTAAGCAACAGTGTAAAGGTGAGCTCTACCAAGATTGAGTTAAGAGATCATGGAAATTTAGCAAAATCAAAATAGTTTCAAGGCCATGGATGCTTCACAGACCTCTGGAAAATCTGTCACCTTTTTTCTGAAACCTTAAAATGACAAAAGATGTGAAATATGGCACAGGCTCTGTAGATGTTTTCTCAAGAGAAGGTGTGACAGATTAAAAGGGAAAGTATTTGTAGTTGCTATCCTTCATACTTACCCTGCCATCAGGAGTTTTGGGTCCATCGTATGGTGGAACTTCTCCCATCAATACTGGCCACAAGTCAAAGAACTCCTGCAGGCAGACACACCGTGAATAAAAGTGGTTTAAACGTGAACATAAATACATGATCCTGTTGGTCATTTCTTATTATTTGGATCCATTTAAATCTTTGTGAACAAACGACTGCTAAAAACTGCATTGTTTTACAAGGATGTAAAAAAATATATATTCTGTGTTGAGAAAAGCACTTAAAGATGTTTTTTTTTTCTTGTTTATTCTGATTCAATAATGAAGTTCCAGCTCTGAACCATCTGTGCAGTCAGATGTGTGTTTGTTCACATTAAGCAGGAGTTTGGAAAAAACTGGCAGCAGCTTGTAATAAGTGAGAGGCAATGCAAACAAGTAACATAATGTGTTGGTTATCAGAAATACACAATGAAGTTCATTAAACGTTTAAGCAGATTTAGAGTTATAGATTGGACAGGAAAAAATATCACCTCCCGAAAGTTCAAATAAATATAGGAATTGAACAGAAGTATTATATAAAAGCAACAACATGTTGGTACATCCCAGCAAATTAATCCAAAGACACTACCTTAGTCTTAGTCATGTCCAGCAGACCAACAGAGTAGCGGTCACAGTTCAGGAAAGCTCTCACTGTGTACAAGGCCTTGTGGAACTGCCTCTCTATGTCTGTCAGCTCCTCAAATACCTTGCTGGCTGACCACAGCAGTACCTGAATAATGAAATAAAAGAAGAGATGGATTTTTACCAGCTCATCTGCTGTTTTTTCCATATACTGACTGATAATAGTTTCGATATACGTTGCACAAAAGTGTATCTCTATATATGTGAAAAGATGGCAACTAGACTTCCTTTAGTTTTGTAGTCAGCTTATTCAGTCCATCATTTATGCATCTCAAACGTATCAAAATCTTCTTCATGAGTCAGATTCTTACCTGACCCCTCCTCGTCTCGCAGTTGTGGAGGTAGCTCAAGTGGAAAACTCTCAGCACCAGGTTAGCAAAGTTAAGATATTTGTTTAGAGTCTGGAAGAAATAAGAACAGGCGGAGCAGATAATTTTATAGTTTTATTTTGCTTTCAGTGTCGCTGGTGTCCAGTCAATCACTAATGCCTGCACTCTTAAAATTTTAAAAATGAAGATGGGACAACATGCTTTTGAAAAAATCTAAGAAAACCTTGAAAAACAAGAATTTACTTTTTTTCTTCAGAACATTTATTTAACTGACTACTTGTGCAGAGATGAAGACAATTTACCTCCTCATCCTTGGCAGTGAAGCTCGGTCCGTCCAATTTATTGACCGCCATCATGACCGCCACCATATCTTTACCATTCATAATGGGGACGGCGAGGACATTTTTGGTCTCATACTCAGTCAGTTCATCAACAAAATTACTGAAATGTGGACTCTATGAGGAGAAGCACATAAGAGATATTTTACTCCTTCAGTCTAAAGTCATTTAAGCTCTAATGGTGAACAGCATTTACAGGTGGCAGCATAGCATTGGTGAACCAGTGTAAATGCTACAAACTCAACTCTTCCTCCTCTCCAGATATGGTCATCAAATAGGATAATAACAAGGTTCACTATGCATTCTCATCTATACAACTAAGGAGTTAATTACAAATAGATCCTTTTAGTCAATGTATAATGTTTTTAAAAAGCAGAATGAAATGGCCAAAACAATTAGTGTTATGGATGGCTCTTTATGGAAAAATGTTTTCACAATTTAGTCACATTGGAAATCAATTCAAAACTTGATTTTTTACTATAGAGTAGCCAGAGCTGTGTAGTGGAAAACAAAGAAATAAATCATTAGAAGGAAGTCTTGGATAATCTTGAATCAGCTTTGTAGATTAAAGATTTTAACTTGTTCGAGTTTACCACAAAACACATTTCTGACAGGCAGTTTTCAGCTTTGCCCAGATGATTTACACTAAAACATTTTCTGAATTGAATAAAATGTTGAGACTGTGTTGGTGGAAAACCAAAGATAGACGGAAGCTATGCAGCATCTTTTAAATATAAAGTTAAGAGTCACATTTCTTCACTTAATCTTGACAAGTTAAACTTTTTTAATTTTGTAAAAATTGTCACAAATTCAAGTTATTTCCGCAGCAAAAGACAATGATGAGAACAAGAGCAGAGCAGCTCAAAAGGTGTTATTGTGCTGAGTCGGGGAAAGTGGCTCAGGGCTTGTGTGACCTATGGGAATAATCTGGGATCGCTCTAATTCTGGACAGATTAACTTGCTCCATGTTCAGGTTCTCTGTCTTACTTCCTCAAAGGCACAAACACACAGACAGTTATTGAGTAACCACACCTTAAATTATGAATTAAATCCATCCTGTAAATGATGGGACTGTTAAATTGTTCAGTTGTACGAGGGAAAGATAAATGATGATGGGAAATTTAGGACAGCGCTTAGTCACTCACTGCATAATCCCCACCTACGGTGCAGCACAGGCCTCTGCTAGATTGGATTGGGATGGAAATAGCATGCAGAGATGGTTACTTCCAGTCTGTTACTAAAAAGCCATCCTTCATGCATTAGCAACATAAAGCCAATCAATTAAATAGAAACATTAGCTGTTCCTTTGTTGCCAGTGGGAAAATTGACCCTTGGAGTCTTTGATCGTTACAGTTTTCTTTTATCTGCTCATGTGAGGCTGTGATTTCACAGTCTGAGGTTTTGACCAGAATGAGGTTTGTCCTGTTATGGCTCACAAGGAAAGGAACAACAGGCAGGCCTGGCAGCATGAAGTGCCAGATGAAAAAAAAAAAAAAATCAAAAAGGCAACAATTATCCCTGGTCAGTTGTCTTCATACATCAGCAGCTGAGCTCTCTAATCTCACATGAAAGGAAATAATACAGAGAAGTGTTTGTAATGCATCAGTTAAGTTTTGTCTTTTGCTTCATTATTACTAGCAAATGCCACAGTGACACTTTAGGCAGGTGTGGGCATAGTGGGTGGATGTGATGAGGATCAGTGGAAGCTTGATGGGTACATAAGAAAAGAAAGCTTTGTGGCTATTTTAAATGTCAACGGTATTCACTGTAATGAGATTGAGCAGGCTTTGGTTAAATGAAAGTTAAGTCGGTGGAACAGTGGGATCTTGGCGCCCTCTGGTGGTCAAACAGAAATAAATATTCAGCATGAACATTATAATTAAACTGTTTTATCAATCATACCAAAGATATTGAAGCATTATTAGCTGATCTTTTTTTTTTTTATCTTACTGTATCAGGGTTATATAGTTCATCTTAGACAAAGTATGGATTTGAAAGAGACCATCAAAAAACCAATGAACCAAAGTGAAATTGTCCTACCTGTGTCACGTCTGGAATGTTGACCATCTTCTTGCTTGTGGCCACATGACCCACTATGCCCATATCTAGCGGGTATACGATTTCACTTTCAGGTTGCACCAGGCATTCATCATATATTGCATCTTTATGGACGTTGAATAATCTAAAAATCAATGAGAAAACATTAAGAAAAATACAATAAATTATGCATTTGAGGGATGATTCTCAATGCTTTTTGTTGCATTTGATTTCCTAATGTGTTTTTTGCTTGCTTACTTTTCTGTAAAGAAATATTACCTTGTTTATGAATAATGATGTACAAATTAACTTTCCTTGCCTTCATAATAAGGAAAGGGAAACTTAAAGTGTCAGAAATTGATGAAACTCACTAAATTAAAGACAAGCAATTAAGGCCTTGCTTTAAATGTGGGCCCTGAAGCACTGCAATTGATTAAACCCTCCATGTTAACACTAGCATAAGTGTGTTGCTGTGCTGAATTCTAGAGGAATGTGAAATGTAGGAGTGGATCTACATAAAGCTTTCAAGTTAAAAAAGCTGAATATATCTGGACATATAATAATCTACAACCTTAAACTTTAGTGTGGAAAATGTAAAATTAAACTTATCAGGAAATGAAAATTTACTTTCATAACCTTTTTTTACTGAGTTTTATCCTTTTGCTAAATATGGTTTCCAGGTTCTCAAGCGTCACAGATCCAGCAAGCATCTACATAGCTGATTGAAAATGGAGTAAAGTATACATACTAAAAAAGTGTTGCTCAAAAATAAACATTAATAGTTGTTAATAAAAGCTTCAGTGACCTTGTGGCGAGCTCAGCCACGCCATTCCTCTGCCGGTACATGAAGAGGCTCATACGGTCCGCCCTCATCACGAAGGTGAGGTGCTTCATGAGCTTGAAGATTGAACGCTCAGTCTGCAAGTTGTCCTGTATGTCCCGTACCAGGTCAAAAAGAATCTCACTCTCATCCACCATGGTCAGATCATGGTAGGTTTTGATGTCCAACACAGGCTGCCGGTTGCTGTTCAGCAGGTCTGAGATTATTTGGGGCTTCAGATTCATGTCAAAGTACTGCTTTGCAAATGCTGGGTTGGCATCCAGGAACTGCTCTGCTGCAGCTGCATCCACCATGGCTGCTGCTGCCAAATACAGCGACAAAAAACATTGCTTTAACACATTTATTAATAACTACATGTGTGCCTGCATATATTACCATCCCTGGTTAAGATGCAACAGAAGCTAAAATAAAATAACATAATCTTTTATTGCAATAGCAAAATCCCAAATTAAATTGTTTTGAAAAAAATCAGACCTTGAGATTAGCAGTTCATGGATTGCTGGGTTATAAAAGGGGAAGAGAAATTGATTTCTCTTATTAATGCTTCAAAATAGATAATACAAGAGACATGGTGTTGATGTAGAATAGAGAACTGTGTTGATCTTCATAAACCAGCCAATACACACAAGACAATAGCCACTCAGGTTATTTAGCCCTGCAGCCAGACCTTTAATTAGTTTATCTTCCTATCACACGTGAAGAATGACAATGGAAGTAAAGCACTCACCAAAGCTCAATGTTAAGTTACAAAGAGTGGCCAAGCAGCCATGACAGCCATTAAAGACAATCTTACTATCAACTGGCTGAGAAAATGTGTTTGTTTGTAATTAATTTGTTAAGGATGGACAATATCACCTGAAAACATGAAACTCAGACAAGTTGGATATAACCACCTAATTTTAGAAGGGTTTATTTGGACCATTCAGAGTCTTGTTGTAATATAGCATGCAGTAAATACAATAAAAGTAGCCTTTTTAATATCTCTACTGGAGTAAATGAATAAATCTCACTACTTTAAAAGAAAACAATTAATTAGCTTTGTACCAGTATCTACTCACTTTGGTGCTGTCTTTTATATCTTACTTCTAATGTTACTTAATATTAAATATTAAAGTTATGACATCAATAACAACATTTTTAATTACAAGTACAACGCATGAGTGTAAATGACAATGCCAAATTAAAGAAAATATTTGTACCTGTTAAGTCCTTGTATTGTCCCCCAGCAAAGTGTTAATCCCTTTGTACTCCTTACCAGCCCAGGTGTCGGTGTCTGAGCAGAGAAAAGGGATTACAAGGATGGCTTTAAATGGTCATGTGTGGACATAATCCTGCATCCAATTACAAATATGCGGATTACAAAACCGACCAATGTTTAATAACAATATAGGGGATTCGGCTGTCTTTTTCCAAACAGATATGGGTATTGGACCTTATTAAAGAGACTTGAATTTAATAAATACCGTAAAATGTCTTGCTTAAATACGGAAAAATTACCAATAAAAAGATTAGTCAACTATAGAACAAGTTTCTATGTCTTATATGCATGGCAGCAATGTTCTATTCTCAACTTTGGACTGTGCTGTGCTATGACCACCAACCCCCACAGTTGTAATTCTATTTTTAATGCAAACTAAAATAAAATAAAATAAATAAATAAATACAGAAAGAGACAAAACAGAGAGGCCAGGGGGAAGGTTCTGAATTTTGGGGATTTCTGTTTTATAAAAAAGTGACTCGGTTGTCATGTAGCCAAAAACATGTCAGGTACTTCACTTTCGATCGACTGTGTTTTTTTAGTTTCTGCTCTCAAATATTTTTTTTTCTTTTAATAGAAAAACGTTTACGTTTTTTGAAAGGCATATAAAAAATACAACCGATAGTTTCAGTTCAGAAACTTCTTATAAATATATTAAAATCGGTGCTATATTAACAACAAAGCTATCAATATATAATGCAACACTAAATTACGAATATAATACAAAAGATTGAGACACAGTCTCCTGGAAACCAAGTCCATTTCCGTCTATTTGTAACGGCAGATCACATGACGCAAACACGTTTTCTGAAGACGCCATGACGTACGACATTACAGTTAAACGTAAAATGAATCCGAGGCGGAATAAAACTCGACTGTTGGAAAGTAACAGGAAAAAAACTTGTTCCTAACAGCGCTTCGTTCGGCGGCAGGTTAGTGAAATTTAACATGAACGTTTTCCTCTCTGAATTACGTCCAGTCACGTTAACTTACGTAAGTTGATTAAAGTTCCTTCCATGTCCACGTTGACATCGTGTTTACAATGGTGCTCATTCATAGGACTCTGGAAGTTGGCTGAACGAGGAGAAAAGGACGAAAGCGATGATATATCCATGTATTCAATGAAGTTGTTGTGAATGCTATTTATTTTATGAGTTATCACTGCACAGGAACCATGTTGTCATTTTCATCTTTCTCTGTCCGTATATTAATCGCCATTCAAACACTGAACGTTTGTCCCAGTTTTTTGGTGTGTCGCTTTTTGTGTAACCTGAACTGTAAGCATATGCAGCACTCTTCATATTTCATACGCATAAAATAGGAGGAAATATGCTTTTTGGTAAGGACAAAATGTTAAGTCGTAATAGAGGGACTTCCGTGCTTTTCTACTGCACTTTTATTACAGTAACAATAACAGTCACCGTTATTGTGAAAACCAATCAAACCAATATTTGATTGGTTTTCATGTTTGTTTGATCACCGGACATTCTCACTGCAGGAACTAAAGCTCAACATGCTAGACGGAGGCGACTGTGGCATAGCTGTGGAGGCTGACCCACAGCAGCCACTGATCCTGGAAAGAGCTGAGAAGGAACCTGAGAAGAAATGGCTCTCTGTTGTGTCAGATTGTGTGAAGAAGCACTGCTCATGCTCCGCGGAGAAGGCGAAATCCAAAATACTGAGCTTTGTCCCAATTCTGCAGTGGCTGCCCCGCTACAAACTGAAGGACTGGATTCTGGGGGATATTATGTCAGGTCTTATAGTGGGAATCCTGCTGGTTCCTCAGTCCATTGCCTACTCCTTATTGGCTAGTCAAGATCCTATATATGGTCTATACACTTCCTTCTTCTCATCTATCATTTATGCCATTCTGGGTTCCTCCAGACACATCTCAGTGGGGATATTTGGAGTGCTCTGCCTGCTTGTGGGTCAGGTTGTGGACAGAGAGTTGGCTCTTGCAGGATACCTCACAGAAAACAGCTTTGGCAGTAACAACAGTGATGCTTTGTTGGATGGCCAGGGGAACAGCAGTAATGTAGAGTGTGATAGGAGCTGCTATGCGATCACAGTGGGAGCAACAGTCACCTTCACTGCTGGCATTTACCAGGTAAATTTAATATCTCACAGTTGTCCAAGTAAATAAAGGTAGTTCTTAATGTGAGATTAGGCATATTTTACTGTATAGTTTTTAGTAAATCCTTAAATTTTCAAATGTTTTTTTAAAGTCAAATATCAGTTACTGCTTTACTTTTTAACTCGGTTGCGTTTCAATCTCTTTCTCTCAGGTTCTGATGGGCCTTTTGCAGGTAGGCTTTGTCTCTGTCTACCTGTCGGACTCCCTCCTCAGTGGCTTTGCAACAGGGGCCTCCCTGACCATCTTCACGTCCCAGATCAAGTACCTTCTGGGGCTGAAGATCCCCCGGTCGCAGGGCTGGTTCATTCTATTCAAGACCTGGTATAGTCTGTTCGCCAATATGACAAAAACCAATATCTGTGATTTAATCACAAGTCTGGTTTGCCTGGCTGTCCTGATTCCAGCAAAGGAATTGAATGATCGCTTCAAATCCAAGCTAAAGGTAAAAATACAAAGAGTTAGATTTATATTTCTATTTGTATGTCTTAGACTGTTTAATCACTGAGAGCAATCCACACTCTTTTTTCTGTAGTCAGGTAAAAGTTGCGATCCTGCCTGGGTTATGGTACAATTCACACATTATGACTCGGTCTGTTATGTGACGGTTGAATTGTATAAACTCTAAGTTGTCCATTTTGCTGTGTTTGTGCTATGAGTTATCAGAAGCTTTAATTGTCTGGTTGTGTTCCTGTGATGTTAGTTTATCTCAGATATGCTGCAGCATTAAGTGATTAACTTTGCACAGTTAAAAGCAAAGTTTTTAACTTTTGCTACAGCTAAAATTATCTGCAGTTACAACAGGAACCTGTCTGGACAACTCTCTGTTCCCCTTGCTTCCTGTATCTGTTGTATGCTACTACTATTACCCTGATGAATAGCTATTATAGACACTAAATAAGATCTTGGCACTGAGAATTAAACTATGCAGACTGATCTAGATTCTCAGTGCTTTGGAAAGTACATTTTTGTACTGCCCTGATCCATTTCATTTGACTTCTACAATGTTTAACGCACTGAAAGTTTTTAATTCATTTGGTGCAATTTCTGCCCCTTGCTTCATTGACTGTGACATTTTTTTATTATGCCCTTAATAATTTGGTTCATGCTTAGCATACATATGCTGAGAAACAAGTTTAGTGACTCAGGATGCACCTAAACACTAAACATGTTTGAAAATGACTTGCAGTAAGCATGATTCCAGGTTCAAAACATATGAACAAAGCTACACATTTGGCCCTAAATGTGAACTTTTTAATTTGATCGTATATATGCTAATTATTGTATTATATTTATATATATATATATATATATATATATATATATATATATAACCAGTAACCAAATTTACTTGACTCCTTTTTCTCTTTCCCAGGCTCCAATACCATTTGAGCTGTTTGTGGTTATAATCGCAACCCTTGCCTCTCACTTCGGTCACTTTAACAGTGAATATGGTTCTGACGTGGCTGGAGACATCCCTACAGGCTTCCTCCCTCCTCAGCTGCCAGCATGGACGCTCATCCCCAATGTGGCTGTGGACGCCTTTTCCATCGCCATCGTGGGATTCGCCATCACCGTCTCCTTATCCGAGATGTTTGCCAAGAAGCACGGCTACACGGTGGATGCCAACCAGGAAATGTATGCCATTGGCTTCTGCAACATCCTGCCTTCTTTCTTCCGCTGCTTCACGACCAGTGCTGCTTTGACGAAAACCCTCGTCAAGGAATCGACGGGGTGTCAAACGCAGATGTCAGGCCTGGTCACGGCTGTTATTCTGCTGTTAGTTCTCCTGGTTATTGCTCCACTCTTTTACTCACTTCAAAAGTAAGTATGTTGAAATTTCTAAATACATTAAACATTTCTAGTTAATGTGATTTATTGTTTTTACATATGGATATGATATTTCACCTAAAAATTATGGTCCTTACAATTAAGGTAACATTAAGCGTCTAGTTGTCTGAAAAATGTTTGTTGAGCAACATTGCAGCTAAGGAAAAGGTGAAATGTCTTCATTTTTTTTGTTCTCTCCATAGAGTGAAAATGCTTCAATTGCTTTTAATAAAATTTTTTGATTCTCCTAAAAACATGTTTTAAAAAAATACACACACTGCAGGCACAGAGTATAAAACCTCAACATGACATTATCATTTTAAAACGTTCCCAGTGTTTCAGGAAACAGGAGGTTTACAATGGGATTTGCCTGTGTTTACATTTTGAAAAGAGGTTTCAAAGGTAGACTTTTGACAAATACGGATAACCTCCGGTTATAGTTCGGATCCCATGTTGACTCGCCTGCTTCTCAGTCAGCAGGAGCTCTGCTCAGTACAAACCCCGGATACAGATGGTTTAACATGCCCACATAGCCATTCATTTACAACAATAAACAGGCAGTAAAATAAAGGCAGGCACAAGCAAACCATCACTGAATAAAAATTAACTCTCAATAAGGAGTTTCTCTGCATTGGTTTGCACACATTCCCATTGAAGTTTTTCACATTTTGTCATGTTACAACCTTTGCTGTATTTTAATGTGCTTTTATGATTAACCAACACATTTTTTTTTTAATAAAAATCAGAAATATGTGGCATGCAGCCATATACTTTTCCAATTTTTAAACAACCGTCTTTTTTTAAGCAATTAGCCTTTCTACAACTGCTATAAAATGAAACGGTGAAGGGATGAAATGGCAAAACATCCCCCTGAAATGGGGATACAAGTCAGTGAAGACTGAGCTTGCTTGAAACTGGACAGCAGTTTCAAGCAAAAGATTTGTTGCCCAATCTTTTGCAATTGGCTCATGTTTCACACCTTTCCTCTTTCTCACACTGGCTTACTTTGCACTCCAAACCCCAATTGAAAGTTGGCAACCCTGGTTAATGCACACGGAGGTGAACTGCTAAAGAGAGATATTCCGCTTATACACCAGCAATTGCAATTTTTATCTATAGTAGTAGATGAGCCAAGCAACTCTGAGGATCTTTTGTCTTTCTTATTCTGTCTTATGAAAACTGTTTAACATGACATTGTTTTCTTTTCTGCATTATCCAGATGTGTTTTAGCAGTTATCATCGTGGTGAACCTACGTGGTGCTTTAAGAAAATTCAGGGACGTTCCCCGGATGTGGCGCGTCAACAAAATCGATGCCTCGATCTGGCTGATCACCATGGCAACATCAGCGCTGGTCAACACAGAGTTTGGCCTCCTGGTTGGTGTTTTGGTGTCGGCCTTCTTCGTCCTCGGCCGGACCCAGCAAGCCCAGGTCATGGAGCTGGGACGTGCTGCCTCCAGGGAGCACTATGAGAACGTTTCATCCTACCATGGCCTTCAGACACATTTTGGAGTGGCTGTATTCAGATACAGTGCACCGATCTACTATGCAAACCAGAGCTTGTTCAAAAAATCTCTATACAAATGTGCAAATCTTAATCCTGTGAAGGAGAAGGCTCAGCGTTTGAAATTTGAAAAGAACAAAAATCAGGAAGACACTGAAGAAATACCAAAGGGAATGTCTGAAGATAAACAAAACAAGGAAAGTGAGGCTTCTTCATCCATAATATTGATGCTGGATAAAAAATCTTCCAGAAGCGTACGCAGCTTGGTAATTGATTGCAGCGGCATCTTGTTTTTGGACACGGCAGGAGTGAACGCTCTGAAAGAGGTCCGCAAAGATTACAGAGAACTTGCGGTTGAAGTGGTATTGGCCCAGTGTAATACTTCAGTTCTGGATTCTCTGGAAAGAGGCGGTTACTATGACAGCAAAAAAGATGGTGAGGTAGGAAAAAACAACATGATATTCTACACCATCGCGGATGCCATCAGCTACGTCCAAAACCGAAATGTGCCTAATGGAGATTGTGATAACAAATCCTGAAGATGTAATAATCCGTCCAGGTCTGTGTTTGCATGTATGTGCTATACAACCAGCACACAGCTAAACAGTGGCTCTTATTCACCAACACGCCTTATAATTCTGCTGCTACTGATGAAGGTTGGTGTTACAGGTGTAGATCAGAATTATTTATTTTATCTTCCGGGGGTCAAATTAAACTTAGAGAAGAGTTACTAGAAGCCTTAGTTATAACATTACAATATTATATTATTTCCCTATTTCGTAAGCAAATACACTCAAATGAGATCTCCCTTCATCAATTGGGAGAGGTCTAAAATTTATATTTATGTATTTTTATTTTGCAAACTCTATCATGAAAATCTATTCAATCTTATTTTTATTCTACTTATTTTAAATCTAGTAGTGATATTATTTTTTCACATGAAATAGATTTTTTTTAGTGTTTAGTGTTTCAAAGGTGTTTCTAAATTTGACAGTTGCTTACAAAGAGAATAAAAACACCCAGAGGAAGATGATCTGAAGTAAATAAAATTGCATTATCACTGCCTTCCTCTTTATTAAAGAAACTTACTTTGTATAAGAACCCTTCCCTATTGGTTGTCGTTCTAGTCAAACCACTTTGTGCCTTCACAAAAAGAAAAGTGACAATACTAACAGGAAGCGTTTACTTTTTTTCATTGTGAACAAAGTTTAGTTTGATTTCAGAAGCCAATCCTTATTACAAATTCTTTGTTGTTTTGTAGCAATTCTTGTTTTATTTTTAGAGTTAGACTATGGTTTCATCACATACTCTTAAGCCATAATTTTTGTATGAGAACTCCTGTTCTACTCATCACATCACTGCGAGGAGTAGAATGCTGCTTCAAAGCATTCCTGATCAGAAATACTGTATGCTTGGCGTCATTACCTCAATAGACCTCAGTAATGCACTAACTGCATAGGAAACCATCTAAAAAATAAATGTAGGATGTTAGGTGTTAATAAGTTTTCTATTTTATCCCCACTGAATAAATATACATAAATTAAAGGTAAATTTAATTTACCTTTTGTGTGAGATTATACTACTGGTGAAAAGAAATTTCATTTTAAGTATCTTGCGCAACTTTATCTTGGAGGCCATAAAACATATGTCACTAGCATTAAACAATGATTTAACAATATAGTCAGGTAGTCAAACATTTGAGCATGTTATAACATTACATTTTAGGTTAGAGATGGAGGATTTGTTTGTTAGATTAGAGTAGGCTCTTGAATAAGCTTTAATTACCTATACTATACAGCTGTTTTAATCTGCATTTCATTGCTGGTATTCTGCAGCACTGAACAACGCAAATATTACTTTAACTCTGGCCCGCGGGCCAAATTTGGCCCGCAGTGTAATTATATTTGGCCCGCGAGGCTATACCAAATGACTACGCGAGCTGGCCCACCGGTATGATACAGCGCATTCATTCATCGCTAATACTACAAATCCCATAATGCCTTGCTGTTGTTTTGGCGCGTCAATCAGGACGGGTCCCAGAAACGCCCTCTCCTCTGTGACAGTAGTTATAGCATCTCAAGCTACAACTGTCACTGTAGAACCGAAAAGAAAGGAACAGTGTCTGTTTACATATGTAAAAGACAGACCTGTTTGTCTTTTACATATGTAAACAGATGTTCTGATATTAAAAGGTTCATTTGTTCAATGCTGGCCCGCGACTTTGTTCAAGTTTTACATTTTGGCCCACTGTGTATTTGAGTTTGACACCCCTGCTTTAAACCTAGACTGGTTTTCAAACGGTTACATTTGGTGGTGTAAATCTTACCACAATAGCACACAACTGTTGAATTCGATCATAGTTTTAAATATAAATATTAAAGCTTTGCTGAAGCCAAGAGACAAAAAAGTAGACCCAATAACAAAAGTAAGTTTTTGAGGTTTCCGAACACTGCTGAACAGTGTTATAACATGTAAAATATGCAGGTGAAGGTTAGTTGTAGTGAAGTGAATGCTATGTACTCTGAGTTTTGTTTCATTGTCGTGGTAAGTCGTCATGGGTTCGGTTCACATATTTGAACAAGATGAAGGGTGAATATACATGAAAAGGTTTACTATAGGTCATCAGAATAAAAAACAGAGCTGTTATGCAATCATAAATAAAACGTTTAGGAAGTCGTTGTATAAATAGTTTTCTTATCATGCGCTGTAGCACAGACCTGGGTATGAAACGGAGGAAGAAAAATTACCTCAGAAAAAGTAAGGAAAAGTTATTGCTACTTTAAAAGCACATTAAAATATGTATTATTCATGTTTGAAGTGCCTAAAGCTTTTGCTGTCTGTTACCAGACATGCCTAATATTACAAAGTAAGATTGTATATGTCGCACTCATAATCTTGTCTGTAATGGCTGTATGCACATTGTTTTGGTGTGACTGTCCACATTCCATTGGTATTTAATTATGGATGTGGAGGCTATACATAAATGTGGGATCACCAGTTTAACTTCTTTTGTTATGATAATCAATTATAGAACTTTCCCTGCTGAATTATACAGAAGAGACTGTTGTTGGACTCTTGCTCAAAAACAAGTCCATTAGGCAATTGAGACATGTGAAACTGTTTATTTTGTATGCTATTTTGTAAAATTATTATTATCTAACTTGATTTCTTTAACAAAGTATCTATGTAAAAATACATATTACTGCCTTCTCTTGTGTATAGTTGTGTAGTTTCTAATGTAATCCTTGAACCAAAAGAAGAGCACAATTATTTTTTATTGCTTTAAGGCTCAGGTTTATTTATTACTCAGTAAAGACAAGAAGTCAGAAAGTTTGATGTAGAACCACAATGTTACGCTTTACAGGAACATTTATATGGTTGTAATATTTTTAATAAACAAAACAATTTTGCAATTGGTTGTCTTGTTCTTTATAGTTCCTCCTTGTAGTTTAGTCCCAATAAAATCCCCAAATTCCAGTATAAAATGAATCTGTCACCAATTGTGCCTTGCATTCGCTTAAAATATGTGTTTCACAGAGATTAAATGACAACTTCTACTTTCATAATCCTTTGGAAACTGGAATGGAGCTTTCTGGAGAACTGTCACTCTCTGTTGTATAACCATAAAAGTTTAGTTTAATTTTCTTATATGACTAAATAAGGACATAAAGATTTCAATTTACCATCCATTTTCTCTTGTGAATTGTTCAGTGCTAAACAGTCTGTGCTCCCTGGGAAGATAAAGATATAATAATGCAAAATTAGTTGCATTAAATAAGTTATATACTGTATAACCTTTTCTTTATGCATTCTTTTTTTTTTAAATGCCCAATTTTCTTTCATCTTTGAGTTTCTTAAGACCTTGCCAAAACAGAGATCAGTCAGAAGAATAAGTGATAATCTTAAAATAATCATCTAAAGTATTAATTCATTTATTTAATCAGTTTGCTCTGTGGATGGTTGTTCTGTGATACGTGGGACACTGAGAGAAGACAGACTGGTTTTTAAATCACTCTTACATTTCAAGGTAAGCCAGATTGCTTACATCTGAAAATGGATTCAGCTGCCAGTGAAATCATTACTTTTAATTTGTTCTCCTAAAAAACATAAATGTGTTGAGACATTTATTGTTGTTTACGCCAGTTCTTTTTAAACACTTTTCTTATATCATTCAGATAACAGACAATTCTGTCAGTCAAAACAAATTACCAGATATTGATGTGAGTGGGGATCCCTTGATGCCATGACTCTCCTCTCTGATGCTTTTGTCAATATTGATGCTGGCCTTTTTGCGGATTGGTGGATGGGATTTAAGAGTGCAGGAATTCTAGGTTTGGGGCTTGTATTTATCATTTTCTCTACCTTCCTCATCCTCCACTGCAGGCCTCCTCTTGGCATGTTTAGATGTCCATTTCATCATATATTTTTGCTCCACCTTCTTCACTTACACATGGTTTGAAATCATATATTGTATAAATAAGTACTGAACTGATCAGGCATAACATTATGACTGTGGATAGGTGGGATGAAATTGTCTCTTATGTTATTGACTGGAATCTAATAGGCAGAAAGAAAACTATTTATCAAAAAAAAAAAAAAAGCCATTATTGAATAAGTAACAAGAAAGAAAGATGGAGAAAGTTTATCTGGCAAATTGATACAGTGATACATGATTGATAAGTTCAGGTGATGTTAATCTACATAGAAAAACATGCAATTCAGCTGACAATCAAAAAGTCTAGACTATTACTATCTGCTATAATATATTCCACTGATTTGAATTTCCATGTTTCCAAAAAACTTTTTTGACATCTTTTTATTAAAGGTTAGTCAACTACTACCAATAACTTTACCAATCTCAAAATATCTAAACAAATTGTTTCAAAGATCTGCTAGTAACAACCCATTTTCAGAAATGACAGCAACCCTCAGGGGCCCAGTGGACTCTGCACCTCAGTGAGCCTGGAATAATGTTTGCCACATTTTGTGGCAACCAAAGGGAGGTGAGCATATTACTTGGCTGGTGGTCATAATGTTATGCCTGATTGGTGTCTATTTTATGCTTTAGTATTTGAGGCTCAGATTGTGTTAATGAATGTTGTTTTATTTTCCATATGATTTGTGAAACCTTTCAAAAGTGAGAAGATATTTTGCTGAATGAAAGATATATCCTATCTTTGGACACTTCTTGACATTATGTATTGACATATATTAATTATTATATTCTTGGTTGATGTTGAGTATTTGTTTCACCTGGAGGTATTGAACAAACAATTTCTTGAGTCTCGTTGACCACCAGATGGCACTGAAGTCTAGGAAAGGGTTTAGGATACATTGAAGCAACCTTAACCATATTCCTTAACCATAGGTTTTGCATTTTGAGGATTTACATTTCTTGAAATTTTTATCTGCATGATTTTAGAAAATTATTTGCACATTTACTTGACCACTTTGGTCCGTTGTTACTTTATATTTTGTTTCCAATTTGTTTTTCCCTTTTAAATCAAAAAGAAACAGTCTATTTAGAAGAAACCCAGACAGCATGATGAAATGATTAGAATCCCCTAATCACAGCTGTCCAACATTGCTACTATTCTCCAATAAAAATGTAAGTCAAGGCTGAAGGAGATTCATACTGAAAACACACAAAGTCCGGACCTTATCTGGCTCACAGGAGAAAAGTCACTTATTTGTTTCTTGGGTATTTAAACAGTTATGAATTAATTATAATATTTTTAAGCAGAAAAGAAACAACTGAACTACTGCAGATTCACTTTAAATCTGTTTAAAAACCAATCAGTGAAAAGAAAAAATCCCAGTTGTCTGTGGCGAAGTGAGAATTGCAGAGATGATTATGGGCTCTTTCACGGCTTGATGCGTCTCACAAATGACATTTACCGTGGAATGGCACTGGTCTTGATTGGTGCACTGTGGAAACTCCCAAACCAGAAGCAGAAAGTTAATATATGCTTACTTTCAGTCTGTACATATCTTCCTATCACCGGTTCCCAATACAACTCTCACTAATAACACCTGGAGCAGAATTATTCCCTAAAAGTTGAGAAAGTTCCTGAATCTTCTCTGGAGGGAAAAATCTGATTTATGAGACCTAAGTTATTCAGACTCATATAATTTTCTTTTTTTACATAATTTTACTTTGCATGAGAATTAATATTTTCATTTATCAAAAATGCAACACTGTAGAAGCTGGATTTTGGAGAAACTTTTGACAAAAGGTTAGTACAATGCTTCCTTCTTCTTCTTTTGTTTTTATTTTTTACTACTTTTTGAATCTGCTTTTTCCATAAATGACTAGAGACTCCATCTTTTTGATTTTCCACATAGAGAAGTTGGCAGGATTACAGATAAGCACTTCTCTTCTGGTGAAATACTGTTTCAACTAGTCAAATTCTTAATGTTCTGTGAAAAGGACATTTCTCCATTTCACTGAGGCGCAACAATATCAGCCAGCAGGTATGTTATGTCTGCTGTCAAAAACAGTTTCATAACCACCTTATGCATCAGTTTGTTACATTATTTTCCCTCTTAAACATAATGCTCTTTCCATATCCCATTTTGACTTTTTGCACGGGAGTTGCAATAGAAATTTTGTTGACTCCTGTTCAATGACAATAAATGCTATCTATCTATCTTTCTATATGAAACTCAGAGATCTTCCAAATCCATGTTTCCAACACAAGACAAAAAAATCTAATACAAACTGAAGAAATTAGATTTCTGGTGGAAGTCTTCGCCTCACAATTTTGCGATTGACAGAAGTTTATAATAACAGTCCTCTTAAATCAGCCCAGAGTTCTTCGCCAAAACAAAAGGCAAGTTTGTAGAATGTCAAAATGTAACAAAAACAAACGTGTTCAAAAATCCAGCAGTAATTTGTTGATTATTTTCCATTATGCCTTCTGTGAGTAAAGCCACAACATATTTACTCCGTCTATTGATTTCTTCTGAATTATTTGCAAATGCTGCCATTAAGTTTGCTGGATTATTTTTTTTGCTTTCTTTTCTTCCTATAGAAGATACATCTGGCCGAGTGGTTTTGTGTTTAGTTCTGTTTGTTTCCTGAACAGAGCCATTGAACAAGCTATTGCTGCTTCTAATGATGCAAAGTTTTTGTTTATTTTTTCTACAAAATACCTCTGGCTCTGGGTGTTTTCCTGTATGGAGGTACTGACTGCTTGACTTTTACAGAAGAAAAACCTAGAACAAAACTAAGACAATAAACTAAGTGTTTTTTTTTCTTCTCATTTGTCAAATTAAAATACCTTTATAAAAAGATCAGGTACTAACATACTTTTCATTTTATTTTTCACCAAAGTTTTCCAAGTTTATTATAATTATTGTTGGTTTATACAATATTTAGATCCTAACAGTTAATTAGCCTCAGTAGTCAAATAATCCCCTTGTTTATTGTTTTATTTTCTCAATGGTGCCATTGACTTTGCTATTGACTAATTATGTCTACTCTTCGTTTGTAATATAAAGTACTTTCAATGTGTTTTCTGCCTATTTTCTCAACCCCCATTTTATAATGGCTGATGGCTACTGATGTTGAGTCAGGTTCACCTGGATGGTTTTATCTCTTTAAAAAGCAGCTGTTGCTTTCCACTCTTTCCACAAGCTTCACTGGGTGAGGTACAGTTAAGGACTTAATGCAGGGAACCAGACTTCCTTTCATAAACAATTTTTTATCAATCGAGGTTACAAGGTTGTTCACTGAATTGTTTAAGAATTAGGAATAAGTTAGTCTTTTTAATCCAATCTTAATCTTAAAATTCGGGACTTTGGTTAGATTTTTACAGACTGATTTCAACCAAATTAAGATCAAATTGGATTATATATATTTGGATCTGAATTGGACCTGCTTGTTTAAAGTGGCTTGAGATGACATATATTAAAAACTGACACTTTATAAATGAGATGGAATGAACTGAATTGATTAAATGAACTTATATTTTAATGTGATTGCCCATTTAAGAATGCCTGGTGGTTTTTGTTTTACATTAAAAAAAAAGACCTTTTTTATTCAGCTAAAACAAATGTATTTTAGTTTAATTGGAAGATTTTGTGGAGGTTCGGTAGCGTTATTATTTATAACGTTATTATTTATAACACTACCCAACAATATTTCATCCTGACTTCCACAGTTATTTTCATTGGTCTATAGCTTTTGTTAAAAATGGGCATTTGTTTCCACTCCATCAAAAAAAAAAAATAAATAAATAAAAAAGTTTCTTCCATTTTCCTTTCTTTGCCTCTTACCTATTCCTATCACAGCTCACAGACCAGAATCATCAGGGTACTTTTGTGAGTGATGATTGGATTCAGAGTTCTGACACAAGTCTGAGGAGCTCAGAGTGAAGCGAAACGGTAAAGGTACAGGTCCCTGTGGTGCACCGTGGCTGTTTACCACCCACTCATTCCCATTCATCCAGGTACAATAGTGTTCTGACTGTCAGATAGCCAATAATCTAGGCAGTTGTGGAGGCATGCACTGGTATTTTCAGGACTTGTCTCACAGCAAAGCTGGCTGGATTGCCTTAAAAGCCCCAGAGAAATCAAAGAACCTGGTCCTTACAGAGCAGCCTGATCTGTGTGGATGAGAAAGGGCTCACTAGGTAGATAGTAACATGGCAGAGTCTGTTTTATAGAATGAGGATGTGGAGAAGTGATAGGGAATCCATGGAGGGGATGAGTGGCCAGGTGCAGGTGAGAAGAACTTAAAGTACTCATCTGAACTTCATGTAATGAAAATGTAATTTAGTTAATTAACTCTATTAAGGTTTAAGTCAAGTCAAGCCTTATTCCCACTCTCCCTAAAGTCTTACATCTTTTTAATCCTGGAAAACACATCCTTCTCACTGTTTTGCTGGTCTTAATTATTTTTATTTTTTTGCTATGAAGAAAAATAATTATCTTTATAATTGATCTTTATTTATCTTTATACATGAAGATAAATATCTTCATTTATTTATTACTCACTTAGACATTGTTTCCTTTGTTTTTGTGGTTACAATGAGTACAAAGGAGAAAAAAAGTGTTATGGTCAAAAACCATCCAGTCTACCATAAACATGTAATTAAAAGTATCATACTTGGTAGCTTTTCAAATGTAAAAGCTATATTTAACCAAGCAGTTTTTAATTACATATTCAGATCAGTGTTTTTTTGTTGTTGTTTTTTTCTGTTCTGCAAGTGTCTGTATTAGGGCATGTGACTTCAAATTAGGTTCACCATAAAATGTCCAAAATTCCTTATACACATAGAGACAATTCTAGACATTTCTACCGCAAATAACAGAGTGGAAATGAAAAGGGTTTTTTTTAAATAATAATTTTATGTGTCAGATGAGAAGAGAAACAAAAACGCTTGCGTGACATAAGTTTTTTCCCACTTACCATTAAGGGCTTAAGCAAAAAAATTAAATGAATTTAAAAATACTTTGAGAAAAAAAAAGAAAAACCTTTTTTCCCCTTTGTGCTCGAGAAGAAAAAAAACTTTGAAAAATCACACAACTGATTCAAAGAACAACAAAAATTATAAAAAACATAAAAAGACTTTAACACTCTTTTTCTTTTCCACTACTTCGGTTGTTTTCTGTAGAAAATAAGAAATATTGGTTTTAGTCAGAAATACTAAATACACAATTGCTCAAACTTTGCACATTATAGTTTAATCTATGTCTATTTTTAAGTTTTACTTGCACGTGAAAAATAAAATGTAAAAATGTTTTTTTTTTTTTTTTTTTTTTCCAAAAAGTATCCTCATCTTATATGAGTACACACTCATAACTGCACAATTTCACAGGCCAACATTATGCTCTGTTCCCTAATTCACTTGCGACAAAAGACACAAAATGCCAATTTCATCAGTTATTAGCTGTAACTGAAGCCTTTCTCTCAGCAATTAACTGGGCAAAGCAAGATGTGTTGAAATGATATAATAATAATTCTGAACCATAACTGGACTCTGTTAAAGTGGCCTACAGGGAGGGAGAAGGCGACTGTGTTGCACAAAGCAGATGGCACAGAGTAGGCTGATGGCATCAGAGCACACTGATACAAAAACACACATGGAAACAAACACACTTTAACATGCATGATGACCCCTTTTGCTCCCAACAACAACACCAAATGCTCTGCACCATTCAACAGCTAGACATTACAGAATGATTAGGGAATAAACACACAAACACTGTTAGCTGACCACCAGACGCTTTGAGCGCATTGCTGCCAAATAAAAAGTCAGTTGGGCAGTTACGAGTTGGCTGCCTTCTCTGCTGACGAAATATGTGAAGAGGTTCCATTTCAGTCTCTGAATGCACAATATCAGCAGCCATAAAGTGTTTCTAATTCACAAAAGTGGAAAGTCATTTTCCTACTGGGTAGCTACGAAGATGTGACTCATTTGTTTCTCTGCCTTCTCCTTCATCTGCCATCTTTATCTAATAAAGTTTATATTAGGCAGTCTGAGAGATATTCTTATCTTGACATTAAATTCCCATATGGAGAAGGTAACAGTGGTCATAAATTTCTTCTGTTATCTCTTACACAGATAAAACCCACATATATCTGGTGTTATTTCTGTCCAACAGAACAATCTAAATACATATAAAAAGGATTAGGCTGACCCAAGAGCTTGTTTGTAGTCAACACAGCTTAGAAAGACAAATTTGAATAATCTGATGTCTAATATTATCAAATAAATCAAAAGACTGAAAACATGTTTTCAGTGGAGCTGATGCAAAACTGCTGCTTATTTTCCAGCTCATTGAGTGGAGTTTCCAGTTCTCCACCAGCATCTGCTGACTTAAGCAGCTGACTTCTCCACCTTGTCCTGCTGTGTACATTATGAGAGCTGTAATTGCTTTATAGTTTAATTATAGTTATTATGAAGTTGTAATTTGTAATGTGTGGATCTACAACTGCCCCCTTATGCTCAAAACAAAGTGTGTTCTTCCACACAGCCAACATGTCTTTCTTTGTGAATGTATGTGCAGCTGTGCTGGTCCTGAAAATAAAATTAACTCTAAAGCAGCAAAAATACTGGAAAATGATACAGATTGTTTTATTACTTGGTAGAAGTAATAAAATACTGAATTATTATGTACTCCTCTAATTTTTATTTTGTGTTAGAAAAAGGTTTAGTATAATCAGTGTGGAAAACTGTGTAAAAAATGGTAGCCTACTTTGCTCCTTGTCGATGTTTTTGACAAATACTCCCAAAATACTTTAAGTCACATATTCCACACAAACCAAGGATTGCATTGAAAGCACTTTGCCACCACCTGGTGGTTGGAGATATGCAAAATTCAGTTTTATTTAGCTGATTTACAATATATGGCATATAGTATATGGCATCAGAGCACACTGATACAAATACACACATGGAAACAAACACACACTTTGACATGCTTGATGAGGAATAGTCTTCAGAAACACCTACATTTTAATTTTGATACAGCATATAACCAACTACTGGTTTGTTTTCAGGAATAATCAGTATTTTTCACTGGATGTGTGTCTCCTGTCATAATTTGACAGCTATTATTAATTGCCTTTTGTTGTGTATGCTGACAGAAAAATAATTTCATATGGACATAAAATCTCACAGGACTGAAACTGTTACAGAAGAATTATTACAGTTATTAAAATTACACATAAGGAGTCTGGAGGGAGAAATGATTATTCTTTTCATGCTTTATTCATTTTAAACTTTTATTTTAACTGTTTAGCATTAGATGCAATAATGCCTACAACTGAATGTGTAATTTTAATAAAATATAATATTTTTTAAACTATGCATGTATTGTATGTTTGATTGTAAAGTTAGGGATGTTCTGACGTGACTTCGAGGAGCAGAAGTCAGGTCAGTCCTTCTGGGAGACAACGACTCGGTACATATTAGTTAACGAAACAGTTTTGTTAATATGCCCTACATGAATTTCCTTCTACTCGATCAGGTTGGCATCATCCTGACTCGTGTGCTGAAATGAAACCAAAACGCTCAGGGTGGGTGGTTGGGTTTTGCTGTAGTCTCACCAAGAGTTTCTAATTTGATCATGCGTTAAGATTTTAACTCAATGAACAGAACACCAGAGAGTCAGAACTCACTGCCAAAACCACTGATTTGGCATGAAGACAGGTAACTGAAGCTCCACATAACAACAGACCAGCTCAGGAATTCATGTTCTGTTTATGAGGCACTGTGTTGTTCTGTGGTTTGGGATGCTTTCATGCTGAGTCTAAAGATGACCCACAATAAGAATAAAAACTTAATTTGTTTTATGAGTTCATCGGGAGAAATGATTCACTTTGTTTATTCTGACATGATTTAGAGGAAACTCCAGCTGTCCCAATTTGATGCCCTAAATTTGTAGGGGTTTTTTACCTTTTTCAAAAATAGCTTTCACTTATTTTCTTTGTAAGTCATTCCTTTATTTTTTTGCTCCATGAAAAATAAAAAAATAACAGAGACCTAGAACACCTTTCGGCACGGTTTCATTTATGATAGATAACTTTCAATGCAAGGTGGGAAGTTCCATTATTTGATCCATTTCCCTTCACCCTTATCCTATTGGGGTCAGGAGGTGCTGGTGCCGATCTCCAGCTAACGTTCCTGGACAAGTCACCAGTCTGTCACAGGGTGACACAGAGACAGACAACCCTGCACACACACCTAGAGAGAATTTAGAAAGATCAATTAACCTGCCAGTCATGTTTTTGGACTGTGGAGTATCCGGAGAAAACCCACGCATGCACAGGGAGAATAGGCAAACTCCGGGCTGAGAATCAACCCCAGGACCTTCTTGCTGCAAGGCAACAGTGCTACCAACTGCGCCACTGTGCAGCCAGGTGTGAAGTTATCAGAGCAAATCACATCAATAATGACACAAAAGCATTTTATTGCCCCTGCCATATTTACTGATAAATACAGACCAAAGTCCTTAAAACAAATTGCATCTGGGGAGGCTTTGCTCTAACTTTTCTGCTCACTTTGCATGTCGGAAACATGAACCCACACCATTTTCTATTCTAGTCTGTCTTTTTCTTTTCAGGCTTTTTTTTAAATTTGTGGAGCTTTACAAGTATCTGCTTGGTTCTCCTGGGTTCGATTCCCGGCCCGGGGTCTTTCTGCACGGAGTTTGCATGTTCTCCTGTGCATGCGTGGGTTCTCTCCGGGTTCTCCGGCTTCCTCCCACAGTCCAAAAAACATGACTGTCAGGTTAATTGGCCTTCCCAAATTCTCCCTAGGTGTGAGTGTGTGTGTGTGCATGGTTGTTTTGTCCTGTTGTCTCTCTGTGTTGCCCTCGACAGACTGGCGACCTGTCCAGAGTGAACCCCGCCTCTCGCCCGGACCACAGCTGGAGATAGGCACCAGCAACTCCCGACCCGTTAGGGAGAAGATTGACGAAAAAATGGATGGATGGATGGATGATTTTGAAGAACATCAGAACATGAGTGCTTTTCTTAAACCTTCATTGTGGTGAGATCGATTTAAGTGATCAGTATCACTTAAATGGATGAAATCTCACCACTATCTGTGGCCGGTTAGCTCAGCTGGTTAGAGCATGGTGCTAATAATGCCAAGGTCATGGGTTCAATCCCCATACTGGCCAATTAAAATGTGAATTCTTCCAGAAAATCAAGTTGTGCAAATATTAGAAGACTTCACATTAAACAATTACTAATTTTGAAGAACATGAGCAGTTTTTTTAAATCTTGTGATGAGATCATGTAAGTAAGTTTTGTTTAAATAGATCAAAATCTTTTCATGTGAAGTGCTGTTTTTGTATTTTTTTGTTTATAAGAAAACAATGAAAACACACAGGAGAGTCGATGAGATCTCAGTCAGCTGTCTGTGAAGCGTCTCTGAAATCCTGCATGAGCCACTTGTATTTTGCTGCTGTGGGTGGTCTCACAAAATCCATCTATTTCCTAGAGGGGAAGGAGTTTTGTCATTTTGGTGAAATTGAACTTATCAACAGAAAACAGAGCAAAACAAACAACTGCTGTTTCTTCTCTTTTCTTTTCAACTCTCAGTTAAAGGCACATTCACCCTTTCTGTTAGCGTTAATCAGAAACAGAAAATAGATCTCTTCAGATACGCATTTTGTTTAGAAACAAAAAAAGCTTTTTTATTTAAATAAATTTTGCACTAAGAATTTATTCTTTTCAGTCCAACATAGCATGTATAAGGTTTACATATATGAGGAGAAAAACAATGACATTCTAACTTTCGACAAAAGAGAGTGTTTTATTTCAATAGGATTCATGTCAGTTCTATTTTACTGCTGGAATTCCAGTTTCATCAGTCCATCTAATCTATAAATGCCACTTTTAAAACCTTCTCACTAAAAACCCCCGTGTTCCTTTATTTCTGGCAATAATATTAAGAAAGATTATTTGTGGCAGTGCTTTTCTTATCTGCCTATCACATGCACCACACATGCATGGAAATTGAGACATATCTCCATTTTCCCCCCCAAAGCTATTGTCAACTTTTCTCAGCCTCCTCAAAGCAGAGCAATTACAGTGTGGGCTGTGAATGGTCTTGAGTGAAAATCCATCTAAAATGTTAGCCTAGACTTGGAATGATTTGCAGATGAAGGAATAATGACCCACTGTCAGTCTGTCAGACAGATTAGATGGAAATTTAAGAAGTAGAAAATCAAGATTGCCTCTGCAATTAATTCACTATGAGTGCTAAAATAATTTTCCTTTTCAGGTTTCTAAAGACATTAGAAAGCTAAGTTGCTGCAGTTTAGAAGGTAGCTACTGAATACAATAAAACTCGTTTATTGTTCATTTTTAAATAGCTGTAATATCGCTGGATCAGCTGTGATACCGGCCACATTCTGCATGATCTCGTGTGATTATTATTTAAGTCTACTGTAACATAGATAAAGTTTAACCCATTTAAAAGTAATGTTTTACATTCTTTCACCTTGAGAACAGATCTTGTACCTTACCAATTTGAGAACAAAGTTGAAACAGAGTTACTATGTGTTGACATTCATTTTACAGACTTGTTAAAAAATAAATTGCATCTTCTTTTTTGTCTTGAGCTTTAGCATGCAAACAATTTAAAAATCATGAAGGTAAGCCTATCAAATAAAAAAAAATGCATGTCACTTCTTTTTTTACACTGTAACTTTATTTATATTTACATCTAAAACATAAAAGAAAAATCTGAGAGAATCAGTTGGAATTAAAAAAATCAGTTAATCAGTCAAGCTACCTCCTCTATCGCTTTCCACCCATCTATCTCCACTCTCATTATTAGCCTTCTGAAATGTGCATCTTACTGCATTTCTCCAGTTATATAATCAGGTGAGAATTCCCACAGGTTGCTCTCCTCCTTCACAGTCTGTCTGTCTGAGAGGAATTCCATCAGTTATTGCTAAATGAATACCAAGTTCTCACATAAGGAATTACTTTCATCTTCTTCTACTTTGTTGTGAAAACGTAATTGTTTGGAGCACAGCAATGGGAATCATTTCCTCTTGTATATCAAAGGTAGACTAAACTGTTTCTGGCCGTTTCATTCATTCTGAGGAGGACAGCTTACTGTGCTGTCCTCCTCCGTCTTCAGTGCAGCTACAGATACCTAACTGATGTGCTGGGTCTGCTGCAGGTGGGATTATGTATATATGTGTTTAAATCTTAGCATAAAAAAAACTGCTAATTATTTGGATTACAAGTTTTGCTTTGACCATTCTTTTACTCTTTTTGTTTTTCCTTAAATAATTTATCAAAACAAAGCTGCAGTTTACCTTTCAATTTCCACCTGACAATTTGACCTGCAGATGTTTTTCAACTTAGACACAAAGAATGAAAGTTTTGCTAAAGGTTTTCTCAAAGTTTAAATGTGCACAGTATCGTGTGCCGTAGAGTAGGTTTTCTGTGGTCAGAAATGACAGAAAAGAATAGGTGAATAAATCCAGCAGCACTGAATAATCAGAAGGGTTACCAAAAAGAACCTCAGCTTCTAATGCTGGGGGGACATAATTTAATCCTCCACAAATTGTAAATGGTGCTAAATGTGAAATGAATTTATTTGTAGATTTGAATTAAAATGGTTTTGAAATAAAACTTACATGGTCTTGAATCAGTGTGAAAGATTCATTCTCCAGCTGAACCTGTCTGTACCAAAATCTGTTGTTTTCCTTTACCAATGGGTGGCTTCCACAGAAAGATGTCCACAATCTGTATCCAATTTAAACCCTCATCAAGAATGATTTGATCTTCCTAGCTGAATTCATCTTATGTGTTGATTATGCAGCTTCCCTGTCTTTACTCTCTCATGATCTTGTCATTGCAACCTCTACTTAACTAATGTGCATGTTTTCTCTTCTTTTTTTGTTTCATGATAGAGTAAAGCCAACTGAGTTTGCTTGTTAAGAGGAAATAAACAAATATAATAATCTAAATAAAATCACAGACATTGTTTCTCTTTTGTTTCATTCTATTCTGTTTTCACAGATGCAGCACATTTAGTTAATTACACTCACCTGTTCCTCTCTCCAGCGTTGATGTTCCAGTTCAGTTGAGGACACATATCAGTTTTGTCTGATATGTGTCTGATTACCTGTAAATTCCCAGAGCTAGGTGTGTGATTCCTGGTCTGTTAGTTTGGACTCCAAATCATGAAGACACTGCGTTATTTTGTGTTTCCTCAACTTAAAGCAGAGGTGCAATTATTCAAGTGCCAGAGTCCTGCATCTTTCCTTGGTTGAACACATCTGAAATAAGTTAATGAGTTATTCTGAAGCCTTTATGTGCAAATCTTTAAATAAGTAACAACTTGAGTTTGAGACTTAGACTTGAGTTACATAGAGGTTACAACGTAAAAAGACTTCAGGTTTGAATTAGACTTGTGGTCTAAAGACTTTTGCATTAAACTTGGATTCCTAGTCTGAGACTCGAGTGTTAGTTACATGTATAAAGAATGTTGCTATGTTAGCAACAGTTTTCAGCCCTGACTGACTATGCTTATTTGTGCAAACTTTAATATAAAAGGATGTTCCTGGTTGTCCACTTGTGTTATTAATGGATTATAGTATGGCTTATATATAATATGCTTATGTCAAAGATGACAGATTATAGAAGCTGAATTTGCTGTCCATACTATCCTCATACGGACAGCAAATAGACAGTGAATAAAAAAATCCATGATATAATTTTACATTAATCACTTCAGCCATGTGGCCTGAAGTTGACTTTAAGAGATTCAGTTCCTCTGCAACTTGCTAAGGGGCATTTACTCATTTATTAGTGGGGTGGATTTATATACAGTATTATATGTACTTTTCTCTACTTCAGATCTAAATTAAAACCTGTAAACCACTTTCTTTTAAATTGTATTATGTATTATCCTAGTACACAAAATAAGCTCCCTAAATTATTAATTGACCTGAGGGTATGTGAAGTTCACCAGCAATGTGTCTGGATATGATGACATATATATTAAAATCTAAACTCTCTTTATTGGCCACCATGATTTGTTGAATTATTTTCTGCTTACTAATTTGGATTTCTGTGTTTTAAAACAAGTTTGTGGATTTAGTATTGTAGAAATTATTTCTATTTATTCTGTATCTGTAAAGCACAAACAAAAACAAACCAAATCTGTAGATTGTGCAGATTCTTCCTTGGAGCCATAGAGTAATTACCTTAGCAGTCATTTTTGATGTTCAAGAGAAGATATGCAGGGAGTGCAGCACATCTTTGTGATCGGAAAGTCACTACTGAGTCATCACTGAAGTCACTACATGAAGTCATGACTCATTCTCCAGGGAAAAAAAATAGAATAAAATTTGGCCTTTTGCTTTAATAGGATCTGCAGTCCTAATCCCTGAGTTCATGAAGAGCTAGATTTTTCCAGGTAAAAATGGCCACATATAAGCAGTTCAAAAAACACAACAGAAGAATGCCTTGAGGCATACAAACAGGGACCCAGTATAAGGCAATCATAATTTTTGCATTATGAAACCACGGTATTTTTGGCACAAGAGTACAAGATGTGTTTGAATTATTTTGAGAATGCATGAGGCTTTTCTCTCAGAGTTGTGAAATGGAGTGTAACATGTTTTCCTTTCATCCATTACCATTAAGCATCTCTATTAAGAAGTTGTCCTTCATGTGCATTATCTTTCTGAGATTTCCTTGCTGACCTGCTGATTTAATCTTTCTGAGAGCCTTCATGGTGTGTTGCAGAAAAGTGAAAACGGAGAGAAAGATCTTGCCTTAGTCTCCTTGGGTGAAATAAACCATTTAATGACATTTTCATCAGTGAGGTATGTCTGACTCCAGCGGTGTTGTTGAACCCACAAAGACAGTCAACATCAGGCTTATCAGCACCTCCTGAGTCTTTAATTAGTCGAATTGTCAAATAGCAACAGAATAAAGTCCTACACATTTCAGCTCTATGAAATAGAAGCTTTTTACCTCCTTGAAAATATTTATTTTGTTCAGACAAACATGGAAGATGGCTATAAAATAAATTTCTAGATTCTGTTAAATTAATTATTAGTTTTCTTAGGACAACTTTCTTTTTCATTTTATTTACACACCCAGAAAGAATATTGAGGGGAAAAAAAGAACTTGTGGAGTGAGAAAGAAAGTCCAATCTCTCAAAGACATTTTTTCATATTTGTTAAGTTTTTCCAGCAGAAAAACTAACAGGAATAAAACTTAAGATGGATTGAAATAGTTCTGTAGATGTAAAAT
This sequence comes from Poeciliopsis turneri, assembly GCA_922788865.1. Taxonomy (NCBI): domain Eukaryota; kingdom Metazoa; phylum Chordata; class Actinopteri; order Cyprinodontiformes; family Poeciliidae; genus Poeciliopsis; species Poeciliopsis turneri. The sequence goes on along the minus strand of CAKLNU010000112.1, from coordinate 2,979,180 downwards.
GAAAAAGTAAGTTAAAAGATTAAAGTTGACAATGTTTTTTTTTTTCTTTTTAATAAAAAACATGATTTAAAAAAACAACATAGATGTTCATTAGACAATATTACAACATCTTTACATTTTTTTTCTAAATAATGCCTATTAGGATACACTTATTATCAATTGTCTTAGATTAAAATAAATTCTTTTGAAAAAAAATTATTCCTTGGATGTTGATAAAACAATGACTATCAAGGCTTATCTTACTTTGTAATTAAAGCAACGTAAAAGATGTATAATTGACTGTAATAGTAATAAATGATTACAGTTACTGGCTTTTTATATTAAATTAATGTCAGAGAACTTGCTAGCAGTACGTTTTAAATTATTTCCCGTAATGTCTGAGGGTCAAATAATGTGTCTAATTTATCTAATAATAAAAATCTGTGTTAGTTTTGATGAATATTTTAGAGGCATATACAGGTCATGATAGAACTAGCAGAAGGTGATGAAAACAAAACAACTGGAGCCCAAAAAATAAAAAAAAATAAACATCCCTGCTCTCTATCAGTTAGGTAGTAAATGATAGAACTGTAAGAAACTGGTTTCTCTCCAAATTTTACTGAGGAGGATTAATAGTTTTTTTTTTGATGGATTTTTACATGGAGTTCTGCTGTTCTTTTTAACAGGATTTAAGGGGATTGTTCTGCTCAACAAATGAAAATAAAGGAGGGATTTAGTTCCTTAGATGACTTTGGAACACCAGCCAAGAATCTGGGGAGATGTACCAATTTTTATCTTTCCAGGAAGAAAACTCTCAGACTTTGTTGGTTGAACACCACTCACCTCCAGGTCATCATCACATGAAAACCTTAAGCTCAAAGAATTATCTCTAATGAAGCAAAGGCTTTGAAGACTCAGATCTCCTCGGTGGATGAAAACTCTTTGAAGTAGTGATAAAAATGAGAAAAATGAAGACTTTTCACCTGAACGTGTTTCCATTTACAGTAAATTCCTGTCAGCCTCAAGTTGCAAGGATGACCCCTTTGAATCCTTCACATGTTCTCTAGCTTGACCGGATGTGTCAAGACATCTCCTGATGTGTCTATTGCAAACTGTCTGCAATCAAGATCTTTAGTTTATTAAGTTTCATTAAGGTAGGCGAGCATGAGCTTGTAATATTAGACTGTTGACTTCCCACAGCATGAGAGAAAAATGAAGAGATGTACACACACTGACTGACATTCAACTGTAACCTCAAGATGCCATGGAAACTGCTGTTGTTGCATTAAATGACCCAATAGAAAAGACATAATAGTCATTATTTGCCATTGGGATTTTTCCGACCTGTTTATATACAAATAATTGAAAATATATAGATCATGAAGTTGTTTTTAAAATAACACCATCTGTTTGCATGTTGTCAGGTAGTTTAATTAAGTTTGCTGCCTTTGTTTAAAGATGTTTGTTGACCAAGTGTATCCTGAACTTTGAAATGACAAATACTATCACTTTACATTTCAATATATATTTTATCAGGATTCTATAAAATAGGTAGACAAAATAAAGAAAGAACATGATACTAGGTTTTCAAATGTGTTTTTTTCCACATAAAATTGTGAAGATTTTTGCATTTGTTTCAAGCTTTTTATACTTTGATATCTTAACATAAAATTCAGAAATCTTCTCTAATGAATCCCTAATCATTGCTAATTTATGCCACCATGGTAACCACTGGAAAATAATTTCACTATCTATTTATCCATTGTTTCTCAAAATATGTATGAAAATAGGTTGGCTAAATGTTTGAAATGCTTTGATACCCTTTATTTTTTTGCCATTTGTCACTTTGCAATCACAAATCTAACAGATGTATTTGAATTTTATGTAATAAAGCAAAATATAATGAGTGTATAGAAAAGTATACATGGTTTTTAAATTTTTTTACAAATATAAGTTTGAAATTTACTCACAATCTCCATCGTCATAAATTTAACTGCTTCCAACAAGATCAAATGTACTAATGTTTAATTTGGCAAGAGTACTGTACAATTATCTTCCAATGAGAAAAGGAACAAATAGATATCAATTGATATCAAAGCTTTAAAATAGTTTAAGCTTTGATATCAACTGCTATCTATTTGTTCCTTTTTTCATTGGAAAAAAAACTGCTGCCTAATTGCCTGTTGTCATAAACAACAGGCCAGTGATGCCTGTTGTTTATGACATGTCACTTTCTTATAACTATGATTGGCCTGTTAAACCACCTGTCCCAGAAACCTTGACTAGGAAGCATGTAAGGAAATGACAAGAAAAAAAAAAAAAGACCACACTGTGTTTAAAAAAGGACAAGTTTGTATTATGAGTACAAGAAAACATTTTGCTTTAGTGTTACGTTTCCTTGAATAAAACACACTGAAAATCCTCCAGTACATTCTTTATCTTAACCTCCAAGGTGAGCACAGATCCAGGGGAGTACATGGTGCGTCTAGAAGGAGCAAAGCATTGTTGGACGATGAAAAAAACAAATCTCATTCATACACATGAATCACATTATAGGAGGTGTATGCACACACACCTGAAATCCACTTGAAAACCAGCAAAAAAAATAAAAAATAATAAAAAAAACAAACTTGAAATGGAATCACATAACAAGAACATCATTCAGAAATCTGTTGAATCATTCATAAGCAGCTTCCATAGGTCATGGTCCTCTTAACTTTTTGCAGTGAAACTTAAAACATTCAGATGAGCGTGGGGAGTGATAAACTCAGGAGTGCTAGCAGTCTTCATAATAATGCACTTGGACAGTTTAGATCAAGGATTTAATTCAGCCTTGGAAACCCTGTTTTCCTTTTATCTTGGTGAGGATTTAACAGAGCTTGGAAGCTTTGACCTCAGAGAAAAACTGTTTTGCTCCCGGAAAGGAAAACACATGTGATGTCTAAGTAATGTTCAGCAAAGACCAAAAAAAATGTTCTGGGCATATCTCTTCTTGCTTCTGAAGCTAATTTCTCCCAACCTACACGGTTAAATACCAAAGAACAACCTTTAAAAATCTAAAGTAAAGTTTTTCTGTCACTAGAAAACAACAGGGAGCATCATAAAATAATCAGAAACAAGTCCAATGTATGTATATGAAAATCACTTTGGCAATGTAGTTCACCTCTACAACTCTCCAGCACAGTAAATATCAACATCAGTTGAGAATTTCTCCCACACACTGCACCACAGCTGCTGGTTCTGCACATTACAAGATGAACACAGAGTGTGATTGGGCCAGCTCAGGCTCTGCAGTCCTGCAGACGAGAACACTAACACATTACCCAGCATTAGAGAAACTTTTAGCTGGTTTCAAGCACCCTGCACACAAAGAGACCTCAGAGAAACTTAGGTTAAGTTTTGACTGAGCTGTAAATTCAGTGTCAGTGCCTCGCTCATTCTCTGGATCCCTACAGTCCTTCCTGTGATCAGAGTTGCAGTCCCACTCTGGGTGTGCGAAGGCTGCTGCGTTCCTTTCAGGACTGCGTCGACACTGTGAGAGCCAAGGCCGTTGGAGTTGTGACTGTGGGGTTGCTGTTTGTCACAAGCAGGACTCGCGGGAGCCGATGTTTGTGTGCAGAGACTTCTTATTCTGCTCTTTGTGATTCCCATTGTGAAGAACAGAATACCTGAGTGCAGAAAAGGGAAGGGAAGTGATGGGACAAAGAATAATCACAAAAATTAGGTTGAGGAATGTGTAATTCACAACTTTTTAAGGCAAAAAAAGTGAAATCCAAAAATAGCTACCTATCATAACTTCCATGATATTTGGTAGATGTCTTCTATATTTGGTATATTAAGAAATCCTTTAAATTATTTAAAACAGCATAGTACAGTTCTTCTCTGTACTCTCATGAATAAAGTATAGTAGTCACTCCATACACTCCCTTGTGCTTTTTATTTTATGCCTGTCAAAGTGTGTTACTGTAGCTTTGGCATATGGCTGAAAATACAATCTAAAATTCATGCTTTGCTAAGTTATGTTATGTCTAGACATAACGTCAGATCATCCTTTCGATTTGATTTCTACATGTCCTCTGTAAGCTCACTGATCCCCGCTTGGACAGACGTGGAATCTGAAAACTGTGACAGATTCTGATAACAACCTGTACATGTCATTTGAATCTCAAAAGATTAAAAAAGTTCCCTTATTTCACTAGCTGAACAGAATCACTTAGCCATATTCAGGGCATGAGCTGGTATCGTTGCATTTTTGTGTTTAAACCAGTTTGTTTTTTTAGGATTAAAAGAATTAAGCATTTACGACACTTGAACATGGATAAACTTCCTGTTTTGCTTTATTTTATTGAAACTTTCCCACGTTGTCATATAATTAAGTTCCAGAATCAACAAGGTGTAAATGATGCTTGAATATGTTATGAAATATTGCTCTCACATAGCTTTGAAATGTCAGCTAAAAAAAAAACAAAAACAAAAAAAACTGGGAAAAAGACTATAATAGTATTTTATGACTTGTATTATGAGTACAAGAAAACCTTTTGATTGAATAGTTTCTCAGTGAGCCACAGTTCTCTCTCAGAAGAAAGTCCTACTTATTCCCTACGCTAATGCAAAGATGCTTTTATTACCATAGGACATTTTATCCAAGCTGTTGTTGGATAAAATGCCACAAGTGTGGGATTTGGGGTTCAAAGAACACTGCTGACTGACTTAAAAAGGACAGACAATTTGAAAATTCATTTTCAAATTTTAGACAAATCTCCAAACTTCCTCCTTTTAAAAATTTCGGGGGTAAATTTTTTTAAATCAAATTTAAAAGAGAAATTGCATTCTTGAGAAGGTTCATTCTGGTTTTAAAAAGCTTGAAAACATTGGATCTGCTCTTTCAAGAATTTTAATGATATATTTTTAGCAACTGATGCTGATAATTAGTTTTAGACAGCACAGTTGCCTTTGAACCAGTGGTTTCATGATTTATTTTGTTTGGTGTCGGTGTTAAGGGTGCAGCTCCTTGAAGGCGTTTTACCTGACTGACATAAACTGAGTTCTGTCAGTCTTTTAAATGAGTTTGTGTTCTGGCCTTGGGTTCCATTTTGAGAAATTTTGGGTATTAATTTTATTGTTTCGCTGATGATTGTCAAGTCTACATTTCTTTGAAAAATATATTCTCACTTTGTTAAACTTTCAGTTTTTGAACTTCTATGATAAAACGACAGTTCGTATTCTTTATCGCACATAGCCTTTGTGACACCCAGCATGTCAATTTTTACTCCTCGACTCCACATTTGAAGTCAACTGCCACTCAAATCTGTAGAAAAAAAGCTTTCCCAGCTGCAACAAATTGGCCAAATCAAAATCATTTTGTCCAGGCATGATTTTGAAAAGATCATTATTGCCTGCCTTGATTATTGTAATGCACTATATTTCTGGGTCACACTGGCTGCCCTCTGTCAAATTCAGCTTGTCTAATATGCAGCTGCCCATCACTCCAGAGCTGCCTGTTCTTCATTGGCTCCCTGTGTGCTACTAAACTGATTTCAAAATAATCTTTTTATACAAGGACCTTGGAGTCCCTCACAGACTCCAAGGTGAGCGGACCAGCTGCTCTTTGTCTCTCCGATGTTCGAAGATCATCAGGTTTTGGCAGCTGCAGCCTTGAAGTTATGGAACAAGGCAGGCTCCATCATTTTTGTCTTGTATTTTTTGTTTAAAACTCATCTTTTTTCACATGAAATTTGACACAGCATCAGACATTGTTTTTTTTCCCTGAGTTGTTGTATTGTCTAACATTGCTTTTGTCTGTTTTCACTTTAGTTTCTATTTTTTTTATTTATTCTCCTAAAATACATAACTTTGGTTAAACATTTGTTATGGTGTTTGTTGTTTTGAATGTGACTAATAAGTAAATTGGATTGGGTTCAGAAATCAAGACTCCCAAATCTGGAGTCAGTCACAATGTAAGAAGCAAAGTTATATGTTAGTGTTGGTTTGCTACGTACCAGAAAACCTTAAAACATTACATGAAGCTTGTAAAAAAGTCAGATTCAAATGTAAGTATCTGCCATGTGCCAAACTAATCACTTAGGGAAATCAATGTAATCTGTCAAAACAATCTTTTAGCAGAAAACAAGCACACAGTAGAATTTTTAGAACAAAACATGTCAAGACAGCTTTAAGTGAAATATGACCAAAGAAAATTGGTATCTGTAACAGGCCTTACAGATCTGCTAGCCTCAAAACATTTGTATTAGAAATGTGCTTCACTGCACACAGGCATGCTTGCATGTTATTCTGTACATACAACATGAATGCTGGAAATGGCAACCTAGCTTTCTTTCTGTGTGTGTGTGTGTGTGTGGCTATGCGTAGGTGCACGTGTGTGTGCATGTGTCAGAAAGAGCTCACCTCAGGCTAAAACCATTACAAGTTGTTTACACAAACACACCAACCAAAGACACTTCCTGCTGCCAAACTGGCCATGAAATACACCTTACAGACAGCCACCAACATTTAGGGCTTTGCTGAAAGAAACAGGCTTCAGATTCTCACCGAAGCAGAACACAAAATTGCTCCCATATTGCAGCGTCAAACCTTTAAACGGTTTCGCTGTTGTGCTCTGAAAGTGAGCACACGGATGCTTAAAAAAACCCAAAGTCACAATCAGTGTAACTGCCAGTAAATTTCTGAAAAGCTTCAGCTGAGCTTTTGACCAGCTGCATGTCACATAGCTGCATTCACAGCAATATGTAATATGTTATGTAACTCCTGAAATATAAGGGATTAGTTTTTTGTTAAGTGAATAACAATTGCTTTGGCAGTGTGCTAATCTGTAGAGCAATGTATTTAGAAACATTGCAACAAGCTGAAGTGATTCTATAAATGAAATGGTGTAGTGATCTGTTCTGTTAGCAACAGCTGAATGGAAAACAAAAAAAACACATTACTGACTCAGTAAGTCCTGCAGAATCAAATTTAATCCTGTAGTTACTGTTATATAGCCATGTGACCTTAAGTGGTTTGAAATAAACTCAAGCAATTGAGTGGAAAAATAGTGGCAGTGGGTAGCTGTTGGTGTATTTCCATTGGATATTTCACTTTAGAAAATTGGTAACATGAAATGTGGCAAATATTTGCACTCTTTCATAAGGTTTTTGACAGATGGACACTTATAAAATAGTTCAGGTCAGCAGGTTTAACAACACGAAAAAGAAATGTGTGGATTGTGAAATGGATGGAAAAAAATCTCAACAAGAAAATCCCCTTTACTAACTGTGCTAACAGTGTCATGTTGTGGTTGTTACTTTGTATTCACATTCTGATTCTTCCTGGGTCACTCACTATTGTTATTTATATATTGTCAAAGTAGTTACGCCTTTGTGTTATTTTATGCATTTAATTCTGTTAGTGTCACAGTCTTTCCCTTTGGTTCATCAATCTGTGATGTAATTTAGCTCCCTGCATGCTCTCTGTGTATTTATTAGTCTATTTTTCCTCTATTTCCCTGCTCAGCCCTCTCCCTCAGCAGTTTTGGATCTCTGATCCCTCACAGAGCACCCATCCCCCACGCCTTTCCCACTCAGTTCCACCAGCCTGGTGGCAGCAGCAATTATTCGTAAACAACTGGAAAAACTGAGAGTCTGATGAGGGATCTACTTCTCAGTCTAACAATACGGATCCGCTTGAAATCAATCCGCCTTTAGCACGGCTGTTAATGTGCTGAAGGCGGATTGTTGGAAACAGCAGGAGCTTCTTCAAGAAACAGAGGACAATTTCAAATGCTAAATCAAATATCTTTTAAATTTTGTTTGATTTGTACAGCGTTTTCATAATAATTGAAAGTAAAAGAACGACTTGATTCTGCTATAAAATCAAGTAGTTATGTGCCTGGAAAATACATAATGCTGCTTCTTCAAAAGAAATTTGTCTTTGCATAATAGCCGTATGACGCCCTGAAATCGATCTTCAAGACACTCATCACAACAATCATTGCAGCTTGAATGTGAAGCTCAGCAGTTATGTATTTCCACCAGATGTTTCTGCTGTCACTAGTCTGGAGGGGCAGTGTGGTGAATATGTGGGGAATGGCTGCTCTGTGAGGCAGAAGCTCGGCTGGAGACTGAAGCTGTTAGGCATTACATTGTCTCAGCAGACGTTAAGGCACCCCCAAATGATGGCCATGGGAGTGTCAAGGATTCCTCAGACTTTCATGAATGCAACACTCTGAGTGTGTGTTTGATGCGTGAATGACTATACAAAGCTCAAACAAGTCAATTTCACATAATACCCCCTTTTGAAATTCCTCAATTCATTATGCTGCTTCCAAGCTCTTGCCAGCACACCCGACATAACAAACAAATTGTTTTCAATATGTAAGAGGGAAGTCCATGACTTGACAGAGCAGGGCTATTTTGGTAGGAAAAGGGGGACCAACACACTATCATTCAGGACCTGGACCTCCAGGATATAGATTTGCCAAAAACAACAAAACTTAAACTTCAAACTTCAGCAAAAAAAAACAGTGGAAGCATAAGTGATATCATATGTGCACATGAGCAAAGCTGGGCACAAAATTAGGTTAGGACACCATGTACAAAGACTATGTGTTGTCATTTGGAGCATATATTTAATTTAATACTTGGATCAAATGAAACTCCAAAGCAGGACATGTGGCTTGAGCCGTACAGAGTTTATCCGTGGTTTTATTTGTACACAGCTGAGCCAACAGGCCAACTGGCAGAGCAAGAGACAGGATGGAGATTTGTTTAATGAGGCCAGAGGAGAGACACAGTGAGACAGAAGGCCCGGATCACAAGCAGACTAAACAGTTCTACATATTTCAGGCAGCAATGTGGCAAACATTCATCTTGATGAAGTCTTGCTGATGAAGACTTTGAACGGTCTGCACAGCAGACTCTGACATCTGATGCTACATGTGGAGGAGGTGGGAAGTAGAGATCTGTCTACTGCAGCAACATTACCTCCAGATGAGTGTTATGTAATTTTAAAGAAAATTGATAAAAGACGATATTAATCTAAACCATATAATCACATATTCTGGGCTCCTAATGACACAGATTCCATCTACCGAGCAAGAAGTTAGTTCTAGAAGCTGTGTGATGCTCTTCATTGAAGCAAAGAACTTGGTTTTACATTATTCATTTACTACATTATTAATTCTGTAAGCTTTTGAGATGCAGTCTGGTATTTATTTAAATGCAAACAAAGCACACTATGAAAAAGTCTATTCATTTCTGGTCCTGTATACACTGAGGGAACAAGACTTTCTTGAAAATGTTTAGAGGTTTTATAAAAAGGAAATTGTGATGTACTTTTAGATCATTATCTAACTATTTTCAAAGGATTGTTTGGTTTCTTAAATACCGTATTAAATAATTAATGAATTAAGTAGCTGGACCAGTGTTGTGTTTATATGTGCAGACAGTTTGTTCCATTTTTTGATTGAAACTATAAAAAATAACTTTCTTGTTCTTTGAGATAATAGACCGTGCTTCAGCACAGAGATTCCCAAATAGCTTTTAGCTGAAATGTTGGTAAACAGAAGATAACAGCAGAAAGATGATGCATTTTTCCTGTTCTATGTCAGGTCTTAATCCAAAAGACAAGACTTTTTGATGCACCTTCTTTTATATCTGACACTTACTGCTTTGTCCACAACATTTCTGATATAATCATTATTTTAAGCACTCATTATATAACATTTTATCCTGAACTGTATTGAAAGATTATAAAATGAGTTCTGACTACTTGGGAGCCAAAACAGAAATAAATTAGGTGTGATATTAAGGTTTTACACTGTATAGTATTTTTAAAATAGCTATGCCATTTGTAGCAATGGTTTTGTCATTAATGAATTTGTCTTTTGGACCATGGCTATACTTTTATAGAAAGTATAATATCGCAAAACAACGTTAATATTGCAAAACAATATTAATATCAAATGAAGAAAAATGAGAAAAAAAATTAACATGTATTATTTTTTTATATGTAACACACAGTCATAGCAATCTAAAGAAAATCAATTGTTTTTGTAGTCTCATTCCTATAAATATCCATGAATACACAATACCCTCTGGCCTACAGCGTAAGCTCCTCTTTAATATATTGGATCTATTTGATGAAAAGCTAAAACATTTTAGAGGTATTATTTTCTTCTGTGACATACAAAATTAAAAGCAACAAAAGCAGGGAAGATACATTTATGACCTGCTCAACTTTGCATGACACTAGCTAATAATATAATAATCTGTCTCATGTCAGATTTATTGCAGTTCATGCATAAGCTTCACAGACATAGGCTTTTTGGTCCTCTGGTTCAGCTGCATTAACCTCAGGATTAACCTTCTGGAAATGAAACAGCATAGCTCTTGTCCTTATGTTGTTTAGTCATAAAGGAGATTTTAACAGAGTATGATTAAATGGTAAAAGTGCTCCTGGAGATGCTTAACCAAGGTTAATGTATGGGTTAATGCAGTGGGAACACACAATGGGATAACAATCTGACCAGATTAAACATTTCCATATCTAGACATGCCTAAATATAGGATTCACCGTGAAACAAATGTTAAAGAAGTAACTATAATGGGAATAATGTTGGTGTTTGTCATTATCATTTTTTAATTTAATTTGAAATTCAATTTAAAAATATTTAAAAAAAAATTTTTCAAAGAAAAATCCATGAAAAAGTGAAACCCAACACTTGTGGTGCAGCCAAATATTCGGTTCTTTTATATTTAAATTTGACCCTCATATTTTACTTATTTCATAAGCTGTTTATGGTTTCAAAATGGAGCCCATCACAATCTTGATTCATTTTGTGTGTGTGGCGAACAGCTGAGGCTTCAATCCATGCAGACAAAGAAGACTTAAAGCCAGAAACACGAGGCAACAGAGCTTTTCACTAAACCTGCAATTTGAAATGTAGTACCTAATCCCTAAGGATGCAACAAAAAATACTTCCCAGGATGGTTAAACCTGCAACACAAAACCCTTTTTTAGCTGCATGCTTCCACTGGTATTTTGATAATTTATTATTGGTGATATATGTATTTGGTTGAAAGTCCTTTTTTTTCCCTTTTCAAGCCTTCATTCTTTTGATTAGCCCTCTGTCAAACTCCTCTGGTGATTAGCTGAGATTCTTCTGGTCCCTCTCTTTCAGACTATGCTACTTCACCAAATGATATGAACCTCTGAGGTCCATCTTAATATTTTATTAGAGAACAACCGATATGTTCATCAGGGAAGATAAGTGGGGTCAAGTTAAACCTCCTGTGCTGCATTTTGGCTGCCTGGGAAGAGATTTACAAAACTTAATCCTTAACTAATCTTGAAAACAAATCTAAGTGAAAAGAGCAACACTGAAAGTCTTCAAAGCTTTACACAAAAGATTACACAAGTTTAGTGACACAATTTAGGGTTATTCTCCCCCATACTTCTCCTTCAGTCTGTGTTAGAAATGACTCTCTCACAACCTCTATGGAGTGGTTTAAAGTTTTTTAAGCTTTAAACTTAAAAACTTGTAATGCTTTAGTTCTGAAGAGACTAAAGCATCACAATCAGAAAGCTTTTTCCTTCTTTCTGTCTTTTTTTGCCTTTGTGGTGTTCGGCATGTGTTGTTGACCAAGAAAACGTTTAAGAGACAAGTTAAGTCTCTCAGCCACATAGTGTTTGAAACAAGAGCATCTTACTGAGAAATTAATTCACATCCTGCTGTGATGCTGATGATAGGGAAGTAGGGGAACAGTAAATACAAAAGCCTCAAGTTCAAGGAGAAAAGAGATTATGGCAGAAGACAAGTGAAAAGAAGTCTGCTTGAAGCAAAACAACACAATAGAAAAATATGCATTTTATTTTGACAAAGAACTTGGCAAATTTTAAGAGATTTGAAGAAAGAAAACATGTATGCTTTAAAGACATTTTTAAACCAAAGGTGCTCTAGTGAAATTAGATCAATATGTGGTAGAAGAGTAACTCTGCATATTACTATCAACATGGTGGGGATGGTTTACATCACTATAAAAAGATTATTAGGTCAGAATTGATGGGAAGACCACTTAAAACGCAGACGTCTGCTCTCCGATGTTAATTATAGGACAAGTATAGAACAGTAAACGCTTTTAGTCAGTTGTCATTGCATATTATGAGATGATTCTATGGAGAAATTAAAACAGCTTACGACTTCAATCAAATATTATTTGATGATCTTTGAAGCCACAATGTTCACTCTCGAATCTAAGTTCAGAAAAGCATGAACTTCGACTTGAGACTAAGTATAAGCAGCTTTTCTGACAAGTATCAGCCTGAAGAATTAAGGAAAGAGGACTTTCAGAAAATGTAATCTTTCTGGCAATTTTTCCAACTCCACTGTTTGGTGAAGCTGGTCTGGAAAGATGTCAAAAACCATTAAGAAGACCTTGGAGATTTATTGCAGAGGCCAAAGAAACCAATCTGCAGAAGATAAACTGAGAAAGTGAAATACCAAAGGAAAGCCGCAGCACAGGTCTGTGTTATTTTCTCAGTGGTTCAGAACCAAGAACATTTTATATATGGTTTGAAGAAGAAAGTTTTTCAATTCTTTCAAAACTCTGAATATTTTTTTAGTTCTAAAAAGCTTGGGGCTGACATTGGAAGACTCAAAAGAACATTAGCACCTGAAAATATGAATTAAACACTTAAAGCTCATGGTTAATTAGTTGAATTTGTACTTCTGCCTATCTCTGACAACATACTGCAGCTTCTTGCTGCTTTATGAGGTTCTGTCATATCAAGCATTACAGTGTTTGGAGAAAGCTAATTATTGCATTTTCCATTCTCAGTTTAGTTGTTTCATTTTCCCCAAAACAGTCTTTGCAAGTAGCTCCTCGTTTAAGCCAGTTTTCATTCCACTGAAATTTATTGCTAAGTTTATATAGTGGTGGCATTTACTGACATTATATTACAGTATTCTTAAGCTTAAAACAAAAAAACAAGTAATTCTGAAAACGCATAATTTCAATATCCAAAATTTAAGGTTGTTGTGGTTTTTAATGTCTGTGATTTTAGTGAAGTAAATACAGCAAAATTGTTCAATTACCTTTCTTCAACTTCATAACATTTTAAAATGTATTGAAGATTATTTGAGGTTTTGGAGATGTGGACAAATCTACTACACTTTTTTGATAAATCTGGACTCCTTATAAGCTCTCCAAGACACGGATATTCAAAACAGACTTTGAAAAAAAGTCCAACCTACACCAATAATACGTGGTTCACTTTGCTTTTTTGTTTGAATTGGAGAGCACCTTTTGGAAAATGTAATCAAAGAGGCTTCAGTGAGTGAAAATGGATAAGCTTCACAAATTCTAAAAGCATTTTGACTTGTTAAAAATTATGTAAAAAGAAGAAAGAAAAGTGAATCTGATGTGGTTTTGCTCTGCAGAGCATTAAAAAAAAAGGAAACAAAGGCAGGTGAGAATAAACTGAAAATTTAAAACAGCGCTAAGAGGATGCTCCTCTCAGCCTGAGTTCTTCATCAGCATGTAAAACACCACAGTCTTTTCTCACCTTCTTCACCCATTACAATCAATTGACAGCTAAATTTCCCACTGAGCATTGTGGAAAAGCAGCTAATTTGCACAATGTTGCTTAGTTCAAACAAAAACATTCTTATTTGGTCAAACAAACAATTTGGACAGACAAAACAGAGGAGGCATTTTGAAACCCTGGTTTTCTGGGGTCATGATGAGGTAAAACATCAGATGCATCAAAGTGTTTGAGCCAGGTCAGCTTGTTATTTTACTTTTCATTTCTTCCTTCCTCTCTTTGAGGAAATGTTTTCTGGCTCAGAGGGATCAGTTTGACTCTGTCCAAACTCCACTGAGACTGACGCTGGTTCTCAACACTGTGATAAAAATAGTCAGCAAAGAGGGGCATCTCTAGCCATACAGTCAATAATAAAACTTCCCTTTGTGACGTATCTCATAGTTAGGGTTGATGAAGGCTAAGCTATTCCTTGTAGTTAAGCTTGGGCAGGTACCAAAGTAAGCACCTTTGCCTTAACTCTCTACGTGCTTCTTGATAAATTAAACTTTCCAGTAAAACTTAGATACACTGCCTGCCCAAAATAAAAGTCGCCACCAAAAAATGGTCACACTCTCTAATATTTTGTTGGACCGCCTTTAGCTTTGATTACAGGCCGCATTCGCTGTGGCATTGTTTCAATAAGCTTCTGAAGTGTCACAAGATTTATTTCCATTTAGTGTTGCATAAATTTTTCACCAAGATCTTGTATTGATGATGGGAGAGTCTGACCACTGCGCAAAGCCTTCTCCAGCACATCCCAAAGATTCTCAATGGAGTTAAGGTCTGGACTCTGTGGTGGCCAATCCATGTGTGAAAAAGATTTCTCATGCTTTCTGAACTACTCTTTCACAATTTGAGCCCGATGAATCCTGGCATTGTCATCTTGGAATATGCCCGTTCCATTTGGGAAGAAAAAATCCATTGATGGAATAACCTGGTCATTCAGTATATTCAGGTAGTCAGCTGACCTCATTCTTTGGGAAAACACAATGTTGCTGAACCTAGACCTGACCAACTGCAGCAACCCCAGATCATAATACTGCCCCCACAGGCTTGTACAGTAGGCACTAGGCATGATGGGTGCATCACTTCACCTGCCTCTCTTCTTACCCTGATGCGCCCATCACTCTGGAACAGGGTAAATCTGGACTCATCAGACCACATGACCCTCTTCCATTCCTCCAGAGTCCAATCTTTATGCTCCCTACCAAACTGAAGATGCCAATGATTTGACCCTTCTTGAACAGACTAACGTCTTTTCCACGACCACAGGATGTGTCTTTTGCCATGGTTGTTTAAGAAATGAGGAGTTACTCATTGCATCAGCTGGGGTTAAATAACTTGTTGCCAGCTGAAAGATAATCGCCTATGCAGGAATTATCCAAAAGGAGGCTTGTACCCATTTGCTTAGTTAAATCCAGGTGGCGACTTTTATTTTGGCCAGGCAGTGTATTATAAAGACTGATCCCACACAAAGTGATGTATTTCAAGAAATTATTTCTGCCAATTCAAAAGTTAATTTGGTATTGGTAAACTTTGAATAAGTTTGAATAAAGTTTACCAATAGGTGAAGTTAATAAAAGTGCCACTAATATGCACAAGTACCATTCCTTCCTCTGGGAAAATTGTATGTTGCTCTAATTAAAAACAGCTACAATGTCTGTAGTTTGGACTCATTTAACATAGCTGCACCGCCATGTATGCCGTGTTTTTTTATGCTGTGATGTCTAAATGTTACATAATTAGGAACACAAAAGCAAAGAAAGGACAACATGGTGTCATTATGGGGCAGCAGATAAGGCAAAGACAGCATTTATCAGTGTGCAAACAACCAAGAAAATTACAATTATTTGGTGCATATATGATTTCTTGCAATGGCTAATAATGAAAAAAAAAAAAAAAAAAAATCAGTCTTAGAACTATGGTAGAACATCACTACAGACTTTCCCCCAAAACAACTTCCAATACTAGATTGGAGTCAGCAATTTTATTTGTTCCCTTTGTTTTCTTCAGATATTATGGTCTTTATGCTGCCCAATGCAAGAAAAAATTAATATTAAGACAACATTGAACTATAATATATTGAATAAGAACTGCAGAAATGTTAAGGATGTTTCTAGTTTATGCTGCACTTTTTGGGTTGACTTATTTCTAAAAACTTTTAATAAGTAATCCATAACTTGCAACATTGTATATGAGGCATATATTTACATGAATAAACTTAGGCAACTGCAGTCATAGCAATAATTAGAAAGTTTTAAACTGGAGCTGTGTCAGACGAGACTGAATGAGGTCCCAAATTTATCTTGCCACCACACAGTGAGCATGATGGTAAGAAATGTAAAATACATCTCCAAAGCTCATTGTTAGGGAACTGCTGTAAACTGTGACATATTTTGGTCACAAACATCTATTTTTAATACTATTTTCATACTTTTTCTTCATCACATTTCCCCCACTTCAATTGCGCAGCGCTATAGCCGCTAAACCACTAGTAATATAAATCATATGTGAGTATTGAGGGCAGGGGAAGTCTGTCCAACAGGTCAAAAATATTATTGCCATGCAGAATTAACATGCATTGCACATGAAATATAGCTACCTACCAAATATTGGATTTAACCAGTCCTTTGCAATTGTGATATTGCACACATTAATATTGCAAGTGATATAGCTCTTCTCTACAATCAGCTTATGCAAATTATAGTATTTGTCAGTAGTTTGAAAGGCAAAAAGCTTTTTTTCCTGTTCATTCATTACTTACGTAAATGTGTACACTTGCTAAACAATACATGGGGTTTAGAAGGGCTGAGCATTTTGTTAAAATTTGATTAAAATTGAAAAGGCAAGAAATACTCCAGGTTTTTATGGAAAAACAAAACATATATTTTTGTTTTTCCATATCATTTCTGCTCAAAATTGTGACTGAAAATGACTATTTTTTGTGCTTTTCTATTCCTCAAAATTATATTCCTCAAAAGAATGTACAAATGTACAATTTTCTTTCAATAAGAGTCTGCAATTGTTGAGAGTACTGTAATTATTGCTGAGTCCGAATTAAGCGTTTTTATACCTGCGGCCTTTATACCTTTCACCTTACCTTTAAACTCCCATTGTGAACAGATAAAACACTTAATGACCTTTTCTCGGGCAACGGTAGTGAACACTGACTTGCAGTGTTGAGGTGAGCAGCACTGAGGCTGAAAACACTGAACCTCCTGTTCTGTTTGTCTCAGGACATTAATCCAGACTTCTGTCTGGACACATTCACAAGGGCACCGGGGTGAAATCTGTAGGACTCCAGGGAACACAAGGCAACACAACACATGTGCCTGCTTGTGTATACCATGCAACATCTGGGCATATGATTGCCAGAACATGAGTGTGGGAGGTGAATTCTCAAAGAAGAGATACTAATAATACAGAGTTCAAGCAAGCAGAGCAATAATAATGTCATGATAATATCATGTGTGTCTGAGAGAGTGTGTGTAATTTTTAGGACTAAGATCGGTGTACTGCTGGATCTCATTTGATTATTTCTGGATGGCTGATATCTGCAACACAGCGTTCCTCAGCTAATTGCTTACATGACTGGAATGACAAGAAATCGCCACATTGTGTGTGTTTGTGTATGTGTGGGGCTGAAAGTACACAGTGTGCCACATAAGTATGCCAGTTGTATGTGTCTTTTACAAATTGACCAACTTTCATGCACAGAAATACAGCCATCTGTCTGTCTACAAATTATTCCAATTCTTCTGCAGTTTCCAATTCTCCACTTAGTATTTTACTTTAAGATACCTTATCCTACTGTGGGTTTTTCTCGCCTGAAGGTCTGACCTGTTTTCATTCGTAGTGTGCCACATGCTATCGTTTTATACAAGTCAGTGGTGAACTGCAGCCCTGGCTCTAGCAGATTTGACACTAAGAACAAACAGCGTCTGAATAACAGTGGATGAATTCCACATTAGTAGCAAAAAAGGGTAACTAGAAAGGGTCATGGCTGAGAATTATTTAACTCAAACCAAAGTTAGGCATGCATGGAAACCAAAAACCCCGAAAAAATTGTGCGTATTTCATGCATAATTTCCACCTCCACAGTGTATAAATGTGCCCATTTAATGAATCCACAATGTGAATAACATGTTGAAAGGAGAGCAGAAACCTGAAAATGATTCCTCTTCCAAAAACCACCATAAACTTATTCTTATAAAACATATTTAATTTAAACGAATAGTAATTAATGTAATAATATCAGTGATGTCCCAATAGTACTAGATAATTTCAAACTCTTTAAATGTATTACTCTCACAGTCAATTAGGAGTACAACATGTTTGAAAGACTAGATCTGAAACAGAATGAAACATCTTGACAGCTTGTGTTGTAAACCCCACCCAGACTGCCACAGCACGTTTCACAGTACACTGATCATACTTCATAACAGTTCTCTTTAAAGTAGAAATAATGAACATCTGTGGAATGAAAGTGTTTTGTTTTTCCATTACTGATTTGGAGCTTATTATTTCCTGTTAGATAACCAGCCAGTGTGCTTGTCTGGACAAATGAGTGTCACCTACACTGGCAAAAAACTTTTTTTTTCTTTCATTATGTCACAACAGAGCATTTATATAGCCAATCTTTTAACTTCACCTCCATTTCAACCTGCCATGAAAATTGGACAAGTTTGCAGAGCAGCTGGCTGGAGGGATAAATGTGGCTTCTACTACAATTAGCAGCAAAAGAGTTCAAGGTTTATAAAGGGTTGGAAGCAACTGCTAAGTTCTGTGAAGCTGCATGGAGTTATACTGAGTTAGAAAGAAAAGACAAAGTCATAGTGAAAGAAATCATCATTAGCTGCAATACATTAAAATGTCCTATGAATAAATGTATCAATCTTTCACAATATAGTACAATTTTTTCCAAGCCTTGCAAATCTACATTGATTTGTAATGCTTCAGCAATGTAATGTCATCATTTCTGCTCAGCTTTCTTGATGTCCCATCATGCCATTTCATTAGGTTGTGGTCTGAACATTGACTAGGTCAGTACAAAACCTTGGTTGTTTTCTTTATCTGCTAGTACGTTGAAGATCTGTTGCTGTTTTGGGGAACATTTTTCTGCTGATGACCTAGTTTGGGTGAAGCTGAACAAATGGTCTCACACTTGACATCAGAAAACATTATGTAGTTGCTAAAACAGACCAGATCAGTTCCCTACCAACATGTTTGACAGTTGGTATGAGGTGTTTGTCCTGACATGCTGTGTTTGGGTTTCTCTAAACATGCTGCTGTGCGTTATAGTCAAACATCTCAAGTCATCTGTTCCAAAGAAATCTGTTCACAAGTTATGTGGCTTAAGTAACAACGCAGCGATATTGTCATATTAATTTTACAAAGGTAGAACGTTCTCTAGGCAGTGCTTCTGAACAACTTGCTGTTGTTCAGTCTTTTCCTAATTTATGTTTTCCTTTTTGTACTCTATTTGTTCTACTTGTGGTTTTTGTCATCTCATCTCATCCTATTTTTTGTATCTTAATTCAGCTAATTTCAATTGATTTTAACTCTATAATTTAGTTTAGTTAATTTGAGCTCAGCTTACCTGAGTTTTGCTTATTGTACTTAAACCTGGCTAAGCTGTTATCTTACCTTAGTTTATTTTATCTTAGCACAGCTAAGTATATACTAGCGAATTTATACTCATTTATTCAATCTTGTCTCAGTAAAGTTAAGATTATGTTCATTCATTTGGATTATTTCTTTTATCAACTCAAATGTTGTGTCAATAATTTGTGTAATTTAACACAAGTCTAAGAAGTTAGTAGCCCTTTATATTTTGTTTTTCAAACATTGGATAGTTTGAGATCATTACCATTGCAAGGACTTGATGTTTGAATCTGAAAGGTTCATGACTCCGTCGATTATCAGCTCTGAATATCATTGTAATGATATTCAGAGCTAAGATGCTGAAGCAAGACTTTTTTGGGGGGTTTTTTCCACTAGCTTCCGCAATTGTTTTGTCTCTCATCTGGAGTAAGCATCTTCCTTCATGATGTCATCATTCTGCTGCTGCTTTGTATAGATAAAAAATAAGGATCGCAACTTTTGGTAAATATATCTGGTTTTATATGAAAGAAAATTTCAGAATTAGAACAGAACTGACTTTGTTTTCTCTGTAAACAACAATCCATTGTTTGTGTTCTTGTCTCGAACACAACCAAAATAACTTTAGAAATCAATGACATGTTTGGTGTCACTAGATCTTTCCTCTATATAAGTGCACATTATCCCCAGAATGACAAAGTGAGTTAATCCTACTGTAAACTTCATTTGGTTGTGTGCTAGTAAATATTTCATATTCGATAAAGTCCACAAACCAAAATTTGTTTTTGTGTCTGAACAATGTACCAGATAGTCTGTGAGCATTATACTGTCACTGGCTTGGTTCTTTTGGTCTCTGCTCCGTTCAACCAAAATGTTGTATACATAGTTTTCACTGTTCAGAGACATTGGAAAAATACCTAACTTGAAGCTATTTGAAGCAAGTTGATCTTTTTAATCCATTTAGACATTTAGAAAACTTATCCTTAAATAGCTTGGTACTTTGAAACAAAACAAAACAAAGATTTAAAGGAGAATTATGTTTGCTTAACATTTGAATAGGGATTCTTGTAAGAGTCTATGAAGTAGTGTGGTCAAGAATCAGCAAGGTGAACAAAAAACATAATCAGCCACCAGTTCCAGATTCTTCTGATGACTTTTGTTACGTTTGACTCTGACATCCCTCCTGAGCTTCAAAGAACTCACTGTTTTTACAGCCAATTGGCAACACACCTGCACTTGAGTGGACCAAGCCACAATTACACAGGTAATAAAGGAAAATCTAAACAGAGAAACAAGAAAAAAAATATTAATCTAATTTACAAACTCATATACATAATTAAATAGTCTGCAAAATAATCCATGTAATACAAGATAACTCAAAAAGTTACTTTAAAGAAAAACAAAGGTATACTCCAAGAAAAACCCTCTAATTGGTAGAACCCAACAAGGTACTCAATGACATCATGAATATAAACAATATAACAAAATAATCAAGTTCAGCCAATAGTCCAGAACTAGTGGCTTTAACCTAAACATATAAGTAGATGGAAACTGTAACGTAATGCTAACACAAAAAAATCCAGGAGGGTAAGTGGCTCAAAGTTGCAAACTAATGTTTAAATTCTAACTAAAAACACTACACAAACTACTTCTACAGCGTTATTTTTATGCTATATGAACTTGTGTTGATAACTGTCTTATTATAGGACAGACAATGACTTCTATTTTCCAGAGAACTACCAATGCAGCATGACTTAAAAAATAAAGTTTGCTAAATTCCAAAGTGGGACTTCTATTTTTTTAAGTTTAACAGGCAAATAGTAATGCATTACCTTCATATTGGACTAAGATTGCACCATGTCAGGGTTCAGCAATTGCAGTCCTCAAAGCCCAGGGTTATGCAACTTTTCCCTGATACAGCACACCACAATCAAATGGCTGAATCATTTCCTCAGTCAAGTTTGAAAATCCAATGAGCTGATTAGTTGACTTAATCAAATAATAATTGCCTTATTTGAGACTTATGTCTGTATTACTATGGAGGCAGAACATCTGGGTCCATGTTATACTGTTGCCACTCAACCTGATCATGCCCACACTAGACTGGCAATGCTCCAAGAATCCTAATTTACTGTGATGTTTTTAGCAGCACAACTGCCAAAGAAGTTCTTCCACTGCTCTGGTTGCAACAGCAAACGTCTCGCAAGGAACTGGAATAAACAATCCATGTTTTCCCAAAACAAAAAGAGAAATACAATTTCGTTTTGCTTGTGCTCTTTGCAGTTGATGATGAGGAAGCGTCTTATAAAAGTACACAAACCACACTTTCTGCTACTGCAGAAATACATCCACACCTCTACATTGCATGCTAGTTGGGTTGATGGAGGACCAAGGAAAGTTGTGAGTTCTTCAAACTGCAGTTCAAATGCAAAACACCTTTGAAACAAATGCACTGGATAAACACTTGTCTTGCCAACTATTCCTGCTTAGAAAATTCTCATTTATTAACTATGCAAAATAGTTATGGTCAAAATGACAGTCAGTATACACACACATCTAAAAAAAAATGTATATTGCATAAAAATGCAATATTTTTTGCATCATCTGGAGTGATGATGCAAAAACTTCATTTTATTATACTTTATAAAGATCATGAAATGAAATATTTCAAGCTATTAGTTTTTTTTTAATCAACAGCTTTGGGAACAATATGTAGTTTATGTGTATTTAAGGTTTAAAATGAAAACAATGAGTCCATGTAGATTGAGAGGCACGCTAGATAAAATCTAAGTTAAAATTTTTAATTGCTTGAAAATTAAGTACAAAGCCTCTAATAGCTGACTGAATTAATGTTCAATTTCTGGCTGGTTCATTGATTATGTATTCAAACTTTTCTTACCTTTAATGTTTTACTTTAGGTAACTTTGGTTAGATACAGACGGATCTACTTTTGCCTTTGTTCTTTATAAACCTCCTTTGACACCAAATACTTCACTATATAAGAGTCTCTGCCTGTTCACACACCACACATCTCTTACTGAGGCAACATGAATAATATAGAAGGGAAAGTAGAAAATTTCCTGCCAAGCTGAGCTCCATACCTGGCAGGAAGGAAAAATTACGTCCCTGCAGTGTGGAGTCCCGTGAGACGAGGCAGAGTAAGTTCATATTTACATGAAGCTCAGGAAGAAGAAAATAAACAGGCCTGCATAAACAGATGCAGAGTAATCATGAATGAAACCTCAGAGAAAGTCAATATGTGTGTGAGCACAGGTTTATGTATTGGCTTTCTAAATTTGTGAGTCAGCAAAACAAGGAAAAGCATTGTGTGTAACCAAGAATAAAGGAATGTAAAAAAAAAGTAAAAGAAGGGGTAAACAAATACTGCTTTTTTGCTGCATATCAGGATTTGAGCTTAGGTTGCTTTGTCTCTGTTGCTTAATTGCTAATCACAGTAGTGCCAACCACACAGGCCACAGCTTTATTTTTGGCGAAAGGCTTTTGTTTGATATTCCCGCTAGGACTCCATGATGGAAAGTTCAAAGAATTCTAGACTTTAAACACATTTTGGTTTACCACATCAAACTCCACCAAAATGATTGGTTAATAACAGCAGGTGCTGGAAATAAAATGTAATTTAATGTCTAAGAGTTTTGATAAAAATAATAATAAGGAAAATAAAGAGGAAGAAGGCAGAAATGTGACTGTGCATCACAAGGATTTAAAATATTTACGATCTTGTATGTTTAAGAAGCCATGGATATGAAACAAAAGTTCAAAATTACTTAAAAAAATTTGAGTTGATATTTCAGTTGATCCTAGAAAAAACAATATACATTTGCTGAACACCCTTGCTGCTAATATATGATTTTAAAGTAAAATATTCCAAGCACATTTTAAGCTATATATTTAAAGTCAGTTGCAAACAGTTAGAGCAGCTTCAAAGTTTCTCAGGATATTCACCCCAGCGTCAGAATACAGTATATAACACTCCTCAAAGTTGCATAACACCCAAGGGAGCTTCCTCCCAGAGTCTATGGGCTCCAGTTTTTATGTTAAATACATGAAAATGCAATTAGGAAATGATTGAGTCCCTTACATTTGACTGAAGTCAAATGTAAGGTTATCTGTCTACAAGCTGATGCTTGAAATGATCTCAAGTAGCAAATCTCCTGGAAAATGACTAAGATTAGGTTTGTTTGTAACCGTTACTGCTGCTTACTGTAGTTTTGCAAAGTCATTTTACTTTCCTTCAGGAATACCAGAGATCATAATCTCCCTTAATCCCAATACCAGAGATCATAATCTCCCTTAATCCCACAAATTGGAAACTACATGAGAGCTGCTTAAAAATCTACTAAGTAAATAAAGCATACTAACTTGAGAATTTATCACACTTTTGAATCCATTTCAGAAAATGTCAGCACATTGAAAGGCTCATCGAAAAAGGGAACGCATTCAACTTTGGCTCTACAGACAAGCACCTTAAATAGCAGCCCAACCTTATTAATAGCTGGTGTCATGAGGTAAAGTAAAGTCAATATTATACCCAGTAATATGAATATGTATTAGAAACTGCAGAATACATTGGCAAAGTCCCACAATTCATTAAAAAACTTTGATTTTGTGGTTCTGAGTACACACAGGCAAAAGTGCTGCGTTAGGGGTGACATGCTTCATAAGCAAACATATTCTTACATCTTTTATTCTTACATTACATCTCTGAATGATTTACAATGTTGCATGATTTAGAATATTAAACCACTGTGGCAACAGATGCGCCAAGTTGAACCAAGGATGTTGGACACAGACATGCACATGTGGCTGTGGTAAACCACTTACAGGCTGTTTATGCAGACTTTATAGTGTGTGTGTATGCATGTGTGGGCCAGATGCATCCATCTTGTTTATAGTAATTGTTGTTTTCATCTTAGTGAAGCTGCATTTTCTTCTTCTAAAAAAAAAGACAGAGGGAAAGATGGAGAGAGGAACAAAGAAAAGGGAGACTGGGGTGACGCAGTGGTGAAGACAGCGGCCCACACAACGAGTCAATTCAATTAGGAAGTGAAAATCCTTCCTGACCACTTTAATGTGGTTACTGATTGAGGACAACTCTTTTGATGATCAATCCACATGTTTAGGATGCACTGTTGCCACCAGACCCAACTATGGTGGACAATGACATAAAGGTTTGAAAGTAATTTGAATTCGCAGGATCAGGATTTAATATTGAAGACCAGACTGTTCCAGAAACCACAACAGAGGCTACTGAAGTTTGGCCAGAGCTTTCAGGGAAGGTCAAGTTGACCAGAAGGTCTTCTTGTACACCATACATAGGATGTTAATAGAGGTCAAAACAGTGTGTTGAGGTCCACAAACACTTGCAAGGTGATAAAATACAGCACATGCCACCACAAAGATAAATTGCTGACAATTTTATTTGAAATTCAAAATCATATTCTTTTGTGTCTGCTGGGATTGAGTAGTGTTGGACCACAGATATGTCTAAAACTGGCAGGGCTTGCAAAAACTGGAATAACGAACTCCTGTTTTATATGATTCTTTGCTCGAACTCAAAACTAAAACAAAATCTCTATTTCAGTTTTTAGATTTTTTATTAGCAAAGAGTGTAATATTAAGAGTAATGTGTCTGAAGTCGGTGTCTACCCAAGTCTGTCTTGGCAGAAAAAAGTCGACATCCAAAATTGCACACAAAATTTGGATGAGTGCAAGACTTCTGGACATCATCTAGCAAATCCTCTGCCTGTCTAACAATAGGACCCTACTGTTTAATGTACCTAAAACATTTTGGGTACATTAAAATGAATTTGTGTTTTTCTTTATTCAATAGATGTTGGATAATAACAATCATGGTAAGAAAGGATTTTGAAGTCTAATTGATATGTACTCCAAATTCTACAATAATCTGAACCCAACCTAAAGTATAACACACAAACACACAGAAGCATGCACATACAGACACTGTGCTTTTGAAAAAAAAAAAGTATATATAAAGCAAGAAAGTTTGTTAAAACTAAGCACACTCCAAAAAGTAGAGATGCAAAAAATACCTACAGTTAAATGAGGGGAAAAATGTATTTTATCATGTCTATGAAACTGGCATCAACTGGCTAAAAAGACAAAATTCAAATGATCACATTTATTCTAACATTGGCAGGATGATTTATAACCTAAACCTTCATAATATGCTGCAATTTTGCCCGAATCACATTGGTGATTTGAACAAAATTGATGATCATCAGTTCTGCAGCGTCAGTGTGCTAGTTATTTCTATCTCCCCACTTCAGTAAAATTGTCTCCCTCAGTAAGTTGGTGTGTCATACTGAGTTGAAGACTTAAGTTTTTGTTAATTTTATTTTACAAATTAAAACAGCCTGCCATAATAGACTCATAAAATTATTTTCCCATAAACACAAGTGGTAATAACACCAAACATGGGTAGCCTATAAAAATGAAAAACACACCACAGAACATCTCCTCCAGGGTTCACTGAATGTTTGAACAGCAGCTAAAACGCACAGTGGAGCAGTAGAAACAGCTGGAAACACAGACACACACACACGCACACACACGCACACACACACCTATTAAACACAAACACAATTTAACCTGAGAACAACAGGGTGCACGAAAAGGCTAAGTAAAGAAAACATGTAGTGACTGGCTTACCACAAAGCAAGGATTTTTCAGATATGAAAAAGAAACACTACAGCAATAAATGCCGTAACCCATGTGACCTTATGACATCATTTGATTTATGTAATGGGAATAGATTCGAGACTACTTGCAAATGGAAGTGATTTGCACACAAAATACAGCTACTGCAGCAAAACCATAAAACCTCTGCTGATATGAATGTTTTCTCCTGGAAACAGTTTCCAAAATTTTTACAAAATAGAAATGTATGTTCTATTAAGCATTCAGCCTCCAAGTTAGGACTTTGTAAAACCATTTTTCACTGGATTTATAGCAGCAGGTTTCTTGGGATAGGTCTCTTCAATCTGTGCATACAAGGGGATTGACGTTTATGCCAATTCTTTTAAGCAAGTCAAGCTTCACCTCAGTCGAACTAGGTGGAGAGCAACTGTAAGCAGCAATTTTCTCAATTAGATTTAGGTCTGGACTCATGCAGTGATGTAAGTCCACGGGCCAATCAACAAATGCAGTCTGGTGCCAATCAAATCACTTGCATGTAATACCCAGGTTGGCCTAGCTCTTGCTATTGCTGAGGTGGTTCCAGAAATCAGGAAAAAAAAAAAAAAAACAGTGGTGTATTTGCAAATGGAGACGAATCCGAACAGGGCTGACTGTGGAAACCGGTTACAGCCAAGCCGTGGAGAAGGGGCTTAATCAAAGCTTTCTTTGTTCAACTTGTGAGTTTTGATGGGCAGTTTGCAGTTATGCAATGCAGTCTTAATTTTTAAAATTATGACATTAACATTGCTCCATGGCATATTGAGAGCTGAGGATGATTTATAACCTAAACCTTTTGTTTTTACTGAGATTAAAGAACTGGTATCTGAAATCTTTTTACTAATTAGATTACTTTAGAACATAATATGCTGCAACAGATTTCATTCAGTTGTATCAGACTAAAAATAGTTGAACTGAATGTCACATTTTTTTATATTTCACTGCAAAATATTTTGAACCATGCAATGTATCACTTTCCTCCCACTCCATAAACATGTTGCTACTGTTGGTCTCACACAAAAAGGCATAATTAAAAACACTCAGGCTTCTGGTTGTAATGCGACTAAATTAGGAAACCTTTAGAGGATATGAATATATTACCAGACATTGTATTTCAATGGGATTTTATGCAATGGAGAAACGCAAAGCTCAGCCAAGATAGTCCACTTCCGCTTCAAATAAATCAAAAAAGTGAGTGACTGCATTCACTGACAGGTCTTTTGATGAGAGATTATCACTGGCGGACATGTTAACCTCCGTCAAACATTATGTTGGATTTATTATTTTTATTCTGAGAGTTTACAGTTTTGGGACAAACATATAAAAAAGGCTAGCCACAGATGAGAAGGTTCTGACTGACATGATTGCTTTTTTCTAACCTTCTTGGGACTAAAATGATCAATAAAGTGAGTCCAGCAACTCTTTTCTCATAACGTGCAAAAAAATAAGACCTTTACTTCTTAAAGAATGAACAACCGCATCACAATAGTAGTAAAAGATGACTGAAGAACTTCATGGAGAACATTGAAAGGTGTATCTTCAGCAGCAAAGACAGTTCAGCTATTGGTTGGAGCATGCTGTTGCGATATCTTCCAGTGAAGGAGGTTCATTTCAGGCAGATGATTATCTGAATACATACTGCAGTACCATTTAAAGAGCTATGACAACATTCACACTTATAGCTCTTAAAATGGCGCTAGAGTCTGCAACAAGCTATGTTAAAGTTCCACCGCTAAAACTTGTCAGCATCTTTTGTTTATTGACAAACTAAACAGAAATAATCTAGGAATAGAAAAAATATCAAGAGCAGGAATGCATAAATTTTAAAGTTGTTTGCTTCTTATCTGGTCTAAATAAAACAAGTATCACCTTGTATCATGTGTCATCAATGTTTTGTTAAAAAAAAAAAAAAAGAAAGAAAAAGAAAAACAAAACTTCAGCCAGTATTGGTGGTGATGTATGTTTATAATCATATTTTAAAAGTAATGAACATGTGTTTTGATGAGGCTGTTAATGGATTAAATGTGTCTTTAAGTTATTTTAAGTAGGTACTTAAGTAGGTATTCTTTTCTCTGAGCCAATACTTCTTTATTTAAATAGTTTTTTATTGTTCTGATAGAAATGTAATGACTTTATTAGTTGCAAGCAAAAAATCATCATAATTAACACCAATATACAACCCATATAATTAATCTATATGTGTTTAACATAGTGCATTGAGTTACTGAATTTTCAATGATATTCTAATGTAAAAATTATGAAACTGTATATTTGACACTATAGAAAATATTAACAGTATTTTTCGTGAAAACAATTTGTTTTTAAAATTTAAAAAGTGTTTGTTGTACTGTCAGCCCACTCCAAAAAAAGGGTGATTCATTTGACACCAACATTGTCATGAACAAACTTCCTATTAGGACATTCATGCTCAAAAATATTGTATCTATGTGACCGTAACAGATATATACTTTTTATAATAAGTGTTTGTGGTTGTTGTAAACCTGGAAAATAAACCTTGACGTTGTATACTCTAAAAGAAGATTTTCATGAACAAAAATGTGACAAAATGAGTTCTCCAATGTGTGTGTGTGTACATTTGTGTGTACGAGTGTGTTCCTTGGTGTCTTGCAGCCTCAAAAGCCCCCCAGGGAGACAAACCGTGTTGAATAGTGATGTAATTAGAACCAAGTATCTTGCCAGTGGAGCCACAAGTGCACCAGAGGGGTCCAGGGAGATTTAAGTGGACAAAGTGGACAGAGGAGGGACAGTAAAAAGATTGCCTTCCATTGCTTGAAACCACTCTTAATCTCTTTGGCATCCTTCTCAATTTTCCTGTTTTATCGCCCTCTCAATTGAAATCAAGCTGCAAGCTGCATGTCCTGTATATGTCTTGCTTTTTTACCTTTTGCTATTATCATAAATCACAATATAAAATATTTTCAGTGTTTTTCATCCATCTTATGTGACAGCTTCATCCATTCTGCTAAAATTAATCAGTTAGCATGATTTATGGCGCCTTTATCCAAATTAATTTATACATCTTATGGTGATTTTCTTAGTAAAAAGTGTATAGTGGACAACAACATGGTTTAATTTGAGAAATTGTAAGCACAACAACATATTGACACCATAAAATGTGGTCATTGTCCTCTATGTAGTCTAAACAAATTGTTATATATTGATGAATCTCTCATAACTGCTGCAACAGTCTGCCCTGAATCCGTTTCTTTAAATAACTATAAATGTATGACAGGCTAATAAATGCCCTGGCAGAATATGTTCAAACTAACTGATGTCGAATATTAATGGTGACAAATTTTGTTTTTTCTCAAATCATTCTCAGAGTGCTTTGCAAGGTTTCTCAGACTCTTAAATCATTCAGACACGTTAAGATGAGAAGGATCTTCACCTCGACTATGATTTTCTTCAAAACGATTGATTTTAAACTTCTGGCAAATTTTACATTTTCTGCCCTCTTACTTTGAACAGCCTGTTCAAAGTAAGAGGGTTCAGAGTAGAACTGCATCGACCAGTAAATTGAGCAGTTTTCATTTCGGCTCAGCTTCCTCTTTTGTCTGTCAGTCTTCCGTCACCTCAACCAAGACCCCAAGAGATGATATTACACATTCAGTAATACCTAAGAACTATCTATTAATAGAAGTAATATACTGCAGTCAGGTTTTCAGGAAAATACACTCCCTGTTCTGAAATGTCCCGAAGCCATGCACAACCCTATATTTTAAACTGTGGGCGCTGTTAGCATAACTAAATTAACTTCCTACTTGAAATTGCATATTCTAGGAAACATCTTGTGAAAAAAATTATTTTCAAATTAATTATTTATTTAAAATAATTGACAAAGATCCTCAACAAGTGGATTGATTGTAAAATTTTAATTAAACATCCTAAATCGAAACCTGGAGTCTGATAAAATGAATGAAAGGGATACTCAGTGTATAGAAAACAATCGTTCATAATTGGTTTCTTTGTTGCATGTTGATGTATGGCTTTGTATATGTATGTGGCTACAGTATTTATCCATCCATCCATTCATTTTCCGTCACCCTTCTCCCTAACGGGGTCGGGAGTTGCTGGTGCCTATCTCCAGCTGCGTTCCGGGCGAGAGGCGGGGTACAGCCTGGACAGGTCGCCAGTCTGTCGCAGGGCAACACAGAGAGACAAACAACCACACACACTCACACCTAGGAAGAATTTGGGAAGGCCAATTAACCTGACAGTCATGTTTTTGGACTGTGGGAGGAAGCCGGAGAACCCGGAGAGAACCCACGCACGCACCGGGAGAACATGCAAACTCCGTGCAGAAAGACCCCGGGCCGGGAATCGAACCCAGGACCTTCTTGCTGCAAGGCAACAGCGCTACCCACTGCGCCACTGTGCAGCCTACAGTATTTATAATAAGTAAAATATATAAATACATGGTAACATATAAGAATGCTACCAAAAGTGCAACACAATGTCATCTTTTGCATAATGTGAATGGCAAATCATTGCCTAATCTAATGGGTTTTCATACATTTTTGAAACGTTTTATCAAATCACATAAACTTGTCAAATTAACATGGCTGGATATAGCTAAAATTCAAAAGCTAGGTGACATCCGTTAGTGTTAATTCAGATGGATAATTTTAAATTTGATGATTGTGGGTTACAGCAAATTAAAACCTAACATTTAATTATTTCTGTTTTTCTGGACCCTTTTTAACCACACTTTTTCCATCCACTCAACTTTCCATTAATATGCTATTTGAACAGCCAGCATTTTTTTTCTTCTTTTTTGCTCTTTTGTGACTTGTCTGCTGCACAATTTTAACTTAAGTCTTAGTACTAAGCAAAAGTTATCATAATAAACAGACAAAAATGTGAATGCTTTGCGTTTTCTTTTATGAATAAAATTACTTGAATAAAGAACCTTTTAGAAGGCACCAAAGTTAATGAGATGCATCTAGAAATCCTCAGCTTCATTGCTTATGTCATGGTGTGTAAGGCTTGACGGACTCACTTGACAGAACCTTGAGGTTCCCTAGAAATACAGCAGCTAGACAGGCACTGGTCTGGTGTTGCAGAACCAGAGCAACAGCTTGGAGGCAGAGGAGCAGCCACTGGAGAAAACGGAGAGGGAAGAAGAGGAAAAGTAAAGGAGAAGGTGGATCAAACAAAAAGAGATGAAAAATTTAAATAAAGTACAATCCCAATAAGGGATAAGAAAAATAAATGACCGGTAAAATGATGCAAAAAAAGAAAGGTATAACAATGAAGAAATTGTTTTATTTCATTTTTTATTTGTTTTGCAGAGAATAAAGAAACGGCATGAAAATAAAGTGGATCCAATAATGGAAAGCGTCAGAAAAAGGCAGTTAAGAGAAACCAAATGTAGAAACAATAATGTGAGAAAAAATAATAATCAAGAGAAAATAAAATGTAATGATGTAACAAGAAATGGAAAAAAAAGATGCACACAAGATTAAAGGAGTAATTAAGGATGGTTATAACAGAGGGAGGGGCCAGGAGAAAGAAAGGGAGGAGTAGAAAAAGGAAAAACAAGGTTAGTTAACACCAAGAGGATTCATCAGACAGCAGGCAGGAAAGACTTCAGAACGGGTGTGTAAATCTGTGAGTGTCTTAATGATTGTGATATATGGTAAATAATTTCTCAATAACAAAGGGAGAAAAAGCAAACCCAATATGCATAAATATAACTTTCAACTAAATATATTTTTTTCTTTTACCATTGTTTCTCAAAGTTTTCAACCTTAAACCTGAGTGTATGTCGTGAAAGACAGATAATGTTGAATAACCGACTACAGTACACCAATAATATTTTTATATTTTATATCCAATACAATAGATTAAGTACTTATAGTAGTAAAACTAAGATGTAAAGTAGTAAAGTATGAGCTTAATTACCAGCAGTCAAATCTCAAAACGAACTGCAGGAATGACCAGATGATTTGGGTCACATGCTCAGCTTCATATAAACATTCATACATTTGCACAACAAAACCACATTTAACCCCTTATCAGGATCAGTCAGGAGCAGACATTTTCAAGAAATTAATATTAAAGTCAGAGAATATAAAAACAAGTGATATTTTGCATGGACAAGAAGAATGGAGAACAAAGACCAATTGCTAGATGTGTAAAGCTAGTAGAGATATACCCCACAATTGCAGTGAAAAGTATTTCTACAAAGCATAAACTCAAAGGAGCTCAAAGCAAATCCATGTTGCACTTCTCAAATTTTTAACTGTAAGAAAAATTGAAGACTATGTACTATTTGTCTTCATGTGCTATATTAGCTTGGTCTGAAACATAAAATACTGTAACGTCCATTTAAGTAACATTACATTGAAAATTCAACTCATGGGAACATTTACAAGGAAAGGCATTGTACATTGGCAAGAATCTATTTTTTTCACCAGATTCAGTCGATCCCTACTCTGACTTTCACAATTAAATTATCTATCTTTGATAAAACTTTCTGAGCAGTTTGATGCCCACACAGATCTTGCAGAACTAAGTTCAAACTCTGAAACGTTTTCTTTTAAACTCTAAAATGTTGTCTCCAACTAACAGCTACAGTAATGACCTCAGTCTGCTTTTGATTACAGTGTGAAGCAGGCATATGAATATTACTTTCCAAGACATTTGGAATAAATTCTACTGTGACTTCAACAGGTATCAACATATTGAAAAAGTTTGTTTGTGAATATAATGAGGGGATGAGAGAGAAAGAGATGGACCAACAGATTGAAAAATGTGGCAACCTCAAGCTTACTAACTATAATACACCGAGTTGAAAGATAAATCAGGCTGGGATATTGGACAAGAAGAGTCTGTCCGGGCGGGGATGGATGGTTATTTCTTTCCCATTATATCAACATTCAACAGAGATAAATGGAAAAGCACTTTTGATTTCCAGAAATCTTAGATACTTTGGGATTTCTTTGCTGCAGATGAAATAAAAGAAAGGCTCAAGATGAAGCATTTTAAAGCTGAAAATTAAATGCATCAAATTAAAATCCACAACCCTGTTTTTTTTTTTTATTGCATTTTACTGAAATATTTAATGAGAAGTTAGACACTGACATTGACAAACCAAATGAAAAACGGTTTTATGCAGGAAATCTCTCACCTGCTGAGAGCATGGAAACCTGCACAAGACTGACTCGAAAATGAATTTGTCTCACAGAAGTAATGTCTCCATATATGTCCAAGACTGAAATTGCATAATGTAGGCTTACTCCATAATTGTCTTTTCTTGACATAAGATTTGTTTTTAGTGAAGATGCAACTCTCTTTACATTAGCATTGTTAATCCTACAGATGATGGTTCATTTATATAACATTTCAGAAAGGTTGCCTTCTCTCCAGTAACCTTTTTCATATAATACGGCTGCGGTTCACACAGTAATTGTACTTTGCACCCAGTGACACAGGATACTATGGCAACCTGTTACCTATAATCAGCCCACTTCCTCCAGCTTGTTCATCCTATGGCTGCAGGCTGCATTTCTTCAGTCTGAAAACGATGAGCAAGGAGCTGCAGCTGAAGACAACTTGATGAATATTTGTGCAGCCACAACATTCTCATGACTTTCTCTTCTTGTTTAACACACATCAAGCGTTGGTTTATGGGATGACATACTCAAAACCAATTTTCTGACCAAGGCCAGTAAAAACATCATGAAATTAAAAGGTAAATTGGATCATGTAAAACTATCCAAAGCTGCATAATTTGAAAGTAATTATCTGGATTTGGTTTGGCTCAGGTTTAGTTGTTGGGTCCAATGGACTGATTTCAGGTTTAAGCGAGGACAGAAAGTTTGTTTTTTTTCCCCACATTTTGACTTACAACTAATAAAACAGAAAGTGCTGTCTTAACATCGGAATGAGAGCACGTGTTAGCCTGACTTGTATGTTATAGGTTTGCTGTTGAACGTAGCTTCCAGCCACCACTTCCTTTTAGGCTAGTATTGTTTCAGACCTAGTGTACAATTCAACCCAGAATATGTTTAAAAATGCAAAAGAAACAAAGAATAAAAATGTATTTAAGAAATCCAAAGTTGTCAGGCAAGCTTTCAAGCGTGAAAATTATGTGCAGTTATGACTCTTCAAAAACGTGATATGAACATGTGCCTCAAGTCATTTTCACTGCCGAATAATGTTTCTCTAAAAGGAGCTGTAGTGATGCAGCAGCTGCTGTTTGACCAAAAAGCAGGTGTGTTTTAAGACACCATGCACTCTCACACACAGCAGAGTATTTTTAAGCTTTGTCCTTTCTTGTTCCTCAGCTTCTACCTCCAGAATAATAAGCAAATGGAACAATAGGATGAAAAAGGGAATAATATTAGCCATTAATCACATTTATTAATGCCTGAACAAATAAAATAGTTATTTTTACTGCAACCTTTTTGTTTTAGACTGACAAATTACTACCATCATGTTGACTGTCAGTGTGATGTTCCTGTTTGTTTAAAGACTTTCTTAACTTTAAGCAAGTCACAGCAGGACACAAACATTTCAAAAGTTTCAGTTCTCTCTCATTAATCCAAATGACTTTCCCAAAAGCTTTGCAGAGGGTTTAAAGCAAAGATGAGACAGGCCAATGTGTGTCAAATCAGCATTTTCAGATGTTCCTCTGGAAATTAGTCTCATGATATTATGGTCTGTATGCAAATATACATACCAAACTAAAGCACATTGAAATTAATGTACTCTAAAATTGATATTCCAACACAACGAGGTCAAATTTGAAAAGTCAGACAAAAAGTAACTGGTTTAATTGCATGGCACTATACTGGTAATAGATCTTCAGCAAAATGTTTAAAGTTTGTTTAATTAACAAAGAAGTCTTATAAAGGTTCTTATGTAACCTTTACAGTTTCCTCTCCACAGTTAAGCGCTTATTATATTTCTTACATTTTCAAAAGTTAAAAAGGTTTTTTTCTTTTTTTTTTCACCTCCGTCAGACTAAAATAAAAAACAGAACACTTCTTTCCTTTGAGATAAAGGATTGGTTTTGAAATTTATCTGTTTTCTCCAGCATAAAAGCTCTTTTGACAAACTAATTATAAGGCTGAATGATTTGCTTTGTTCAAGCATCTGTCTGGAGTCCATGTTTTATTGATTAATGACCTAAAACATCTGTAGTGACAATTACAAAGTTTAGGATGAATGCATTAAAAGTTACCTTCAAGAAAAAACATTTCTGTGAAGCTTTTCAGTTCTTTGCTGTAATCAGTAATTTAAACAAGAAAAAATAAATCCTCCTTGATTCACCTTGATGTTGAGTTTTACTTTATAAATGGAGAAGGGAAGGGCAGGGATGGCTTTTTAAAGATTGGAAGCTTCACTGAATTATACATGAACATGTTCTAAATTGTGAGAAGGTGAAATCTGTTTTCATCCTTTCAAACAGACAGAAAAACATTTAGAGAAGAGACTTTGACATCTGCTGATATACAAAAAGCATAAAAATGTGATAAACTAGAAACAAATAACTTTATATTTGATTATTTTTTTGTTTTAACTGAATAAGCTCTTGCATAATCTGAGTTTCTTGTACTTCACCACAGTAAACCTCTTGCTTATTACAGATTAATGTCATCATCTCTCAATCTAAACAAGTTTGACACATTTGCCTGTTATTGAAAGTTACACTGTAATCTGCTCCCCGGCACCAATCAAATCCATTTGTCGCGTGAAGAGTAATCCTTCCTTTAATAAAATGAGGTAATGTATTTAGATGAGCTTGTTTCAATTCAATTTAAGCTGCTAAAGTGCTTAATTGATTCTATTTGAATAAACAATTATGATTTAATTTGAGGCAGAGTCAAACAGTGTTGGCTCTATGACTGTCACAAAGGAGAATGAAGTCTTTTCCCTTTTACCAACCCTGCAGATATGCAAAAAGAGAGAAAATTAACTGAATGGTGTGCTTAAAATACAATGCACTGAAAAAAAAAAAAAAAATCACACCAAGTGGCAATTCAATCAAAGGCTTAATTATTAAATGTATGCAGTTTGAGAAAGGATGTTTCTAGTTGCTTGAAGAACTACCGGAGTTCCAAAGGATGAAATGTATTTTCAAATGAATGTTACAAAACAGGTTAATTGCTGACAAAGTTAGAAAACCTCAGATTAAACTGTCTATAAACCAGACAGGTACCGAGTGGCTAAAAAAGGCTGTGGTATCGGTGGTTGCAAAAGCAAAGACTTGGGCTTCAGATAATTTAGAGAAAAACCTTTTGTTGGCTTCAAAGAAGTTCTGGTAAATTGTTGAGTGACTCAGACAGAGAAAGACGAATCCTTCCCAGGATGTGTTTGGGAGTGGGACTGCAGACTCAGGCTGGTCGGTAGAAGGAGCTGTATGAGAATCTCTACAATCTGGTCACCATGTCTGCCAATTTGAGGACTTAGAGGGAAGCAAAGAGATTAAAAAGCTACAAAGTAGTAAGGCATCAAGGATGGACACCTCTCAGCCGCCATTGTTAAGGCATTTGTTAGGTTTATGCAGGGCAAGATGGAGTAGTGTGGGTTTCATTCATCATTTTGAAACAAAGATTGTTTCACAGTTTCTGGCCGTAGATCTATTTTCTCACATATTGGAAAAAAACAAACAAAAAAAAAAAAATACATAAAACATGGAATTTAAAAAGAAAAGTCAAACTCATTTTTGTTTTATTGCAAGACGTAGTTCAGCTACAAATCCTACTCAGCAAAGTCATTTTACTAAAAATCCAGTAAGATGACAAGAAAACTGTAATTCATTTTAAAAACTGTAATTCTTTTTCTTCATCACTCTTCTAATCTTTATGACAATCAACCAGCAGGGAGCGCCCTGAAACGGCAACGTTAAATTTATTCAGCTTGAATGATTAAAATTTATGCTCCAGGTATATTAACTTAAGACCAAGAATATATATTTTTTTTCTTCCCACTTTCTACATTTTCCAAAAGGTTCGAAAAATATAAACTACCTAAAACTGGATCTATCGAAGGAATAGAAAAAACTGAAGAGACAAGGAGATATTGTATAATCATCTCACTCTAAAAACCCTCTGTTTTGTTATTTTTTTAAACTACAGAATCTGTTGCACCATTTGGATTGTGATATGTAATGGTTCCTAATATATTTCACTGCTTTTCCGTTAAACTGAAATGAAGGTGCTAAATGGTAACAGCAAATTTACTGCTGTGGAGATAAAAGGTATAAGATCCAAAATCAAACTCTACTAAAGTCTCTTTAAAGCCTTAGATACGTCCTACATCTTACATTAGTGTATCAAGCTACATTGAAACAGGTTTCTTCCATTTGATCTGAGTGACTGAATTTTTAAAAAAAAGTTATGGGACCTTATCGTTTTTTCAACTATCAAATCCAGAGTGTCACAGAAACAAATGTATGATTGGTATTTTAAAACTAACATACAGTCTGATTCTTCCTGCATCACATCAAAAGCTTTGACGAATAGCTGTGCTTGCTTCATAATTTATATATGTCCTTTGAACTAACAGGGAAAATAATTGTAAAATTCCACTTTCTTTAAAACTGTTGTTGGCTCAGTTTTTTGTGCTTTATGGTTGTGTGTTTAACCATCTCTGTGTTTTACTGCAGAGCAGCTGAAATAAAAACGTCAGCAGCATACCAGCCAGCAAAGTCTGAGTCAAAGGCTTCATCTCCCAGCATGGGGGGAGCTCACACACAGTACATTTTGACTGTCACAAATGATGGAAACTGGTCATTAACTTTGCGTTTTAAAAGACCAAAACATAAATCATTTTACCTGGTATTATTAAAGTAAGTGTAGGAGGTTTAAAAATGAAGTTAAAGGCATTTCTTTTTTAAATATTTACTTTTTCATGCTTAATTTGGATTCCTCCTCTCCAGATGAGTAATATTCATCTGCTTTTTAAATATGTTTGTGCTCCAAGTCTGCGATTATTTATGTCCTTTTTTTTTATCTGCATGAGTAGCATTTTCTTCTCCAGTTCATTCTCTCACTTTTGAAAATCAACCCTCATGTACTTCACCTTACTCATTATTCTAATTTCTCACCTCCACTCTGACCTATTAACTCATCTCCTTCTCACGTCTTCCAAACTGTATTATCACCTTCCTGCTTTCATCTCACTATTTTCTCTTTTCTGCTTTCTCCTTCCATGTTTTTCTCGTTATGTTGTTTCTCCTCATTTGTTCTGAATGTGTTGTTCTCTTTTGTAATTTGTATAATTTTTAAACATTATTTCAAGTGTTTTTGATACTCCATCATCCCTCGTTTTTACCATATTCTCCTCACTTATCCATCTCACATTAAAATGTCCATCTCACTAAAATGACCCTTTCTGCCTTTCATTTTGTCTTTTCTCTTCCTCTTTTGTGTACATTTTATCCATTTCACTATTTGTGTCTCATTTTGTTACCTCCAACAGTGAACAATTGTTTCTCGATAGTGCTTGTTGTCTTGGACTGACTCTTTTCAGATAAATGACTCCAATGAGAGAATGAAAACTCAGGAGACGTTCTGTTACTGTCTGTGACGGAGTGTATAATGAACAGTGTTAAGACGCCATGGAGAATGAAGGTATCATATGTCATTCCTTTACTTTGCCAGCTTAAGTGGCTAATTCATCATAATCAACATACATTTTCACTGTTATGTTTGGAGTACAGCAGGCATATATAATGATTCAATAAATCAGAGGTCATTGTGAAAACTAATTTAAGGATTAGTCTCCTAACATATTAAACAGTGGTTGGATCCAACAATTACCAGAAACAATTTGTTATAAACTGTTTTTCTTGCCTGTAAGCAAACAAGTTTATGAAAAATTGTGTGGTTATTGGTGCCTAACAGCATACAGATTGCTGGTTTGGATCTCAACTAGAGTCCTAGAAAGGATGTGTTATTTATCTAATGTATTTGATATTTCAAACCTTGTAATACAGCGACTATTGAATTTGAATTTAATATGCCGGGAGCTTAGTTTCCTTTAAAAAAAAGAACAATGATTTAAAAAAGTCTCCAAACACAACCGTTTTGTTCTGAATATAAACATCATTTCACAATTTTACAAATGTAATTTCTGACAAAAAGACCAAAATAAAATTAGTTATTTTACCAGTCGTCTAAATCTTCTTATAGCTGCAGTAGGTAACTATTAAAATTACAATTTTTAACCTATTTTTTACATCCTCCCTGTTGTCCTCACTCAAGAGGGGCCTAAAACCCAATCTGGGCCACTCTGACATACCCTTTGCATTTTAAAAGCTCCAACTCTCACAGCTCAGTGACTGCACTGTAATGGACCATGTGGGAAAGGCTTACATAAAAAAAAAGGATCCAATCCATAAAACTCTTCAGTAGAATGGATGTCTGACTGAGTCTGTAGAGAAAATAGTTATGTTTTGGTCTGCTTTCGTGACTGCCCCAGGCAATCTCCTCAACCTGAGATTCTACATTTCAAAGCAAATGAAATAGTGTCATCATTTTTTATTGCCTTAATGTGTTTTCAGTTGATGAGGAGTGATGTTTGTGCAGGACATCAGAGAGGACAGCGTCGTGACGTGCGGATATGTGTAGAATTGGTAGGTTGGACTTATCCAAGTTTATTTTTCCAGTGCTTCTATTTCTTTTACATTTTTCATGCCTTTTGAATCATGACTCCTTCTGTCAGTTCCCTCAGTTTTTATTTTTGTCGAATCCCTCCAGAGATCTTAAATTCTGCTGCTGATTGACAGTAAACCTGTTCCTTTTAGCAACAGTTTGATTATATGATGTGAATGAAACTTTTCATTATCTGTTTTGCTCATCATTTTACCCATTTGAATTTTCCTTTAATTGCAGACAATTTACTTGTATTTTAAAGTTTTTAACTATGACCCTTGCTTTTCAGCGACTACAACAAACAATAAGCAAACTTTTTTTTTATAAAGCACCTTGTTTTTACAATCCTAATGTGACATAAAACTGGAAAAATCAGACTTTTTAATCCCCTGTGCTATTTGATCTACCCACCATCACATGGTCTTTTCTCTTTTAATCTAAAAACAGTCAGAACCCAGTTAACTAAAGATGTTTTAAAAATGTTCATGAAAGTAGAAGTACAAATAGAGACTCTGACACACCTTTGTCTGCTCTCAGGAGCTTACTAAAGTGCAGCTTCCATCAATCTATTGTGTTCCGCTTATCTAAGATGATTTCACACTGTTATGTCTGTAAGGAAAACACATTACTGCAAACAAATCCTCAATCTGTCGTTTTATCTCCATTCAAACCCTCTTGACCAATCCAGAAGGAAAGAGTAGGTGAGTAAGAAGCTGCTTCATTGTTCCACAGTCAGGACAAAAGCCACAATGCACTTCTTAAACTTGATGTGCATTGAACTTAATACAGCAGAGAAATATTTCCCTGTAAATCATCAACTACTTCTACCTTATAAAACAGAAACCTCTAATTTTTGTACAGAAAGGATCCAGCAAAACCCCAGAAGTTCAACAGTCTGAGGAAGTAGAAAGCTTTCCTAAACCAAAAGTAACACTTACCTACAAGCTGTGATATTCATTATAGGTTTATTAAGCTAAGCATTAAGCAGACGAGGTTCCAAAAGGCTCTGTTAAATGCAACATTTTTAACATGATACCTTTTGGACAACAGGGCTATACTTTGACGGTTTTTGTATTCAACGCAGAACCTCTGACAAGTGGTACACAGACTTTAGGGAGCCCCTATGAGCCATAAAATCATGTGAGCAGAACCTTTCTGAGTGTTTCTGCAGTCTAGTTGTACAGGTTCAGGATCTCATGGGACACCAGCACTTAATAGATGGTTACCAGCACACAGCTCCAATCTTCCTGAGCTGTCAGTGAATTTTAGTGTTCTAGCAAAAAGACAGGAGGAGTATATATATATATATATATATATATATATATATATAATTCCCTTCTCACCCACCGCGGGTGGTTCTTATCCTCTGAGCTCGGGTCCTCTACCAGAGGCCTGGGAGCTTGAGGGTCCTGCGCAGTATCTTGGCTGTGCCAAGGACTGCACATTTCTGGACTGAGATGTCTGATGTTGTTCCTGGGATCTGTTGTAGCCACTTCTCCAGTTTGGGGGTGACTGCCCCGAGTGCCCCGATGACCACAGGCACCACTGTGGTCTTCACCTTCCAGGCCCTCTCCAGTTCCTCCCTGAGGCCCTGGTATTTCTCCAGTTTCTCGTGCTCCTTTTTCCTGATGTTGCAATCGCTTGGTATTGCTACATCTACCTAACGACTTTCCTCTGTTGTTTATCCACTACAACAATGTCTGGTTGGTTCGCCATTACCATTCTGTCTGTCTGGATCTGGAAGTCCCACAGGATCTTAGCTCTGGCATTCTCCACCACCTTTGAGGTGTTTCCCACTGATCTCGGGGTTTCCAGTCCATATTCTGCACAGATGTTTCTGTACACTATGCCTGCCACTTGGTTATGTCGTTCCATGTATGCTTTCCCTGCCAGTATCTTGCACCCTGCTGTTATGTCTCAGGGGCCTCCTTACACAACCTACACCTTGGGTCTTGTCTGGTGTGGTAGATCTGGGCCTCTATTGCTCTGGTGTTTAGGGCCTGTTCCTGGGCGGCCATGATGAGGGCCTCTGTGCTGTCCTTGAGCCCAGCTTTTTCCAGCCATTGGTAGGATTTACTGATATCAGCCACTTGGGTTATTTGCTGGTGGTACATCCCATGTAGGGGCTTGTCCTCCTATGATGGTATCTCTGGCACTTCAACCTCCGTTCCCTGTTGTCTGAGACATTCACTGAGCACATTGTCTGTTGACAGTCTCATTGAGAATGTGAATGCAGCATTGAGAACGATCCCTACCAATACCATAACAGAATAACAGAAACCAATGAGCTGATCTACAACTCAGCATCAGTGATCCTTGAGATACTTAAGAGCAACCATGAGACCCAATACCCACCATGGAAAAGCAAAAAGGATACAATGAAAAGACAAGTACCCAGAAAGTACAGGCAGATGCCCATACCTGAAGCACTCGAAACTGCCAAACAGAGGCTCCAAGCCTTGGCCAGCCACCTAAAGAGATACACAAGGGAGAATGAATCCAGAAGGATTAACCAGCTCTTCTCCACTCAACCAGCTAAGGTGTACTCTCAATGGCAGGGTAATAACAACAGAGCAGACCCACCAAGGCTGGAGACTGAACAATACTGGAAAGGCATATGGGAAAGGGAGGCGTCCCCACAACAGCAATGCACAGTGGTTGATCTCTCTACGAGAGGACCATAGCAACCTCCCTGAGCAAGCCCCGGTAACCATCACTGTGACAGATGTCCAAGAAAAGAGTCTCAGGTATGAAAAACTGGACAGCACCAGGGCCTGACATGATCCATGCCTACTGGCTAAAGAAACTCACTGCCCTCCATGAGCGACTGGCAGGCCAAATGAACCAGCTGCTACAAAGTGGGACTCACCCTGAATGGTTAACTGAAGGGCGGACAATCCTAACTCAGAAGGATCCATCAAAGGGTCCAGTCCCACCCAACTACCGACCAATAACCTGCCTCTCCACAACCTGGAAGCTCATGTCAGGCATCATAGCGGCCAAGATAAGCAAACACATGGATAAGCACATGAGCATGGCACAGAAAGGTATCGGTGTAAATAGCAGAGGAGCCAAACACCAACTCCTCGTAGACCGCACAGTTGCCCGAGACTGCAAAACCCGACACACCAACCTGTGCATGGCTTGGATTGATTACAAGAAAGCCTATGACTCAATGCCGCATACTTGGATCATTGAATGCTTAGAGATGTATAACATCAACAGGCTTCATTGCAAACTCAATGAGGCTGTGGAAAACCACCCTTGAAGCCAAC
This sequence comes from Poeciliopsis turneri, assembly GCA_922788865.1. Classification (NCBI taxonomy): domain Eukaryota; kingdom Metazoa; phylum Chordata; class Actinopteri; order Cyprinodontiformes; family Poeciliidae; genus Poeciliopsis; species Poeciliopsis turneri. Next base: position 2,936,405 of record CAKLNU010000112.1, on the reverse strand, counting down.
TGCAAACCACTTGCACAAGTGTCCATCAAATGTGGCATATACCAAGGAGATGCTCTGTCCCGCTACTGTTCTGCATAGGCCTGAACCCCCTCAGCCAAATTATCAACAAGACTGGCTACGGATACCGACTCAAAAATGGGGCCAACATCAGTCACCTTCTCTACATGGATGACATCAAGCTGTACGCCAAGAGTGAGCGAGACATCGACTCACTGATCCACACCACCAGGATCTACAGCACGGACATTGGGATGTCATTCGGACTAGAGAAGTGTGGTCGGCTGATTACAAAGAGGGGAAGGTGATCCGCACAGAAGGGGTCTCACTCCCAGAAGGAACAATAGCAGACATAGAGGACAGTTACAAGTACCTAGGTATACCACAAGCAAATGGCAACCTCGATGAGGCCACAAGGAAAGGAGCCACAGCTAAATACCTCCAACGAATAAGGCAAGTCCTGAGAAGCCAGCTCAATGGCAAGAACAAAATCCGTGCGATAAACAGCTATGCCCCTGCCAGTAATCAGATACCCTGCTGGAATAATTAGCTGGCCAAAGGAGGAGATAAAAAGCCACAGATATTAAGACTGAAAGCTACTAACAATGCATGGAGGGTTCCATCCCAAATCCAGCACCCTGAGACTGTACACGAGCCGCAAGGAAGGAGGCAGAGGACTAGTGAGTGTGAGAACCACTGTCCAGGACGAAACAACTAAGATCCATAAATACATCAGGGACAAAGCCTCAAACAGACAATGTGCTCAGTGAATGTCTCAGACAACAGGGAACGGAGGTTGAAGTGCCAGAGATACCCTATCATGGGAGGACAAGCCCCTACATGGGATGTACCACCAGCAAATAACCCGAAGTGGCTGATATCAGTAAATCCTACCAATGGCTGGAAAAAAGCTGGGCTCAAGGACAGCACAGAGGCCCTCATCATGGCCGCCCAGGAACAGGCCCTAAACACCAGAGCAATAGAGGCCCAGATCTACCACACCAGACAAGACCCAAGGTGTAGGTTGTGTAAGGAGGCCCCTGAGACATAACAGCAGGGTGCAAGATACTGGCAGGGAAAGCATACATGGAACGACATAACCAAGTGGCAGGCATAGTGTACAGAAACATCTGTGCAGAATATGGACTGGAAACCCCGAGATCAAAGTGGGAAACACCCCCAAAGGTGGTGGAGAATGCCAGAGCTAAGATCCTGTGGGACTTCCAGATCCAGACAGACAGAATGGTAATGGCGAACCAACCAGACATTGTCATAGTGGATAAACAACAGAGGAAAAGCCGTTGTGGTAGATGTAGCAATACCAAGCGATTGCAACATCAGGAAAAAGGAGCACGAGAAACTGGAGAAATACCAGGGCCTCAGGGAGGAACTGGAGAGGGCCTGGAAGGTGAAGACCACAGTGGTGCCTGTGGTCATCGGGGCCCTCGGGGCAGTCACCCCCAAACTGGAGCAGTGGCTACAACAGATCCCAGGAACAACATCAGACATCTCAGTCCAGAAATGTGCAGTCCTTGGCACAGCCAAGATACTGCGCAGGACCCTCAAGCTCCCAGGCCTCTGGTAGAGGACCCGAGCTCAGAGGATAAGAACCACCCGCGGTGGGTGAGAAGGGATTTTTTTTTATTTTTTTTTTATATATATGTGTGTGTGTGTGTGGGTGTGTGTACACAGATTGATTTGGATTAAATACTTGCATTACAAGGATTAGGAAAATATAAGTGAAGCAGGACCAAGGAATCATTGAAGCCTCTGGGGATTTCCACAAATGCACTGAAGTGTAATGTTTGCAGTCTGGCGACAAGTGAATAGATGATATCACATTGAGTGTTGCCAGGTAACACAGGTAATCCCTGTTGGAAGAAACCATGAATAGAAATTCACAGTAGTTCAATATCTAGCATGTGGAAATATTACATCTCTAAAACTGCAAAAAATCAGTTATTATTTTTGCCTAATCACTTGAGATCAGTGACCAACAGGTTAAACAGAAAGATAAACTTTAAAATCTGAATTTTTAAAGTGGATTAAGTGCATCAGCACAAAAAAAGGCACTATTTGCCTTTAACTCGATGCACTTATGTTGGCATGAAAACTGATGATGCTCATGAATACATTGTATTATGCAGAAAAAATAGTTATGTTGTGATTTCTTCATTTTCTGTTGCATCAAAGCCACTCACTTCACCAGAAAAACCTATGTCACCGTGTTTTCTCTGAAAATAATCAGCAAGTAGGACTTGAAACATATCCAAAAATCTGTATTGCCTGGTAGATTTTGTTGCAACCTGGCTAGGGTTGAGCCATAATGATAGTAACGAAAGCCAAAATCCCTCCTATCAATAGTGTAATAATTGCAATAATGTTAGAATTTTTTTTGAGCCACTTATGATAAGAAAATGTAGTGTTTGCTATCGAAAAGCACTTGAATAGTTGATAACTGAGTAACAAAAGAAGGTCACGTCGACTGTGCTCTTCTTGAATTTCCACACATTCTACTAATTAATCTAATTACCAAATAAATTGAAAAGTTAACTAAATAATATGTATCCACATATAAAATAATACATTTACTTAATAAGACACTGAAAAACATTCTGAATACAGCTTTTGTATAACAGATAATTCTAACACTGGGTCTATCTTAATTCAATACAAACCTCACAATAATATTTAATCTTAAAAGATTGGATATGACTATATTAATCAGAAAATACTATAATAACCACAAAAGGCTTGCTTTGTTTACATGTAGCTTTTCCTTAGAATCTGAGGCCATTTTCATAAATTAACTCCTACAAATAGATGTAATTCAACCAGATGGAGATTATATAATATGCATTACCTTCCCATGCCACAGGATTATGCACTATGTAAATATGACATTCACTGAGACACAAATAATTATTTAATGGTCACAGATTTGAAAAGTACATTATGAAAAAAGTAAAAAAAAAAAAGTATATATATGTATATATAAATATATATATATATATAAATGTTATGTGGATAGAGTACATGATTAAATCCTTGATCATAGGTTACAAATTGCCTTTTTGTTGCTGGTTTTTTAAATCTACACTTGAAATGTGTGATTAATCCTTGTCAGCATAAACAGGATGACGACGACATGAAGAGGCTAAAGTGACACACTGCCATTCGTGATCAAAGATACAATCTTATTGAGACATGAAGGCACATGGAAAAACACTTAACTGGCAACTGTGGAGTATCCTGAACATAACGTCCTTATCAGCGTGAAACATGAGCTCCAAGTAATAGGTTTAGAGAATAATGATACTTGGATCATTTAGACCCATAGGGACTAGTAGGATAAGTACTGATGGAATAAAAGTCATCTCCATAATACCTGAAAAGAAGTTAGTTTGTTCTCACAGCAGATGCTCATATTTGCAAATTGTATTATCCTGATGAGAAGTAACACGTTTTTAAGATCAGATAACAAACTAATGTCTTTTAGTAAAGACTACCAAACAAAGACGTATAGTAGAAATATGATAATAAATTATAAATTCAACTGTAAGAAACAAATAGTTCCACTGACAACATAGGACGTAAAAATTTGCTTTGCTTTTGTCAGTGCTGATTAGTGTTAATGAATGTTATGCAAGTGTTATGCTTTCTGTACAAAAATATATATGGCCTACTGTAGTCATAAAAGACAGCTTTAAATTACTAGATGTGCTGTAACTCGACAACTCAACCTTTTAATTCAATATTTAAACATTAGGAAGTTTCTCATAATTTTCAATCTGTTTCTTCTTCAAAAGCATGATTGTTTTAAACTGTTAAATGACATTCCAACAACAGTTTTCTTTATGTTTTGAAATGATAAAAATAATTGGATATATGTGTTTCATGATGTAAAGCTTCCAAAATATGCATATCTTAAAGTTTACACATGAAATCAATTTTAATATAAACCATCTGTTGCTTGATGCCACAGAACTCCAATCACAAAATAAAATGGTTTACAAAACTTACTTGAGTACATGTGTTGAACCGTTGATCTGCGTGGCTGTGCAGGTCGTGCCCGTTGCCATGATGGATGACCTGCGATACCTCTTCCTCCCGCAACACAGGATGATGAGGAAGGCACGGCGGAAGGATTTGTTGAGGAAGGCGTAGAGAATGGGATTGAGCATGGAGTTTATGTAACCCAGCCACAGGCAGGCGGTCCACAGCTGTTCGGGCACTGTATAGCCTATAAATGGGTCCACCACATTGGTGACAAAGAACGGTGCCCAACAGAGGCAGAAACATCCCATAATGATGCATAGAGTCTTTGCTGCTTTTGTTTCTGTTCGCATACGGTGGTTGCGTTGATGGTCAGCAGACTCTGATGTTCCACCCACTCCTGGGTTTGCACCAGAGGTGCCAGGAGTGCAGGCTCCAGCACCGCCTGCCCGCTGTAGCATGCTGATCTGCAGGGCGTGTGCGCGAGCCGTGATGTAGATCCTCTGGTAAGCCAGCACCATGAGGACCAGAGGGATGTAGAAGGCCACCAAAGAGCAGGTGAGGGCGTAAGGCTTGTTGACCATAAAAACACAAGAAGTGGAGTTGCTGCTTCCATTGTGGCGCCTCTCCTCAATCTGGGAAATACAAGGATAATATGAAAAAAAATCACAAAACACAAAGAACACTTAATTTTAAAATTAGATATTGATAGTTCTGAAGACAAAAATGCTTCGCAAATGTTTACGAGATTCAGAACTGTTTTAAAAACGTCCTTTAATTTTGTAGCCCTTCGTAGAACATGAATTGCAAAAGAAACTAAGAATCAATTCATACTTCTCTCTCAGTATGGATTGCTGAGAGGGGAGATTATACAGTTTGAGTTATTTGTTGATGTTTTGTCACCAGCTATGCTAAACATTGTTCTCTTGCAATTTGTCAGTCAGAAACTTTGCCTTAATATGCCATATATGGCACAGATGAGTTTTTGTCTATCTGAGGAATCTCTGCATGTTGTCCTTTCATGTTGTTTGTGTTATTTGCTTTGTGTTGGTTTTTTGCTTCGTATTTGAACACCAGCATGGATCAACCAAAGAAGAGAAGGTTTTCTCTCGTGTGGGATCATTTTGATCTTAAGGACAACGAAAAATAATTATTCCATTCTCATTCCACTTTATATATATACATTTTTTTTCAGATTATTTTAAAATTATTTTCCATGGGATATTTGAGTTAGTTTACATGGATTAACTTTTATTTATATTGTAGGTGGAAAATGTAGGATTTGCTCCCAGGTTTTTTCTTACTGCAAGTTCCTCCACAATGCTGAGGCATCTCAGACAAAAGAAAGCAGAGTCAGCTGAAGAGAAGAGAGCGTGACCCAATACTGCAGACTATGTTGAGAGATTATGTAAGAGTAATCAAGGATCGATTCGTGTGTAATATTGCCCTTACTTTGTTAAGTAAGGGAAGTTATGTACTGGTTGAATTTTGTTAAATTTGTACATTCCACCTCATTCCATTTCTTTTTATTTGAGCTTGAACCTGAGAATCATTTAAAAAAATGTCTACTTACTTTTGTAACTAAATCTTTTATTTATCTTTTACTTTAATACCTCAAAAGTGGAAAGCATATTTAGTATGAGAACTTGAACTTCTGAACTGTGATTTGCTGTGATATGAGACATCTTTTTAATGGAAATATGAAAATTTCACATTTTCCCCTCCTCATTCACTACAACCCAGCCTCCGCACATCATCATCAATTCAAATAAAATCAGTTTTATTTTAAGTCTGTAGTGCACTCAGCTTAGGAAAAAGAGATGAATAAAAAATAAATCTCCATCCCCAGATGGAAAGTACTTTCTTTTCAGGAAGTGGTCAGTTTAAAAATTTAATTTTAAATATTTTGTTTCTCAGTGTCTGTTAACACTGTTGAGTTTCTTGCTTAAAGGGACACAGCAGTAAGACAATTGAGTTATAAACACGATACAACACAATAACTTGTTCATTGGTCACAGCCATTCAGGATGAACTAACTTCTAAATTAGTAATGGCTTATGGAATTTGAACTGGGAAATTTTCAATTTAATTGACCCCCAACCACCCCACTGGAAACAGCAAAAAAGAAAGAAAGAAAAATCAACTTTATTTAATCCTTCTTAAATGGTTTTATATAGAAATTCAAGGAAAATCTAAATTATCTAAGAATTCTCATATCTTCAATACTTAATTACAACATAACAAGTTCAGTAAAATGTCTGGCAACTGCTAAATTACTGTTGCCTTGTGGTATATCATTACAGAGCCCAAAACCAGACTCAAAACTTGTTGACTTGTCTTGGGATTGAGGGTGAAACCCCTGCTTCTCTGGTCAGTAGATACAAGGAATTCCTGAAAACCACAACAATAACATAGGACAGCACAACCAACTACTCAAATGTTGCAAAGTCTGCCTCTTGTCACCTTAGTCCTGATTTGTTTTGCTGAGTTTCAGATCTCTGGTTGGTGCCAAAAGTGACTGGCTTCACAGAATAATCAAACAGCTCTAATTAGACCCGCAGAGATCTGCTGCCACTGAATGGGGCTAACTTTGGATTGCAGCTGTACTAAACTCATGTTTGTGTGTATTTGAAAAAAGGGAATGAGATATATATGTGTGTGTGTGTGTGTGTGTGTGTGAGTTCTTTAACTACACTTTGGCCAAACTGAGCTGTCCAGTCCCCCCCCTGACGAGCAACTCAGACGTAATTTCTGCTGGCAATAAGGCAGAGAAACTAGAGAGATTTACTTCTGTCTTGGCAACAGTGTGTTGCATTTTTAACACCCAGAACGTGAATTAATTTGTCAGATAACAAGTATTTCAATCATACTTATAAACAAATAAAGCTTAGAAAATTATTTTATTGTGTAGCCAGTGTTACCTGACAAAAAGTATTTTCTGTCTGTCTAACAGATCAGTTCTTGGCTGTTTGGGTTTCGTTTTTTATTGGTGCTTTTTGATAATTTTCTTTTTTTTAATTTTAGGTTATTTCTTTAATTTCATTATCAAACATTGTGGAACATAAAGCTGATCGTTCTCCTTTTTCTGCCTTCATGAATGTTTGTTCTTTGGGAGTTTTTTTCACTCCACTGTCTCTACATACATGCTCAGTATAAAGGATTGCTGTAGTCAGCGACTAAATGCAGATGATTTCCTGCTCATTATGTGCTTCTCCAGAAGTGAATGGTGCAAGTAACTTCATTCAGTGAGAAAGATAGAAACCTTTTAAACTTCTTTTAAGCTAACTGTACTCTACATAAAACCAGATGTAGATTTCAATAAGTTACTTTAAATGCTAACAGATCAGCTTCAATTTTTTAATACTACTACTACTACTAATAATAATAATTTTACAAGATCTGCTTTTAAATACTACTCTCCTTCCAAGAAAATATTTTGATTCTAAAGTGAAAAATGTTTTGGTTCAAACTTTCGGCTTTTCAAATTAAATAACTGAGAAAAAATGTATTGCTAAAACAAAACACTTCATTCAGAAAACATCATTTACATTCTAGTTGAAGAAACACAAACTGACCGCCTGTGTTGCCGGTGTTTCATTTGTTGGCATGTTTATGTTGTTTTCATGGCAACATATGAGGCATTTCTTCAGTCTAGTAAACAAAGATCCATGAAACAACAATTAATCTCATTGTTGCATGTGGAAACTAACCACTTATGCAAACAATGTTCTGAAAGACTTGTATTTGCGATTATTTTTTATAGCTTTGGTTGCCCGCAATTGCTTTGTTGCGGGCAACAAAGCAATTGTTGCCCATATCTCAAATATGTTGAGATGCTCAACATATTTGACAATATATAAAGCACATAACTAAGTAACCTAAAGTCTAAAATAAATTTTTTACCAGCTGTAATTCAAACTCCAGCAACTCACCAGGTGGTCGATACCGATGCTGTTCCAGCCCTGCATGATGGGCAGGAAAGAGATGAAAGTGGGAATAACCCAGCAGCCACCGATCATTAAAGCCACTCGCATGGGCGTCATTTTGTTCCGGTAGACCAGTGGCTGGCAGCAGATAGCGTAGTACCTGCAGAGAGATCATTGGAGGGAGGAAAACTGGATCAGCTCAAATCAAAAGATTTAGCAGGTTTTTCAGTTCATCAGAAGCAGCCAAAAGAAATCAAGCTGCAAATAAACTAACAAATATCAAATTAGGCTTTATCCCAATGACAGCAACCCAGCTTTTTAATCAAAAGTGTTTTGTCCATGGAAAATTCCAGAAGATGCAGTGTGCTGCTCTGATTTTGTTTATTGTTCTATATTTTAAATTACCTCTCTTGGGATGATTAGCAAAACTATGCTGCAGGTGAATTTGAAAAAGCATTCTAACCCAATACTCATGTTGCATTAAATCTTTACACAGAAAAGTTCAAACTGAAAAACAAAACAAACAAACAAACATATTCCACACATTTCATTGAACAACTGTCATGTCTCAACCTACAAGTTTTTGTAATCCTACTGCCCTTTTTAGTTAATATACCTTCTCAATTATTTTGTTTATTTGAGCTGTTTCCAATGCATGTATCCTGCAGATAAAAAAAGTAGAAATCAACAACTTGGTTAGGGAAATAATATTTTCTGGATGAGCCAAAGTTAGATTGCTGTGTTGTTGTAATTTTTTTTACAGGAAAAAAATATATATAACATTTTCTGTGAACCTAAAATTAAACAATCATTGTGTTGGTGTGCAAACAAAATATTTGAGTGTTTACAGCACTTACATTCAAATATATTCATAAAATCGGCAAAACAAGATGAAAATCTCAGAACTGTGTAGTGTTGAAATATTTTGAATTAAAAAGAAACTAGATATGCTTTTTTCTGTTTCATATTGTGGGTAAATGCTCAACAAGGACAGAGGAGATCCTTTAATTATTTAAAATATGTGGATGGAAAGATTTTCTGACTGAATGTAGTTAATGTTTCATCATCTAACTTTCTATGTTATTTCATCACCTGACTGATACAATCTCTGATTTAGGCATTGTGTGTACAATATAACTTCTACCATCTACCCATTTTCTATACTTGTTCAATCCTCCTCCTACTACTGCCTATCCTCGGCAGTCACTGTTTATACCTTGTACAGGTCATCAGTGTATTACAGAAAGACACAGGACAACCATGGCTATAGGGCAGTCAATTACATTCATGTCTTTAGTCTGTTGGAGGAAACCAGAGTACCCACAGAAAACCCACAAAATGGGAAAACTTCACAGAGAAAGGTTCAGAGTATAATTCAAATCCAAACAGCATGTTATCAGTCAATGGTATCCAAATAGCTACACTTTATCTGAACAGGATTAATAAAAATGCAAACATATTAGATAATTGTGTGAAAGAAGGAAAGCGGAAACGAATTGTATGAAGCCATATTAATACTAAATACACAAAATAAAAGAAGTGAGACTAAAATACAAAATATCTTTTTTTAAGATAAAAAAAGTGAATAAACAGAAGAGGGTTTATGAGATGAACGCATACTGTAACAAATCCGCTTCATCTCTGCATGTGGAAGTGTTTGTTTGTGCAAACAATCCGGAGCTTAACTGTCCTCAGATTACAGGAAACCAACAATGTCAACCGGCTAAACTTTCTGACCTGATGTTTCAATGTGAAGGCGTATATTTGCAAACAGGTTATTTGTGTGGGCCTTTGAACATTCCAGCTATGCCAAAAATAATGTCCAACTGCATGACATGTGGGGCACAGTATTTAAATGTGCACTGATTCATCCACATCAGTGCATGTATTGTGTATTCTTGCAGCAAAAATAAATATAGAAGAAGGTATGACGTGCAACATGGGTGAAAATATGTGCAGGTGGAATACAGCTGCTAAGGAGGTTATTTTAGTTTAAATCAATTTGTCTTGTACTAAACTATGGTTTAAGGTATACTCACTTCAGAGGCATCCCCTACAAAAATATTTTCACATCTAAAAATACAAGCAGGTTTTTTTTTTAAGCCATTCGCAGTATACGATGGATGTAATATTTTAAAACTAAAAGCTACATGTCTTACATTTCGATATTGTGCTAACTCTGAAATATTGACCCTGAGGCTCATTTCTAATATTTTGAGTAAGTAGTGTGGCATTTTTCCTTGTTGTGGAATAGTGAAAGCTTAAAAAGATCCTTGTGTGACCAAAAGAAAGAACCATGACCTGATTCTTAGCACAAAGAGTTGGGGGTTTGCCATGTGGGTTGCACCCCTGTTCGTGGTGTTCTTGGACTCACAAGGCTTCACAATGAACATGAGAGAGTCTGTTCAGATCAGCAGGATTGTATTTCCCTTCCAGTCAGGGAAAGTCTTGGGATTTTCTAAAATGAGATTGAGCGAGCATATGAGGAAATGTATGTCTGAGTATCACTCGCATAAACAATGTGTATATCAAAAGCAGAAGTCCAAAGCTTCCACAATCAACATCCATGTCCAGTTCAAACATCAACCCAATGTGATTTCTGTAAGCCACATATGAAAGATATTTGCATGACAGATGTATCTAGTTTAGTTTTTCTGCCAAATGTGAGTTATGTTGTCAATTGTATTACACAGAGGAAAAAAAAAATCCCATCAATGTTGTTCTTAATTTTGAGATCTTTTTTTGTTGGACATTAGTTTTGAAATTTTTCTCAAGTTTTAGACAAGCTAAACTCCTCACTGGGCAGATTACCACTTAACTTCCTTGAATTATGTAAGACACAAATGATATACAAATATTGTAGCAAACTATGAGTGATTGAGTCTGAAATCATGCTTCTTGTATTGATCATAACAGGTGAGAACTTTATTATAATGTTGTTACCTTCCAGAAAATAAAGGATAAGCAAAAATGTGTTTTTTTATTTATCATGGTTGTGTTGCTGCTATTCTATCTCAAATACAACAAACCCCAATTATTTAATTTTTAAAAATACCCACATGAATATCTGATTAAGTTTGGGAACATTTTAAAAGAAAGTTTTAATATCTAGCTCATAAATTTTCTTTCCACAGTGGCTGCGCTGATACATTTTTTTAACCTTTGCCTGTTCTCGGGAGGCTGAGTGAACACTATGCTCTGCTGCAGGAGCATTAGAGCTAATCCAGTTTATGCCATCCTCAGTCACTGTGGATGCTTCCCTGCCTGCTCCTCTGTGATCCTAACTCATTACCTACTTGCAGTGCGTGGCATTTCACAGCCATCAGTAATTTGGAGTGCTTGTGTGTACTGTGTGTGGTCTCCATGTGCTGTGGCATTAAGAAAAAAAAGGTCAAGAGGCCCTTTTTCTCTTTAAATTCCCGAACTAGTTGTGTTGAAAGGTTGCAGATTGATTCTTTAATGGTTGATGTGGAGGTCTGAATGACAGAACTCGCCTTCATGTCTGCAAATGTGAATCCTTGAATTTTGTCAATACAAGTGCCCAGAACCACAGACACACACGACTTCCAGCACGTTGTATCCAAGCAAACCCCCGCAGCTTAAGTGCTCACAGAAAGGAATTAGATGTGGACAGAGGAGCACATTCCTATTCTTCAACACATTAGCTCGAGTAAGATTAGAAGCAGGCAAAGCACAGTTGAATGGCAGCATGTCATGACCACGGGCACTTTAAATGGCCCCTTTTTCCCTTTGATCCACAAAACACGTCGCTCTGTTTATTTCTGACATTTTTATTCTGACATTATTTACTTGAAAGCTGGTTTCTGAGACCAGCCAAACCCAAAGTGTACTGCTGTGCTCTACATTTGCATGCAGCTGCAGCACATGTGACATCTGCAAAGGACAACTGTCTACAGATTCAAATACAGAACGCTATGCACATCACAGCAATTACTCTTAACTGGAAGTAAACAAAACTGCATTGCTTTAATTTTCTGCATTACTGCTGGACATTGCAAAGATTAATGAACAGTTGCGAATAGTGTTTTAGAGAATGTCAAATGAAGTTACAGTACTGCAGTTACAGAAGTTACAGTACTTTAAATTTTAAAACCAAAATGTTCTCTGCCACACGTGGAAACCCCGTTTCCATACACTTGTATAAGTCATGACAAACTTAATCAAAAATGTGTTAACTTTGATGCGGTACTGATGTTGCTGTGACTATATGAGCATGTAATAATGTCTGTCACAACAGAGCGTAAGATATCCACCATCAACACATGTTAAAATGTGAAACCTACCTGATTTTGGAGCAGTGTGATCAGTCCTAATAAATATTAGTTAATGGAAACTATAGATTATGATGAGTGCAGGTACATTGGAAATTTCCAATGTAGTCCATAAGGTCCTAGATTTTAAATATCTTGCACTTTAACATTAGAGTATGGTACGGCAAGGCTGTTTGAATATTTACCAACATAATGCCTTTCAGAAACATGTCTGTATGAAAATATAAAATGTTAGGTATGAGACAAAGTATTTATATTTTATCCACCAGAATTGCTTCTACTTCATTTAATTGTGCTCTACACCATAAAATGCTGTGAACAGGATTCATCTTCGATGTTTGCAAAGACAAAAAGCTGGTTAGACAGCACAAATGAGGATTTTACTTTGTTATGCTACTTCATCAGGACAAAAAAGATACTCTAATGAGTATGCAGTTATATTTCAATTGTGTTAAAAGACTTTTATTTTTAATGTTCATTTCCTGATTTTCTTGTGCTTTAAATTGTGAATATCTCTGAGTTAGCCACTTTAATACTGAATGCCTTTATGTTGCCACATCCTGCTTGCAGCAGTTGTTATTTTCAGCCTCCACTCAGAGGCTTTTTCAGGATTGTAAGCTTAAATTATGAATAAGAAGCTTTATTTGCAGCTGTTCAGTTTTAATTCATGCTACTCTTCAGTTCCCTTCTCTTTTTTCTTCTCATTCTTGCAGTGTGACTTTTTCGTTTTCTTTGTCACGCTTACAAAGAAAACCTTTGTTGTCTGTCAGCCAAGTGATGAAGAATAAAACAGAAGCACGTGCGTGTTGATATTGTTACTTCACTTTTCTTTGACGAACTAAACAATAACTTTGCTTTCATTGCACTCATTTTGTTTATCATTTGGTGCTTCAGTTAGTTTTTCAAAACTTTAAACTCTGACTTGTTTGATGATAATATCTCTAAAGTTTGTATTTAATTTGATCATGTGTTGTTCACCTTTCATTGAGCTCAATGAATTTTGTGAATGTAAAAAATGTGCATTTTTATGTGATACATTTAAAAGACTCTTGCCGCCTTCTGTTGTGACTCAGTGATGCATTCACCATATGCTTCCTTTAAAAGATTTATTATAAGCAGAGGATAAATGTTTTCTGTCTTCGTTGACTTTGTTCTTCCCCATCAATCTCTAAAACATAAAAATATTGAAAATGGTATTTCCACTTGCATGTCACTCAGTTGACACATGAAACTCTAACATATTTAGTTTATTTTAGGTTGGAATATCATAAAGCAGCTGCTGATATAAAAATAAATATATCAGCATCTATAAATTATGATGCTTAACAGAGATTTATCTTAACAGAGATGAGATAAGAGCAGTTCACTTTACTGAACAGCTGAACAGCTTTTGAACATAAATAGGGCTATTGCAATAGTTGCTTTTTAAAGGCTACTGCAAAAAAAAAAAGAAAAAAAAAAACAAAACATTCAGACAAATATAAACACTGTCCAGATGGTAAACAGACTGTCTTAAAGTCTGTTATAAACACATGCTCCATCATTCTGTACGTTAATGGATAAGCATTCAGATGATTGGACACAAATTGTGTTTTGTGTCCAAAATGTGCTTCTTGAAAACCTCTGTTTTCCACAGGAGCAGAGGTCAGGCCTCTGGATAACAGTTTCTGTTTTTTTTCTTGGCTATTCTGATAAACTTGTGGCAGCTGGCATCCCACATTGCAGAGTGTGAAAATTTGTCTAGGGGCTTGATCTTTGAGCCGCCTCTCTACCTGTCATAAATCAATCACAGGTTTTCTCTACGGTGAACAGTTTTCACTTTTTCTCTTTGGTTGTTTGTGTAAAGCTACAATGCACATTGACCTAACTATATAATTTATAAAGTGCACATCCTTGATATTAAAGCCAGAGGTTCTACCATCCAGGTGAATATGTTAGCACAAGAAAACTGAATCATGCACTAAAAACTGATCTTTTTCCTCTCCACTATCTCTATATCTATGCCCACTATGAGGGATTTCTGGATATATTTCTGTAAAAGTCAAATACTTAACTTAATTGATTGCCTTTTGATGCTACATGGTCGTCCAGGAAGAGGGAATGCTGCAAGTCAAGGCAATTTGCTGGGCTTCCTTGGATAGAAAGCTCTTTAAATTAAGTTGAATAATGAACTGGACTGATGCACTGTGTAATAACTATTACACAGTTTTTGTGATTAAATGTGAAACAACTTATTTTGTACAAGCATACATATACATGTATATTGTTTGTTTGTGTACATTGTTGGCTTAATTAGTAAAGCATATCTAATTTTTGCTTTTCACTGGTAATTACATCAGTTCTTTTAGGAGATAGATAAACAAGATGTTTTGTTGTTTTGTTTTTTTTTTTACTGAGCAAGCTGCTCTTCCTGAAATAATGTGAACAATGCACAGAGCCTCTCTGCCTCTTGAACAACTTCGATCCAAAACCTCACATCAGTTTTGAAATTCAGAATATACTTCATATTATATGTGATCGAAAGGTTCTCACCTAGAGCACTTAACCCCAGTTATTTTTCCCCACAGAGAAACTCAGTGGTTTCCACTGATATGTTTTACCATTATCTGTGCCTTCAGGGTAGAGCTGCATGTCAGAGAAAATGCCTTTGCGCTTTTATTATCATCTATAAGACCTTGCTCCAAGCCACGGCCTTGTCATGAGTCCTAAACAGTCTGTGGGCTGAATGACTTTATTAAACATCCATTTGCCTGGCAACCTATCTAATGTTACGCACCAAATAGTATAAAGGGTGCAAAAAATTGAGCCAAAAGGTTTATGAGCTTCGACTAAAGATATAATAATAATAAAATTGTCCTTGTTTTTTCTTTTAAACAGAAAGCATCACTAGCATGCGATTGAAACAACAATCTCTGCCTCAAGATGTTTGTCTGACCTACTTCACCAAAATAAACATCAAAGTTCACAAGATCCTTAAAGGATTTCAGTCCTTAGTTAAACTAAATAAAACACCTGTGGGAATACTGCCCAACTCAATGATGAGATAATTATTTTCTCTCTCTGAAGCTACACAAATACTTGAAATTCATGCTTCTGACAGGTGTTTCTACATGGTAAAGAATGATGCAATCTGTGACGGATTGTTTACTGCTATGTAAAGTGATTGATCATATAATTAAGCACCACTCAACTGAGGTCTGAAAGAAAACAACTAAAAACTTAATCAGTAGGTTGTTATCGAGAAAGAACCCTGTATTCTTGAGTTTTTGCAGCCTCTTTATGAAAACTTAATATGCTTTTGATTTTTGTAGCACTATTTCTGAACCTTAAGAATTGGTTCCAAAAGACTCTGATTAAGAGAGATTAAGCAAAACTCAGTTAACTTAAATCTGATGAAACTTGTTCCAGTTGCCAGTTTTTGTTATTTGTTAATATTAATATACATGTGTGTCTCGAATATTTTTAGACTTCTGCTTAGCTTTACATATCAACTTAGACTCACACTTAGGTTTTGCTTCAAAGGCTTAAAGGACATTTTCATGAGCTCATGGTCAAATCCTGCAGTTTTACATAAGAATATTCTTTCATGCTCTATTTCTGCAAGTCTTTCATATTTACAAAAAAAGTTGGTAACACTCAGAAATAACAAGCCAGAGTAACAATGCAGTTGTAGCTTGTTAAGGCTGCATAGTCTAAAACTAACCACAGTCAGTAATACAGAAACTGTGTTGGGTTGTCTTCTAGATTAATATAATTTTCTTTAAATATACTTAAAAAAAAACAAAAGAATTATGTATTTTTATTAAACTACATAGATCAGTTTAAAATAGGACGGTCAAAAGCAATATTTCCAAATTAAAGCAAATTATTTGTGATGAGTTCTTGTGTGCATTTTATTATGTACTTATATTAATAGATTAAGCTTATATTAAGATGATATTATATATTATATTACTACATTAAGCTTTTATTAGCTTCTAAATTTTGTTGTTTTATTTTCATTTATTTGACTCGAGACGTTGAGAACAAGCAAAACTGCTAATATTTAGTCAGTCCTGAAGGAACTTCGACCCTTCCTTCAGAAGAGGAACCTTGTAAAGAAAAGCCTTATCTGTCACTACACAGAATACATTTTAAGGGACAGTATTACAAAATTATGAATCAGGTTTCAGTTCACATGTTAAAACAAAAACTATTATTTGCATTTTGTTTTTAAATTAAAATAACTGATGATTTTTTAAATATTCAGGTGATAAGCATGTGCATGTCAGAGTTAAAGAAGGGAAAGTAAAATAGAAAATGAATTCAAGTGTGAAATACTGGATGATGTGCAAAGACAATGCATCTTGTTCCTTAATAGCACAAATATAAAAGCTTCAACAAAAACACCCAAACAGGCAGCCAATTACAGTAAGAACGGAAATTAGATTCACTAGAAGATGTGACATGATTTACAAGGAAATTGTGGTGATTGTTTTGCTGTGAACTAGAAATGAAAGCACTGCTGTGCCAGAATGTGAAGGCAGCTGCTTCTATAAAAGATGACAAAGCTCCTCCTGCAAAGACATTTTATGAAAAGATTATTTCCTCATCCGTAGCTTGTCTTAGCTGAAAATTGTCCTTGGTTTTTATTAGCTGATGTGAGCCACCCTCATACCATCCCTACTCTACTTCAGTTTCTGAAGAATCACACCTTGTTTGAAAGTCAATTCAGCTAGATCTTCCTTCAGTTTTTTTTATTTATTTTTAATCTCTTATTCAGAAATTCCCAAATTTATTTGTGCTCTTAGCACAAATGTTCACTTCATAATATAACATGTATTGTGTTTTTGACAAGAATTAGAAATTGTAACTTAAATATATCATTGCAAAAAATATGCAGTTGTAATATGCTGTAATATAGAGTTGTCATGGTAAAGTTGTACTTAAACGATAGTCTGAAAAATCAATATAGCTACAATAATAAGATGATGTTCCACCAAAGGGTTGATAATCCCAATAAACAAAATGCTTTTTTACAAACCAAACAACTGCAACCAAAGTAAACACAGAAACCAGAGAGATAAAATTCTGCCTGTAAAATAACACTATACTGGGGAATATGTATTATGAACATTTGTCTCTTAGGAGCATGGCTGGCAATTAAGTCTGTTCAGTCCTAAATCTACTCTTCCCTCTTATCTCTAGACTTTAACATTTTGGCACAATGCCTTTAGTCCCTAGTAACTTACACATTCTCTGTAAGCTATAGAACTGCCATGTGCGTTATAGTAAATTTAGCTGGCAGTGGGAGTATAAAGGAGGAGTATAAAGGTTAAATCTTTATACTCAATTCATTAACCAGAGGTAATCACACAACTGCCAAAAAGAAAGTGATTGAATAAATCCTATATCAGTTAGATTGTGTTTTTACTCACTTTTATTCTGTAGTTAAACACTAAAGTATGGGCCCAGGAAAAGTTGTTATAGGCATCTTATTTTATCTGTAGGTAAAACCCTTGTTAGAACCCTGAAAGGTGTGTGTAAGTTTGCCCAGTGTGTTTTTTGAGTAAACAGACAAATAAAAAGCTATTAAAAAATAAGTGGTTTTCTATGAAGGCCACATTTCTTCAGACTGATATGCTTAAACATAGCAGAAAGTATTGTAACAAAAATGCTCTGTTTTATTTTTCTGAGCTGTAACCCTGCATCTCTCTTGTAAGGAAGATGCTATAATGCAATTATTTTGACTAGAAATAAGAAATCTGCCAGAGTTTGAGGTTAGAAGTGCACACAACGTCCTCACCTATCCAGAGCGATGCAACACAGGTGGAGAATAGACGCGGTTGTCAGAAGAACGTCCAACGACGTCCGAACCAGACAGAACGTTTCGCCGTAGATCCAGTGCTGGTGGACCAGCTCGATGGCACCAAATGGCATCACCAGCACTGACACAAGCAAATCAGCAAATGCCAGAGACACAATGAAATAGTTGGTCTTGATTTTCCTGTTGGAGTAGAAAAACAAAGAGATAAAATAAGAACAATCATTAAACAGAATAGACTATTTCAAGGGACAATTTGACAAAATTATGGATCAAATGGTTAGTCAAAAAAGATTATTAAAACTTCAAGTTTAAATTCATACTGTTTTGTTGTTTAGTCTTAGTGAAACCAGAACAAAATTAAGTGCAAAACCCATTGTCAAAATAGGAATAAATGCTGTGTAAATTGAGGGGCCACAACCAGTAAAAGCCTTATTGTTCTAGAATGAACAAAGAATTTTAATTGTTTCTTATTTATGATGCTTGGGAGCAACTAAACAAACAAATTAAATGTAATTATGGAAAAACAGGGAAATGGTTCAAACAAAGCCTTAACGCTGACAGAAATCCCCCTCCTCCCAAAGATTGTTTTATTTTTTATTAAGCTGTTTTCTAAATTTGTGTTTTTCAGGAAAAATCTAAATGAGTTTAAAATTTAAAAAATGTATAATTGTCTACTCAATAATAAAGAGCTAAAAAGAAAGCCTAAACAAAGTACTTACCCTGTTAAATAAATGGAAAAAATATGTTATTCAGATTACTGTCCAGAAGCAAGTTAATACTGCTCAGAATAATTTTATATCTACTTTGCATTTCAAAAGTATTTTTAACCTTTAAACTTCTGCATAAGCTAAAGCCTCCCTGTTTGAGCTGCCATATAGTCTACACACTTAATGAGTACTGTCTAAATAAAAACCACACTCCAGTAAAATAGAGTTAGAATATCGCTATTCCAGGCTAACTTTGGAGACTGCGTTACTAAAATATAGATGCACACCCTCCATTACTTTTATAAAAACAGATATTTGGAGATGTCCCAGATACGTACTCAACAAAAAGCAGAACTGCTGAAACAGGGAAATATTGTCTCCTTATAAGCCAGCCAAAAAGTCAGATATCTATTATTGATGCCAATTTTGATCTGATTATTTTATTACTGACACATCACATCTGTCACATCCGTCAACCCCCCCCCCCCAAAAAAAAACTACAATTTCAGTGGATGAGTTTGTTTCATCGGATCTCTAATTTTTGTTTTTAGCCAATCCAACAAGAAAAGTGTTCATTTAGATGCCCTGTCCTCTTCAGTGTCTCTGCTGTGGATGCTCTAATTTTATAAATAGCAGAAGCAAGAACTGACTGCCGTAAGGCTTTCCCATCTGCTCAGCTGTATCCCAAACAGTGCCTTAAAATAATCAGTTAGTGATCAAACCATCTGCTGGTGGCGCTACTGAGCATGGACAGATACACATGTGAGACACAAGAGAGCATGCAAAAGGATTTATAGAAATGCTGCACATGCACAGACCCAAACTGTAGATGAACTAGCAGATGTTTATTCATTACGTGCTCACATCGTCAAGCTGGCAGTAATTTAGAACAGTTTAGTAACATTTAACAAGTCTTGAGGGGAGGCGTTGTGTTTAGTTAGAATGACAAGTTGTGTTACTGCTTCCAGAATAAATAAACTTTAGTAGAAGAGACTTAGAGTGAGTTTGGAGTTATTATGGATGCATGTGGTTTTGGATGAGTAATGCTGTAGTGCAACATTAAAACAGAGTGAAGCAAAGAAGAGGAAAGACATCAACACACCAGAGATCAAGTATAAATAATTTCTATTTTTACTAAATTACCTTTGTTATGATTGCAGAAGCAACAATGCATTTGAGTACAGAGAAGCTGAAAATGTTTTTTTATACGTATAATCCTGTGCAACTCAGCTGTTTACATGTTTAGGAGGATTGTTTTGTTGCCTATTTTTCCTACAATATTGAAAAGTGCTCCAGGAATACTTCACTATAAAACAACTTAACATTTTATCTTTGACGCCACATGAACACTGCAACATGAGCCCCCTTTAATTGATGTCCAATGATGAAACATCTTAATTTCTGTAAAATATTTTCAGAAAATAAGCAAAATAAGATAGATCAGTAAATAATACAATAAAATAAATGTTTCAAAAGACAGCATTTCTTTAACGACTTTCAAAACACAAAAGAAGATGCTTTTATAAATAGTCACATCCATGGTTTTGTAAAACAAACATGAACTTTGCCATCTGCTGGATTTTCTCTTTGCTCTTATCCACATGGTACATTAAATTTGGGAAAAAATTGGACAACAGCTTCCTGAGCTTACCTGACACTTCCCTACAAATTTCCTGAAACTTAATGGTGACTTTGCCTGTGCACCTTAGATACTTTATTGAGTTTTACCAGACAGTTTCAAGAAACTTTAATTATTATAGTGTCTAATTATTTTTTCAAGCCACACCAGTTATATAACTGGAACATTCATGAAACTTAGACTTGTTTTTCCAACACTTCTGTCAACAATAAAACCCATAAAATAATGTGATAATCTCTTAAATCCATATCAGCCACCTTTAGTGATGCTGCATTGATCCAGATATTGATTTCACCCCTACTTGTGAAAATAACTCCAAGACAGAACTCATGTTGAGACATGAGTCACACCTTAAGATGGAAGCCCACCTTTTTCCAGCTGCGTACATGTCTTCTCTCTGGTGGTTTCACACTTTGAATTCAGTGGGGGTCTCTGCTTGATAAAGCCAGCAAGATCACATTATCCATAAAAAGACAGAAAATAAATCTTAATCTTATAAAACTGGTAAGCTGCTTACCACTTTATGTCTGCATTTGGAATGCTAAAATATATCTGCAATTTTTTTTAACTTTGACGAGGTTTCCCTTGTTGAGTTGGCAGAGCTTCAACAGAGCTAGATAACATAAGATGAAGCTGTTTTCTATGTAGTTCAGGGAAGTGAATGAAAGTATCAGCATACACTTATGAATGAAACATTTTCTTCATGACAGTAGTTCTTGTGAAAACACTGAAAAAAACCAGAATAATTGTTAACTGAAGTCCAAATTATTGCGAGAACCAAAAGTTCCTGACATGACAACAGTGTCACTGCTTCCAGATCTGTTCAGTGTCCGGAATAAACAGACTGTGTGGCAGCATGTTTTAGCGTGTGTGTATCTTCTCCACACACTCAACATGTCACTCTGAGAGAAACAAGAGCTTGTGTTTGTGTGGTGGTTATTGATGAGCAGTGCAACACCCTCTGAACCACCTTCTGTTGGTATCAGCTCCTGCAGAAGAAGCTGTGGGGGGTTTATGAGGAAAATGCCTCCAGGTTGTTCAGCAGCTTCCCTTTCTTGCAAGCTGAACACACATCAATCCAACTGACAGCTAAAGTCCCAGCTAAAGTATTCAAACCAATTGAACTTCGACTTTTCTTCTCAAATTACGACCACAATCAACCAACTAACAGAAAGAAGCCAACGATTGTGAAATGGAATAAAAATGGTGCATAGATTTTACAACTTTCATCTCAAACAAAATAATATTTTGCTGCAATTACAACTCCAGTTTGTGTGTGTGTGTGCGTGTGTGTGTGTGTGTGTGGTGTGGTTTGTGTGTGTGTGTGCGTGTGTGTGTGTGTGTGTGCGTGTGCGTGTGGATTCTCTCCACAAAATATCTCATACAAAGTCATATTGGATATGTAACATATATGAACATAAGTTACACATATGGATTTAGATTTGGACTTTGACTGAGCCATCGTATCAAATGAATATGCTTTGTTGCACCTATTTCATTGCAGCTCTCGCTGTATGTTTTCAGGTTATTGTACCTTCCACATTATTGTATGTGATGTGGAAGATACACATCACATACCCACCCCAGCCTAAACTTTTCTGCCTCTAACAGCTGTTTCTCTACTATTATTACTGTAACTCCAACTCTACTTCTCTGCTTAAAACCAACAACCCCATAGCATGATCTCACTACAACGATGTGGGGATGGTGCTTTCAAGGGAATGTGGAGTGTAGATTTTCTGTCACACTTTTGAATGGATGCCATTTTGGTTTGGTTCTAACCAAAAGGAGCTTTTTCAACATATTTGCAAATTGAACTTTCTATGGCTGTCTTGTTGCCTCTCTTCTATAAAGGGCATATTTATGAATAGATGTCCTATTATATAATACATTTCTCCACAAAAGCTTTGTATAAATAGCTTTTAGCTCCCTGCATGAATAATCTCCTAGACTGGTCTATCACTTTAGGTTGATGGCCATTGTAGGTTTGCAGTTGTACTGCACTCATTTCCACTTTCAAATGGTGGATTAAACAATGCTCTATGAGATGTTTAAATATTTGGATGCTCTTTTATTACGTAATCCTGTTTTAAACTCCTCCACAACTTTATTCCTGACCTGTCTGGTATGTATGTTGGACTTCATAAATCTCACCTATTAGACCTTTGTAGAACATCTGTATTTATATATCAAAATTAAATTAATCACTTATAGACATGCCACAATACAAAAGCTACATGCTACAGTTTTCAGATTATCATTTATTAAAAGATGGATCAATTTCTTTCACTTAACAGCTTTGCATAATCTACTATTTCTCTTTCAAATAACATACTTAAAAAGTTGTAAAATTAGATTACAGTGAGATAAGAGTAAATAAGGGATTTCCTTCTTCAACAATCAATTGCTTTTCTGTTGCATGTTTGGTGGGAAACAGTACATCCTATTTTCCATTGAAGAACAGTTTTGACAGTTCTTAATGAGATGCTCCGATTTCAGCTTTATTTTTGTAAGGACTCTTCACCCAAGGGACAACCCTATTGTGCAGATGTGCATCATACGTGTAAGTGTGTAGCCCTGTGCAAATTTCCCAGCAGGCAGTAGGGCAATGATGATGGGAGCAACAAAGACCCTGGATAATTATTTTCTCCACAGGGAGGTGAGACAACACAGCAGTGACTTTAAATTAATGGTTTTAAATGAACGCTTTTGTATACACACTGCATGAGTGAATTTCAAAGTCAACTGATTTTCATTGTTCAAATATACAAACATCTGGCCTCCCTGCAATCTTTCAATGTGCGTCTGCAAACAGACAATCCTTCATGTCAACATGACGAGACAGAGGTCACCCTGAGCTATCAGGTGTCATGAAATAAGAAAAGACAAAGACGGGAAGCGAGAGAGAGAATGAGAGAAAAAAAGACACAAGAGCAGAAGAGAGGACAGGAGGACAGTGAGGGACAAAAAAAAATCAGAGATCACAGTGACAGTGGCTCCCACGTGAGGAGGTCTGCCTGCTAGCTCTATCACAGTCACTACAGCTTCACACGCACTGCTTGAGGTTCTTATCTGAATGAAAAGACTACAGAACCAAGTTTGTTGTAATGCATTTTGTCCACAATAGAAGTCAATTTATTTACTGCCTCAAGTAAACCCTGGCGAGATTTGTCTTCAATGTTTAAAGAAAATCTTTATATGAAACGCAAAAGTGTTTTATATAAACATTTTTTTCAGCTTTTCATCTCCTTAAAAAGCAAACATTAAAAGGAAAAGTTTTGCAAGTGATATTCCAGATGTTTGTCTTAGGTAGGATCAAAAACTAACTGTGCACAAGAGATGCTTTGTTACAAAAAGTAACATGGAAAGTAATGAATGGGAAAGAGAAAGGAGATTCCTGATTTTCCTTAGAGTATGTCTACTATATAGAAACAAGATTGCATCAAATAAACAATCAAAGCCGTGTAATTTTTACATGAGAAGGTGATAAAGCACAAACTCACCTGAGTTGTCTGTCTTTGCAGACGGCCACCATAACCAGGAGGTTTCCCAAGACGCTCATCAGCATGACCAGAGACAGGAAGCAGATGAGTGCTATCCGCTTTGGCATGCTGTCACTGAAAACCACAGAAAAACCCACATTATTTTACATGCCGAAAGTGACAACACTAGTTGTAAAATACGGAGAAGGAAATTTGTTTATTTTTGCTGCACTTTGGCAAGTAAAAATACTAAAAAATATGTGAAGACAAAAAAATTATGTGTTTTTGTGATTTGCTATCATGTGTAGTGAGAGAAACATGTTTATTCAAGTAAAGTCTGCTATTCTGCTCTTACTGATTGCTTCCACCTACATAAGCACTCAAAAAGTTTAATACCACAGAGAGTAATAGGTTTCACATTTGTGCTTGATTAGTAATAAATTGAGATGTAAACAGATGTGGCAGCATTAGTGGCTATAGCAGCTTCACCTGAGAAAAAGACGAAATCAGAGACACCTGCAGGAAAGTCAGCTCAGAATGGTTTGGCAATCAAAACTCTCATCTGTGACATTTGGGGAAAGCATTTTTAGAAAGATTTTACACAAAACCTCATGTGCAAGAAGTCTGTGGAAAAAACTACAGCAAGTTTCTAAATGCCATAGGTAAATGCTTATGTATTCATCATTGGGAGCACCACTGGATATCGTGTGAATCTCTATGGGATCTTCCAGATTTAATAAAATGCTTTACATGCACATGACATTTACCATCACCATAAAGGAAACTTTTTTTTGAGGTTGTACAAATGTAAATCAAACATCTGCTGTTAAAGTCAAGCTTAATAATGACACAAAAATGTTCAAAAACAAGATTACACTTGTTTTTGAACAGCGATATAATGTAGTTTCAGACCATGCAAGGTCACTATAAAATAAACATTTGTCAAAGAGAAAGGTCTACCTGCTTGGTTACTATGCCAGGAAAGCAGGTTTTTTTCCCCAAAAAACAAATAAATGTGCAGATGTAGCATTTGTAACTATGGGTGTAATGTTGGCCTGGCTTAAGACATTTGAAGGTGCAGTGAAAAATCTGGTATGAATCAAAGCTCACAGAGGGAGCTGCTTGGAGTAAGAGGTCTATTTAAATGGCGTGTTTAATCAGAGACTTGTTTGACATTGGTAATCCATTAAAGTAATTCTCCTGAGGGTTCCCATCTGTAGCACTTAAAGACTTGACAGGAAACAAGAACTGTGAACTGTGACAGTGATTAAAAAACCCCCAATAAATACATACATTTCTGTAGTAATAAATAGCAAGAGTCAGAATGTTACAAGTCTGCACAAACACAAACACACACACACACACACAAAAAAAAAAAAAAAAACAGAATTGATGGAACAATGTCTTTGTGGATTGTATGTTGTCTCAGTGTCGACTGTGTTATGCTAATTTAGCCCCCCTTTGGGTACAGAAGTCGTGCCGGATCCCTGTCTGCCAAATTATTTGACTCTCAGCGTCTAAAGTTCAAAGCTGAAGTGATCACATGCAAATGAGGCTTGTTCTTTGATCAGTGTTTGCAACGCACTAATCAGATCAAATGGGAACTCTGACAGCTTCTCAGCATATATATTATTACTGAAAAAGGAAGACACAGGCTCAATAAAGCCACTAATATTCTTTGATCTTAAATTTGCAGCATTCCTTCTGAATGAGACTCGGATAACTGACTCAGATAGCCACGTCTTTGTAGCAGCATCTACCTTTTAATGTGATGGAAATAGTGATGTGAAGCATACAGTTTAAGCCTACTTTTCCATACAAAAGTCAGATCCAAAAGCTGCAGACGGTGAGTATGAAGTATCCCAAAGCTTACGTTTTGGGATACCTAAGCTTCATCATTATTTACCCAAATAACTTTAATCTCCCCAAAACTTCTCTTGAAATTTTAAGTAAAGATCAAGTACAGGAAATCAGCAGATTGCTTCATTGACTTCATTGAGTCATTGACTTGCAACATTCATGCCTGAAACTTCTGAAAGGTTGGGAAATTCAGATGTCTATCTCTAGTAGTCATTGGAGGAGAGGAAGCGTTCACTCTGGTCACCTCTACATCACATTGTGTTAATTCAACACTTAAAGATGCTAATTTCCAATTTGGAAAATAATAAAACTTTGTTTACAAATGCATGCACAAACTCAAACTTTGGGAGTTTGTGGCAACTTTGAAAGAACAGCCTCTTAAGTAAAAGGACAAACTGACTATGGAGTTCTGATTACACAGAGCAAAACACAGTAAGATTAAATATTTTATAAGACTCATTTAAGCCACTTGAATTTTTTTTAATCAAAATAATTATAGTTTTCAGTCATTTCAGTCAAGCTCTATGTACAAATCTAAAAAATAACTCTGTAAGAAAGTAGTATCAGTTTAAATTTATTGTTTTTCGTCACGATGATTCTGATATCACAACTGACCTTAATACATGTATAACTAAAGAAGCAGTTCCCCTATTTCTTCTATTATTTATCGTCTTTAAAGTGCATGATGAGTTTTAAACTGAATTCCCAGATGTGAAATAACAACTCCTTACATAAGTGTCACATAAACTTACAACCTTTTTTCAGTGAGCATGGCCAAATGTAAACATTCACAGGCACAGAGAAAGGTAATTCTCAAGCCCATACCTGACCTTTTGACCTGTAGCTAAGTCTTGATTTGCTGTGCAATCAGCAGGCAGAAACCTTAATGAGGCCCCCAGACACACAATGGAGCTGGTAGATTCACTGGGACAATAACTGCCATTTTCTTTACAAGGTTTAAAGGACTTTAATGTATTTTAATGTTTTGTCAAAAGTTTTTTTTTTTTTTTCTTTTTTAACACAGGTGAATAATCTAAATTATATGAAAAAGTGTTTGTCTCCTTCCTGATTTACTTGTTTGTTTTTTTTTTTGCATGTTTGTCAAAATTTACGATTT
Organism: Poeciliopsis turneri; assembly: GCA_922788865.1. NCBI lineage: Eukaryota > Metazoa > Chordata > Actinopteri > Cyprinodontiformes > Poeciliidae > Poeciliopsis > Poeciliopsis turneri. Next base: position 2,909,583 of record CAKLNU010000112.1, on the reverse strand, counting down.
CAGAAAATTAAACCAATTTAAAGACAACCCGAGTAAACACAACATGCAATTTTTAAATAAATCACATTCAGAATTCCTTTATCATTTTGCAAGAAAGCAAGATGAAATTTAAAAACTAACTGCATTTTTTTGTGTAGTCTTTGATATTTGGTTTGATGCTCTGAAACACTGAAGAGTGACAAACATGCAGTGCAAAAGAGGAAAATGCCTTTTAAATAAAGACAAAAAATTGTTTTCTTTTTTTTAATGTAATTATTTTTTTAAGATCCTGCTTACTTAGCTGCCCTCACTGGTTCAGAATACATTTTTCATTCAAAGTTTTCACAGAAACTCTCCTCTGGAGACTCGTTCCATTATCTTCAGACACTGATTGGACCCAAAGAGCAGTCACTATAATGACTGACACCCAGTCTCTCTGGACCAAATTCTGTCATGGTCCCAGTTGTTCTGAAACTACCTTTCTGTGAGGCAGAAGAAATTACATATCTGGCAGAATTACCAGAGTGATCCAGCATTCTGAATCATCAAAGGTGAGCTGATTGCGGAAACTGTCAGTCCCAACCTATTCCCACCTCTACATAACTGTCACCACTGCAGGCTGTATTTGTGAAAATGTTCCAATCTTTACTGAGTGCATCTGGTCCAGAGAGCCTGAATTAAAACAGAGTACTTTTCTCACTCTGTTTCTGGTCTTCCTGAGTGCACATGGACCTTAACGTGCCATGTGCCTTAATGTGCAACATCCAGCACTGATACATCATTTAAATGCCTTATTTAACTTTCCTTCAGACGTTCAACTGAGGACACAACAACTTCAGAAAAATTATGTTTATCTCCCATTTTCTGTTTCGTTGGAGTCTGACAACTTATTATACTTTTTCTTTAAATGAAGACACTTTTGTTTGTGTACCCTGACCTGAATGTGCACTGGCGTCCTCTCTTGAACTCACCACGACTAATTAATTCTGCTCTGTTAATTTTCCAACAGAAAATGAATGGGAAATAGTAAAAACAACAAATTTAAAGACTTCGGTTTTATATATTTATTTACCTCCTGTTAGAAAGCCAAACTGATGGCCTGTCAGGATTTTATCATAAAATCCATGCAGATGTTTTTTTTATTTATTGTCTTCTTTACAAATTAATGAAAAATAAATTTTCATCTCATTAAAGTTGAGTATGAGGATAACACTATTTAATCCTTATTCATTTCAAACAATAAAAAGAACTCTTCATCAAAGAAGACTTTGTTGTTTTTGTTATTTAAATTAAATACTTGTCTTATCCTCAGTTAAACTCTGACTTTTTTCAGTTTGTTTGCTTTTTTAAGGATGCTCATTCCCATCACATTACGTGTGTGTAGAAAGCCTTCAAATTTTACAGTTAAATTTAACAGAAAAAAATATATTTTGAAGGCCTCAGTGGGACTCCGTAATTGCAAACAACAGCTGCCTGTCCATTGGCGTTTTCTCTCAGCAGGCAAAGACAAGTGCTCTATTGTGCAGACGAGCACCAGAGGCCATGGGTATTGTTCAAACTGGTATGAAATACTGTTTATCATCAACAGAAACAGGGAAAATGTGTTGGCGTAGCAGACAGGGGCACAACAGACTCCTGCTGCCTAAAACCATAATGGAAGGAAAGTTGAAGCCAAAAAGGAGAAATAATTATGTTTGAGAGCTTTGGAGTAAAACTGAATTGTGGATGCAGGTGACTAAGTCAACAAAGGATCTCTTTTTTTCACAAAAGTAAAACCATCAGAGTACAGAGACGTTTAACAAGTTAGCTTATGCTCATTCAAAAACCAACAATGCCTGGACAGGAGGCTTTGACTTTAATGGCGTTTTAGAGTCACTGAATTTGACATCTAGTGACTAAAATTGACATCTAAGCTATGAATAAAAGAATCTTACAATAATTATCAAACATGCAGCCTGTGATTGCTGAACTAAACCACATATCTACAAAGTTTTCTGCCACTGTGTTATAAATTAAGTGTTTTTGCACAGCTGTAATCACCTAAACACTCAGGGCTTCAGAAAGAGATTATTTCTGTCACTGAACAGGACAAAATTTTTTACTTTGGCAAAAAAGAAAATAAACTTTATACAAGACTTTTATGGTTTGACAAGATGTTTCACTCATGAGGGAGGCTCCCTTTTGGTCTCAGAATTTCCCCAATAAGTGGGCTGTGTTTTTTCTGTCCCAGAAGATTATTTTCTTTGCTGTGACAGACCCTTTTAGAGCGCATGACTCGCAGCCAAAGTTTACTTCAGTTTTCAGATCCTGACATGGCAGGTCAAACTTGGAGTTCTGCTCCAATTATGTTTTGTTATCTTTACCTCCCCTCTGACAGGAGTTTCACAGTATGTGGCTGTGCAGGAGAGCGCTGGCAACATGGTATGAAACACCTGAGCAAGCACATTGTGCTTGTATTTTTTTGTGCAAAAGACAAGCCTATACTTCAAATGTGTCTCATGTGTTTCACAAAGTTCACTGTCAAAGTATTTTATTCCAATACTGAAGAAAATGCCTTTGGATCAATTTCAGGGAGCTGAATGCAAATATATATATATATATATATATATATATATATATATATATATATATATATATATATATTTTTTTTTTTTTTTTTTTTGCACACTTAAGCAGTTCGTGGAAAATCACATAATCAAGAAAATGGAGAAAAAAAGTAATTTTGAAAAACTGAAAATGAGGCAAACAGCACCTGCATCAGATGAACTGGAGATGAAACGTTTACAAAAGTGGTGCAATCACAATCAATCAACTGCAATCAGTCAGCCACAACAGCACACAAGACATCTGCCTGTCAAAGATATTTTGATGCACTGCTGCATGTCACTCAAACCTCCACTGTGACAAAACAGGACCAACATAAGACTATATCACAAAGGCGTATCCATTTTGATTGTTAACTCTTCCATGCCAGCAGGTCACAAATGTAAATCATGGCTCACAATATAAACTGACAGAGACAACAGCTGATAAAAGTGGACCTTTTATAGTAATGTCGAATGTTTATTAGTCCTATTCTTCCATGCATCTCCATGTGAGATGTTTTATTTTTTTACCAGTTCTGCTTTATGCAAATTTCAACTCACTTATTCAGTGCTGGTGAAGGCGCAGATTTTATGAAGTCAGCCTCCATGCATCAAAGTCAAATCTCAGGTGATTGGACTGAGTTTTAATCAACTGTCAGATCTGTGACGAGAGCTCTCGTTGCTTAAACATCGAGGTGGATATGCCTCTTTTAGCTGATTGGCTTCAAGGCATCTTGCTAAAATTCACCAGAACGCTCGGTCTGGTTCTTCCAGGGTCTGAATCTGAAGCGGAGTCAAATTAAACTGTGGAAAACCATAGCAACAGCAGGGATGCCAGTGACTTTACATCCACAGCCTGTTTATTGACTAATCATCAGCTTGCAATGTTATAATACAGCAAACCTTTCCTCATGAGGAAATTTCTCACAGCAAAAGTCAGACAAATGACCAAACAATCAATATTATAAATGTTAAGGATACACTATAAAACACACTGAAATTTTAAGTAAGAACTGTAATATTTGCAGTTTGATCACTCTTGAGTTCACAGCTTAAAGTGAGCTGACAGTCAGTAAAGTCTCACCCTTTCTCTGTGAGCACTGTTTAGTTTGTTGCTGCATTTTGTTATTCTATTGTCATTATTACTTAAAGGACTCATTACAATTGTGACTGGTAATTATGGTTGACCTGAGAGAATCTTAAAATTACATGCCATTACTTTTCTTACTGAAAGAGAAACACCAGCACTGGTGTTTTTTTTACCTAAAATGCAAGCAGAACTCTTGATAATAATGGTAGTTAGAATATCTTTTAAAGCTTGAGCTTTTATGAGGATGTGAAACATTTTAAAAACTATATAAAATCTTTAACCTCAGAGTGTGGTCTGAGTCTAAAAAACTTGAACATTTGAGTAAGTTCCTATCTTTACTGAGTGAAGTCCAGTCTGACAGGCCAGGTTTAACCTAACAGCATAGGAAGTGATTATCTGAGAAACAATATTATTTTTTGACCCCTCTCTCTGTGTGCTTTGTGAATTTATTCAACAAAAAGTCATTTAGACCTATTGTTTTCCATGTGAAGTCATCATAGTGAACCATTTTTGTGTCTAAAGTCAAGCTTATTCCTGGTGCAACTGATCTGGTTTGTGGTGAACAGGATCTCAAGACAAAATTCACTCATTTGAAAATCCAGAGTATCATCTTTGCTTTTTTTGGTTCATGTGTTTTTTGGGAGTTTGTTTTTCCTGGTAACTGTTAGCCACAACATTTTGATAGTGTACTATTAGCGTGTGAAGTTCTATGTGAAAAATGTTTTCTTTGAGGCAATGGTTCCTAGTCCAAAAAAATGATCTGCTCCTTCCAAGTTGTGGTCAGTCTCTGCCGCAAGAAAATAAACTCAATTACTTTGGTGTTATGTTTGCAGATGATGGAACAGGAGATGGATAAATTGCAGCAATAAAATCATTTCTGCCCTCTGTCATGGTGAATAAAGCTCTTGATTTGTCAAGATTAAGTTGACATTGCACATGTAGGCAGATGTGCACATATACATATTGCTTTTATGTTGGACTGTTAAACTCAACTGTCTAGATATTTGGTGCACTGAGCCTTGTTTTTATTTGTCTGTTTAAAAAGGGGAAAAAAATAGCTAAAAAAAGATATGGCGTGTAATGCATCTCAAAAAACCTAAAAACATGCATATAAGACAAATAATTGTTAGTCAGACTTAAAATACAGAAGGGAAACAAGCAGCAAGAGCTTATTCCTGTTTCTAAGAATCACTGACCAATTCACTGCACGATTTAAACTCAAGATTAGTGACTGAACACTGCGAGGATTGCTTGCTAACGTGGATTAAGAAACGCTGCGAGTCATTTTAGCCTAATTATCTTCATACCTGAAGGTACTCAGCATTGTTCTGGCAGCTTCCAACAAACACACGCACATCCCAAAGTCTAGGAAACAATCTTCAGACAGCTCAATACAAGTTCGGTTTCATCTAATTACTTTGCATAGCTTTCTAGATGCTAGAGCATCCGTTTTCCTTAATTATCAGTCATTCACTGGCTTCGTCCTGATGCTGGCATTGCCTTTTAATAGGCAGGGGAATTCTGCAAATTGTTTGCACCTGGGGCCAAATCTCAGGTTTGATGCAGAGCCTGTATTAACACATTCAGTCCAGGACAGTACAATCTTTTCCCTTACAATACTTTCATTTCATTACCGAGTAACTTCTTTCCAGAAAGATTTTTTTTTTTTTTATAATGTCCTATACCTGACTTGTCTTCTTTGTCTCTCTAATGACATTAAAGAGAAAGACTGTAGAATAAAGGTAAAGTACTAATTATTAGTTTTTTTCATGTTCAATGTATTTGATAACATTTTTATGAGAACCAAGAATCAAAACCCAGTTTTGCTTTCCATCAATCACATGTTTAAAAGTCTGATAAACAGAGAAATATTATTTGCAGTCAAACATGATTTGATAAGCTCAGACCTTCTTCAAATAGATTTTTTTCCCTACTTGATGAGTGAGAAATGTGTGGAATTAATAATCTCTCTTGATCTTTACTTGGGGGAAAAATGTGGTGCTGTTGGTTGCCAGGCAACATGTTTTGACCAAGTCTAAATGATGTTCAACAACACACCTGCACTTGCTCAGCAGCCTGATTTTCAGAATGTGTACACACGGGTCATTTTAGGAAAGGTCAATGCAACAATACAATATATGTGCTGCATAGTAAATAAAACGTCCATTAAATCTCTTCTATGTTGGTTTTGTCAAAACTGCTAAAGCATCAAGTTGAAATAGACCTGTACACTAAATAGACTGAAATGCACAGGTAGCCTATCCCAGGTGTTAGGCACCTTCCTCCTGGGACAGACGTTATGCCACAGCTAGTTAAGGGTAGCATTTTTCCATTACAGTTTTTTGAAATACAGTAATTTTGAAATCTCATCCTATTGCAAAAACCCAAGCTTTTTTCAAAACTGGTTTGTCTCAAATTTATTTTTCATAATTCCAAATTGAGCAGGTTTTACTGTCAGTGGAAATGGAGCCACTAACAAAGAAACATTCTGTTCTCCATTTAAATATGAAAAACCCAAGTTTTTTTATTGTGGACATTAATACTATTAATGTTATCAATGTTATAGTTTGTCCTGTGTTTTTAACACAATGATTATAACATATTTCAATCTATTTCTTTAAGGTCTGTAAGTTGCTTTCCTTTGACTACTAATGCGGACACACTGCATTGTCAGGAACACAAACTTTTAGTACATATTTTTTTTCTTCCCTATCACTGCATAAAAAAAAAGTTATGCAGTGATAACTTTCTTTTTATTCACTGCTAGGCAACAAAAAAGCATGCATGCTTGTAAGCTGAGTCACTATCACAGTGCTTGTAAAGATTTGGGGAAATAGGTGAATTTTGGGAATCTGCACACATCACAGACACGATGCATTTACTCTCAGCGTGCAACAACCCAGTTTTGTCCCAATAATCAATGAAAGCAGATGCGCCACCTACAGAGAGCATGAATTCCTGCTGCTAAGCCACGAAGGCAAAGTGTGAACTTCTCATCCCTCTCATGGTGAACCTGCAGGGGCCAGAGTGCATACAAACCAAATTTGCCCACTGTATTGGGACAAATGTACTTTTGTCAATTAAGCTGTAGTCAAGCCTCAAACACATTCATAGTGCCAAGCAGAAGTATGTACTCTCCTTTAACTTTTGCCCATTTTGTTACATTGCAAACAAAATATTTCATGAAATTAATTTATTCACTGTTATATGAGCACCAGTTTAAACATTATATCAAAATAATTTTATGTCAGCGTAACAGTAGGCACCCTATAACAAAAGAAAGCTGCTGCAGCATCAGTGGCCTTATTGACAAACAAATGTTTAACCACAAGGTCGATGCACCAGCTGCTTCTGGCATAATTTATCCATCTCTTTCAATGCACCCAAGCCACTAATCATATCAACCAATAGCTCAGTCAGCAATAAACCACAGCAAACTCTGCAGTAGAGATGATGATTAATGAAAGTGCATAATCAATACACAGTGTAAGCTTTCAAATCAGTGAGGGGCTGAAAATATTCTCTGCAGATGAAGAGATTGCCATTGTAGGGAGATAAAAAACATTGTTGTCAACTTTATGCTCCAGATTGAATGTCCACCAATTAAAGATGCACCAGAAATGGATGACGTGGCCAATGGCAATTTTGGGCTTTTTTTTTTATCTAATTCTGTATTTCTATATTTATTTTCTAATTACAACATAGTTCAAAGTAACTTTTGATTCAGTAAATGCAACTTACACCGATGATGAAAGACAAATGTGCCAAAGATGTATCGGTTTTGAGTAAAACAGAAAATAAACAAACATGCCACATGCACATATGTCTATAGACTGAAATAAAAGTTTTATTACCTTTATTTAAAAGAAAAAAAATATTTTCAGTATTTCACCAACAATTTTTTTATAGGGAAAAAAGGAAATTTTAATTAAATGGGGAAGCAAAATCTGAAAGGAAAATAAAACTCCCAGTCTTTCACTGATTGTTTTGACAGGTCCTCAGAGGCAGAAGTATACAGCACAGTCATGGCTGGAGGCTGATGAGCTCCGAGTGGCTCGCACTGGTTTATACTTTGAACTTGTTTTTGTTTTTTTTGTTTTTTTTGTACTGTTTCTTAACAAGATAGTGCAATACTATGCAATTAGGCATGAGTCTGTTACCAGTATAATGGCATAGTTGGGTTTTATCACAGTGGAGGTGGAGTTTAAAAACTTACTCACTATAGAAAGTTTAATTCACTGTTTAATTTAGAGTCGCTACAAAATGACAGTAAAGGATTTAACTGAGTGAAGCATATGTAGTGCCTTTGTAACCCCACCTATTTTGTTCAGCACTAATAATAATAATAATAACACTCACCATCCATCAATCATATTAGGATAATTCATATAAAAACATTAGTTGGAAAGCTACATTTTGAGTAGCTTTCATAAATAATGCTACAATAAAATATGAAATACTTCATATTTTTGGGAGCTTTAAGAATTATTATTGCTTTTCTATTTTCAATAAAATAATTATGTTATCAATATTTGTCATTTCCATGAAAATTTTAGATCATGCAAACCACAAGGTTTTGGACTGTTTTAGCTTTTCTTTCCATGACTTAATACTTTTCCAAAGTAAACTATGGCAAACAGGTGACTGTACAAACATGGATGGAAAAGGGTGGACTACAAATTAGCAAAAATGTTCATTTTAAATCTGTTAGTCTACTTAGTCCATTAATAAGGCAACACTGAGTCTCCACTGCTCTACTTAAAAAAAGTTATATTTTCCAATATCAAAATCTTAATTTTAAAAATAACTGCTGAGGTGGATTAATAATTATTTTAATATTAAGCGATTTACTCAAGCATCATCTTTGTTGCTTTTTATTGTGTAGGGAATTTCCAAGTGTTCACACGACAGTGATGTTCACAAATTTATGAAGTTCATAAAAGGAACTGCATTGCAAGAATCTGCTCATGTTTGCATCAGAAATAATTCATTTTTACTTCTAACTGAGAAATTTGGATCATTCAGAGCTTCATAGTGCAGCCTGATCCAAGGTGCAGGTTTCCACCTACTCCGCAGAAGTAAAGCTAACTTTTCACAACATTGAAGAGCAAACGTCTGCCAGGAAAAAGATTGGAGTGTGCACCTTTTGCCAGACCAAAACGCTGCTTTCTTGGCGCAACACATGTCCAGCACATGAGGAGACTGGATCCCAGAACGGTAAAATGACAAATTAGAGGCAAAAACAAACATCCTCATTTAGACCCGTCATATTTTATTATTATGAGCAAAAGTGAAGAAAGACAGTTTGCCATCTGTGAATAATTTGGACATGGTAAACAAAGGAAAAGTGTGAATTGATATTTTACATAAAATGAGTATGTTTTATTGCTGCATCAGTATCTATGGAGCTCAGTCATTAGTTTGAAGAGTTATCTGGCAAAACCTAAGTCCTTCCCACTTAATGAGGCTCATAATGAGCTTTAGTAATCACCTAATTCATGCTTGACCAATAATCAAATTAATTATAATATTTATATAAACACAAACTTTACAAATTCCATCAATTTAAAATAAAAAGTGTAACTGCAGAGAATATTATTCTTGTTTTCTCAGAACTACATTTCTACTAGGTTGGAACACTGATTTTCAGGAAACTGAAACTTTAACACAGTTAAAATAAAAAGGTTCTGGTTCATGTTGATTTTTTTTTATCTTGGTAAAAATGTTTAGGTTTTTCCATAGGTAAGGTTTTTCATTACTTTTTGCTTATGCTTATTTTGGAGCTAGACACTAACAGTCTAGAACTGTTTTTTACAGTCATGCATTTAAAACTGACCTTTTCACAATGTTACTGCACAGTACAACGGTTCTCGTCTATTTAAAAACAGACACAAAATAGGAAAAAACTACCACTACTTCTGGAATGCATAATGTGAAGAAGGGCCACTTAATGCCATTTCTAAACTAATAAAATCCTGTTTATTAGGAAACTACTTTACATTTGGAAATAGTCTGGATTGTAAAAACCTAAGTGAGATCAGCATGGGATCAGGGCACCTTGAGACTGCAGGGGCTTAGAGGCTAACATTAGCAAATGTCAGCAATGGAAAAAGAAATGTCATAACTTCAGGTCAGTTATTTCTTTCTGCTCACAGAAAGAAATATGTTGTTTTTAAGCTGTTGGTTTAAATAACGGTTATAAATTGTTGCATGTATGTTAATCTTTTAATGCAATTTCATTTATTTGTAAAACATGAAATCAGAAATGTTATTGCAATAATTATTTTTTGTTTTCTGTAGAGAATGCCAAGAGATGGGATGTATGAGTGAATGGCCTGAGAGATTTTTTTAAAGCTTCATGCTGCTCTGTGAAGAGGAGGAGAAAACTGGTGTCTGACGCTGCCTGTGCCTGGAATTACTATCAGTGACAGGTGGGATAAATCACCTTGTCAGGCATGAATGAAAACCGGTTGGAACTGTGTATAATGAAGCGCTCAGACTGAAAAGTATCCAGACACACTCTGCACCTCCTGCAGGCTCTCCCCTGTTTAGGGAGGATAACAGATCTGCTGGCTTGACAGATTTCAGTTTTGTCACTGGAGAGTTTAGCATGCTTCGCTTCACAGATCTGATCCAACCTTAGCTGAATGAACGCTACTGCCTCCTGTTTGCTTTTTGTTTTTCCCTTTTTTTTCTTCTGCATGTGCATGCTCAGCCTCAAAAGCCACCAAAGCTTTTTACATGTATTGACGATTTCTTATTGAGATTACGTAAGCAGCTGCAAAATGAATTATTGAGTTTGTGAATGAAAGTGACACTGCACAATGTTGCCTCCTTGGTCTGCAGACGGAAGCACAGACACTGAATAGCACAAATGGAGATTCAACAAATTGATGGAAATCTACAATAATTCAATATACAGAGAGAAAATCAGTAAAGAATTGATGTGTTTGCAGTGATGAATGATGAATGTATCTCACAGGAAAATGCTGAGATTTTATGTGAAAACCTGCAGGGAATTACTGGATGTTGTGTCATCTACATAATACAGTAATTAGAAGGTTTGGATTCATATATAAATATGGTATTTTTTTACTGACAGACTTTACTGAATAACAGCACATTCAGTGAATAGGTATCCAACTTTGTTATATTTACACACATTTATACACTTGCTTTTTTTGTCTCATTTTAACAGTCTTGATTAGCAGATCAGGTTTTCTGAAGGTTCGCTTGTTGCAGTGAGTCGCCTCCTGTTTTAGTTGGCATATTCTAAATTTGCCATCATAAAAACGTGATTGCGTGCATCATTCCTGAGTACAACAATTATAGCAGTAAATCCAAGGAGGACTGGTCAAGATTTAAGAAATTGAAACTCCGGGACCAAGTCAGAGTCCAGATCTTAATGACTTGAAATTGGCTTTAGATACAAGACACTCCTCAAACAGCTCACAGATGAGGGGTAAGGAGTTGGGCAAAGATTCCTCAGACTCATGCCAAAAACCTATAGTTACTAGAAGCATTAAATAACAGTTACCTCAGTCTTAGTGTCCATTTTGGTTTATTCCAAAATGTAAAAAAAAAGATTGGTATTTTTATAAATTGCTTTCTTCTCAATATGTAGATAGGAATTTAACTATGTATATATAGTATTTTTAAACAGAATAGTGCATCAGTTTCTTGACTGAAACCCTTGGATCCTTTCTCAAATGTCCTGAAGCCACTTATGAATAAAAACTACTGAATCTTTGAGGCTGGAAACAACGTTTAGGCTGGATTAAATGTTAGGTAAAATAACTACAATGAACCAAGCAGTCAAAAGTTTTAAAATAACTTCCAGGAACACATCAAATGTGGTGAGAAGAAGAACAGAAAATCAAACATTCCCACACCAAGAACTGCAGCAGCAGGGTGGAAACACCTAATGAGCTGAATCTGTTTTTTGTATGTCACTGGGCACTCAGTGTGACTTCCTGCTCTGCAGTAGTTTTAATATATACAAAGACAACTACCTTTCTTTAGTCATCATTATGTCTTTCACAGTGCCACATCACATCGTACAGATGTCTCACCGAATCCACCCTCTCGCCTGAAAAGCCCCCACTGTTGAGCAAACTGCAAATAGGATTTAATCTGAGTCTAACGAAGTTTCCCAGAAAGAAAGGAATGGATAGATTTGAGAACTAATCCAGAAGGGATGATCTATTCCAATAAATCTCATCAAGACAAAGATGGATGAAGGTGGATTGGGAGGAGAAGAAAACTGCAGACCACCCCTCAGGGGCATCAAGGAGCAGGAGGATGCCAATAAATTGTGTTTCCTTAAATTACATATAGAAAAAGAGATCCAAAACCAACAGCATGGCCCAAAAGCAGAAGAGCAGCTCTTTGAAACTCTATGCTAGAATCTGCTGAGTGAATGGCATACATTTGTTTACGTTTACTTTGAGTACACACTCAAAAAAAGTTATTTTTCAGCCAACATAGCCTAACAGAAAATCTATAGGCAGCTGCAGAGAACAGCTATTGAAAGGAAACCAAAATATTGCTTCCAAAAATCCCTGTCAAAGATGAGCTGAAATTAAATCAAGACTCAAGCAAAATGGACAGAAGTTGAAATTTAGATTAGAGAACACAAAACAGAAGTATTGAGGAGTCACAATTAAACTGCTCTGGGAAAATCTACATCCATGTGCAAATGATTTTCAGCATAAAATCTAAAATCAAACATACTTTTGTTTTAAAAACCTTGGTTTTAATATGAAAACCAGCAATGCTGTGTGTGGCGCTACAGTAGCCTTGTTACGTGCGTGGCAATGTCAGTGGCAATGTCAGTTCATTGCTCTAAGCTGAGATTATACAGAATATCAGCTTTACAATATTTGTTTATCCATTAATAATACTACAGAAGTATGTTTTATAATTTGTCAGTGTTTTAGTTCATATTGTACTGCATTTAGAGTGCAAATAAAATACCCAGCCTGTTGGATGGGGTTATATTTTTTTTATTTTTATATCTAATATATATTTTTTGTTGATCTAAATAGTTTTTGTCAGGAGCAAAGACTCCCACAGTAAAATACAAGTACTTGCATATATTTTTTAAATTGTCTATCTGGAGAATAAGTATTCAGAGCATAGGTAATGCATGGCATCAGATATCAGAATAACATGCAATTTATTGTTCAGATCCAGATTGCTGATACTAGCAGCTTATAGAAAATTACATCCAGAATTTATTAGCAAATATACTTTCAGAATGATTTAGTTCATACAGTGATAGATACTCATCTGAAATTAATCACCCATTCCTGATCTAATGCGCACAGCAGCAATTTGTCTTTATTTGAGCCGACTCTGCCCATGAAAAATAGGCTTTAATGCAGCCACAACCACCACAACAAATTCAACACTGCTGCATGTAAAACATAAAAACTAATTTGTTACACCAGTGGCTTTGGCAACTTAAGCGCATTCATATGTGTCTAATCAGCAGCCAAAATCGTAAAACCCACAGTAAGAGGTGGCTGAATAAGCTCCTCTTGAAAGTAGCAATGAATCTCCACACACTTACAATCTGCAGCTAATCTTATGTAATGCGTATCATGGACTTCTTTAAAACAGGCAGCTGTGTCATCATTTCTCCTGCGGAGGCATCAACTCTTTGTGCTGTGTGACTTTCCAGATGTTAGGCTGACATTTACAGCTTCCTTTTTTTATATATATAAATCAGACTCTGATCATCAGTGCATACAAACAGTTTTATTTTCGCCTAAATACCATATAAATCAAATGTCCCCCTACTATCTATAGGTAACAAGCTTTAAGTATCTTCCAAATTAGGGTTTTGATCATGGTATAGTCTGCTATGAATAAAACATTGAGAATTGTTTTCTTTTTTCCCACCATCCTACTGCCTCAACAGAAACAATGAGTCTGAGTAACAACCTCTGATTTCCATTGGTAATCAGCTTTAACACCTGTGTCAGTGCAATTTGGACTCTGTATGTTTTGATTTCATTACAGAACTTTAATAAATCTAATTCTGTTTTGCTATAAAACAAAAGCTGGGATGTACAGGTTTAACCAGCAATAGATGACATTTGAATAATGAGACAACTGAGAAGAAATGTGGCACCTCTCCTATTAAAATGTATATTATGCAAATTTTGGATCATCAATAACTAATGCATGATTTTTCCCCCCACTCAGCAGGGCTGTATAATTTGCACTTCTACCTATGTATGCAATGTACTTGTGAATTAAAGGTGACAAGAGACTGTGATCAAAAACAGTGTTTAAAAAAATATGAGACAAGAAAAATATATATTTTCACCTAGTTAACAAGCTTTGGTGTGTCATTTCATAAACATCAGATTCATGTTTTGTGTTATAACCATCCATCCATCCATCCATCCATCCATCCATCCATCCATCCATCTTCTGCCGCTTATCCGGGGTCGGGTCGCGGGGGTAGCAGCTTAAGAAGGGAGGCCCAGACTTCCCTCTCCCCAGCCACTTCCTCCAACTCCTCCGGGGGAATCCCGAGGCGTTCCCAAGCCAGCCGAGAGACGTAGTCCCTCCAGCGTGTCCTGGGTCTTCCCCGGGGCCTCCTCCCGGTGGGACGTGCCCTAAACACCTCACCAGGGAGGCGTCCAGGGGGCATCCTGACCAGATGCCCAAGCCACCTCAACTGGGTGGCTCAGGCCACCCAGTTGAGGGTGGCCACCCAGTTGTTATAACCTATTTTGGCTAATTAAGTATTTATGAAACTTTGAAGGAAAAGAAAAATATGATCTCACTTTGAATGCAAAATATAATATACACTCTTTGTATTTAGATATAAACTCAATGATGCTGCAACTAAAGCTAAACTGATTTTAAAATTCATTTTGTCAATAGTTACTGACTTTTATGTGCTAAAAGGAATCAGTGCTGTGTTTAGGGGAGATCAGTAATAAGTGACCTCCAGCATTTATGCCACTATTTAACTTAACAAGGGTGTGTTTTAAAATGAGGAGCTCAGCAAAGCTTCTGGTACTGTAACTAAACCTTGTTCTGTTTGAGTGTGAAAAGCTGCTGTAAAGTGATAGAATCTTTGGGCAAATCACAGAGGTTTGTTATACAAGAGTGACAATATTTTACGTAACGGAGACTTCCTGATTTTATGGTCTGTGTTGCAATGGAAAATTTCACTCTGTGCTTTGTCCATACAGGAGAAGAGTAGTATCGCAAGATGTAGTCAGCTCTCTGACCTTTAACCCCATGCCTGGTGGTGTTACCGTTTTAATTGGCACGTTTGTTTTCATCACTTAATCACAGAGTTCCAATGAAATTAATCATAAAAACACTTTTTATGGAACAAATCTCTACTCAGACTTTCTTGTTACACACACACAAAAAAAAAAAAACAATAGTCTAATACAATCAGTGTACAACAGAGCTGGTACAGACTGCTATAATCAATGTCATTGAACAATAAACTGTTTAGAACTGTTTTCCTTCAAATATCTGTAAATGGAGAGAAGCTCTTATCTCAGTCTGCAGGAGTCTTGTGTGCATACTGCATTGATTGGCAGTCACTGGTTTTATTTTTCCAAGCAATAGTTTTAAAATAATATTGACAGATACTTTGACAGAGCAACACTCAAATGAGAAAGATTATTAATGTTTTCAAAATTTTCAAAGGAAATACTGCTCTAAATTATTAAAGTATGTCAAGTTCAATACCAATAAATGAAGGGTTCTGTAAAATTTTGTCAAAGACATTCAATTAATTAATGGCTACAAAAAGGACAACAGGCTCTACTGAAGAGATGAAAAACATTTTTAATTTGTAAAGCTGCCAAATGGATTCTTTGATATTACATTGTTTAATGTTACCCCTCCTTAAAACTATTAATTCATTTGTTTAGATGCTAAAATCACATTTGAGCACGTGAACTCGTTCAAAATTCACACTTAATAAATACATGTAATAAGTAAATTACATGTAAATGTCACGTGAACTCGTTCAAAATTCACACTTAATAAATACATGTAAGATCCACATATTTGTTGTTGTGATTTCTCAGCCTTTAATTGAATTGTATTGAATGGAGGCTTAATTCAATTATTTTTTTTTTTGTCATTCTGGAGGTTATTAATACAGCAAATGTCAAACTTGAAAACTACAAACTACATAAATATTGAATATGTTCTCTCTCAATAATTACTGTGTTAATAATTGATGCATATACATGTGTTCAGGCATGAAGGAATCAAGAACAAGAATGCCCAAGGGGCATATGAAGTTACTAGCACATCCATTTGAATGTTATTTATGATATGTGTCATTCTTCATCTCCAGGCTTTTCATTCATAGTTAAATGCTAATTTTATACATTTTTTTTCATACTGAAGGTGTTGCTTTTAATACAACAAAGTGCAAATATTTGTTTACATTTTGATTTGTCGTATGTAAAAAATGTGATGGTGTATTACAACTTATGAAATAAAATAATATGGTTGATTTTGAGGAAATATTGTCTCAGACACTGAATGCAAACACATAGGTGACAGAATTAAAAAAAAATCTGATTACTAGCAGCTCTATTGAGAAAGGATCAGCTACTATAAATAGGAGCGAACAGAAGACAATTGGCAAAAACTTATTTATCCATTGAATACACATTTAAATGAAAAAAATATACAACTAGATTTTTCTAAAAAGTTCACTGTGAAAAAATATTCTTAAACTAACACCAGTTATCACTGCTTATTTACTCTTACAATTATTATTCAGATGCCTCCAGACTGAAGGACAAACATTTTCTCAAACACAATTTTCATTAATACATACATACATTCAGTGTATCCATCAGATCATTCCTAAAGCTAAACAAAGTTAACAAAATTGAAGGTATTTTCAGTTTTCAGGAAGAATGTGCATCAATTTGTTTTTCACTTTTAATTAATATGAAGGACACAAGTGGCAAACTTTAACTATAATATACATATGTGATGGAAAATGCACCAACTGAGATTAAAATGAACCATAAGTCACTCCTGCTGCTTCAAGTCGCTCAATGTCTTCATTGATTACTGAAGAATCCAGAGTCAGACAGACATACACCCTGAAGGTCTTATTATGTCTTGTATAAGGAAATCCTAAAATATTTGAAGTTGTCATTTCAATGCTTGTACTCCTCAAACTACATGAATGAGAAAATAAACTTGCCATCTTCCTGGTAGACCAGGGGAGTAACCAAAGCTGGTCAGAGCCCAACAACATATATTTGAAAATAATGAATACCTTAAAACTGCATTCAGTGTGAAAACATGATTTACTGTTTTAACATGATATGAGAGTATAATTTCACATTTGAATATAAAATAACACTTGCTCAAAAGCATATCTTTGGAGTATTCTAGCAATGTGTATCTCTTTTGTCCTTTACCTGTTTCTCTTTTCATCGTCACTTTGTGTGTCAAAGCAACAGTGAGAAAAATACCGGCAAACTGTGGCTAGTCAAAAAAAAGTTATCATCTCTCATCTGCACCTTGAAATGTTTCAAACTTTACCAAGCAGAAGAAACTGCTATTTTTAAAATCCAAAACAGGAAAAAATACAACACAACAGTTTTAACGTGATCTGTGTTCAAATGAAATCAACAAGCCTGAGGGGGAAAACGACTACAGAGGCAGTGAGCGGTGAAGCAGAAATCCCACAAAGCCCATTGTTTCCTCAGCAGAGCCAAACGCTCCTTAAGAAGATGAAAATAAGCCTGAAGCAGGAATCAGGACTGCCAATTCATTTTTTAGCTGCAGACTTCTGATACTGCTGTACTTGACACTACACTATCAATGGCTGCAGTTTCACCACAAAGAGTTTAATAGTAAGTGCACACTAAAATAAGTAACTCAACATATAATGCATTTATTTTGTGTTTTTGTGCTGAAATTAGATGACTGCTGAAGGACATATTCAGCTTTATTTCTGCACACAGGTTTATGTCCATAAAAAGGAAGGATAGGTTATAAAATCTATTTTGGATGTGCTGAGATCTGGACTTGAATGATTGTGGATTTAAAAAAAATAAAATAAAATAAAACACACAACCCAAATTCCTGCAGTTGAGGCATTTTTAAGTTTATGTCAAGGCAAACCTATGAAAACTTGACCACTTATCAAATAGTAAAAAGAGCACATTTAACATTTAGTGTTTTTGTTTGGTGAGTACTGAAAACCAGTAGAATAGAATAAAACAAGTAACAAGTTCACATGTATTAAAGTGAACTCAACTCTCAAGTGATTATACAAATTTACTTTTTGTTCTCAGAAGAAAAAAGAGTAGATGAGGTATAAGTTCCAGTAAGCCCCAGTATTTGCAGAGGAAAGTGATCACAGACCCCAGCTAATATCTATGAATACTTGAAACTGAAAACGTTTATATCTGCCCATGTTAAAAACCACATGTATCTTATTATGAATCAAGAAGAATTTAAATGCATTTTTCTGACTCATTGAGCTTGTAGCATTGTACCTTATGTGCTCTCACCACAAGAACAAAAGGACTTTCTTTCAATGCAAAGGAGAACTAGAGAAGAAACATCTCATCTAAGCTCCTTGATAATAAAGAATGCAAGTAAACAAATGAAACTATTTAAAGAATTGTTTCGTTTCTTAAGCTGAAAACCAGAAAGTTTCCTGTTTGACCTGTTTGTAGTTGCATTAAGAGTGAATGCAGACCATTATGGGTCAGTAACTGGTCACATTAGAATGACGATGGGAATTTTATGGTGTGGAGGAATGTGTTACACAGCTCAACAAACATCAAACAAGTGCTCATCATCTATGTGGATTTAACTGCCTCTGGTAAAGTTTCACAGATACGCCATACAACAAGCTGTATTTCACATTGCAATAACATCTTACAGAAACATGATAGCATAGTATGTTATATTTTATTTGACACGCAGTAAGCATGTGAACATCAGTGTGGATGTTCAGTTCAGAGAGAACTAGATCTCAAGAAATAGTACCTCACAGCATCTGAGTTAATTAAGGTCACGAAGCTGAGCTGACATAAGAACATGACCACACACATATTGCATGCTATTATATGATAGTTTATGTCTTGATATATAAAATAACAAGATTATGAAAGAATGAACCACATGAAAATGCATATCAGACAATTTCACACATGTAGCTGACAAAGTTCACTTGACACTCATTGAGAAGTGATTTATTTTTATTAATTTTCAATTGCAGCAGCTTACGCTCACTGAAAAACCTAACATTTGATTACAATATTTTGATTCAACGGGGGAAAAAAATTTAAAAGAAAATTAAACTGAATGGCATGTAGATATCATTTACTGGCTTCCTGGAGAATTGGTGACAAAAAAATAGTTTTCTATCCATGATCTTTGCAGACGTCTTTAATCTCCCTCAGACCTTCCTCAATGCGGGTGGCTTCAAGTTAAACTCAAGTCCTTATCCTGAATATTGGTCAGTTATTAAAGGAAATGAGTCTCTGTGCCACATCATATTCAAATCCCAGAGGAAATAGAAAATCATAAACTCATGATTGGAAGTTCTAAAAAGCTTTGATAGACTTAAAAAAAGCAAAATGTGATTACAAAACTAGTATATTTTAGAGAATTTGTTGTATACAATATATTGTGCCATGCGATGTAGTGCTACTTTAGTGTTTTTTCCTCACTAAATAAATGAAGTTCAATTTATTTATTATTTTTTTGTGAACGATTTTTCAACTACAGTCATGGCTGAATTTGATCATATATTTTTACTTAGGAAGCCAACAAACTTGTCACTATCTGTGGTTATTCATATTTGTATTATTTGTGATATATTGTAAAAGTTATTGGAGATGAGGAACTTTCTTTGTGTGCAGTGCATTATGCAGCGTGATCATTTTTAGGAAGCTTAATCACAATGACAGTGATTACAGAACATAAACGTTGATTAATTCTCACCTCTCACTGACAAGCTCCTCCATCACCGGCATCTGGCCTGCAGCGCTGACATTCATGTAACCATAAATGCAGAGAGTCCCTGCAGACACACAGTGAAAGTTAAAGAATCATCATAATCACTTATATTATTAAAAGAGAACTTTCAATTGCTATTATTAACCAATTCCTTCTCAGAAGATTGCATTAACATAAATGTATTAAACTACATCACAATTATGCAAAGTCAATACTTCTGTTTGACATTTTAGTACCACATTGTAGACAATTTGACCTAAGAAGCAATGCTAAATCATGCTACAACAGCTATGCCTGCAAAAAAAACAAAAAAAAAAGTCTATTGTGATAAATTAATCAGTAAGCCTGCTTACACTCACATAGCTCAAACTCATGTAAGATTTCTCCTCATATTATATATGATGTGTAAAAGTGAACCAGTATAGAGACTGAACAAGACTTCCGTTTGATAACATTTCCAGTGACATGCAAGTGAGATACTGAGTTTGGACAGGGAAGGTCAGCCTGGTGGAGAGGTCAGAGACAGCAGAGGATTTTTACCTCATTCATTCCCTGAATAAAAAAACTTGTCATGCTTCAACCATATGGGTAGCTGTCAGAACCGGTACATCATGTAGTCACTTAAAGCTAACATTCCTCTGTATGAGGCTGACAGCAAAATGAGCAAAAACTTGTTGTATCTGCATTATACAGTGTAACAAAATACGCAATGCCTCAGGCAGAGGATGGTACATGTAGTGTTATGCAACTTGTGACATAAACAACAAAGAAGAAACAGCTATAAAACATGTACAGCACATTCAATGGGACTGTACTTTGCATAAGTCCATTACTTCTTGTACTAATTAGCTCACATGTACTGCAGTATTTTGCAAAACAAACTTCTATTCACAATTTGCACTTGTCAACATGAGCAACTTTGGTGGTAAAATCTGAAAATAAGGTTCTGATCATTTGTATTTTAATTTTTTTACAAATATTTAATTAGTCATTTTCTCCAACCAGTTATTTTAGGAATTTGCTTGAATATTTGTGTTCATGTTTCAATAAAGATTACTTTTAAAACTAAAGGTGAAATATCCATTCTTCAAAAAAGGTCTTAATTTAAATAGGACTATAAGAGTCCTTCATCTTCTTGTTTTTCTGAGAAAAAAGATCTGGCAGGATACTAAAGAGAGATATTCCAAAAACAGTTCAAAAGCGCAAATTCCCACTTAAGTGCTGATGTAATAATTTAAAAGAATGTATGCGGTGTAAAAGCTTAACAGTTAACTATAGGATTATATCTTTTTGCATTCCAAGTTAAACTGCACAACGTCAGCTCCTATAATATCTAACTCTATGAATTTCAAGTTATCATTTTTTTTTCCTAAAAGCATCAAGTCCAGCCTTAAGAGAAACCTCATGCACTGTCACAAGTAAATATGAGCCCACAGCTATCTCAACATCTTTCAAAAGGCCATCCAAATTCTGGGTGATTTTCAACAGTCTCAATGTAGATGGATTGGGGCTTTTTCCTGTGGTTGTTTTTGTTAAGTCATTCATTTCCCTACCTGTTTAGTATCATGCATTGGCTGGAACGTTTCCCAGCTGTAATAGGGAAAGAGGCAGGATACACTTTGGCTGTGTCACAAGTTCAGCACAGGGTCAGCATGGAGAGAAAGATGACAAAGATGCAAGACCATAGTTCCACCCAAAAAATTGTATATAGATTAATTCATGTGAAATGGTGTATGGGGGGAAAACACCTATGGAGCAGGACAATATGCGGGCAGAATCATGAAAATATTTTCTCACAAAATTTTACACTGCTTACTGGATGTTTTTCAAGAAAACTAAAGCCAGATATTAATAAAAATAAGTGTGACTGAAAAATGTTTTGCAGCAATAGTGATGAAAATACGGTCGTCTTCACCTCCTCCAGTTTAGACTCAACTTCACACAAGACTTCAGCAGACACACATAGCTTCCTTCATTAGCAGCTGAACACAAGCCGAAGAAGCGCTCAGCTGTCACCAAGAGAAAACTAACTTCGCCTTGCTCTCTCAGATCTGAGCTCCTAATCGAGACCTTTCAGTCAAGTTTCACACAGACCAGTACAGCTGTTGACAATAGTACTTGTTAATAACTACTGGAACATGTCTACTCTATTCTTGTTGACAACATTTTACAACCAGGTGCACCAGAGGAACTTAGAAGTATATCCAAAGTTTAGTTTTACATATTTAATCTTTTTCACAGGATGAAATTCCAGAACAGAGTAAGAATTTATTTATGTTTATTTCATGTGTAATTAAGACATGTTTAGGAGTGAAAGCCCATCCTTCAAAATCATCTTTCTCATATAATGTTATGGCATAGTTACATATCTGCTTTGTGTTCTACCACAAATAAAGATAAACAGCTTCACGTAAACAAAGCTGCGGTTTTGCCTTCCAAGGAATCTAATGCTGTAGCAAATGCAATTAGATTTATAGCTATAGCTAAATATTTTTTAAACATGCCAAAAGCTTGCCACCACTGTTGCAAAATGTATATGTGTGATACAACTTCTTAGCAGAGACACAATAATAATGAGTTCCTATTCCATGCAAAAATATGTAGACACTGTTAGAAGTGATGATGATTCACTCACATCAGCATGCCTACTTGTGTCCAATTAAACCATTCGAGTATCTCTTAATAAATCATGAAAACCTCCACCACATAACCAAACTCTGGCCAGTTCCTAATCTCTAATACAGTGCAATAGTGACATACAACATATATTCATTAGAGCGCCTCACCTACAGTAAGTCAAGCAATACAAATGGACCTTTGTTGCAGAGGTGCTTTGAATTTATCAATCTCAGCTTGTTGAGCACTATTGGAATATGTTACAATCATAAGAGTTGTATTCTGGTTAAAAAAAATAAACCAACAATTTTAAGAAAGATTTAGAAAATGTTTCAATATAAATAAATTTTTTATATGTAAATATCAGAGAAACCTTACCAGAAGATAAGAACTCCCCAACCAATTTTGTGTTTTTATTTTTTGCTGAGCCAAAATTGTGAGAGGCTTTTTACCAGTTCTTATATTTTTTTCCAGCAAAATAGTTATGCCACAATTTTGGCTGTCAAGAAAGAGAGGTTGTTTCCTCTGCCTATAATTTACATAAATATGGGTGGTATTTCTTTTAAATGGAAGAAAAGTGCCTCATTTAAATATATAAAATTTGCATCAGCACTTGGCTTTGCAGAGATTCTTATGTAGCCAATCTGCCTTTGCACATACAGTAGGTTTAGAGTAAGTTGAATGTGCAAACTCAAGTTTTACCTAAATCTTAAACTCAAGTTTTAAATTTAGTTTCTACTAATATCTTTGTGCTTTTGCACCATTAATGTACCCAATGTCAGCAACATATGGGGTTGCTATGGCTTTATAGAATTAAGACAATTTTTGCAGTCAGAAATTTCCGAGTGGCTTCTATCCAAGCCTGAGTTAAGAAATATTTTAGCTTTGACCACCAACTGCACTTACGACAGTTTATTTGAACTTTCTGCAACATTTTTGGAAACACTGCTTTATTTTTATTTATTTTTTTTTATAAAACTCAAAAATACAGTTTTTAAAAATTACTGATATAACATTCCTAAGATTTTGATGATGGCAAAATATGTCATCAAAATTTGGTTCAATATTCTGTGTAGAAAATTTTGCATGTGCATAGATGAAATTATTATAACGGTAGTGAAAAAGCTTCATATTTTATTCTGGGAGTGAAAAAAGATTTGCAGTGAAGCGACAACTGGAGCACATGTCAAGTAGAGCTAACTTATCAAGCATGCTTGAATTATAAACAATTTCCTGAAAGGATTAATTTTAGATTAATTTTAAACAAAGAAACTTTAAAATAATAAAAGAAACTTAAGCATTACAGACAGCTAGATTAGCTAAACAAATACACACATTCCAAATGAAAAAGTAAGTTCATCAACAAATAGGGGAAAAACCTATTTGTTTAAAGAAAAACTTCTTAAAATATTGTGTTTTACAGGGAAGTACAGTTTTTCAACTGAAGTAAACATCTCTTCCAACATTCAAATGACTGATTCGCTTGAAAACAGAAAGGAATGAACAAACCTTCAGGCTTTCTTTGACAAAAAAAAACAGTAAAGATTTGCTACCCATAGGTTGGGAAGAGATGAGGTCCGAGCTTAAAAACCAGATAAGACCATAAGCTGATGGCATCATACGGTAAATCTATGTTAAGCCAGAGAAAATGAAATCCCTATCCTTAATACCAAAGACATAAAAAAAAAAAAAAATCAAAGATGACTTCTTCATAATGACATAAAAATGTATCACATATTGAAGAGGTTTTAACATAATCCTGAAGAAGAAATAGTCCATCTATGTTTGCTTTACAAATTGTAACTGAAGGTCAGGTAAGGGAATGGTCAGTGGTAAAAGAAACTCAGAATAGGATGGTATTCCAGGAGCATAATAGTTTCATTCTGCTGTGTCAGATCATTTTCTGAGAACTACATGGTTGGATCGAACTGTGAAACAAGCCACTCTTATTGGCAGCAACACATCTATCACTGCAGTGCATCAACCTGTGAGAACAAGAGTCAGGTAGTAACTCCCAGAAGCATTTTCACAACCTGCTTTGTAAAAGCAATGCATTTTTGTAACTTTTGAATCCCATGTTTCCATTAATGTCCCAAAACACAGAATTAAGGCTGTATCTTAGCTACAGTAAAGTATATTTATGTTTTGAAAAAATAATTAGAGGGGAGACATTTTGCATTTTCCAGGCAGAGTGCCATTTTATAATGTAATCAAGAATTCACCCTACCAACCCTTATAAAGGAAACAGTAAAAACAAGTGTCTTCACTCACTGAACAAATTTTTGTTTGCCACAATAATGTGCCTGGTGCCAAATAGTCAATTTGAGAATAAATAACGTTAAGAAAATCATAAAGGTTTACCTGTTGTTGATCTACAGGGGCAAAAAATTAATAAACTCAATAGAGTAACCAGTGAAACTATGTTGCAAACAGAAGCATTTTCGCAGATATCATGGATGTTTCACACAATTGGCCATAAGATGCTCACTGATTGTCTGGCACTGTGCTTGGTTGGTTTGGAACTAAGAACTTATTTTTAATTGGTCATGAAAAGATCATATCTGGAGTTTCATACTTGTAAAAGCATTTTACTAAATCCCCCTTTTGCCATATTAAAACATTGCCAGAATACAGATATTCCTATCAAAACGGTTTACAAATAAACTGTTTATTTTCTTTTTCTTTATAAAAGATTTGTTGTCACTGGTGGCCTTTACTAATTAGTAACTCAACAGAGAGATGGGCAGACAGAGAAGTGCAGACATGCAGCAAATGACCCCAAGGCTGGGAATCAAACGTGGGATTGCAGCCTTTGCATATTGTGCATGTGAAACACATGGCGCCCCTTATTTTTCCTTCCTTAATTCTCAACAAGTCTTTGGTTAGAATTAACGACTTGTTAATTCCTCAATTCTCATTCTATCAGTACATTTATTGATTATATATATATATATTAGATTTTTTTGGCTCTAGTGGCCTTTATTTGGTAGTTAATTTGTCAGGAATTTGGGTAATGAGAGAGGGGGAAGTGGCAAAGGTCACCAGGCTGGGAATCAAACCTGCAACAGCCACATCGCGGCCTGAGGCCTCCATATGTGGGTTGTGCTTAACCCCTGAGCCACCACAACACACCATATTAAAAAATTTTAAAAGTTATACATTTATTATTCAATACATTTCTTTTAAAAATGTAATTTTCTTAAGCCGAATCCTATTTTTTACACGTCATATGATAACAATTCTCTTTAGTTCCAAACATATAAAATATAGGTGAAGGTGCCCAACATACCCAACAACGATGCAGAAAAAAGAAATCTGATTATGAAACCAGGATTTTCCACAAGCCTGAACTCTCCTTGGACCCATCTTCAGGTCATACCAGTCTTACTCAGTATGTTTTATAAAAGACGCGACAGGGGAGGTGAGGCAAGCTCAACACATGACAGAACTAATGGGAGCGGCTGCTCAGAGGGTTTGCTGGAGCCTGTCAGCTCTGATCCAATCACACAAAGTTAGAGAAAGTACAATTCTGAAAAAAATATATTTGAGGAAATAGCTGAGTGACGTATAATGAGGTAAATGGGAAAATGAAAAGAAATGCTGAGTTTGAATGGCTTGGAATTTGCATTCACCAACAACTTTATGGATAATGTATGTCTAAAAACTGATATGAAGACCTGTTGGTTATATATTTGGTTTCCCATATTGTGTGGCATTGCATTTTTGTCCAGTTTTGATGCCAACAGAATCCCCTGTAACAATTTAAAGCAGGTGAAACACTCATTGAACACATTGTTAGAAACTCACAACTAGACAGAAATATTTCGCAAACATGCTGTCAAAAATATTTTCTCAAAAAAAACAAAACAAAACCTGATACTATCCCTGGAAACAGATGAGCTAACTTCCAGTTTGTAACGGTAAAGATAGCATTGCACACCGTTTTCCCTACAGCAGCAGACAGCATCATATACAATATTAAATGTTCAGCCAGCAGCTGCTCCTCTGCGTCTGAATAAAGACACGCCAGGATGTCCCTACACTGATATAATATTCCTATTCAGAGACTATGTTAATCTCACTCTACATTTTCTGCTAGCTGTACATCTGCTTTTTGTTGTTTTGTTTATCGGCCATTTATTAACTTGTCAGAGGAAGGAATATCGGTTTTCTTACAAAATACAGTACAAAAGTGACTTATTATGCAAGGATTTTGTGGTTGAAATGATGACCTACTGTACTGGGGCCTCATTTAACTTGAATAAAACACACAGTAGCCTTATTTTTTTTCTGTACAAACTAAACACTTAGTTTTCATTGAGGCACAAGTTGATAAAAAAAGTAAAATGTTAAAAAAGTTTAAAAAGGTATAAGGTAACATAAAAACAAATAACTTAATATTCATTTCCACTCACTTGATATTTAAGTGGAAAGGAAGATACGGCAGTTTGAGGAGGAAATTCGAGTCATCTCTATCTTCTAAATATAAAAATCTTATCCTGACGGGGAATTATGATGTATCCTGGTGGATCAGCTTGCTATACTTTTATTAGTGGAGATATGAAGCTCCTCCACGAAGGACTGGGTCTGCTCTCGTGTTCCAGTCACAGTGGGGCATACCCATAAAACCCCCAAAAGGCAGCATTTAGGAAGCATCCCAAACCACCTGTCCAAATCACATCAATAGACTCCTTTCAAAGTGCTATTCAGTAGTGATATTACCAAGCATAAAGAACAGCACCTTATCACAAAGGTTCAGCCCAACCAGCCAACAGAGGAAACCCATTTAAATAGCTTGTATACAGACTCATGTTCTTCTAAACATGATTAATGTATCATGACCAAAGGGTAGAGCTGGAAAGTAAATGAAGTGGTAAATCAAGAGCTTTATATATAACAGGAATCAGCAATCACTGTGGACCACTCTGCTAGTTTTACACAGGCACATAAAAATCAAGAGCCTTACTTTTCTAGTCACCTTCTTCTTCACTTTGACAGGATGGATAAGTACTCTTGTTATTGCAAATAATAAATATGTCTAGTTTTCCAAACCAGACACCTTTCACTGTAAGATTATTTCTGAAGATCATGATTATGAGCACAACAAATCACATCAGTGACAAAGAGAAGTCTAGATGAAGTGCAAACAAAAGACATCATCAGCATTGTGTCAAAAAGGCAGACATGGCTCTTGTTTCGGTGATAGCCTTTGATAGCATGAGTTTGTGTTAATGTGTTAACCTTCCACACCGTTTTCCCTACAGTAATTGAGAATCAAGCTGCAGACAGCTTGATTCTTAGGTGATAGCCTAAAAGTAAACCATCAATTTAAAAACTAACAACCCACAGAGTTTGGTGGTGAAAATGGTTGAAAGGCCATTTGGAAAAAAAAACCTTCGGAACTTAAAAGTTAACCTCAATGATCTAATTAAGAGAACAAAGATACAGATCTGGTTCACTATTCCATTACCTACAAAGAATAATCTGCTCCTCCTTAATCGAAGCTAAACAATTGATTGGAGCCTTTTCCTTAACACCCTCAAGTGTTTTCCAAGGAACACAGAGAGATGTGATCCCCTGCCATCCTCCAGGTAACACTGAAGAGGCTTGTCAACAATATTCAGCAACTTCAGCGACTCAGATCAACAACTACTTGAGAGGTAAGGGGCTTTTCCTTCTCTACAAGATATTTGCAGAAAAAAATGTGGAACTCTCTTATAAACCTAAAACTAACAACATAACATCTGGGCTCCAGAGACTTTCCCTCTCCTGGCCAATCTCTGCAAACACTACAACTTTACCATTGCTGGCTTGTCTGCAGTTTATGTCTGCTAGTATATTATGGAAACCAGTTAGAGAGGTGCTAGGTTATGGAGTACTTTTCAGCAGCAATGTCTCAGTAAACACAAAATAATGAAGTCCTTACGATTGAATCCCTTGACAATTCAGCTTACACTCTTTACATTTTATAACTTCCCCTGTAAATATAAATGGTGTTGTCACCACAATTGCAGGATTATATAGCATATTTTACAAAGTGGAAGAGGACAGAGAGAAATATTAAACTTGCTGAATGAAAATCAAACATTTGTTGCTTAAAAACAATTAAAAAGGAACAAGAAAATTACCAAAGGAAAGCAGCTATGAGCACAAATAGCAAAGTTACTGAAAACTCTAGATAACCTCAGACTGACTGACTGACTGGAGTATTGTGTGGGTGGAGAGTTCATCTCTGTTTGTCAAACTCCAGCTTGGAATGAGTTCAGGTCTCCTGAGGTTCAGCCAAAGGTTTCTAGTGAATATGGGGGTAATTATCAAAACTACGCTCCTGTGCACAGCAAACACTGACTGACCTCAATACAGAGGCCTCATCAAGGAATTAAAGTAAGCAGTTATGCACTCTCCTGTGCATAGCATATGGCTGCAATATCCTAACACTCAGCATTGCCATTTGCAATAGGTCAATGTAAACATGTCACCATAATGATGGTAATAATTTTAATGAAAATAACTGTAATAACCTAATCCTACTGCAATGTTCTGCTTATTACTGATTTTCAATTTGAAATCAACAATTAATTAAAATCGATGATTTCATTATCACTTTTACTTCACAAGAGCTACAAAACTTGTTTCTATCTGGTGGAAAGTACTAATTATTTTTTTCCAAAACGTATTATGAATTCAATAATGTACAAATTATATTTTCCAGAAAAACATACCATCCAATCACATTAGATTCACCAGTGACAGGAAAAGCTCTTCGTCAAACAGAAGCTTTCAGACTAAATTTCAGTCCCAGTTAGGAGACAAACTCAGAATAATTCAGTCCCAACACAAGTAGAGATAAACAAAGCATAGAAATATCAAACTTTATCAATTATTTCAGCAAATGTCAGATATAACAGTCAAATGCATCATCACATGGTAATTTTAAACAACATAACTTGAGAATTACAAAGTATTTCAAATAAAATCTCCCAAGCTTAGAAAATCATATGAAAATTAAAGCATCAATTATAATTAAAATGTCTTATCTCCATTAGTATTTTAAAATTGTATAACCTGCATTTTGTTCCTTAAAATCTTCTCTTGTTCTGAATAACTTTAATACAACAAATCTCTGATTTACCGTCAATAAGAAGATGGAAGTAAGAAGGCATAATATATGCTCAATGCGTCAGAAAAAATAAAGATCTGAAGGTCAATCTTCTGCCTCTTACAGCCAGAAGCAACCTAATTAACAGGAGAGTGGAGTACTTGGTCTCATCTTAACAGCACAATGCCAATTGTATGTTAATTATCAATCTTTTTATTTTCCAATTATGAATTAAGTAGCTGAAGACGGCTGATTAGCCAGCTGAAATTTAAATTAGACTGAACGTTTAATTTCAGCAACTAAAATTAAGAAAAGACTTTAAGTGGTTCCCAATAAATGAGTCCCTCCAAATAATGGTGCTCTCACAAACCAACACAATATGGAAAAAAAGCTGCCAGGAGCATCTTCAAAAACTAAAACAAATATATGTCTTTCATTACATCTTTTACCAAATAAGCAGTGCGAATCCAGGTGTAACAAATCTTGCGATTGACAGGTAAACAGAATAACACATTTTATTATTTAGCACATTTTCAGACATCCAATGACAAAAAATAAATAAAAAAAAAAAAGAATAAAGGAAAGATGAAAACAAATGTAGTGGAAAAACTAATTAACTAAGAAGAGATTACAATGAATAATAAAAACAACATGAACATATATGTTTTGAGTTAGATTTGAAGGAAAGTTAAGATACATACAAAAAATATGGAGAATTAGCTTTCATAGATAAAAGGTATTTGAAGATAGATAAAGATGTCTGATCATTGTTTAATTACACTTCTTTTCAAATATCCTTTTGTCATTACTTTTCTGCATTTACTGTATTTCTTTTGGTGTTCTTGTTGGCAATTGCTCTCTATAACAGCAAGTTGTACATTGGAAATGTAAATAATAAATGAAAAGTCAACAGTAAATTTAAACAGACAAAATATAAGAAACCTTATTTCTGTTTTATTTATATATATTTCTAATTAAATTCACCAAAATGTATTTTTTCTGAAGGCAAATTGAGACTTTAAAACTTTTTATACTTTTTTTCATCATATTTTTTTATATTATTTCTTTATAAATATTTGATAGAACATGACAGGTGTGAAACAGCATTTCTTTTTAATGTAATTTGTCAAAAAAATAAAAAATCTTTGTTCCCTTTTATTCTTTTAAACTTAGGCGGCCAAAATTCAACCAGTGAAGATTAGAACAGTTGCTGATCCACCATCACCTTCTATTCATAAAAATACTTTTCTTTTGATATCAGCATGAGTTTCATTTCAGATTCACTCCTTTTCATCATGTGTGTTGCAACCACTGGGTTCTTTGAAATTTTTGAACATCTGCAGTGACTTCTGTATTTCTATTTCCTGGAAGTCAAGCTGCATGACGGAAACATGGCACAGCTCAGTACTTTCATGCACAGTGGGCAGCATTCTGCATTAATGAGATGACTCAAATGACATTTATGGAAATGCTCCCCTTCTTAATTGTCTCCACAAATGCTCATGCATTTTTAAATGTCGGCTATGAAAACCTAATCCCTACCATAAGTAAGAAAGAGTAAACATTTTCTATTTGGCTATAGAATCACTAGTGTCACATAAAACTGAAAATGAAAGTGGGGACTAACTTTAAAGTTCCATCAAAGCAGCAATCAACAGAGCCAACTGATGAGGATAGTGAAGTATATTTTAATGTCTGCTACATCTGTTGTCTGCAAGAATTTAAGAAGACCAAATGTCTAAATATTATTTGAAGATTCTGGGAAACAGCCAGTTTTAAGGTATCACAGTTTCCCTTTGATACAGGACAAAGACATAATTAGCCCTGCAATAAGCACCTGATGACCATTTGGTCCACCATTCCTTTCCTACAGTAGCTGCATGAAAGACCTTTATCTTACCAAATAAAATATTTAATTCATGAGTCCTCTCTGAATTTTTAGTTCTGATTTGCATTGCAGAATGTCACATTGTACATTCAGTTCTGCATAAAACATTGGTTATGTGGTAAAAAAAAAAAAAAAAAAAGGTAAAAGGTCATTTTATTTATAGAGCACATTTCCAGCAACGAGGTAATACAAGGTGCTTTACAGAAATTAAAAGGAAATACAAACAAAATAACAAACCAAAGGAAAGAGCAAAATAATCTTATGTTGATCTTAAATGTAAATGTGTATTTTTTTTTTTTCGGTAGCCAAATACCATACTCAAACTACATGTGCACATATGCACCCATCAATTAGCCTGATGTAGCTTAAGTCTGCTTATGATTTTGTCTTTATGTTTCTCCAATGTGCTTTTTTTTTCTAATTGCACCATTTTTTGTCTCTCTCCCCAATGAGCACTGATTAAATATCTGAACTGTTGGAGTAAAATGACCTGAGGGCAGTCAGGGGGTAATCAACCGGAATGAAAAACCGAGCAGACAGTAAAAGGGGTTCTCCACAATTCCAACTATTACAACATGTTTTAGTGAAAGAAGGAACTTACTCAGACTATGTTTAAACACTAAATATCAAAATCAAATATTCAAATGCTTTAAATCTTAAGGTAATATGCTTATAATAAATAGCAACGCAAATGACCACAGCCATTTGCATTTTACATATAGTCTCTGCTTTGCTTTTTGTTTTGTGAACCATCTGGGATCCTACCTTTATTTCTAACTAGATCAATTATCATCTGGCTCCAGTAGTCTGAAGGCCAAAACCAGAGCAAACGCTCATCGCCTGTCCTTTTCCCTATCGCAGTTTTCCTGGGGGCAGTTGTAATTACCCACTGGACATCTGGACAGAGTTTCTGTCAAGGGAAAGGGACACCTATAACTCTGTTTGTTTGTATTTGACTGTTGTAATTGAATTTGTCTGACTGTTGGGGAGGTA
The DNA here is from genome assembly GCA_922788865.1 of Poeciliopsis turneri. NCBI lineage: Eukaryota > Metazoa > Chordata > Actinopteri > Cyprinodontiformes > Poeciliidae > Poeciliopsis > Poeciliopsis turneri. The sequence goes on along the minus strand of CAKLNU010000112.1, from coordinate 2,877,334 downwards.
CAGTTCAGCTGTCAACGGTGTGGCCTTGTAGCCTGGGTAATACTTCACAGTGACTGTGACACAGTGTGAACAGACATGGCCAGCACAAAGCTACCCTATGCCGCCATTCTGGCAGAGAGGATGCTGTTCTCCTGAATACACTTCCACACCTTCTGATGAATTTTCCAATTTAATTTAAATGCTAATTTGAGTTTGATGGCAGTCTTGGGGCTCCTCTCTTTGAATAAGCAGATGGATGCACCTCCTCTGGTTGCTGCGTTGTATTTAGCTCCACTAAGCCTCTTTTCATTCTGTTGATTCCTTCAGCACCTCTTCTTCACATGGAGGCCTCAGCAGTAGGAGTGTTACGCCCAATTTGCTAAACGGAAAATAACGAGCGTCCTGTGGTCTCTAGGTACATGTTAGGACGCTGTGCAGCTCATAGTCTCTTTACCTCCACTGATGAAATCCACTGAGTCTTTCATGCAATTTCCATTTGTATGTTGCCGTTTCACACTCGTTTAGGTATCAATCACAGAATTGTAATGAGCTCCTGAATCATTTATGGGTGTATATAACGGGGAGATGGAAAAGGATGGAGAGAATTTTTTAAAAATATTAAGTGTAGATATTTACCACAGATGATAAATATCAATGAGGAAACAGGCACTAAAAATAAAAAGACAGGGGGCAAAAGGGCAATAAGGTTGAAATGAACATATTGGAGGTAACCAGAAGTTATTTGAGTCTGTGTCTTTTCATGCTATTGATTTCTAATTTTACCCGACATGATATTACGCTTCAAGGACATTGATCCCTGTAAATGTCAGTATGAACTCAGTTAAAAATCTCTGACTGAGAATAAACTCTGACTTGATGTCAAAAAAAAAAAGAGGTCAGGTAAAGATTTTCTTTATTTATTTTTTACTTATGAGTAGAATTCTTCCAAAACAGAATTTGCCATCAAAATGTAATAGGAGACATTTCAATTACAGAAAGACAAATATTGCTCACCTGCAAACTTGATTTAAAATAGATGAAATAGATCCAAACTTGATAGCACACACAAACCTGATCTACAAACTGGATTGTGACATTAAAATGAGGAAAATGGCAGCTGTAATAAGCTCAGAACATCTGCCTTCATGAATATGAATATGCAAAACACATGCAGGATATCAGAAAGTGCAAAATAATGGGCAAAGGATACTCTCTGTAAAATTAATATTTAAGTTAATTTCTGTCTGTAAAGCAACACTGGTTGTATATAATGTGCTGTCTTCATCAGGATGAACAAAGTAAGGCCTCCTGAAAAATGGTGGGAAAATTTCCAAGGTGTGGACTCCAGATGGAGTCGGTGCTTCAAGAACAATTTCACATCATGGATCCAAGAAATCAGCTACAACTGTCAATTTCATTGTATTAAGCTTCCTGAACCAGAAGCTAAGATAAATTAGCTTTGTTAAAAAAAAAAAAAAAAAAAAAAAGGCTCAGGGGTCCACAGTTATTTTTCAGATTAAATCAAATGTTAAATTTAATTTCAAAATTAAGGTTCCAGAGTCAAGATGAGGAGTGGAGAAGCACAAAACCCAAGATTGAGTTCAAGCTTGTCATCATTGTCAGTGATGATTCAGGGAGCTGTGGAAGGTGCTGGTGTTGGTCCACTGTGTTTTATTAACTCCAAGGTCAGCTATCTATCAGGTTATTTCATGCTTTTCTCTGCTGACAACCTGGAAATGTTGTTTTCATTTTCCAGAAGGACATGGCACCTTGGCAAAAGTACAATCACCTGCCTCAATGACTATGCCTTCATAATCTTTGACTGACCAGGAAAATCTAACTGAGCATACTCAAGAGAAAGATAGTGAACACAAACACAAAAAAAGAGATTTTAAAGCAGTTTTGGCTTGCTTAATGCCACCACTTCTGATCTTTGCCACAACCAAAGAATGAGTACATATACTATACAGCACTTTTCAGTATTAGCTTTAAACCATAATCATCAATATTATCAGAAATAAACATTATGTTACTCCATTGCAGATAAACTATGAATTTAAGTATTTTTGACTGAATTATTGAAACCAATGAATTTTTTTATGATACTCTGATTTAATGAGATGTACCTGTTTCAGTATAAAACACCTGTTCATGTCCATTTTTCTTCAGATATAAAAGCGTCAGAAAATAATTTTGTGCTTCTTAATCTTGTTTTGGACCATCACTCTTGACAACATTTAGAAGATTTTTCATTATCTGCTTCATTATGTGCTGGGGGACCTAAAAACACCTGAGGGCAGAAACTTACGTCAGCTGGTATTTGGCTCAGATATTGGCTTGAACTGAATGTCAGAACACTCGATAACAGATGTTATTACCTGTTGGCACATGCACTCTGAGCAGACATCAAAAATCTGACCTTTTCTCCAAACTAACTCTCTGGCTGTCCATCTTACTCTCTGTCTATTGATCTTTGCTGTGTAAGTCCACAGGACCTTTCTAAGTGCCATGCTGGAGGATAACTCGGTAGAGACCTAAACAGAAGAGGCCATAAAAAGCTGCTCCGCTGTCCAAAGTGCACAAGGACAGAGTGACTCACAACCATATAAACTTTGTCACTGAGGATTGTAAAATCTACAACTAGAGAACCTCTCATACACACTGAAAAAACAACACCTTTAAAGCATCAGTAATATAAATGCCATGGTCAGTTAGTTGCAGTGTAAAAGCAAAGCTAAACTTTAATAGGTACCATAAGGGGAAGAGTAGAAGCAGAACACAGCAGATGGAAGACAAATGTTAGGGAATGTGATGATGATTTTACAGGACACTTCTGTAGGTTGGGGTTATGTAATAAGTCATTGCCTCTTCTGTGTCCTTGAAAATAATAATAAAAAATTTACAGAGTTCCTTTTTCCCCTAAGATAAAGACAAGAATTTCTTCATATCTGGGATGGTTGCAGGCAGACAGGAGGCACTGTAAATAAAATACTGCTTATAAAATGATGAAAAGGCATCATTTGTCCACTCAAACATTACCTACAGTCTTCTAACACAATATTACTCTTCTAAACCTTGTCCTTGAAGTGATTCAATTTTCAGATAAAACAAATTTAATTCCTCAATTAAACTGGCAGATAATCCTTACAGTATAAAGTAAAAAAAAAAATCATCCATCCATCCATCCATCCATCCATCTTCTGCCGCTTATCCGGGGTCGGGTCGTGGGGGTAGCAGCTTTAGAAGGGAGGCCCAGACTTCCCTTTCCCCAGCCACTTCCTCCAACTCCTCCGGGGGAATCCCGAGCGTTCCCAAGCCAGCCGAGAGACGTAGTCCCTCCAGCGTGTCCTGGGTCTTCCCGGGGCCTCCTCCAGTGGGGACGTGCCCCTAAACACCTCACCAGGGAGGCGTCCAGGAGGCATCCTGATCAGATGCCCGAGCCACCTCAACTGGCTCCTCTCGATGTGGAGGAGCAGCGGCTCTACTCTGAGTCCCTCCCGGATGACCGAGCTTCTCACCCTATCTCTAAGGGAGAGCCCAGCCACCCTACGGAGAAAACCCATTTCAGCCGCTTGTATTCGCGATCTCGTTCTTTCGGTCATTACCCAAAGCTCATGACCATAGATGAGGGTAGGAATGTAGATCGACCGGTAAATTGAGAGCTTCGCCTTTTGACTCAGCTCTCTCTTCACCACGACGGACCGGTACAGCGCCCGTTTCACGGCGGACGCTGCACCAATCCGCCTGTCGATCTCACGCTCCCTTCTTCCCTCATTCGTGAACAAGATCCCGAGATACTTGAACTCCTCCACTTGGGGCAGGACATCTCCCTCGACCCGGAGAAGGCACTCTACCCTTTTCCAACTTTGGAAATCAAAAGAAAATATTGATTGTCATAAACAAATCATTACTACTAGTGATTTTCTGCATAAGATTATTATTATTACTATTATTGGATCTCCGAATCCAATCAAATGACAACTTTTTACTTTTTTATTCTAAGCAGGAAGGTGAATTCTGCCCCAGAGTGACTGTGTCACCAAAGACTTGTTTGGAAATCAAAAGCCCATTAAAGACTCAACCAGAGCAGACCATTAGCAAGTGACATAAAGGCCTGTAAACACAAAGTGAATCCACAGACACAAGAGAGCAGCGGGGATGGTTCAACCACAGCCAGCATGTGTTCCCAATCCCATTAGCTTCACTGGTTGTTTCTTTTGACCTGCATCAAAAGGAACTACAAGCATGTAGGTCACAGACATGCCTATAGACAACTACAGCTCATTAGTGACCATCAAAAGTGTACCTGAATAAGTCGGCCAGAGTAAAAAAAAAAAAACTCATGGCAAGAAAATTGTGCAGTCAGTTTCTGTATAAATTGTACAAATACGCCTTTTATTTAGACAAAAATTTGTTCACTTTTTCAATTGCTACCCAGCAATCCTCTAAATGCAGTATAATCCTTTAAGGAACATGTTTTTCCTCTTTATTTTTATACATAGATAAATAAATAAAAAAGAAAACTGACAAATATTGAAACACATTTCTTTGTACATTTATATTATATTATATTGTAGTAGTACAATAAAGAATAATATTGAAACACATTTCTTTGTACATTTATATTAAATTAGTAAACCAATTAGTCCATTTTTTGAAATAAGCAAATGTAGGATAAGAAATGTTAAATATCCAATATTATCAAGGCAACAATTTCAAACCCTTATACAAAGTAAAGTCATATGTACTAATTTTGAGGTGTTTTGTTATGTGACTACAGTTTCAGTTTGAACACACATGATATTATATGTATGTGGATGCTCAATTTTACAATTCCCACTAAGTCCAGACAAAACTGTATCGATAGGGAGAAGAGTGTAAACCTATTTCTAAAGCCTTGAATGTTCCCAGGACCTCAGTGACCTAAATAATTGGAATACTAATTGGAGGGTGTTTGGAACCATCAGAAATTGGCCTAGATAGCCTCGTCTAGCTATCTCTAGAAAGAAACTCAGAGAATGAGGAAAAAGATTCTGGATGCCGGTTGAATGACAGCAGTTGCCCTGCATTATTATTATCAATGCTAAAATGTCAACAAGTTTTAATTTAGCCATTTGAAATGTTAACTAGAATTTTTTAAAAATCAGCAAAGATCTGAGAAGGTTATTTTATTTTATTTTTATTTTTTGTAATTTTGTATTAATGCTGTTGGTCAGAGGTTAAACTCCAGTCTTTAAAGCTCAGTGTCCATCAAGGGTAAAATGTCACTCTGCCTCATCACACCAGAATAATTAAGTCAGAGGGAGTTTGTAGAACGAGGCTGCACGAGGATATAATTCAGACAGGTGTGTTGGACTTGGAACGCATCCAAAGGTTTCAGGGCATTGGCCGTTGAAGACAGGAGTTTGACATGTATGCTTTATGTCAACAGTGTAATAATCTCCTGATGGCTACTTGTAGAAGAAGAATGCAAGTCATGAAAGATCAAATCATATCAGACCCGTTTCTGGAACATGACACTGAGTTCAAAGTACTTCGATGTGGCAGAACAGGAGATTAGAACTATCAGTCGACCAAATCTGCCACAACTGCATGACTTCATTATGTTGATATGAACCAAAATCTCTGGGGAATGTTTGCTAAAACTTGTTTTCAAGCAATAAAGAATAAAAGCAATTCTGAAAGCAAAAGATGATCCGATCCAGGAACTTGGTAGGTGTAACTAAAAACGTACAAGTATAGATGAATAATTTCAAATGATTTTTCAGTGACACTTCTAATTTAAAAAATAAATTACTTTCAATGTCGTGTAAGCATAGTTTAGCTTTAAAATGAATGCTTGGGTTTATATTAGTCAATGTATCTTCTCATATTCCCACTTGTTTCCAACTATCTTTTTGTCCATGAAGGGGTTTCCAAATCTTTATTGTACTACTATAATTCTTGCATTATTATGAAGCTACTTCCTAGCACAGTGGCTCAAAAATTATCACCTAAACTTTACCTCAGTCCACCTCCAAGTGTTGGAGATAGTGTTATAAGTCATCTATCTACAAAGCAATGACTCGCTATTTGATTATGTTCTCTATCTGCTGAGAGCTGGAAACTTGGACCAATAAAAACATAAACATGTTGTGAAAATTATCTTGCCTTTGCCAGCTAGGCTTTTAGAAAAAAAAAGACCAAATACTCATTGTGGCTACTTGGACTTTACAAGTGTGGCAGCACAGACACCTGGCATATCTTTTTAAAAGCAGTTCACTGTGAGGATATTTGCCTAAAACCAGAAGATTATCAAATAATTCCAACTTTTTCAATGAATTGTGGTTTTAATGAAGATTGTTTTTACTTGAATAACCATGTTTCTTTGACTTACATCTCTATTAGTTGTGGGAAAACTCCAATGCAATTCAAATCCAAAGTGATGCTGATGTTGGGCTTAGACCTCACTTATAAAATAGTCACAAAACTCTGGCATGACGCAGTCAAGTTTTTGTTCTTTGGTTATGAATCAGTAATCATTTAGTTATTATAGGTCTATGAGAGGTGCTTGGCGCTTGACATGTTGCTGCTATAACTAGATACTGTGGTGGTACCATCTAGATATTTGCAGTCATAGTAAATAGACATCAAAACCCTCTTTCAGTTCTGATGATTTTGTATCAAGATACTAAAGGATTCCATAATGTCATTATTTATTAAACAAACATCTTGCCAAAAAGAAAAAGCTCCGAGTATAAAACCTTTTTTTTTTTTTTCAGCCATTCTGTTGTAGATTTGCTGCTGTGTTTGGGATCACTGACCTGTTGATGACCCAGTTTGGGCCAAGTTTAAGCTGTCAGACAGATGGCCTCATATTTGACTCTGAAATTCTTTTGCATACAGAGTAGCTCACTGTCGATTGCATGACTGCAAGCTGAAATCATCTGTCCTCCACCACTGTCCAAGACATCTGCTTTGATGTTATTCTGCTTATCTGCATGACGCTTTTTTTTTTTTTTTTATATTGCACTGTACCTATAGTGACTTAACATTGCTACTTATTGTGTGTAAAACAAACTGTTCCAGAAGTCTTGTGGTTTATTTAAATGCAGCTTTGCAAACTAATGTCTTCCTGCCATATAGAGAAGAAACTCTTTCTAAACAATTCCAAATAAGCCATACAGTAACTGTTGAGTATTTTTCAAATTGTGCTGTCATGTGTTTTAGTCAGCCTCAGGCTGACTGAGGCCTGCATAAACTGAGATGATGCAGGCGGTTAATTTCTTGTCATTTCGCTCTGCAATACACAGCTTCAGCTTGTGAATTTGCTTTGACATGAATCCCCATGGAAGATTGTCAGTTGTCTTAGATGTCTTTTTTTTTTCTCTCTGCATGATGATTAACTGTTGTTTCTTTGGAAATGACCAAGTAATCTTTTCCAGATTGAATGCCAGGAGTTTATTTCTCTAATGTATTTCCTCCTTGATACTGTGACCCGTAATATCTTGATCAGCGGCCTGCCAAAACTTCTGCTTTTATAGGTGCAGTCGCACCTAAGTGCAACTATGCTTTTTAATCATCTGAAAGCATGAAATATGGACATTGTTTTTCTCACATACATTTTCAAATCTGACCCATTTATTAATTGTAAGAACAGAGGGGAGTCTATTGTCTATTTGGTAAACTTCAGAATAGATTTTTAAAATTGTATAACCAGATAAACAAATCCTTTTTTTTTTCTCATATGTAAAAGCAAAGAATTGGAAACACTTGTACTTCCTTCTTATCATGAGTCATAAAAACAAAATTATGTCCTAGATAACTGCAACACAAATAAATAAACACATCTAGATTCTGTTAATATAATAAATCAAAGTGCATAGTTCTGCATTCCTGATGAACATTTTTTTAAATATATCCAGCAAGTAGGAGTTAGTTGTTTTAACAGAACTGTCAAAGTTCCAGGACATATGCAAAGTAGACCAGTGGACAGAGGGACAGAGTGTATATCAGGTAAAAATAGGATGCATTACATCAGCTCGTCACAAGTGCATGGGCTGGGGTTTCAGGCTGACTCATTCCAACTGGTCAGTAATAAGACACTGCTCACCAGACTTCAATTTAAACACTCAAGCAGTGATGCAAACCTGAAATTTCAGTATGCAACTCTAGCCATGTGTTTTCTCTGTCTTACTGCTATTCACACCAGGAAAGTCCTTTGGCCCACTTGTTTGGTCCAGATCAAAAGCAGACTTCCTTTTTTTTTTTTCTTTGTCTGGTGCGATTTGCATTCAAATTGTGCTTTTTTGCAAGTGGACTATTATTGGAAAACAAAGCCATGCAGCTGACGATCACTGCTTCCATTCCACAGGTGGGACAGATCACAGACACGGAAAAAGCAAACTTTGGAAGTCCTGGTTGCAGAATTTGTTTTGTGCACAGTTGTGCTGAGATTATGATTTCAAAACTATTTTGAGTGTCAAGAACAGCAAAATCAGCTGCAAGCTGAATGAGGCAAGATGCTCTGTGCTCCTGTCTCACAACTTGTTCCCTTCAGCATTACTAAGCAGAAAACAGCAAATCAGGTCAGATTGCAATACAAACACTAGTAGCATCAGCAGCCCTTTAAATATCACCCACAAACTCTTACAGTTCCTCTTGCAGATGAGCACCCCTACGGTCACATGACCACCACTGTTCCTCACTGTTGCTACGGCATTCCTTTTCAGAGTAGTTTTATGCTAGATGCTGAAACATGCAAAGTGGAAGTTCCAAACAGTTTCACTTTTCTCTCCACCAAGCAATTTAATACCGAAAGTCACACTTCAAAATATATTACTAAACAGACCAGCTGCATAGTTAAAAACAACAAAAGTTTTAGCAATCACATTTAAACAGATGACAGAAATTGATATTCAATGGTGCATAAAAGTATATTGTATGCACAGGATCGTCACACAAAGGTAAACCCTCAGAGGGTCAGATGAGGTAAATCTGATCCTTTTGACAATGATCCAAGACATTAATAGATGCCAGGTGGATCCAATAGAGAAGCTTTCAAAAACCCACAGTTACTCAGTAAATATGTCACATTTTTATCTTTACGGGATGCAATGATACAAAAAAAAAAAAACATCTTGGGATAGTACTGAAGTGGCTGCTGTGAAAAGTAAATGTTCTGCTAAAAATTGGAACGGTGTTCGATGATGCTTGACAGAATCATGGTTTATTTGTGTTAGCTGCATCGACTAAATCTCAAACCCTTATTAAAGTTAAAGGATACGATGACAGCACTTAATAACTCCTTTTGTGAAAGCTTATTTTCTTTGAAAAGATTTTGCGTATCTTTCCATAAAAGGGTGTTTGAGGAGTCAGTCATTAAAATGCTAAAAGAGAAGAAAAAAAAGTTTCTTTTGCAGCAACATTTAAATAATAAGCCATAAATTTTTAGGGGACAACCACCTTCATAATATAATTATTCAAATCAAGTGCTAGGAAAATCAGTTTTTAGCCTAAAGTGCAATAAATGACTTGATTCTGACATTCTTGGAGCAAAGCAGGAAGACAGCTGGCAGACGCTGTTCGTGTCACTGATGGGAGATGACATCTGTCTGAAACAAGTCTTATCCAAGGGGGATACATGGACACTTCTTGTATAAGCTTTTTTTGAGACACAAAAGCGTACATAGGCATGATAAACTGCTTTTCAATCAATGTGTCAAGCCGTTAGATATATATAATAAAGGATCGACTTAATAAAGGTAATTTGCTCAGGTGGAAACAGAGACAATTATTTGATTTGCTTATATTGTGCAAAACTAACATGTTTCACCTTCATATTATCTTACAATGTCATTCCCTCATTAAACACCTAATTGCATGGAGTGGCATGTCAGCCATTCAGGGGTGCCTTAACATTTACTGATACAATATGCAATCTATTTATCCAAAGCTCTGACTTGGACCTTCAATTTTCAGCCAAACTAAACCAGAAAGCAACCCTCAACCAAACTCAGTTCCACCAGACTAGTGGCAGCACCAATTACCAAAAACCTCCTGGAACTGCATGTCTGCTCATCAGACAAACTACAACGCTCCAATGAACGGTTACAAGCAGCATCACAGGACAGCATGGAGAAGTGTCGTCAGAAAGGGTATGATGCAAAGTCAAATTTCTTTGAAGTTATTTTTGATACCTATGTCATTTTACTCAACAAATAAGGTAAGCAAAGTTGCTTGCTTGTGCTGTAAAATGGAACCATGTGCCTGGAAAATAGATAGTACCTCATTTAAAACAATTCAAAGATTACATTTGATTGTAAACTCTTACTTTGGAAGTTGAAATGTTCATAACTACAGTTTTCAACACAATGAAGTCATACTTATACAGAAAATAAAAATAAATTCCCATTCAGAATAAAGCCTACAAACCTGTCTCACACAAAATGTCACAGTTGGGCGGTAACCAGCAGGAGTTTTTTTGTGACACTTTAGCAGAAGTGATACGGTTAGAAAGACTGGGTGCGTTTGGTCACAACATTCTTAAAAGCATTTAACGCAACATAAATAATTTATTGCATGACCAATTCTCTGTAGTCTTTTGAAAATAGCTTCAGACAAGAGGTGTTTGAGGAATACTTGGTTTATTCAGTTTGGCAGTTGGACAATGGCAGAAATGTGCATCAGGGTTGTATGATCAAACTTGTCAGATGAATTATGCTGCAGCTGCTAGACAAAATCATGAGGCAGCACATGAGCATTTATGCAGATTTGACTCATCACTGAGGACAAAGTACTGTATCGTCTAAAGGGTAAAACATCGAAATAGTATTTACCCAATCTGGGATATTGTTTATTTGAGAACTAATTGATTAATACTCTGTAATACTTCAAGTATGAATGAATGAAAGTATACAAAAGTCTACATAATTTGCTTACATTTATATTTAATGAAGGAATCAATTTAAAATGAAAGCTTATCCAGTACAGTTAATACATTTTATTGAATTAACTTTTATTTTAATATCTTAAATTGCAAAGACACCCTTAGAAAAGCCAGGTGTATGCATAAAGTGGCATTTGCTGCAATTCAGTTATTTTTTTTTACCTGATCATCGATTAGCTTGTTGTCCATATTTGTAAAACATATTAAACGTTTTATAACTGCTGCCATCACGATCTCCTCTAATTCTCTTAACTCTCCCCAAGTAAGAAATCATTAACTTTTATATGATTTAACTTTACCTCTACATCATGCTTTAGTAGAAATATCAATTATTTGCATCGCATGTTTTTGTATATTTCACAAAAGTCCTAAAACAGAAAATAAAAATAAAAAAATTGTGATTTGAGGTTGTGTCTTCCATCTTTCAGTCAGATTCTGACATATTATTGCTGCCTCATGAATGGACTACCAAGACAGGGGCTGGCAGGATGCACTGATGAGTTCTCACCATCCTTGCAGCCTAAGGTAAATAGAGATCCTTTGCAGACGGACATTCAGGAACTGATGTTCAAGTGTCAGCTCGAGGAATGCTTTGCTCTCTCTCTGTCTGTTTTTTCCTCTTCAGGGTCTTGAAGAGCTGAAGTGCTGCATTTCCTTGGGGAAAGTCTCTCCTCAAAGTGATCTCTTTCCATGTGAACACTGACAGTTTTCTGAGGGCCCGAATTTCATGTGAAGCAGAAACCCAGTGTGACTGACCAATAAACTCTGTGTCTGTAAGACCAATAACCTCAGTCTGTGACTGTGATGTCATTAGTGACCAAGAAAACTGACATGACATTTCATAAAAGTATTTATTGTATTGTTCTCTTGTGTATGTTTTGATTGTCATGCATTTTTGAAAGTTTGTTTTTATCCGCTTTCTTCTTTCAGTGCAATAACTGCATTTCCACTGTGTGGATGAATTTTCAAAGAATTGAGGAATAAAAGAAAAGGTCAGCCGTCGGTGACAAACTGCTGTGTGTAATCAACTGAGCCTGCAGTGAGATGTACAATTATCTAGAACATAGAGAATTAGAATGATTTTCTTATCTTTTTGGAATGTCTTCAACATTAACGGTTACTTTACAGTTTGAGATATTTCTTTCAAAATGTTTTCAGCCAATACTGAATAAACTTTGATTTCTCCACATTCAGGAAAATATATATACTATTTTTATTACATCTGTCAGTGACAGGGACATTAAATGTGCTGATTTAAATGACTTATTTAAATGTGCAATAAAATCAAACATCACATAGTTATAGAATCATATCTATTAGGATATAAAATAGTGCAAAAACATTTTTTATGTTTCATCATAACCACATACAATGCCATTATGTTTGCAAATAAAAACCTAACCAGAATCTAAACTCTTAGTTCACATTTACCAGAGAGTAAATGACATCAACTCTCATCACAGTCTCTCATCATACACTTGTCAAATAAAGTTATACTCAAGCTCTATGTACTCTCCAGGTTTCACATAGCTAACTTTTTCCATCAGTCATGGAAATTATACCTGGACAACTAACAAAGAGAGGCCTGGAGCTGAAGCCAGTTGAGTACTTTCTGTCTTTCCTACTGCACTAGTGGAAGCACTTTGGCTGCGACTTTTTGTTTGGAAAAGTCTAGAGCCGGTTTTCAGTGGTTGATTGGAAATCTGTTCAATGTAGAGGTTGTTGACAATTTGAAACAGTTACAAACATCATGCATAACCATAAAAGTCCCTTTTGTTGATTAGACAAAAGCATAAAAATATGTTTATGAAAAAAGACTATTTGTTCCTGCTCCATTGTACAGATCGGATTGCAATGAAAATAAGAGCAAATTTCATTTTGACAAGAACTCTCCCTCGACCAAAACTATGGTTTTTCGTTGATATTCATATTTATTAAGAAAAGAAAATATTAATCAATATTTGGGTAGAACTAAGTTAGAAAGCAAGAGCAGCTAGTTGAAACACAGTAAGTATTTTGTTGGAACTGACTCCAATTTCTTATAATTTACAGGGAATTGCTAGTTCACAAGCTCCACTATGAGGTGACATAATTAAATTATTTCCAATAACTTAAATTGTACTTTCCTAGAAATTACCACGTACTTTCCCTAAACTTACCTGGTACTTTTCTAAACTTGATTGGTACTTAAATTGACTTAATGGGGTCATTACATAGTAAAGCCACAAGCCAGACAGCCATAAATTTAAATAATGTAAAAAGCAAGTTCTTGAAATTGCATACATATGAGTTCCAAATGTGTATATTGTTAAGTTTTATTTCACGTCTTTTGCTTTAAAACTGTAAGGTGAATTCTGGAAAAGGGCTTTGTTGTTATGATTTTCTATTTCACTCATGTCTATTCCAGAACTGGGTTACGGGGTTGGATTGTAATCCTCTTGTGCAATTTTTTTTTTCCATCTAGATGATCGCGTTCTGATTACCTGTCACCCAACAAGATTTGGAGCGAAATGCATTCCACACTGCCAGATGTACTGCAAACACGAACCTCCTGCACAGGTACTAGTCTTAATATGTATGCATCTCATCTATTTTGGGAATAATTTCACTTCTGTTTGTGTCGTCTTTCTCTTTGGCGTTTTCAGTATTTCTTATGTTGGTTGTATTATTAGAGAGAACTACATCCTTTTCTCTTTCATTTCCAAAAAGGCCAAAGCACTTTGGAAAAGACTGACATAAAATGAGAAAGCACTCAGATCTGACATTGCTGCACAATCCACTTAGTGAATTGTGCAGACTGGAAATGTTTTTGTTTCGAAGTATACTGTTATAGTAAGAAGAAAGCACACATTCAGTCAGTCCTGAAGCTTTGCAAATATTAAAGAGGTTATTCCCAAGTTCTAAAAATTAAGTAATTTCAACTTCAACCTCCACAGAAATCATGCTATAAATGTAGATTTCTAATAAAAAAATTAAATATTAAATAATTAATTAAATAAATAAAAATCTACAAATTTTCATCTGATTAATTATTAATGGTCAGAATGAATCAATAGAATAATCTTGTAGCTGAAATGTGCTATACAAATAAAATTTGATTGATCTATCACTGAAATAGTCATTGGATCAAAGAGCTCTAGTTCTCTTTAATCCAGATCACATTTGATCAGTGAAGTATTTCATATTTTGGACTCAGTGAACTTAAATGAACTCTACATTCCTTGAATAGTAGTGAAATTATCTGTCACTCCCAGTTAAAAGCAACATGAAAAGTGTTTCCCACCTTGAGCATTGTTTGTAAGCTTTGTGTTTGCAGCATATTTGTTTCATCTGTCAACCTGTTGTTTCTATATGATATTCAAAATACAGCAGCACAAACAACTCAAAGTTAGCAAGGGATTGCTCACTGCCCATTTCACCAGACAAAAAATGTAAAAAAATGATAAGACCTAAAGTTAAAGCTTTTGTTTTATCTTTATGAGATTTCCAGGAGGAACCTGCCAGACATTCACTCTCCCAGTATCAGTTGGTTAAACCAGTCTAACTAAAAACAGCTCTGAAAGGGTTTTTTTTTTTTCTTTTTATTCCAGCATGGATTTTACCATAAGAGCCTTTTCTGCATCGTCCCGAGACACTTAATATACTGGAATAACTAAATACTATAAATCTAACTGCTTCTCAGGGTCACATACATATAATAACTCTTACAATATGAAAAAACAGCCACTGTTAAACTACTTATTATTATTTTTATTTTATTTTTTTTTGCCTTTTTTGCAACTGCATTATGTGGACAGCTCTGGTATTTATAAAAATAAATAGGGCAGAATTCAATGTTTGACTTCTGACCTTTTTAAGTAGGTGGACAAGAAATATAGAAACTAAATGACCAAAAGACTAAATATGTACAAACGCACATTATAGCTAAGTGTAGGTTAGAAACATTTATATCTCCACACATGCAATTCCCAGAAATTTGTAGTCACTTGATAAGATTGATATTTTCTCAGATAATCGAGCTGTTCTGCAGGAAGTCAGATGTAGGAAAACACAGACCCATTCAAAAAACTAGATTACTGAGAAATACATTTAATTCAGTAACACCGTCATCAAGTGAAATACTATATAAATTAATTACACGGGCTGATGTTTTAATACGTCAATTTCTCTTAATCCTTATGATTTTCTGCTCAACGGTAATAAAAACACAGCATTTAAAATTTGAATATCATAACGGATAAATAAAAATATTACTTTAAAAACAAAACTGTGACCTTAAAAAAAATTGTTCAACACAAACGAGACTTATTGGGATATTTATTCTAATTTATTGAATATGACAAAACTGTTTCATAAAGATTATGGTTATAGTTTTGCATATTATTGTGATTTTATGCATTTCATTATTTGTAAATATAGAAAGAGTCCATTTTGTTAGCCAAGCCTGATATTGCTGAGCCTAAGTCTCTGAAATTTTGGTTAACCCAAACTGAAACAGAAGGTAACAAAAACAAAGCTAAACCATCACGCAGATGGGTCTGGCGACAATCTGATACAGCAGAGAAACCTCCATTATAACACATTTAGTTAATGAATAGAAATGTGAAAAAAAAGTCACTACTTCTTTTTAATTTTCCAGCCAAATTTATAAAAAAAAAAAAAAAAAAAGACCACTTCAGAGCATTAAAACTAATTTATTTACAAAAGAATATTTTGATTTAATAGTGATGAAATCTAAATGCAACATTGTATAAAATATTAGATGTTCTGTTTGCCAAGTTTAAAAAAACAACAAAAAAAAAAAACAAATTCCCTCCAGAATCCTCCGAAAGCATTTCTCCGTCTGCCTTGCCGGATTCATTCTGCTCTGTTTAGCTTCTGGTCTAATGTGAGAAGCTTGTCAAAAATCAAAGTGAATCTAGACTCTACTCCCCAGGGTGAGCATCTCCTCAGAAATGGAGTGGAGTAAATGGATTGCTGTTCAGATCACATCGCCATGCCACATTTGTTATGCGAATGAAGCAAAGTGCTCATTAAACTCACTTCATTAACCATCAACATCTCAGGTCATCATCCACATCAAAGAGAGCCTATAACCTGTGGAAAAACTATAAATTGTACTTGTTGGCTAATTTTGTGTTAGAATGTACATAGCCAAATAAAAAATTATCCGTGTGCTCTCGTATATTTTCGGAAGTGAAACAGAGATAAGATCACCAGCTGGCGTCTGGGTTGTTAATCAGAATTTGTGCTACCAACAAGGTCAGAAATCATAATTACAATCATGTCCAATTTTTTCTGCTTATCTGTCAAATACTGATAAGACAGTGTTTGACAGAGAAACATTTGTGCTTCCAGTTCAGCCCTTCTTAGTCAATGCAAGATTTCAAACAGAATAACTGTTAAAATAGGACAGATAACATTAATCAGCATTTCTGTGAAATAAGAAGCTTCATTTTTTTTGACTAAGTCCAAGCGATTGGGTTGTGTTTGTACAATAACAATAATATAGACAGAATGGGAAACTGAGCCAAAGCTGCGCAAGTATCATAATGAATAAAACATTGTTATCTACAACAAAAAGGATATCTCACATTTAAGCTAAAGAAAAGTAGAGATACCACATTTATTTCACAGTAATGGAAGTTACTCAAATCAATCAACAGAGCTGCAGTTTAATTTACAGAAAGCCAAAAAAAACCCCAAAAAACTCACAAATTGCATGAATTTAAATCTCATCAACTTCCAAATGTCCACTCCAGAAACATTCCCAAAAATCTCAGAGCAATATAATGTGTAAGACAATTGTCTGCAGAATTCATTCAGGACTTCTTGTGGAAATATTCCACTCCGAGATAAAAGCCGAGTCTCCATATAATCATAAGATAAGAAAATGTGCAATGGCTTCAAAATGTTTAAGAATTATTTTCTTCGGAGTTTTTATGTTACTTAGAGTTGCTATATTTATTCTGATTCTCATTGATACAATTCATGGATACAAACATGTGGAACAGCAAAAACTCCAAAATATCTTTTACACAAATCTTTCAAATCCAACTTTTGGAATCATTTTGTCATTCAGGAACAAGTTTTCATGCATACATGTCTTACATCAGCAACATTTCCACCTCTGATAGTATTTGCAACAAAAACAACAGCGATACACAGACAAGTCGTCCAACTTTGAGCTGAATCTGCCCTGAATGCTGACCTGGTTATCAGTACCTCACAAATCAGATATTTTGTCTACTTTGTGAATGCTCCATACTAAGTGCTACAAGGTTGTAATAAGATCCTT
Source organism: Poeciliopsis turneri (assembly GCA_922788865.1). Taxonomy (NCBI): domain Eukaryota; kingdom Metazoa; phylum Chordata; class Actinopteri; order Cyprinodontiformes; family Poeciliidae; genus Poeciliopsis; species Poeciliopsis turneri. The sequence continues at coordinate 2,860,130 of CAKLNU010000112.1, read as the reverse complement.
TGATGTATCTGCCGTTACTAAAATAAGACAAATTTGTAGTTAGTATAGGAAAGTGTATAATGTGACGGTTGGAGACACACAAAAAGTGCAAGAAGCTATGTAAAAAAATATATATTTTCTGCATGTTAAGACATATTTGCAGTCCATTTAGGCAATGAAAGAGAAACACAGAATGAGAGTGAGGAATCCAGAAAATAACTGGGAGGCTGGACTTATTAAACCAAAGTTGGTCAGTTTCATCCTTTATTGAGGGATATGCTGGATTTGGCAATATACTAAAAATAAAATTAAAATGGTTTAAAATGTACGAAAGAAAATATGAGTTTTCAGAACAATATTACAGAAGTTTACTGCACCTACACCCTTCCAATGTTTTTTTTTTAAATGCTGAGTTTTCAGCTGACATTTTCGCAGGAATTGCTGTAAAGGACAAATCATGTTTTTTTAATCAGCTCAACTTGAACAATAAAAAAAAGAAATGCATGAGTAAAATTAACTCCAAAACTCCAAAAAAATTAAGGTAAAGCTTTTGAAAATTACATTTGAAGACAACATATCAATGCAGAATGTTTAGAGCCAGACAGAAACAAACACATAGCAAAATATAGTTGTGTGTTTCAGTTTAAAAAGGTGTCTGAGTGTTATTGGAGGTGAAGGCAGGCTCCATCAGCCTGAAGCCTGAATGAATGCATAAATAATGAAGAACTATATTTGCTTTTTCACATTTAGGGAACTTGGTTTATGCATTTATCTGGAGCAACACTGAAAGGGAGCAAGCAGCAAGGTTAACACCTTAACAAGAACAGAAAAGAAGAGTGCATATCAAAGTTAAAAAAGCTATCACATGATGGAGAATATTTTAAATCAAAATAAATATGGCACTATATTTTATAGTTGTTGAACAGTTTGAGCCATTTTGACCTTTCAAAAACTCTATGGATGGTAACCATGAAAGTCTTCCTTGAAAGAAGATGGATGTTGGCTGGTTTGTTAACAGCAAGATCAAGGAAAGTTGAGTGGAAGCAAAAAGCTTGGTAGAAAAACGTCCATCATTAAAATGAAAATCAGTGACCCTGAGAAGCTTGTAAAACAAAGTTTAAGATTTCTGGTGAGATTTACAAGGAATCTAGAGATCAGCTTGAGTCCATACTTCAAAAGCTAAATATTTAAAGTTATCAAAATTAATATTGCAAATTTCTAAGTATCTGAATTTTATGATTTTGTCAGTTATATACCATAACTATAATTCCCAGAAACAAACGACTGAAACATATCTCTCTGTGCAATGGATCTATACTTAATGTTTTCAGGCGGAAGAATTTGATCCTTTTTCACCCACTGACTGGAGGAAACCAGATTATTTTTATCTCTTTGCAGAGCAATCTCTGTCTGTGAGGATCATTGAATCAGCTCTGCATTTTGAGTCTCATGTAAAGTGGCTGCAGTGAAACATATTGCAGCATCAGGATCCTTTTTCTATGTACCAAATAAGATGGCACATAGAAAGATATATGATGATCCAGATATATGACCATCCAGATTGAAACATGCACAAATATATTATGCATACATAAATATTTCAAAATAATTCAGGAAAGCCATATGTGAAGAAATTCTGTGGCACAGATTTACATAAAACATGTACTTCTTATTTGAGTTAATGCTTGTAGTTTGCTAATGACAACTGAATTATTTCATTCATTTCAATGAAGAATATGGTGGGAAGAGGCAGTGTTGTGGAATGGCTGCATAGGTTTTAATACCTCTGGAAATAAGAAGATTAAATAGCAAACTGAACTAAAACAACCCACCAATAGAAGGTTAAAGTAAACAAACAATCAATCTCAGTTTGGCTATGCCCTTGGTGTAAAACCTAAATTTAATCCAAACCCAAACATATAAAATTACTGTGATAGTATTTGGCTTAAAATTGTGCAGGAAGTTGTTTATCAGAAGCATCAGACTTGGGATACGATACAAAATGTCATTCTTGATTTGTCATTGAGGAACTTGGAACACTGTCCTTCATATCTTGGCTTTTATCTTAATCAGGCAGAAGCATCCAGGTTATTAGGTTTTTATCCAAATATTTGGACATAAATCACTGGCATTTGGAAATATAATGGATATTTGGTACATTTTGCAGACTTACTAAATGTACATTTTCCCTCAGCTTCCAGTAAATTATATGTCGTATATAAATAGTTAAATTAAACTTTAATTAATCTGAGGTATTTTTCACCTGAGAATTTTTTTTTGAAGGGATAGAGTGACTCCAATACAATATTGCTCTTACATTTTATAATGGTGTCATCTTTGGACAAAGGAACAGAGCCGCCCACATCGACTGGATTTGAAATTGAACTTGTCAGAAGAAAATTTAAAAAAGTTGCAAGGGGATTATCTTTTAAGCCTTTAACAGAGGCATTAGGAGGCAAACACAAGAAAAAAAACTCTATCATGCTTTTTGCATTTTTATGCTCTGACTCCATGTCTGCACCATGCTTGGAGCATCAGTCTTGTATGTGAAGTTTTGTTTTTGTTTCCACTGCATCTGACAGCACAGCCTTAACTGCATAGCCTAAACCCAACCAACACAGCTTTCACTTTCAATCACATTTAATTCTAGGATTAAATGTGTTCCTCTGTGTTTCAGATTGGATTCCCATTTTGAACTGGACTCTCACGGCTGCCATAATTCTTTTGCACACATAAATTATTTGGCATGAACTTTGCAACTGCTACCTTCCCTCTGCTTGGCCTCCGAGGACACAGTGTGCAAACTATCAAACTCAGAGTGCTTCTCTAAAACAACAGACCGGCAACAGCATTTATGAAATTCCTAATGTCTAAAACAAATTGCACCAGTTCACAAGGTTAATGCTTTGATTGCTTGCATCTCTACACAAATGTCACTTTGGACATTTGTTGAAGATATAGTTTCCCTGGAGACAAAAAACAAATGTATCCATGATATAGAACAAAATTTTGTATAGTATACGTTTCATATATTAGATATTCAAATACATATTAAATATATGAAAAGTTTGCTAGTAATTGGAGAACATTTAGTAACAATCTATAAACAAAATATTTAACTAAAAGTGCTTCAGATGACCAAAATTAAAAGTGTATGCTGGTTTATTTCTACTTTTATGCTGCTTGTCCTCTGTGTCTGCCTTTGTAGGTTTGTATTTCTCTTACATTTATGTCTCTTTTCTTTGCCTTTCAATGAATTCTGATGCATTGTGTAGGTTTTCCAAACATTTTTAGCTTTAAATCAATGCTTCTCATTGTTTTTTTTTTCTCTCTGAATGCCTGAGTGACATGCATGTTCTGTATTTTTCACAGGCTCTTCTGGTTTTCTCCTTTTCAATATTCTTTTGTCATTGAACAACTCCAGGAATGCCAATAGTATCCCTAATACTCAAATATATATATTTTTTAATTTTACTTTCAAAGGATTTCCATGAAATGTGTCACCCATCATTGTTGTTTGCATTTGTTGTTTGTGTGTCACGTTTATACCAGAAACATGCAAATATTCCACTCTGACCTTTTACATGTAAAAGTATGCAATTAATTGAGATAAGATTTTGAATATCTTAAAATCTATGTAATGAATTATTTAAAATCCAAAGCCTAGTTTTCACATGTAATAAAAAAAAAAAGGATGCAACCTTTCAGAAGGTTTTCATTCTGTAGTATCTGACATAAAATACATTATACAACATAGAATAATCCCACAACCAAGAAAAATTAAGGTTTTCAGCTGGCCTAGTCAAAGTCTAAAATTAAATGCCATTACTAAATTAAAACATATCTGCAATGCAAAGGCTTTATAGCTGCTATTGCCACTAACCGCAGAAAAATAAATTAATTGGTTTGGTAACTTTTTTCCCATATTAAATGTATTCATCATTTGAAAACTGTCCTTTGTTTTTTCTAACCCTTGACTGATCACGATTAAAAATAGCAGCCAAGAAATACCACGTTCCAAACGAGCCTATGCTATATTATGATATATGTTTTGCATATTTCTTTCAGTTCAGCTCCTTGCACAATAAAACTGTGAATGATAGCTTTCTACAGTGAACATCTGCATTCTTCCATTTCACTTCTGACAATAATTCAAGCAGTTATAACCCAGATCATTCATGCGTTGGAACAGATGTTCTGGCAAAAAGCTTGACTACTTGATAATTGTGTTTACATGTTGCAAGTATTAGAGCATAAGATATATTACTTTTATAATTTATGCCTGGGCCATTTAAGTCCCATCTGTATACATTAGTTCTGAAAACATTTACAAAAATATGTCTGGAGGTATGTTTATAAAAGTGTCTGTCGCAGCTTACATGCAACTTTTGAAGTGTTTTGTAGTGGCTCACCTACACTTCACACATTTCATCCAGAGTGCTCCAAAGAACATATAATGGCTGTAAGTGGCTCCACGCAGAACATAAAGGTTTTCTGTCATGTTCTGTTTATATTTCTATGACTCAATGTCCTAGTTATGCCTTGAAAAGGAGCTATATAAAAAAAAAGAAAAAAACCCATCTTAATTTTCTGCAGTTTTTTTCTAATACATTATGTTGGGGAGCTTTGATTCAGATTCGTTATACCAGACATCGAGTGTGGCTCATTGAGGCTCCATTCAGAGGCCAATCTGACAGCCATTGAATAGAGCTAATTACCCCTATTCAGCTGCTCCAACACAGACAACAGAGGACTAGGGAGAGAGTTTAACATTTTGACTCTGCTCAACAACATGCAAATCGCATCCTCTGCATGCGAAGCTGTAGTGAACGTGTTTGTTACGTTAAACAGAAGATTACCGCTAGTATCTCAAGCTAAATCTTGGCTAAATCGATTTATCACATTTACAAATCCTCAAATGACACGTTTAAATTATGTTCTCGGTTTGATTAAGTTGTGATTTTGGCCAGTGGCTCCAGAGAGTTTTAATCTTTTCATCAAGCATAACATATTCAAGCTAACTCAGAGATGATAGAAAGAGGATGTGGATATTTATCTTCTCAAAAACACATCAGAGATGTTCAGCCATGTAACAATTTGGTGATCGTGGGAATCTGGCCAAGTGTTCCACTCATTACGGTGCACCATGTGGTACATCTTAAATGTTTTAGCTGGGTCAAGTGATGTATTGCACATATTGTGTTTACTATTTTTAGCATTTTTTGTTTCTACCAAAAACCTCTTCTGTCACTTTTGTGAAACTAGCATGTTTCATGAGAAGTCTATACATTTTCTTCCTGTTACATGACTGCCCTCCAAAAGTCTTTTACTTATTGTGCATGCAAATTGTTTTACATCCCCCTGATGCCAATGCTGAGCAAGCTTTACATTAATGGTATTATTATTCCAAAGCAAACTACTCAGAAGGAGACTGCATTGGTGTTTGTTGATCAGTCCGGTTTGATTAAGTTATGATTTTCACTGGCCAAAAGACAACATAAAATCTTCTTAGTTGGAACTGCAATGCTCTTCTTGAATTCCTTTGAGAATCTGGAAAACTGTTAGTGGAAATACAGTGTTAGTAAAATTAACCCTATACATTATTGTTGTATCATGAATCTGGACTATTTTTCTTATGTAAAGTGTTATTCTTTTTAAAAAAATAAGTGCTTAAATTAAATTCATATCCCATTTTATATGGCGCTTTTTAATTACACACACAAAAAAAAAAAACAATGACTTGCAAGATTTTTAAGAAAAAGTCAGGATTGTCTTCTATGTTTCACTCAAAATATTTGTTGTGGTATCTGGAAATATTCTGAAGAAATACTTGCAAGAAAAACTAAACTATTATTAATCCATTCAATATTTCAATGAAATCCTGTTAATTAAGTACACTTAAAATATTCTGGTATTTTAAATGCTCTACATTTCTGATGCATTTAGGTGCTTTCATGATGCGTTTCTCTACAGCAAAATGATACATGGTTGATAAGAGTATAAGTACATTGTCAGTGCATTACAAGCAGAAATAATCTCAACTACAAGGACTAGTTTAATGATCAAAAACAGTTTTCCCAGCAATGTAATCAAATTAAACAAATGATGTCCAAAAGTGGGAGAAAAATTCCAGCTGCCTTGTTGATGTTAATCTAAATTATATGGCTTGTATGCATTCATAATTTCTCAGAAGCATTAATCATATTTTATTTCAATTTCAGAGAATATCCTGACTCAACCTTTTCACTCCTGCTAGAAGTTTGCTGTTAGTATCATGCTTGTTCATCATCACATCATTAAAAAGACAAACAACAATAGAAGTATGGCAAACATCTTTGAATTTTCCACCAAAAGGAAACTGAACAGCCTGGAGAATAGAATCAATCCATTGATAGGCTGCGTTGGAGCTGAGATTGGTCTCATTTCTCTCATATCTGCAATGCTTCTGACAGACTCCTAAACTGGGACTGCTAGGCTTAATGGGAATGTCTCTGTAGCCTACTTGCTCTCTGGTGAGACACATTATTGTTTTGCCATGAGCATCCACCTTTCGCTGCTCTAGGAAATAACCGCACTCTTGGCGATTGGAGCGATAATAATGGTCACTCAGACAATGGCACAGAAAGGATTTTATGCTACATTTGCTACTGTGAAGCCAATCCTCTCTATTCTATCAGATTTCAAGAAAGCAGTCAGCACAGAAACTAAAACTTCTACTAAATTCATTCCAACTTTTTTTTTTGCTCAATTTCCTTTCTGTATTTTGTCTAAAAACAAGATAAAAACATGTCTCATTCTCTACATAAAGGAATAAAGGAGCTGATTTGTAAAAGATTGGCAAAAAAGCTCAAATCATTTGAAATATTAGCTTGTTTTTTTTATTTTTTAAACAATTTAATATTGGGTTGTCACTTTTGAAAAAAAAAGTAAAATAAAATCTTTTAAGCCACTGTATTGCAAAAACTTTAGGTAAGAATAAGGTACATTGTGTTTTCACATGGATTTTAAATCAATTGCACCTATTGAGGACCAAAGTGTATTTTCTTTGTAAGCAGTAAGATATTTTTTTTGTTTGTTTTTTTTGTTTGTTTTTTTTTCTCAATTGGACTTTAAATGTCAATACACTTACAAGCTTCATTCAATGTAATATAAAAATAATATGATTTTTATATTATATTGTATTTTTGTTGATATAAGCATTTCACTTTGACTCATCAAAATAAAGTGTAAAGTTGTTTAGATTGTGTTAATAACTGCTACACAATTTTGTTGAATTTTCACCCCTTTACGCCCTCAGAATATGCATTTAAGAGAACCCTGAATTTTATAAAGTTAAACCTGGTGGGAGCTGTAGCAAAATTGCTCAAATTTCTGATCACAAAACTCCCGTCCTCTTCATATTCTTGTCACCTATATCCTCTTCATATTCTTGTCACCTATATGGGTCGTGCCAATGACATCCTAGCAGGTGCTGAAAATGCATTTTATCAAAGTGCAGACACTGCAGTTTATTGTGAATTTAATGCAGTTGATTAACCAGAGTAGCTCCTTTGGACACAGCAGATGTAGTGCCAGATGTGTTACACAGAATTGTCATAGAAACATAGAATTGCAGTTCAGACATTGGTATGTGGGAAGAAAAGGAAGTGACTATTGATTCTGTGCAGATAGTCAATTATTTATGTTTCCACCAGAATAAGCAACTGACTCCTTCCTCATATCAGTCTTTCCTCCACAATGCATTTAAAATGTAAGCCCCTAATTATTTATATCTCCATTTTGAAGCAAACTAATCAGCAACAAATGATAAATGGGCTTTACTTGTATAACTCTTTCATGTCCAGAGGATTCCAAAGTGCATCACACTACATTCAGTAATTCACATATTTATATACGCAAGTAGAAACCTACTGGATAGAAGCCACAGCTGCCCTGGGGCAGACTGTCAGACCCCTGCCTCATATCAGGGTGAGGTTGGCATGCACCAGCACCGCCGGACCCTCTGAAAACCACTAGCAGACAAGGCCGGTGAAGTGTCTGCCAAAGACACAACAACGGAGACAGATGGAGCAGAGATTCAAACCAGCAACCCACCGATTATGGGACAAGCTCCTATCACCGTTACCACCAACAATAACAAAGCAAAATCTTGAAATCCATCTACAAAAATGTAGTTCAAGCTTAAGCTAAGACTGCAGGAACCGATATGAATGTGAGTGAGTCAGGTTTGTCACAGAGTGATTGGCATTGAAAATTATTGATAACTCAGCAATAGAACACAACCTTGGTTTATTTAAACCCTGGGCCTCACCCTCCACGGCAGAACTGTCAGAAAACAAATTATTATAAAATTAGTAGTCAAAATATAACAACAAAAAGGCATTTTCCGTTTCACTGGAGGATTTTTCCTCACAAATTTGGCAAAACGAGATGTCTCCTTGACTTGAAAGTTTGTGGCAGAGTTTAAAATGAAACCGTGAAAGAGACAGAAAGAGTGCCACCCACCCACACTGGAGGCAACAAACATGAGCTCACTGTCAAACTGAACAATAAAAGAACTGGAATCAAGACTACTTTTATCAGTCTTTTGTGATGACATTTCAACCCACCCACTTCTGCAAACATCTAAGAACTTCAGATAAAGTTTTTATCTGTGCACTCCAAAAAATTGAGTTACAAGAGAAATGTTCCAGGAGTTGCTTGATGTGAAAATGCAATTGCTCAAAACCCCAATTTTCAACCCAAGAAATAACTACTATGTTTTAATGTACTACTAGCACTTTAAATGCATATTGTTACGTCTGCACACAAAGAAAGTATTTTGTATAATGAGACAGTATACTGAGACAGACTCTGTTACCATTACTGCTGTGCTGGTCGCAACTCTGTCAAATCAACCCCAAAAAATCTATCAGAAAAATAGAAACTATTAATTTATTCCTACTGAAAATCTTCTTCATATTGTAAAATTCCTTAAACAAGAGAGCAATAAGGAAAGCAAGCAGCTAAACCAAACACAAGTTCATGTCAAACAAGACTCTTATTATATAAGAAATTGTGACTGCAGACGCAGCTGGTCAATTCACAGAAGGCCAAGCAGAAGCGGAGCTGATTAATACAAAAGTGAACAAGGAATCAGCAGAGATACAAAATAATACGCGTTTTTACGACGGTCTCCACGAGGAGGACACCCTAATACCCGTGTCTTTCAGCTGCATTTCCTCCTCAGCTCTGGGAAAAGTACTTAGGGTTTAAAAGCTATTTTTATGGTTTGTATATTCCATTTCCATATGGGACCATGGACGGCCACTTTAGTACAACATTCTCTCTCTTTTATTAATAATTTTGATGTTCTGTGACGTCATGAACCATTTCTGTATGTTTGACAAAAAGGCCTGACCCATTTAAAATGTTTTAAGGTCTGTGCCAGAAAACCTAACAAATAAAATGAACTAAAATTCTGCCAAGAGAAGTGGTAAAACTTTCAGCCAGACTGATGCCAGAAGCTTGTAGACGACTCAGCAAAGGATTGCTGAACTTGATAATTCACGCAAATCAAACATTAGGTTGGTATTATGCATGCAAGAAAATCTTCATCATAAACAGCATCACAAATGTCTTTCATTGCTGCAATATAAAGTCATTATCAAAGCATAGTAGGGGCATCTTTGCATAAAGTCCATCACCAGTCACCATCTGCAGCGTTGTTGTGGCTCCCTCCAGTCTCGTTAGCTTCATATTTACATCATCTACCCTGCATGCAGGGTTATTCTGCCGCTTCATGTATGTGATGACAAACTACTGAGTGTCAGCACATTAACTGACATTCTGCAATCAAAGTTTCTTGTTGTTCCATACAACGTGTACCAGACTGCGTGTTATCAAACCACTTAGCATCAAACGTCCTCTTTTTGCTTCCTATATTGACAGTTCCATACAACAACATGGTAACACATCCTGGTTAAACCCTGTTGCTTCTTACTGATTACAGACAAACAATGTGCATTTTAGTATAAAGAGCAAATCTTAAATCTTGCATGTTGATATAAATAAGCTAAGAAAAACTGCATATCAGCATTCAGACTGATATGCAGCCAGAATGCTGATATGCACTCTGAACATTTTTTCATTATCAAACACACACGCACACACACACGCACACGCACACCTGTTGCGGCTCTTTAGAGCGCTCCCCTAATTGAATTGAATTTATTTACTTTGCAGATGAATAAAAATAAGGTGGAATAACAGGTAGGTCAGTAGTATACATGTATAAAAATGCATTACTTGAAGAGGGCCAAAATAATTATCTGAAATATTTAATCCACATACAACAACTTTAGACATTCAATTAGTGGCTTTAAAATTCCTTCATCGTTCTATTAAAATCATAACCTGCCATGGCAAAACCTGCCATCATGTTATATAATTTACTATTTGTTGTAGATGGGGCTGCACAGTGGCGCAGTGGGTAGCGCTGTTGCCTTGCAGCAAGAAGGTCCTGGGTTCGATTCCCGGCCCGGGGTCTTTCTGCACGGAGTTTGCATGTTCTCCCTGTGCATGCGTGGGTTCTCTCCGGGTTCTCCGGCTTCCTCCCACAGTCCAAAAACATGACTGTCAGGTTAATTGGCCTTCCCAAATTCTCCCTAGGTGTGAGTGTGTGTGTGCATGGTTGTTTGTCCTGTTTGTCTCTGTGTTGCCCTGTGACAGACTGGCGACCTGTCCAGGGTGAACCCCGCCTCTCGCCCGGAACGCAGCTGGAGATAGGCACCAGCAACTCCCGACCCTGTTAGGGAGAAGGGTGACGGAAAATGGATGGATGGATGGATTTGTTGTAGATAAGTAAGGTAAGTCTGACTTGTAACTACTGTTTAGGGCCATGAAGACAAGGCATCATTGTTTACTTTGTCAATGAAGACTTTGAGCTTGAAGAATATTCTCACCCACCACTGGAAGAACCAATGGTGTCCACATTGTAATAAAACATGTCAGTAACTAGATTTCAGGTTCTGGAATCATACCTTGACAGGATCGAAGGGGGCAAAGGCTTTTATGAGCTTGATATTATGTTTTAATGTTGTTCCCTCATCAAAAACACACATGGAATGTTGCTTTAATTCATGCATGTTTGAGAAATACTTGAATCTCCTGAACCAGACATTCAGGGAATGGTTGATGAATAAAAATTACATTCTTATGCCAACTATAACTCCATCCATATTTTCAACAAGCTTTGGTTTATTTGTAATAATGAATCACAAACATTACCTAACCAAAAACAAGCCAATAAAGGTTTTGCCACTGGAGATGCATCTGTTTGTTTTCTGAGTCCAACCCATTGGCACCATCCCCACAGAAACAGACAGCCACTAAACAGAGCACTGTACTTTCCATAACTGCTTAGAATTCCCCTGCAGGGCTTCAACGGTGGATGCACTATAAAATCTTACCACTGGGTCAGCCCCTAGTTAACCACATAACATAAAACATTAAAAATTACAACAAAATACCTCAAAGATTTTGCAGAGCACAATATTTCACTTAATTTTTATAGGCTGTCAAAAATAGATCTGGGTAAAATTTCACTGTTTTGCCATTTTCTAGAATATATTTGATGTCAATATTTTTCATTTATTTAATTGCAAATATATATTTTTAAAAAATGGCATAAAAATAGGAAATAGGAGGCTCATGGTTCCGGTATGTCATTAGTAATTCACAAATGCCACAGCAAAGAATAGTTACAATAATGAATACAATCACAGTCACATCTGATAACCGCAGCTGTTCTATATTGAACTGTGTCTGAGGGACTTTCACAATCACATGCATTTATTGCAGAGCTGTCTCCACAAGCAAGAAAGGTAGAAAGTGGTAAATTTTCTTTGCTCAACAGTATCACATAAAAAATAAAATCTTGTCGAAGGAGATCTATCCCCTATACTAACACCTGGAGTCATCTGTGTGTAAAATTGCAGTTTGGCTGCTCTCCAGCTCATCTAGAAGAGTTGTTCAGGGCAAGCTCCAGACTGTAAACTGTAAATTATAAAACTGTGATCCTCCAATCAACAACTGAGCCAATGAAATGACACATTGTACCTCAACCTTTGATCGATAGAAAATGGATTGTCTGCAGGATTAGACCATAAATATTACATAAAAGATTGCTATCACAGGCCTTAGCACAAGTCATTGTGAAAACGTTTGCACACAGAGAAGGAAAAACTGTTGTAACAGAGTGATGAATTCCAACTATAAAATCACAGAACTTCATACTCAATTTCTGAAACATAAAATTACCTCTAATGTGAAAATAACATTTAAAAATGACTGACCTCCACAGCCCAAATTATCTATTTTCATTCAAACGCAGGTAATTTCTTGTCACCTTGACAAACAAAACTTGATGAATGCTCTACTATAATCTGTCATGATCAAACTTGTAATGCAATTCCTGCCAAATTAACTACACATTAAACTATCCATTATTCAAATGTTTAACATAATTTAAAATACTGGCTGTTCAACTTACAGGATTTGGTGTCCCACACAGTCTCCTGCTTCAACAGGCAAAACGCATGTGACAGTTCACTCCGTGTATGTATCCACTTCCCTCCTTATCAATGGATCACTGATGCATTTAAAAGCGTAGCTACAAGTCCACCTGGATGTGCAGTGGTTAAATGTATGGAAAACGTGGAATTAGATTTAGACTGTTTTGGTGCATTTTACAGTGAAAGTGAAATGAAACTTGGCAACAAACATCACAACGGTATAGGGGATTATCCACTAAATCCTTCTGAATGAAGAAAAAATATTTATGGATTAAAAACCCCTGAATTAGACCTGGTGAAACACAGAGGTATAAAAAAAATAAAGAAATCAAATTTTCTGTGTTCCTAATGTCTTCATTCATTTGGGAATTCCGACACTCTAAAAGTGGTTGCACGACAGGTGGAGGTAACGAGTTCTTTGGCGTGTGAGCGACAGCTTATCTGAAGAGTTCACCTTTTCACGCAGAACATAAACAAACTGGAAGCGGGCACAGAAATGCCTGGCAGAAAGAAGTTCACTCACCATTTCTCTGTGAAGGCGCCGGGTCCCGAAAGCATGTCACGACACTAAATACCCATAAGCCAAAACCCCGCTGCTCTTCAGTAAAACAACAAATAAGTCATAGAGAGAGCAAAACAAAAAAGAAACCGCCGACTGTGGTTGACGGTCGGGACTGCTCAGCTGGGTGGAAGGAGCGCAGCGCAGCAAAGACCAGTGGCGGAATTTGGAGACACGTCCGTGCGCAAAAAGCCGGCGAGCTGAAGAGCGCACTGCTGGCTGGGACTCTGGAGACAGGGGCACCCTGGAAAAAGAGGAGTGCAGAAACCACTCCAAAGAGTTGGGGGAACCTCGAAGGCTTTTAAAGGAGCGCGGATTGTGTCCGGACAGCCTGCTGCGGAGGAGTTGACGCCGTTTCGCTTTGTGTGAACTCACAGCGGACATTAAACCGCTCCGGTCAAGTCCCTCCTCCTTTCTTTAGCCCTGAAGTAACGGAAGCACTCACTCGTTCTCGCAGTCTCCGTCACCGACACACTACATTTAACTAACACGATCCATTTGGCCGAGGCTGTCCCTGCTGACGCGCTACTGATTGAAATGACCTGTGCACGTGTATAGAGGCAACCTTTAACTTTCAATGACTGAACAAGAGATGTAGGATTTTTTTGTTGATTTTCAACAAAAATGCAACTTTTTGTTAGTTTGTTCTCATGTGGCCAGCAGGCTGCTTTTAGTCAGTGTCCAGAAAACAACACTTAGATGAAGCAGATAAATTAATAAAAAGTTAGATTTTTTTTTTTTTTTTCATTCAGTTCAAAAAGAGAAACTTGTGTATTTTACAAAGTAACATAGTTAACCATTTATGTTTGGTTCATTGGTTCAAGTGATAAAAAAAAAAGAAAAACATTCAGTTTGTCAAAACATTTTAATTTAAGTTCTTTAAAACTCATAAAAGTCAAAGTACAGACTTTAATTGGATTATGAAAAGTTATGCCATATTCTTAAACAGATTTGCTCATTTTTTAAATCTTACAACTTTTTTATGACATAAAAAACTAAAGAAAAGAAAGAACAGAATTTTTTGCAGCACAGTGTACATTTTAACAGAAGAAATGTAAATCGTATGCAACCTACATATTTTATTTCAGTTCTCATTCAAATATTGAAACAGACATAAAAGCCTTGGAAAAGAGCTGGCTTCTAAAAAATTTGTGTCTGTTCAACAAAAAGTTTGTCTGGAAACTTTTTCACACTTTAAACTCTGGTTGCTGGTGTTGTACTTAATGGTTTGATTATTTGATTTTTCAGTTAAATGCATTTCACAGGTTCTTGCTAGAAGATTTCCTAAACAGTAGTAGCAGTATTAAAAGTTTATAAAGTTTCTCTAATAAGAAGATGTCTAATTAGACATGTAATTATAATCACCCCAAACTTCCCTCCGGGCCTAAATTAAAGATAGCATTGCTCATTAGAGCATTTACATGCATTTAAAAGCATCTTATTAACATTTCCCCTTTTTTTATTCTCAGCAGGAACTTTGACACCTTTTGCAGATCAAAGTCAGTGCGGTTTCTCCTTCAGTTTTAGTTCAGCCTTGCCTGAACACCAGGTGGCACAGTGTGTTAGACTTTGAAAAAAAAAAGAAGTATTTTACATTTAACCCCATGCCAAACATGCTAAGAGAATACTGATTAAGCAATGTGGGGCAAGAGGAGACTTTAGTAATGAGGAACAAATTAAAAATTTTATCATATAGATCCTGGTTTGAATCCTTAGGTTTAGTCATTTTACTTGATTCCATCACTGAAACTTTCTTTTGAACATCTGTTGTTAAGAGTCACAAAAATCATGAGAAAACATCTTTGTTATTTGAAAATTAAGTGCATCCAGAGGTATTATAAGATAAAAGCAAGATCTGAACAGGTCATGAAAAAGAAAAGGTTAAAAAAAGGTTCCTTCCCTCTCACCATAAACTGTTGAACCGTAACCAGTCTCCGGCTCATTAGTCCCAGTTTCTTCCTGGCATCTGTCCAATCTTTATCTCCTACTCACTTCTCCATCCAACATATTTTATGGTTTGAACAGATCTGATCTATGTTATCTTCTCAGTGTGTCTTTTAACTCCATCCAACTATTAGTTTGTATTATTTTTTTCAGAAAACTAAAAAAATAAAAACTAAACTGTATCTACAATGCATGGTTGAACAACTTAATTTAACTGGTTGCACATGAATGTAATTTAGTACAAGAGCCTAAATGTAATAACAACATGCAACAATTTGTCATGTTATATGTGACAAAAATATCTCCTCTTTGAACCCAAACAGTAGTTTAAGAGTAAGAATTCAACCAAATGACAAATAATTCTCTGTCAAGTTTTGTCAAAAATTTGATCAGTGATGTCCAGTGGATGATGGAAGGAGAGATAACTCAAGGCCAATTCAGTGTCCCACCTACGATTTACCCCTCACAGATAGCAAAAAATTATCTCTACTAACAAGCAGCAGAAGCCTCCTCCTCTCACTCTGAATCACAATCTTATTTTTGCCAAATCCATCTAAAAATAATAATAAAAAAAGACTGTTTTTCAAGCACTGATGTGACAGCAATTTGGAAAAATAAACTGACTTAAACAACAACTTACATTTTTGACATTTAGAGTACACAGCATGCACGTATATTATTTTCAATGTGACAAATACACATTTTGCAATGTAAAAATAAGTCACGTTGGTTTTAAGGCATTTAAATTTTTGGATATTTACTCAAACCGAACTTTAGAGAAATATTTAAAACTCTTAAAAACAATAATTTCTCAACTAAATTAGCTAAATAAGAACTGAGTTTTTAGCCAGCACTTATTCCATTTAGTGGAAGTTTATATTACTGTCTTCAAGTAAAAGCCAATAGCTGCTAATAGGCAGAAAAATATAAAACAACTAATATAAATCATGATTAGAAAGTGAGAGATTTATTTTGTGTAGCAGATTTGAGTTTGTAATTACAAAACCAAGCAAGTAGTAACAGCCCTTTAATGTTGCAAGACTTGTTGAAGGGAAAAGCAGTAATTTAAAGGAAAATGGTAAGGATGACATTTATGAGTGTCTTTGTCGCCCTTCTGTGCAGTAAATCAATAGATGGTACTAATACATGCAGTAACATGCTACTTAATTGCTTAAAAGCAATGAAAATCATTTTTAATATTGTGCAGTCAAGTGGGAAAGAAGGCTGGACAAAATATTGTTTTATGTTTTTCTGGAATATGGTTAAGGCTCCATGGAATGTAAACTTGCACAAAAGAAACAGAACAAAACTTACATGACCAATCTTTGTAAAGAAAACATGACCTTTGTCCTCTGAGAGCCAGATCAGCTGGGCAGCTGAGATGAACGTGTGAAGATGAAACAAAAAGAAAAGACCCTGCTTTATTCAGAAAATTGAACAAACTTCCATGTGTGTTGCAATTACATGACAGGCTTGCTGCTTTTAAAATATATTTGTAGAAATTCAACAGATGGAAATATATATATACCTTTTGGAAAATGAGGCAAAAAACCAGCAATTACACATTCATCTCATAACTACAGCTGGTTGTGAGCTGTTCCGGACTGTCAGATTACAGAAAGTGCATTTGCATAAGAAATTGTGCAGTGCGACTAAAAGCATTTTGGCTGCACTGACGTCTGAGCTGGATGATACGAATCATCTGTCTCACACAGATAATCAAATCCAAACAGAGACTTGGCTGCTGATTGCATTTAAAGTATCTATAACCAGCCATTTATTTCTCTGGAAGCCTGATGCACCACAATGCAACACATAAAGCATGTGATTACCAACATCACCACTGTCTCTATGACTTGGAGTTGTCTGCACTTCTGAAGCATGTGTCTCAATAGGCTAAAAAGAAAAATGAACTTTAAGCATTCACTGCTGAAGTATGTCAGGCAATAAAATATGACGTCACTTCTTCATGAGATTGGTTATTGTGACAGAAACCTGTTTTTTGTCCTTCTGCTGCACCTCTTTGGGTGCAACCTGGATTTTATTGGCTTCAAGTAAAATAAACTCATGCAAAGTGATGTCAGCTTCTTATCTCAGACTCTTGTGAAAGAGTAAGAAGGGAAAGGGAGAAGGAGATGTGTAAACTAAAATAAAGAACTTAGAGAAGGGCATTTACTTTCAAATGTTTAAAATCTGAATGCATGCTTATTCTCAGGTTTTTTGTCCTTATATTTAACTCTTTGAAGTAAACATTTTTTCTCAGCTATAAAACACTACGTTCACATTGAAATCTGAATGTAGCAGCTTCATTGTGACCATAAGCTTAATAACTTGAGGTTAGATATTAATGTATCTGTGCAGTGTGCACTTGTCTTTTGATATCTTTATTTCAGTTTTCTAAATTAAAATCATCAACAGCAGTTTATTTTTAACATTTGATCTCCACTCCACTTAAGTAACAATAGCCACATAGTCAGATAAAAAAAAAAAATATTTTGATAGAAATAAATGTAGCATCAATGGACAATGGATCAATACAAACTGTTCTGAAGGATATTAAAGTACAAATAATTGAAAGAATGGGATAAAACGAAAAATAGAGTCAAACACTTTGTCAAATTATCAGACCAATAAAATGGAAGGACTTTGATTAAAAATGTTGCCATTCTTTGACAGCCATTCTTATGTCAGTGCAGTGGAAACTTTTACTCACATGAATAAAGTTTTTTTTGGGCTACACAGAAAATATGATCTCTTCTCCGCACTGATGCTCACATGAAAGATGTGCATTTTTTGTGCTGACTTCACTGAGCAGTAACCTCCAGCCTCTCCACCTCTCCTGGTTTGTAATAGCTCCATATAGAGTCCTAACTACCAAAATATACAGTGCATTAGATGCTGCAATGTGCAGAGAAAACTCAACCAAACTTTCATCTCTCCTGATCTTAATAAATGGAAGTAGAACTTTGTGATGTAGTGTAATGACTTTCCATTATGAGTTTTCCAGTTTCATGATTTTTATCCATCTCCCGTCTCCAAAAATTCATCAGGTATAAGTTTGATTCTGTAGCTCAGGTTCTCATATGTGCAAACTGAATCAATCTGCATTCAGCTGCAATCTGAATGCAGATTGAAAATTAGCTTTTCAAAGACATTCTCCATTCGAACATACTGAGCTCTTTAGCAGACTAAGGGGGAAATATTTCAGTCTCTGGACTTTCAAAGCAGATATACAGGAAAAGACTGAAGTGTAATTGCAGAAAAGGGTGATTTTTTAAAATGCTGAACTCAGGAGAATATAAATCACATAGTCAGAACAATTATAAGCAAATGGAAGGAAAAAAACAAAGAAAAACAATGAAAGACCCCAACGCAGTTCCAAGCAGCTGTTTGCATCTGATAACTTATAACTTGTTGTCCAAACACATACCCTTATAAGTGTACGTTTTTGCCCTTTTAGCCACTTTTAGTGTGGCTCTACAGAAAATGAGTTTCTGATTTGTGACCTTGCAGCCACTTTTGAAATAGACTTTTACTGAACCAGCCCAGAGCAAACATTTAGTTTGGAGTGAAGTAATTTCAAACTGGGTCACCTTTAATTCTTACAGGATGATTAGACACATTATGCACAGAAAGAAAGAAAAGACATTTCAAAGACACAATGTCACTTTGACCAGCAGAGGCTCTGCATTCAGGAAAGGAGGCGAAGCAACAGAATGTCATTTGAAGCTGCAAGTCACATGTGAACCAACACCCATTTCTTACAGTGAGACAAAGAAACTGGCTTTTATACTTTGGGCGATTCCAACACTCACACCAGGTAAAGGGGTGACAAAACAAAACAAGAAAAAATTTACACAAACCTAACATTTAATCATTTAAGGTCAGGTTTAAATTTAACTTTATATAACTCTTCTGAGCATTACCCCTCTTAATTGAAAATGGTATTCTCCAGGAACTTTTTAACAGCACCTGGAGCACTTCTCTCCCTTTGTTGCTCCACCCTGCTGAGGAGACACGCCTGAAAGGTAAGACTCAAACAATTAACCTCAAATTGAAACAAACTGACATTTCCCCACATTCCCCCTGTCCAGGAAGGCTGGCCAGCCCCTCTACCTGAAAGAATGTTTAACTAAATGTCAATGTAATTGAAATAAAGAACTGAAACAAAATGCATTTGTTTTATAAATAAATACAGTGTCAATAATCATTTATTAGGGATGGAGCCTTGTCTCCATCACACACAAAACACAGTTCACTAATGATATCACCATATGCTGATTTGTGCTAATTATAATCAACATATGAACAAACTAACAGGAAATCTAATTCAACACTTCCCATAAGGACATTTTATTTTCTTAGTTTGTTAGCAGCAAATTATGTGTGAAGAGACAATAAAAAGATACATTAATTGAACCGCACATGCCATTATTTTCTTCTTAGAATATGTTCGTATATAATCTTTTACTTTTAAAAAGGGATCAAATAAAACAAATTATTCTATGGAGTAATTATTAATTGAATTGCACCATGCTTCTTTGGTTCTAGTTTGAGTTATTTTACAATTTTGGTGGAACTTCATTCCTCATTGGAGCTTTTTTTAAAAATCACTGTTGGCTTCATGAGCATTTCTCTGGGGTTTTCTATAGGCTTGTATAACAAGCTGCTTTTGTGATTCACTTAAAAAGAAAAATGAAACTAAGATTTTACCACTGGAATTTGTAAATGGATGGATTAAAATCAGGGTGGTCTGGATTTTAAGCCTACGGCAGTAAATTTCCATTTTCAGGAGAAAACTGTGATGAAACATTGTGGGAAAACATCAGTCAGCTGAAAAGGTCTTCCAAAGACAGCAAAGAGCTTTCAGCGAGACACAAAACCTGAAATTACGTCCAGAGCCTTGAGTGAAAAAGTATGGAGTAAAAGTCTCCCCTGAAATTTGCTGTTTAAATAAGTTTGACATAACTGATTTAAAATGAAGTATGGTGTATATTATTTCTATCAAATTTAATTTGAAAAAAATTCTAGAATATTGTGATAAATTTGTGTAATGCTTGAAACGGGGTTAGTTTTTAAAATCAAGCTTTGGACTTCACATCACTGCTCAGTAAATCAACTGAACATGGAAAGAGTTTATTAAACCTGCAAACCTACCAAGACATGTCCATCCACATAAACTGAGGCCAAGCAAGGAGAGCATTAATCAGAAAAAAGGCTGAGATGCCTGGGGTAACTGTGGAACAGCTGCAAAAGATTCACACTGCAGGTGGGAAAAGCTATTGTGCATTCTACAGATCTGACCTTTATGAAGGAATGAATAGGAGCATGTGGACAAAACTGCTCTGGTCAGGTGGCCTAGGTGCAAAATGCTGTGCATGGCAGAAAATGAACACTTCCCATCACATTGAGATACTCACCCTAGTTTAAATTATGCAGTGCTTCAAAATGGGGTGAAGCATTGCATGCTCTCCTTCAGTGGAAGAGAGGGAAGCTGGTCAGTGTTAATGGTAGATGGATGGAGCTAAATACAGGAAAACCTGTCAAGGTTCAAAGGAATTCATGCAGAGGTCCACTTTTCAAGTTGCAAGACAACAACCCTGAACATACAGCCAGGGCTACACATGAACGGTGTAGGTTATTCCTTCGTAGGAAAAGCCCAGTATCCAACTGACAGTCTGTGACAGTACTTAAAAATTGCTGTTGTCTACATTTCTCCAGATTTGTAATATCACAAAACAAACTACTGCTACTAAACTATAGACTCTAAAAATGACTCCTGAAGCAGGGCAGAATAAACTTGGATACCACACATTTGAGATTAGAAATTCCAAATGCATGAGTTTATTATTATCATTCCACTTTGCAACTATGAATTACTTCATGTTAGTGTTTCTCATAAAATCCCCTCAAAAAAATATGAAGGTTTGTGGATCCCTGTGTCTTTGCTGAGCAAAGGGATGTCTTTGCACAGCTCTGAGTCATTTCAGCCCAAAACGCTGCCTAATTGCCTCTGCAAATGTCTTCTGTGCTTTTTATGTAAAAATACTTTCCCCAAAAAAGCCTGCAATGAGGCATCTTATTTGTTTTTTTTGTAAAAGAAACATGATTTGTGATGATGGTTGGAAATTTTGAGAAGACAAGCTGATGCTTGGCACAGTGCAATGCAGTTGTTGTCTTGACATGTCACTTCATTTCAGCTTGATCTTAAAATAACTGAATTACTATCACCTTTCAATATACATTTTGTCGCTGTTTAGCATTTTCTTGAATATTTGTTCTAAAATGTACTGAATGTTTGCAAAAAATAAATGCTCTCGTGTGTTAATAAAATGATGGTGTAAAAATAATTTGCTGTAATTTCTAGAAATTGAGACATTTTATACACATTGATTTGTTTTTCATTCCTTCTTGTGTATATTAACCAGTAATAAGAAACAGTTTTGCTTCTGTCTACATTGCTTTTCGCTGTAGACAGAAGCTCTTCATAGTTGCCATGGTGTTTTGTGAGTGTCTGGACCGCAATCTCTTCATCTGATTCTGGTGAAAATCTTCTGTGAGTCTCAGTTTGTCCGCTTATCTCCTGATGTCAGAGAGAAATAAACCTCTGATTTCCATGTTAAATCTGTATACATAAAACAGTGAGAAAACAACACAAAAAGCAATTAATTTCTGATCGAATGCTGTTTTTTGTGAGATTTTCACAAAATGTCTCAGCCCAACATTACTGGCTAAACTGATGGATAAAACATATAAATTCACCTTCAATATATTTCAAAACAAAGACATTTTGAAACAATTGTCCAGCTTTCATTGTCCATCTCAAACATTTTGAAAACGTGAAGCATTTTTAATTTACTTGCTCAAAATTTGGATTTGGACATCATTTAGAAAACTGGAATGCACACACTCAACAGTTTTTTGAGTTACACAATACATGGCATGCAAACCATAAACTTTGCAACATTCATTGAAGTAGATTTAAAGTTACTCTAAAACATTTTGTCACTGTACTTGCTGACGCATGTAACTTCTGTGAACACCAGAGCTTATCTTTGTTTCTGGTTTTTCAGGACATTCCTGTTATTCGACAGCATGCAGCAACGTTTCGCTGCAAGCCTCTCACCCGGAGCATGTTAACTCGGTCAGTAATGAACAGATTAAACCTGAGAGGTCATGACTCACCATTTAAATGTTGACTTTCAGCCAGGTGAAAGTCTTGTCGTGCATAAAAATTACATGTGATTCACGTTAACTGATGACTTCAAGAAGTAAACTTTCTTGGGAAAAATTGCTTAATAAAATCCATTTAGACTATGCCTGCTTCATTTCAAATTCAGTTTAATCTTTTGGTCATTGCAGACTTGTTTGTTTGTTTTTCAATAATCTCTTTTTTCAAGAGAGACCTGGCCAAGAATTGCAGCAGTAAAAATAAATGCTCTGGATGTAACTCCAATGTATGGCTTTTGGTCTTCAGATAAAAAGCTGTAGGTATTTGATTTGTACACACAAGAGGAATGTATGACATTTTATTGCTGGCAAAGATGTTGCAGCCACACTCCCAGTGGGTTGTTTACAGCTCACAAAATATGGTTAGCTTCATCGAGCTGCTGCATCACAGCCAAAGAATAGAACATAGTTAAAATCAGATCCAATCATTTAAAACTCCAACACAGGCCACACCTCCACTAAGCAATCTTTCTCAGTAGACAAGGGTCCAGACCCAATGTTTGGAGCAAAGCAGTGAACAAGGGGCTTCTTTTTACCAGCCTCGAATTTAGCAAGTCATTTCTCTCAAACTTTCCTGGGCACTACAGCTTAATTTCATTGAACTTCCTAGAAGCTTTCCTGAAACTTATAAATTACCAGGTTTCTGGAATTCATTAGGTGTTTTCTTGGAACTTACAAGGAATTTCATGAACCTCTATGTACGACTGATCAGATCCTGTGTATGAACTGTCAATTATTGTATTGTTTTTGTAATTTTTTTTTATATTTGATTGACTGATCACTCTGGGGAAGCTTCATTCACCCTGAGATTTTTATTTTGCATGAACCCTTAATGGTTCCATAAATATTTGAAGGATGGTCTCATTGTATGCAATTAATTTGGCGTAGCCTTTGCAGAACCTCCAGTAACCAAATGAAAGAAGTAATGAGCCTGTGGGAAAGGACAACAGGTCTCTACTCTTGTTTGCCGGTTAATACTGGCATTGGGTAGGTCGTCACAAACCTTACTTGACAGAAATATTTTTTTGAATGCATCCCTGAGCCGTGACCCTGATGCTCATATTTTTTATAGCATTTTCACAAGCAATGCTGGGAATTCCTTTTATAGATGAAAATGCATTAACATTTAATTGAAAGTGTACCAGCATTCTTGGAGAGATTGTGTGAATGGAATAGCATCACAAGACTGCAATAAGCATGTACAAAGCTTAAAAGGTTAACTTTGCAATGAACCCAGTGTCTGAAGGGATTTTTATTTGGTTTTTACTTCTTTCTCCTTTGCATAAGCACATATAATTAAAAGTGTATATGTATATGGTAATAGGTGTGTTTTCCTGCAGCAGAAATTGGTGTGTAGCAGGGGAGGAATAACCCAAATAAAACCAGTTTGTGTAGAAGAGTTGCATGGAAAAGAAGTAAATCAACCATCTTCTATTCTTTAACTGAGGGTTCTCTATTTTCTTGTTTCTCTAGTCCAAATAAGGGCAGACAGAAAGTATGAAGATTGGCTGTAATAGTCTGAACCATTCTGTACCCAATTTATATTCGACAAGTTGACCAGTTCACCATTGTTCCAGTTGAGCAAGCTGAGTACAGCTAGATGCACATAGAGAAGGTAATTAGGTGTGGAGAACACACACACCCACGCCTGCATACACACACTGCAACAGACAAACACACACTGCGACAGACATACACACAGTATGTCTGTTTATCTTCACTTTTTTTCCACTGACTTCTTTTTTTTTTGTCGGAGAATTGTGTCTTACAATGTGAGAAATACTAAAACACACTCTTCAGACTTTTTGTGGCATGTTGTTATGCTTGAAAAAAATCCTCATTCTTTCAGTCACTCACTATATTTGCTCACAAGATACAGTGATAAAAACTGTTTACCTTTTTCAACTTTGAAGTTTCATCATAAAATGAACAGAAACTAAGTTGAGATTTGCAAAAAAAAGTAATCACCCCTAAAAAGCAATAAATACAAACTTTTAGAGATTCATTAGCAGTGTGATGTACTTCAAGTGTCCATGTCTGTTTATTATAATGATATGTAAGAATGTGTGTGGATTTAGTTGTATCAAAATGCACGTCTCTGCGTGGCTCAGACTTCCATGCACAGAGTCCAACCTCCTGAGGTCAAATGTGCAGTTTTCACAGTCAACGATGATTTGAGGAGCCACGTCTTTGGCTCCAAAGTCAGCACCACCATCTATGAGCAAATTGTAGAGCACTTCAAGCTTTACTTCACTGACAAGCTTAAGGGAGATGTTGATTTTATTTTCCAGCAGGACTTGGCATCTGCTCAAACTGCCACAGGTTCCAGTGCCTGGTTTAATGACCATCTATCACTGTGCTTGACTGGCTAGCAAATTGGCCTGACATGACCTCCAGACAAGCAAGAATCAAGAATGTGGATGAGAGGAAAGCTGATATTCAAGCAACCTAGACTTCTGTAACACTTTAGCAGTGCTACATGCTAATCTCCATGTTATGCAACATTATTGCAGGAATTACTGAGAAGCGCCTGTGTGTATTTAAAGTTAAATGTAATTACAGACCAACATATTTACAAAATCAAAAAGGGAAAAGTTTGCATTTTAAATATGAAATGTTCACCCCATGTTGATGGTCAGAGTTTTATGGGTTAGACAATGCATGTTAGTAACATTAATTACTATGCAAAGAAACACAAGCTGTTCAGATTTTTGTCCAGGGCAGAGTTTGAGAACAGCTAGAAGTCACTGTATACAGAATTGGCTGTGCCTGCCGTTAGATCCCTGCTTACACGCTCACTAGACTGATAGCAACAACACTATTGATCTAGAGCCTTTTGTGCAACAGAGCACAGTTCAGACACCTTATTGGAAGCAATGCCTTTGAAATAGTGTGTTTGCCACTGCAGCTGGAAATGCAGAGACCTCTGTAGAAAGTCCGAAGCACAAAACCGAAGTTGCAAATGTGGCTCCTTTTTCCAAAATAAAATCCTCTGCAGTGTCCATCCATCCATCCATCCATTTTCCGTCACCCTTCTCCCTAATGGGGTCGGGAGTTGCTGGTGCCTATCTCCTGCTGCGTTCGGGCAGGCGCGGCTGACCTGCTGGCATGTAAACCAGCACGCTAGTCCAATAAGTGACAATAGGACCCTGTGCTCATCTGTTAGTTCATTAGCACACGTACTGATGAATTAGTGGTTGTACTGTGCTCATGCAGGTGTGTTTGTGTGTTCATGCTTGCTTCAATGTGCATTGAACGGCTGGACTGCTGTTCACAAACATAATTAGCTCTTTAATCTGAGTCTCTGAGCAGAAACAGAAATGATTTGAAAGGGCTCGGCGGCTCCCTGCTGCTGCTTGTTGCTGAGAGAAACCTGTCTCATGTTTCCAATTAGTCGATTCAGAAACTGTTGGACATTTAGATGGAATAAATATTCCAATATAGGAGGAAACATCTCAAGGTTGTGAAGGGGATAAAATAGGGACTCAGCTTTGGCTCCACTGATTTTGTGTCTTATCAGATTTAATACAAAGAAGTTGTGAAACTTGATTTAATTTAAAATTTTCAATCAATGTCGGTCTAAAATTATGTTGAATATGAATATTGTAAAATGAAATGGAAAAAGAAAATAAATGCATTGCAGACTGAAAATTTTCATTTTCAGTTTCTCTGTTAAAAACAAATTAAACATTTGGGCATGCAAAGCACATAAACACACAGTCAATGCAAAAACATATATTGTGGTTTTAAATATTAACATGAAATAAAACTTGCAGGATCCACCCATCCATCCATGATTTATTTTAGTAACTCTCCCTTGTGATTTTGACCTGTTACCTCGATTTCTTCTGTATTAGAACCTGAGTTAAACGTTGATTTTATCTTTTGATTACATTTGTTTGTTCTTCCTGTCTTGTTTAATAAACCAGACAATATTTTGCTAATTTTACTCCTATTTTTGTGTGTTTGCTACTTGATACCATTTACAGAGATTACATAAGTATTTCAAACTAAATTGAATGAATTTACAGAAGGTGAAATAGATTTTCCAGACCTGAAAGTGATCTCACAAAAGGACACAGAAGGACTTTGTTCACACAACAGCAGGTGAATTTTACTCCGGCCCACACGTTATCTGAACTCTCTTAACCAGAGAAGCTCTCATTAGTCTTCTCCTTTTTATTTGCCTGTCAGTAATTTGTTTCCAATTTTGTCCAAAGCAGTCATACCACTACTTGTATTCCAGCCTAGTGCCTCTTTCTGATCTGTTTCTCCCACACACTCACCCACAATTAGAAATGTGAAGCCTTCAGGAACAACAGGTGGGAGACCCTCAGAGATTTGTTGTCACTGCAGCTGACTAAACACCAACTCTTCGGATTGCTATGTTTAATTTAAACTCTTTAAGTGCTTATGCTGTTACAGTTTATGGAGTTTGCAGCCCTGCAAAAACGGACGTACTGTGAGAATCTAATAAGGATTTGGTTCTCCAGGTGTGATGAATAATGCAAGATGTTATAGAAACTTTGAGTCTGCATTTAAACTGTTTTAAAACCAGATCTGCGTTTCCCCTTTGATATGGTTGAAAGAAATTATCCAACGCCTATGACTTGCTGGACTGACATTTAAACAAATATATTTAAATTTAACCTTGAATTCTGCATGTATATCAACCCTTGGGAAACCTAAAACATACAAAAACAAAATGTAAACAAAATAATTTGCAGACATTTATAGAATCCGGTTATTAAATGTCTTCTAGTTGGACCGAAACGGAGAAATCAAGTTCGCCAACGAAGCTAATTAAACAAAAACGGAGAAAATATAAAATGGCCTGCTCTAACCCTAGCCTTTTAAAGTATTTCAGATTATAGGCTAGCTGAAGGACATCATAATCAAATGTATACAGCAGTTATTTGCTTTGGTTTTCCTAATTATGATTTTGCTCTCAGTATAATTTCATCCTCTCCTGACCACCTTCTTAGAGCGTCTCCCATTTCACCATTTAGACTCCCAACCATTTATTCTTCCTCAGTTTGCCCAGTTACACAAATATTTTCACATTTGGAGCAATGACTTTCTCTAACGAGCAAAGGCAGGGAACCAGAGTTTGACAAAGGCCAGAGTTACAGTTGATTGAGTGTCTGTAAGAAGACACTTCTAACTGGAGGCCTTCCCCCATCTTTGCTGCAACGCTTAAACTTGCTTTGACTTTTCCCAGAGAAAGACCTTTTGAAGATTTTTTGAAAGTTTGCAAGTGTATTTCTGAGGCTAAATGTCTTCAAAAACACCATCTGTTCCCAGCAGGTGGCAAAAAGAAGAAGCCTAATCGTCACATAGATAATTTTTCAATTTTTTCATGCAGGAAGACAATGATTGTAATGTCTGATGACTCAGATACTGTTGCTACAAAACTCAGCTTGATGCCTGCCACAGCCTGTAAAACAGCTTCTTTCCCCACATTTCTGAACCACATATTTGTATATAAATGTTTCTTCAGAGTTGCATTTAGATCAATCAAAAATAATGAGTTGAATATAGACTGACAAAAAATGGAGTCAGAATTCTTCATCTCATTATGTTTATTTTTGTTTTCATTTAGGAAAATATTTGATGACAAAAGAAAAGTGAAAAACTCAAAGTAATTTCAAAGAACTGTCACCTCTTGTCAAAATTTGAAGGTCTTTTGGGTGGGGGAAATTATTCTTACCTTTGTTAGACAACTGCCAGTGCAAATCAGTTTGTAAAAGCACATATAAAAAAAAAATCATATCTAAATAACTTCTATATAAACACATATATGTAAAATTATCCACTTGTCAGATTTCAAGCGTCTATCTGTTGGGCCTCATCTTGATGACGACATTTCTAAATGTCACACAACTATTTTAGAAAAAAGCTCACCTGCTTGAATGTTTATTATTTCTCATCTCTTCTCTATGAAGCTGATTCCCGGGGTTAGAAATATGCATATCTATCTATCTATCTATCTATCTATCTATCTATCTATCTATCTATCTATCTATCTATCTATCTATCTATCTATCTATCTATCTATCTATCTATCTATCTATCTATCTGTCTGTCTGTCTGTCTGTCTGTCTGTCTGTCTGTCTGTCTGCTTCAGTTAACTTTAAGCATCACTGTTGAACTCATTTCTGTGTTCATGCATTGAATTCCCATTTTTAAATGTAATGGGCATAAAAATGTGATCGTTTGTCCTAAATGTCAAGGTACAAATTAATAATATTTCTCACTGCTAATTTAAAATAAAAAAAACATACAAATAGCATTGAGAAACATAAATTACGTTTTGTGCAATTGTGAGGACATTTATAATGTCATATTGTATTGGGTTTTACAGAAGAGACACTACAGATGGTTAAAAATGTCAGAAAAAAACAATTTTGTTTTTACTTTTCAATCATTGGCAGAACAAAATTTAAGATGTGGAAAAGAAAAAAGATATTCAAGATTCTAATGAAAGATTGATAATTTATTAATCTTTTGTCATTCAAGGTTGCATACTATAGAGCTACATTTTTCAAAATTGTAATTTGAATGATGCATGCATGTTCTCACATCTCTCACTAGTATCTTAGTTTCTGCAAGGTTGTGATGCACATTCAGACATAAAGCATAACAAGTTTGTGAATGAGTCTGTGCTATTAAAGTATGTGTTTGACATGTTTCTGATGGGAGGTGAGCTGTGGATAAGCGAAATGTTTTCTGTTGTCAGTGTGGATCCCAGCGCCTCATTGGAGGCGGGCAGTTTTCATACTGCAGCTGGAAGTGTCTCTGTGTTGATCGATTCCCTCGCAGCAAAACATGAATCAAGCTTTTTCACTGGAAGCGTAAAAAAACTCCAGGAACTGCATGGCTGTCAAAGACTATTTGAAAACAACCTTTATTTCTGTTTTGCAGTCATCTTGTTTGGTCTTTTCAACTGATTAGATTTGTCTGATTAACTATAGTAAAAGTCAAGAAATTAGAATGACTGATTATAGAAAATTTAATTTATTTCAGCAGCTCAATTCATTAGGTGAAACACAAATTTTAGATTAATTACCCACACAGATACTCAAGTCATTATTTCTATTAAGTATGATGATTCTACATTTACAAAATCAAGAGATTTAAGGTTAGAATATTAGACTTACAAAAATACAATTTTCAATACAAAATTGTGGACCTAATTAAAAAGTTTAATATCTACTTAAAAATTGGTATTTTCAAAAGGTGCTTTAAATAGGACAAATTAGCCTCAATTTTATGCATATCCTAATTAATTTAAAATGACTGCACACCAAGTCAGGGACATTATTTCCCACATTTGGCCTGTCACTTAAGTGTCAACATATTTACTCAGAGGAAAAGAAAACAGAATCAGATCGCAGACCAAAGTAAAATTCAAGTTGTTTTTTATTACCAAAAGATAATGTATGTTAAAAAAAAAAAAAACATAACTTTTGCAAAAAAATGACAAAATTGACAAATTGAAGCCAGTGAACACCTTAGAGCCAGAGTAAAGATACCCTACGTTGAAGCAAAAATGAACATATTGCACTTTTCCATCCTGTCTTTTTAAAGTATGTACATATTTTGTGTTCTTACATACAGATGTGTACATATTTTTCTATCATTTTGAGTAACGTTTTAAATATATTTAACGTCTGTATGCTGTGAGAGTGAAACTGATGTCAAATTCCTTGTTTTGGGGCAACAACTTGGCCAATAAATCCTAACTGATTATAATGAATAGAGTTTGAAGACATCCCATTAAATGCATTTCAAGGGAACATCAGCTGTCCGTCTGTCCAGTTGGCTGTCATGTCATTTCATATGATGGGCTGATGTGAAACGAGGAGTGTGTGAATGGGTTTTAATATCAAGTGCTAATACTGTTTAATGTCAGGGCTGAGCATCTTACTGGAACATGACTTATTGGCTGTTCTTCAAAGTAAATTTGGCATCATGTAATTCCAAAGAGTCTGGGTAAATAGCAGCCTGGGGCTTTGTCTTCTCAATTTCAAAGCTCATCTAGCTTTTCTCAGATCATTTTTTTTCCTATTTGTAAAATGCAGAGCCATGTTTCTGTAAAACCTTAACATATGTAGATAATAAGAAATGATGTGTCAAATAATTTCTTCTTTTTTATGGCTTTAAAACTATGTTAATAATTATGGACTGAACTCCAGTGAATGTATGGGTATGTGAGAAACATTGTTTCCAATAAACAGACAATCTTTAGCCATCTTCCTTTCCCCTGAAAGCTTTGTACAAACCAGAGTTCAGGGGTTTATATTCTATAAAGAAACCCAGATTTTGGGAGCTTGTAGATGAGAATACCTACAAACTGTTACATTACATTCAGAGTACATTTATGCATACATAATTAAGAAAACTAGTATGGCTAATAAAATTTTTTACTCATTTATATAGATTGTGTTTAGACTTTTTTCTCCCTCTCCATACCTGAGAATGCGGTGTCCCAGCATCCCTTATAGATCAGTTACCATTGGTTACAGTGTTGATTGGTTGTAGAAGTAAATTTGAAGTACAAGTATACACCAACTTCTAAGCCACTGCAGAGTTGTGCTTAATCAACATGTTCTTGTGAGATGAGACTCAGGGCTGACTCAAGTCAAACACAGCGCTGACTATGAGCTATCAGTTGCAGAAAGGTTCAGTTTTGAGGTTGGGCTTGATGGTTTTAGTTTTTATTGCAATGCATCTTAGAGATAACTGACCAACATTGTGAGTTTGGTTCTGGAGGTAGCCTGGAGAAAAAAAAACAACGAAAAAAGCTCTTGATCAATTTGAATGACACACTGCACAGAAAATTATGACATTCACCGACAACCATATGAGCATGAGGAAAGTGAAGGCTCTCTGAAAGCAACGGGAGTCTCACTTCGATGAGGGTCTCTAAGCTCTGACGTTTAACAGAAGTGACTCACAGTGCTAAATTCAGTGCATGCAAACATGCTGCTTCCATCCAGACATTATTTCAGAGGACAAAGGGAGTTGGAGGGTCTTGAATGTCTCTCTGAGCAGGCCAGTTTGGAGGTCAGGTGTCAATCACTGAGCTGTGAACCATCAAGTGTCTGTTTGATTGTTGTCCTTTCAGTTAAAGTGACTTGTGAACCTTCACAGACAAGGTCTCACACACACAACTCACAAAATCCATTTACACTTCCACCGGGCAAAAAACCTCGATGCTCCTAAATGTCAGCCTCTGAGGGAAAAACACAACCTTGGTGTACAGTGCTCTCCAAACGTATTGGCTCTCCTGGTTAAGATGTGGGAAAAATCTCACAAGAATTGAAAATCATTTTTGTGTTTGTTCAGAAGAGTGACACTTTCCAATATTAAAAAAATAATTAAAGCTTTTAACTTCATACCTTTCGGACAAAGCTTAAGATTTGGGAAATTTTACAGGAGAAAAATGTTTTTCAGAGAAAATTTTTTCTAAATTCAGCTTTGAATTTAGAGCAATTCTGAATATGGAGTAGCCTACTCAAAGATAATAATTACTTTAGGCTCTATGGTACATTTAAAATATTTTTGCTGTGACATTATACATCTTAATTACTTCTATCGTTTTATTTTTCCTTTTTTATTTAATACTTTTCATTGCTGTTGAAGTTTTGCTGTTATAAATTCCTGTCAGTCATCACAATAATAACTGAGCCTCATTAATCGCAGGATTGACAGAAGCTCAACCAATAGAGACATGTTGACTCTTGTGGCAAGGTCAATTAGTTTAGGAGCAGCAGCTCAAGAGACTGACAATGAACATTTCCTACTCTGAATCCAAACCGGATCACTAAGATCTCCAAGCTCTGAAAGGCCACAGCATCTCAATCATTTATAAAAACGTATCAATCACTTTAGACCAGCAATGGACTACTTCAGCACATTTGAAATGAAGGACTTATTGCTATTTACATACTAATTGATGGAAGTTCACAAAATCTTCATTTGTATTGCTAAGTTAGTAGATTAATTTTGACACCAACCTTTTTTTCAGTTATTTTGTAGTTTAATTTTATGATAAATTTGTTTGTCAATCAGCTAGAAAAGTATATATATTTACTGTCCACCATGTTTAGATGTGTCCCTGCTCCTGTACACCTGTTTCAAATGATTGCCTGACCTCCTTAGTTTTCCTCCAACTGCTGCAGAAGCCCATTAATCACCCATTAATCTAAGCCAGTTGTGCAGCAGCAGGGAAATGCATAAAACATGCAGGATGGTGGGCTCTGAGGAGCAGAGTTGAGGATCTCTGCTTTAAAGTATCACAGAGGAACTTTGTGTGTTAAAGCACAATGTACTTTGGAAACAGATCTGAAAACTGTGGTGTTTGTTTTCCATTTCCCAATATATACAATAAATCCCTTTAAAGAAAAGAGCATGCACTATATTTTTAGCAGTTGTGCGCTAATCGTATGTAAATAAGGTTTGTTTAAATAATGGCATCAGATGATTGACATTGTGAGCTTGTTAAACCTAATCAACGCATTGATAAATTATTTGTAACAATGCTTTGATATGTTTTTCCTGGCATATTTCTGTCTGTTCTAACCAAATGCTGTAAATATTTTTGATTCCCTGAGAAGAATGCAACATTTTGAACTATTTCTCAGTTGTTCAATGTGCTGTGTGGATTCTCCTTTTATCGTTTTGTTACCTTTTACCCTCAGTTTTTTACATGTTCCAGTAAAATTTGAGCATGCATCATTTGACAAAGAACCAGATTTTATAAAGGGTAAAAAGTTGCATCGGATATGTCTAGTGACCTGAGAGACCAGGGGGGTCAGATTTAAGCTAACTTGACAGCTAACATCTGCTACAGTCTGTGTCTTGAAGCAAAACTGGATTCCTGCCATGTCCAAATATTCTCCTCAGTATGTGACATTTTTAGCTGAAAGAAAATGGCACACAGGTCATACATTTCAAGGTGAAACAGCCTCTTTCATTTCTGAAATGTTTTCAACCATCTGAATCTTTTTGAGCATAGTTACTTGAGTGCAGCAGGCACACCATTTATTGACTCATTAAATCATTAAATCATTTAGATTTAATGAACCAAGTCTGATTTGGTTGACATTGTCAACAGGCTTCAAATCCCTTCTGCTGGTGCGCAACGTAAACATTGACAAAAGTTGAAGTCTGCTTCCTAATTGGATGTGTTTAACTTTTAAAATGGTCTGAAATAAACATTATATAAAAAAGAAGCTTCATTAAATGTTCAAACTGCACATTTATTCTTTTGCAAAGAAATGTAACTCCTTTAAAGAATTTTGAAATGTTTGACTCGATACAACTGTAAATCACACATTTGAAATAGTGTGTTTTCGTTCTTCAACTTTTTTCTCTGAAGCGCCTTAAAAGACTTGTTTTTCCTCAGTTCTAATGATTTCAACCTTTACTGGAAAGTTATACAAAGTTCAGTCTGTCTTCTCTTTTTTTCTCCGACTTGTTTCTTTCCCAACCAAGATAGCTTAGATTCTCTACAGAGTGTATCAGCTTCTGGTTTTATCTTGTGATCTGCTGGGTTAAACAGCAACACACACTCAAAGTTGTTAAAATAGCTCAATTATTTACATAGATGTATTTGTCACTGAGAATAAAGTAGAGCTTAAAGCTCAATCTATGAGGATTCACACTAATTTGCCTTGTCAAAAGAAATGCAGTACACTGTTAGCTTACTGTACAACAGAAAAAAATTGGACCCCCCCCAGAGAGTAAGGTTTGAAAAAGGCAGAGAAACAACTGTGGAGGAAGTTTTGGTTACAAATCAACAAATCCATTAAAAAAGGAAAAAAGAGTAACGTAAATGAGTTTTAAGAAACATTTTGAAAGAGTTTTAAAGAAGACAGAAGTGAAAAGAAGTAAATGTACAGAAGTAAATGTCGAAAAAATAGCCCCTGAAATGATAAATGCTCTGGAATTGTGTGGATACAAATGGACAGGATTCAGAAGGGGGATGAACAAATCCACTGTATTACAGTAAATCACTGGTTAGGGCTCTGGACGGGATGCCCAGGTAGACTCAGAAATCCAACCCTGCTTTTAAATAGTCTCTTCACTGCTTGCCTATTGGTCATAGAGTTTGTTCACACAGTGACTAAAACTGTGAAATTGCCAGAAGTAATTGACTTTCTATTGAAAAGAGTGAAAAAAGTGACAAAAATGATGCAAACCTTTTTTTCAAGTGAGTAACATAAGGGTGTTATGAACCTGTTATAAATATGATGTGTATCATGAACATTAATGACACCTAATGATCATGACTGTTGTTATTAAATGCCACTGGGGTTTTGCAACATCTGTATCCTAAACAGCATCAACTTTTACATTACAAAGCTCATATGATTGTAGGACAATTTTAGCATTAATTTTCTAACACCCATAGTCACAATTGCAATGTAAATGTGGCCCTCCTTAAAAAAAAAACAAAGTTTCAAAGGTAAAATCTTACATTCGCAAAACTATTTAGTAACCAAAGAAAAGAAACTATTGCTTTGAAAGAAAAAATTATGTCAAGAACATAAAAGATTTAATGCAACAACAATGAAATGTGTGCATTTTTATTGAAAAGGGAAGCAGTTACAAGACTTCTTAAAAACAAACAAACAAACAAAAAACATTATTGAATAAAATTGAAATACATTTACATAATGGCAATGGGTTTTTAGACTACCATGTTGTCTTGTAATTTTAGTATATTCTTACATTTTTCTTTAAACTGGCAGGATTTATGAATCATTGAACCAGTATGGAGAGATTAACAAACCTCGAACCATTGCTGGGGATTCAGAGGCCAATTCAAAGCCAGTGTGAGGTGGATATTTTCAAATTATCCACATTACTGACTGTGTTTAATGAAGCAAATCCACCAGGCTATTTCAGACAGTTCAATTCAAATGTGCTGCTGCACATGACACCCTTTTAATCATGAATGTGCACTTAAGCCTCAAGTGCTCTCCTTATTCTTTTTCTGCATGCCTGCACACGCCCAAATCTGTTACTGCTCATTGCAACGGCTCCTGTTACAACTGCCGGTATTTCAAAAGCCTTACACCGCATTCAGTGCTTCTTATTTTTCATGTCTATCTTCTTTGTTGTGGGAAAATCAGAAATGTCACTGTACATCCTGCTGAGCTAAACTTCTGCAGAGCAACAAGATCTGGGCCTGTCAGATGTCTGAGTTGGGCTGTCAGGGTTCATATGCTCATTTTGGTACTCTAAATAGTTTCAGTACAATGAAAAATATTACTCATGCAAACTTCACATATAATTCCATATTTACTTGAATGTTATATTAATAGTTGATAGTAGTGAGTACTGGAAAGCTTAATCAAGTTCCCAGCACTGGTTTCAATATTTCTTTATGGTGTTCAGAATTCAAATCCCTAATTGCTCTGACTGAAAATTTAAACAATGCCTGGACTGATTGTGATTAATCCATTTTGTGGTTCCTAATCATATAATTCAACTAATTAACACAAAATTCTACCGCCCACCAAGTCTTTCTTTGTATCTCCCTGTGGTTTGGATGATCTTAATGTGACATTTTCAAAGTTTTTCTAAAGAGGATTCCAGCCCACATGTTAGAGTCATTGAAATCCTCTCCAACAACTCCATTTGTTTCGCAAACTACTAGAAATAACATAATTGTCTCCAGAAATAAAAGATGGCTAGTCATTTGGCTGCCCTAAAAGCAAGTGCTTTGTGGTAACCCTCCTCTTCAACCCCCTCCCAAAGAACTACACTGCCTGGCCAAAATAAAAGTCGCCACCAAAAAATGGTCACACTCTCTAATATTTTGTTGGACGGCCTTTAGCTTTGATTACAGCCTGCATTCGCTGTGGCATTGTTTCAATAAGCTTCTGAAGTGTCACAAGATTTATTTCCATCCAGTGTTGCATTAATTTTTCACCAAGATCTTGTATTGATGATGGGAGAGTCTGACCACTGCGCAAAGCCTTCTCCAGCACATCCCAAAGATTCTCCATAGGGTTAAGGTCTGGACTCTGTGGTGGCCAATCCATGTGTGAAAAAGACGTCTCATGCTTCCCTGAACCACTCTTTCACAATTTTAGCCCAATGAATCCTGGCATTGCCATCTTGGAATATGCCCGATCCATTTGGGAAGAAAAAATCCATTGATGGAATAACCTGGTCATCCAGTATATTCAGGTAGTCAGCTGACCTCATTCTTTGGGAAAACACAATGTTGCTGATCCTAGACCTGACCAACTGCAGCAACCCCAGATCATAGCACTGCTGCCACAGGCTTGTACAGTAGGCACTAGGCATGATGGGTGCATCACTTCACCTGCCTCTCTTCTTACCCTGATGCGCCCATCACTCTGGAACAGGGTAAATCTGGACTCATCAGACCACATGACCCTCTTCCATTCCTCCAGAGTCCAATCTTTATGCTCCCTGGCAAACTGAACATGGCAATGATTTGACCCTTCTTGAACAGACTAACGTCTTTTCCACGACCACAGGATGTGTCTTTTGCCATGGTTGTTTAAGAAATGAGGAGTTACTCATTGCATCAGCTGGGGTTAAATAACTTGTAGCCACCTGAAAGATAATCGCCTATGCAGTAATTATCCAATAGGAGGTTTGTACCTATTTGCTTAGTTAAATCCAGGTGGCGACTTTTATTTTGGCCAGGCAGTGTATAACTAACCCTATAAAACCTATTTTTGTGCTGTTTCCATATGAATTTATTTCATGGAAACCAATGAAATCATCAAAAGGTCAGAGGGAACTGACCAATATAGTCATGACACTGATTTTTCTGAGGAAGATTTAATTATCCAAAAATCTTCAGTCTGCAGACTCCAAAACCTTAATTTTGTTTTTAAATGTGGAGCTAATTCTGAGAACAGGTCAAGCAATGATGGGTATAAATCTTTCTTTGGCTATAACCTTTGCCAACACTCGAAGACAAATTCTCAAAGCCCATCTGAATCTCTTTAGCAAAATCAGTCTGCTATATGGATTGATGGAGGAATTTCAAGATTTCCACAGATAATAGCTCAGCCAGCAGCAATTGAGCTGTATGGCAAACTTCTTTTGATGTACTCAAAGCTAGTTAAAAATTTAAATGTTGGATTAGTTCTTAGAAACAAAAAAGACTGAGCCATCTTCTTTTGTCTGTAGATTGATAGGCCCTTTTCTGCAAATTGTCAACTTTTCTCCTGCAAACTTAAAATAGGATTGTTTAAATTCCCTGAGGAGTCTGTTATCATCCCTGTATAATTTACCATTAATCCTACTGTGAAAAACAATCGACATTGGCCTCCTTGTGGTAATCATAAGTAGGACAAGTGGCACAATGTTTTTCTTGCAGACCCCTACCTGAGCCTGATAATTGGTGTTGGGTATTAAGATTAGACATTTAACACTGATGTCAGCAGCAATAAAAGAGGTGTTTATTCATATCCATATTTTCTCATCTATACAATGCTCCTCATCTATAAAACATCAGTATTATCTTGACATGTTCTTCAGGTTTTTAATGTGGTAAAGCTATTTTTCTTGGTCTGGCATTAAGCTGTGATTGGGAAAAAGCAGACTAGAATTAAGATTCATATCTTTGCTCCTCTATCCTTGTCGAAACAAAAACATATTTCTCCTTTTTTGAGCCACATTATTTTATTCACTTGTTCATTTTGTAGTTCTCTAATTATAACGGTACATTACCTTTAACCATGTTGCTCTTCCCTGCCAAAAACAAGAGGAGCTAAGAAGGACTGTTATTTTCACTCCATTGCAAAGATTGGGAGGAAGTATGGTTTGGCATACAGCTTGTGTTATTTCAGCAGAATAAGCAGCAGCATTTTTTTATGGATTTGTATACTTAATAGTTATGTGAGAGACATAAAATGTGGGAAAAGTAAGAGATGATGTATGAGCTGCAGTGATGACATGTCAGGAGATAGGAATAAATAGTATATTACACTAACAAAGTAAGTCTGAGCCCAGGCCTGTTCCTGCTACAACTCAACAGATGGTTAACAGAGTTTGGTTGATGGCTCAGAAATAGAAAATCTGATTCAATGATATCCTGTGAATTCCAATTATGGGATACATTTTATGAGAAAAAAAACATGTATATGTATATAATTAAGACAGTCTGAAATTAAAGTAGCAATACTACATTTACATTTACCACTGTAACGTAAACATTGGTAAATGTAATGTTTACTGGTTTTCTCAATTCCTGAGTGGGTTTTTTTATTTTGTGTTTTTATGATGTAAAGCTCTTCCAATTGCTTTGTTGCTGAAATGTGCTCTGCAAGAAAACTTTGGATTGATTGGTTGATAGATTGATGGATTGATGGATGTTTTTGGAATATTCTCAGCAAGATCTTTTAGTGAGATTATAGGAGGACAAAGTATAAAAAATAATGAATGGAATATTATTTATCAGTTTAATTAAGTTTAGTTAGTTACTGTGACTATTTAAAAGAAGTTTGATGATTTTACACTTAGTTAGACAAGTAAAACTTTTTCATTTATTAAATTATATATTAGAATGACAAAATTCATTATTATCCATCAAAGCTTCAACTACAGAGGACAACTGTGGCTCTGTGGGTTGCATAATTGTCTTATGATCAGAAAATTGTCAATTTAATTTCAGCTTTCTCCTGTCACATGTCAATGTGCCCCTGGACAGGGCACTTAACCTCAAGCTGCCTACCGATCTGATTTCAGAGTAAAAATCTGTGCAAATGTGTGAATGTGACTCTAGTGTAAAGTGCTTTGAGTGGTCAGAATAACTGGAAAAGCACAAATAAGTTCAGCCCATTTACCATTTATCTTAAATATGTTTCTTAAATATCCATCTTATTTTACATGGGCAGCGCAGTGTCACAAGCTTTTCATAAATGTACAGCACAATGTTTTGTCAACTTGTAGCAATGATCAGTGTTTGAACCCCTGTGTTCTCTCTTCAGGAAAATGACACGGCTGTTACCTTTCAAATCTCTGTACAGGTCTGTGAATGAATGCTTAAATCGGCATTACTGACAGTCTGTGGACGCACGGCAAAAAACAACAGACAGGCCTTAGTATTAACTCTGACAGATGATTATTTCATATCAACACTGCTTTCGGCTTCAGCGAGTCACCTCTAAAAGCTCCGGCTCAAAAGTGACACACATCATTTCAGCCGTTCGGAGACAAGCCAACCAGCCTGAAGGCACGATGTGACACGATGGGAAACTGTCCCTCTATCTGTGGTGACACAAAGACTGAGAATCATACTAAATAAAATTTGATGTCATTACGGTGTCCAAAACACCCTTTTAAATGAATGCACAAAAAATCATTGTGGCCCTATTTCATTCTTCATTCAAATTCAGATGATATTTGATGGAAATTATGTTCATTTGACCATGTAATCTGCTTAATTTCTACCATACAGTGCTTTAGTTTTCTTAAACTAGTTTATATAGTTCATATATGGGTGTATATTGGGTAATGTCAAATATGTCAAAGGAAGAACCAGTTTTGTGTCCTTCCTTTTCTTCTAATCCATTTGATTTTAATCCTTAAAGAAAACTTTCACCTACTCTACATTCAACCTACTTTTGCCTCATTGCCAGACGCAATGTCCCATTAGCTTTTGGCAGGGAATCCATTGAGATGTTCTGCATTCGCTCTGCATTAGTTAAAAGTTATTTTCATTCAGTGCATTTGGTAAAAGCTGCACAAATAGAGAGAAAGGTGCATCTATAAATGCACCTTAAAACATAAAAAGAGGACTGGGAATCTTTGAAATAAGATGCCACAATTTGGTGTAGACTTTGCCCAGACTTTGCACAGACACTTTCTTTTTAAAGTACAGAAAAAAAGAGGTGCAGACTTTCAGATGGACTGTCTGAAGGTGGTTACAGACAGAATTCCAGCATAAAACTAAATAGTCAATTTTGTGAGAATATGAAAGGAGTACTAGAGAAACAATTTTCACACACATTACAGATCATAAAGAGTTTCCAGACATAAAATTTAAAACACAGAAATATGTTGGGAGAGCAAACACAGAAAGGTTAAAGAAAAAAATATTGAGACCCCAAACCCCCCCAAAAATCTTTCAAGCACTGAGTATTTTAAATTTAAGACCACAACAAAGATCCACTACATTTTACCTTTAAAAGGATAAAACCAAACGGTCTGATGCAGCCTTGCATCATGCATGAGAGATATTTATGACCACCCCAATTATATCAAGGATATTTTGAAGGTAATTGGGAGGAAAACAGTTTGTATGGGCGAAAAGTCAAATCTCTGGTGTTCTGTGTTGCACAGATAAAAAAAAAAAACAACCAACCTCTAACATGACAACATCTGCTGACCACAGCAGTTTTATATTTAACAAACCAACATAATCAAGGTCCCAGATACCGCCTTCACTATTCTCAACATAATGCACTC
The DNA here is from genome assembly GCA_922788865.1 of Poeciliopsis turneri. NCBI lineage: Eukaryota > Metazoa > Chordata > Actinopteri > Cyprinodontiformes > Poeciliidae > Poeciliopsis > Poeciliopsis turneri. The sequence goes on along the minus strand of CAKLNU010000112.1, from coordinate 2,819,393 downwards.
ATCCAAATGCATAATTAACAGTGTTATCAAAGATCCCCTGATAAAAGACAGCTTTATGGTATAAAATGCAGTCAGCACAGACTCCAAGTCCAAGACCAAATCGACCAAACAATCTAATTAGCTAAAGAATCTAGAGATTAAAACATAACTAAGGGTAACTTTGGGATATTTCCAACAAATTTTACATAATATGAATTTAATCCAACCCCCTCTTGTTGATTCCTTTAATATCGGATTAATTAAGCAATGCTGTCGCTGCCTGTCAGACAGGTGTCCACTAAGCATTCAGAGCACAGTTATTACAATGTAAGGGTCATCTGCTACAGAAAAAAAAAATATGACAACATATAGATTAAGCTGATGACTGCCTGAAATGTATGTAATTCGCAGGTCATAAATAACAAACAGTAATATAAAATTTTGCCGCCCATCTGGAGTTTCATTTTACAGCATCATCTGGAGTTAAGAAAACTCATATTTGAATTTATTTTTATATAAACATTATGTATTAAGTGTCTTTCAGCAAGTCATGTTCACACAAACACTGATGAACATGAATTTAACTGAATTTGAAAGACAAAAGACAGACAAAACAAATGACAAACAAGCAAAAACTTACATAACTTTAGTGACATAATTTTCAGAAAATGTTAATCTTTTAATGCTTTTGAGGGGAGCTCAGAAAGTATGAACAGTCCATCTGCTCAAGCCAGACAGTGTCTAAGGGCTGGACATGATGTCAGATTAATATTTTTAGTTATTAAAAAGTTTAGAGATGTGCCAAAGCAGCAACCTTTATTAATATTGCATATTACCTTTGATTCTATCTCCCTATTCTCGATCTGGAGTCTGATGGACAGTGTGATGAAATAAGCATCCCATTCGTAGCTTTAGTGAAAAGCTATTTCTCTGCATTGAAGGATTTTTAATTACGTTTAATCATGGTCTAAGGCACACTGGTCGAAACTGGACTGAATTTTTTTAAACCAAAAGTACATCATTTTGAAACTTTTTCTGCCCTGTCAGCCCTTTATTGTACATGTAAATATTAATTTTATAACCTTCAAAATGTTTTTGGTTGTTTTCAAAAATAGGACAAGCTTTTCTGAAATCATACATTGTGTTTTCCCTTTTCTCTTAAGTTTACAATGAGTCCATAAAATGTCAACCAAAATTCAGCATTTTTCTTTAGTCAAGCCATAATCCTCACTCCAACTTCTACGTTACTTAAACAAGAAAATAAGGAAAAAAAAATGTACGGGGGAAAATTTGCTTACCATGCTTAAAAATCTTTGATGATGAGTTCTTGTTGTTCTGCTGCAAAAAATAACCAACAAAGGAGCTTCAATGATAACCTTAACTGTTAAAATACACTGTTTTAATTATCTAAATGCATTAAAAAAATGCAATTACCTCAGATGAGCCCCATGTCCCACCATACTTTCCAGGGCTCAGACCCTGACAGCCCTATGTAACCCTTGGGATCACTTCTAGAAGAGCAGTTTTGTTGGCATGGAGCATACAGGCATGGGAATAAAGGGTAAAGATGGAAAGTCATCACTAATGATCATATAAAAGCAATTGCTGCTACTCACCAATGTGTGAAGCATTAAGCCCCAAACTATCTTAAGTCCATCATTCTAAAGACAGAGACATAATACACAAATTAACAAATATTACCTTACCTGTCAAAACAAATGCATGAGACATAAATGGATCTTATAGATCTTATCTTCCAGACAAGAGGGACATGCATTCATTTAAATATGTAAATAAAATGAAAATCAACACATGCATACATACTGGACACAAACGCATAAATAAAATTGCCTCAAATAGTTAAAATACTTAAAATATTGATCTTCAAATATACGATCCAATAGAATACAATGAATAAAACAAGTGATAAGATATTACCTCACAGTAGTTAAGACCAATTTATTAACACATTTACAATTCAACTTTTTTTTGCAAAGTTATGTGTGAATTTAAAAATAGACTTCTTTAACAATTTCTGTTGTAGAGAGCAAAGTTGAGATATCCGGCCATAACTAATGTGTAACACCATGTTTGGTGAAAATTAATCACTGTATATTAGTAAAACACATTATATTCAGCAGGCAGCAAGGATTATGTTGAGGTTCAATTATCTGAGTTATTTGAGCCCCGAAGTTTATAAAAATTCCTGCACAACAAGATTAAGTCTCTATTTTGGACCCTTCTCAACTCCAAGGGAAACTACAGTATGTTGTTGGAAAATAGACCACTGCTTCAGGTGCAGGCCGATAAAAACAAGCTCCACGAATCTTCTGGGCCTCATCATCATCATCACCTGAACTTTGTTTGTCTTTGCCTGCTGCCTCTCTGACTCCTACAACATAATGAAGAGTTTGAGGTTTCCCGCTGTTTTTTTTTTCCTTGCACGAAACGAATGCTGTTACACCTCATTACTTCTCCTTCTCCCTGCTGAGGTTTGTCCTACTCTAAAAGAGAAGGAGAGGGGTAGAGGGCGTCTGTGCATAAGGAGTAATTAGAAATTTGAATAAATGATAGACACCTTGTTAGAATCCTGACGAGTGTTTGACAAAAATAGAAAAGTCCATCACAGTCTGGGTCTTCTGGGGCAAAAGTTTTGACACTCAATAATCATTATCTAAGAAGGAGCAGTCTGAAGTAAGTCCTGGCTGTGTTTCAGTGGGGAATTGTGCACCGTGGTAAGATTAGGGCATGTCATTTGTGTCTAAACATAGCCATTGTTTTCTCCGATGACAAGGAGAAAGATTGAGTCGGGACAATTTATGCCAGTACAGGTAAACAAGCAAGGACATATGGACAATTAGTCAAAAAGAAAGAAATGGTGCTGCTAGAACTTTCTGGCAGTATATAATTCTCTTGCAGTTTTAAATTGGCTCTTCTTTTCTTTTTTAATTTTACTTAACATCTATATGATGTACTTTTAGTGCACCAGAAGCACGTCTTTAGTTGAGTAAATCCTCACTAATCAACTTATCTTCAATTTTTGTCTGATCCTCCACAAAAGACTGACAAAGGGATATGTGAGTATTTATCATGTCCAGTGAGAAGATGGGGTAATCACCTGCAAAGATGGTGCAATCAATCACTTCAATATGCAGCTCTTTTCATGTTATCTCCTTTTTGGCACATTTTTGTTTTATTTCCTCCTTCTCTTTGCTTTCAGGATAATATTGTTGTCTCCTGCTGATATAACAAGACTGATCTAACCAAAGAGAACGTAATAGAAAATGATTATAAAACTAGGATCACATCTAACTACAAAACAATAACATGTTGCTGCTTGCATCACCTTTGCATTCTAAGTTGGACTGAGGTCTAGTGACTGTATAGGCCATTAGAAAATAGACCTCTAATTGTCCTTTTAAAACAAATTGTTTCAAATTATTTCAAACTGTTATTTTAAAACAATTATGGAAGTAAACAGAAGTAGATGTGGAGACTGTGGTAATAAAGGGATAGACATTGTCTGCAACAATACTCAGGTAGGCTGTGGTGTAAATATTAATCAACATTGTGTAGACATCATTACACAGAATAAAAGCTGACATGGAACAAAAGGGAAACAAACAGTTAAGCTCCAAATCTGAACAGCTGCCAGTCGACTCCCTATCTTGCATAGTTATAAATAAGATTCTTTTTTTATTTTTTTTTATTGAAAAGGATAGTGTATATAGGGTCTTTGCTCAGTGAGGACTCTGTCACTATCACTACAGAGGTTGGACTTTAAATTGGATCTGCATGAGGTGCTTAAATTGCACAGACCTTCAATGAGATGAGCAGAAAGGGAGGGCTAGAAAGATAAGAAGATTTATCATGTCCTCTGAGAGTCCACAGGCGTCATTCTTTACCAGCCAACAAAGCTACAGGTTAATAATGAAGAATAAAAGCATGAGACCCATTTCACAAAGAGGAAAAACCTGCAAACAATTCTGGTTCTCAAAGTATGAAGCCTGATGTTCACACCAAGATCATGTGTCTCATTTCTGGAGTCATTAACTCCCTACTACCTATCCAAACATATCAGTCACATCAATAAGTGTTTGTCCAAGGTCCTTTTTAAAGCATCAGACATTTTGAAAAACATTTTTGGCTAAATCAATTCTATAGATCATATTCATAATTGATAAAGAAGGCTGTAAATAGAAGTAAACCAGACACAGTCACATATCTGCTTTTACGTGAAAATGGGGTTTCAAAAAAATAACGTAACAAAGTTACTGTCTCCTTGAAGTAGGATTTTTAGGATTAGCATATTTATATAAATAATGCAGTGACTTGATTTGAATTGGGGCTACATCATCTACAATTATGGGTGAAGAGTATCTCACATGTTTGGCAGCATTACACACTTACCCGGTTTGCAGGATGAAAGCAGAATTTAGAGACAATTACATTTATGTCAAATTACTAGTAGAGCATTAGTTAGGACTTCTTTGAAAATGATAGCATGTCTTGCTGTAAAATCAAAATATCAGAACTAAATATTAATCAGAAGTATTTTTACAATAATATAGTTATAATTTTATTATAGGTACACAATAAAATAATTCCTTGTCTTTGTGAGCTAAAATATGTAGAGTATAGAATCTGTTGTGTTGTTTGCTTTATATTAGATTTACAGTATAACTGGTAACCTTATGCCAATTTTGCTACGTTCTGATCTATAAAACCCAATAAATTAAAGAGAATGCACTCTTTTTTCAGTGAATAACCACAGAAAATCTAGTAAATAAGCAATGCTTGTACTGAGGTGACAGCTCATCATGTCTGTTGAGGGAGTGTGTTAAAAAGCCGACACAACAGGCACACAAAGTTCACTTCTACCACCCCAGCAAATGCAATTGGAAAAATTGACAATGAGCTTTATTTAACCGTTGTTTATGGCCACACTTGCTGTTTGACCTTTTGTTCCTTAGCGTTCCAGTTTACATGTGTGCAGCCATCTATCAAACACCAGCTGCTAACACTGAGCCCTATCTTGCTGCAGCAGGGGCCTGGCATGAGAGGACGAAGGCTGGCTTTGGGCTCACAGCGTGCTCACATATCTAAAGGGTCACTGGCTTGGAATCGCTTCATTCAGTTCACATAATAATCGTTATCGACAATATACAGATGAATTCCTTTCACAATGAGGAGGGGCTGAGGATATAGAAAGAAAATAACACAATGAATGAGGATGTGAAGGGAAACAGGGCTGTTTTTAATCAATAGTACAGTGGATAAGAAATGCAAAATCACTTTCTGAAATATGTGACTCATACTACCCAAACTTCCCCTTTTGAGATTGTACAGCCAATCAATCATCCTTTTGCTTGAAACAATTTGTCTGCATGCACAGCTCCCAGACACATCCATCCTGGTCTTGTTTCATTAAATAAATTTGGCTTTAATATCTACCCTCAGATCAGAGTGACTCCAGAGGCTGTACAACCCCAGCGGGCTCACCATGGGTGAAATTAGACCATCAGTCTAATTTAACAGCTTTTGCTTCAATTGAATTTACTCAGTAATCAGTCTGTGGACTCTGCCTCTCTTTTCAGAAAACAAATATCATGTGAGTTTTGGAGGAGCAGTAAATATTATTTGAATATGGCTTAAATGCAAACATTCAGTAATGGAGGCTATGATGGTTAAAAAATAAGTTTGGACTTCTAGTTTATACAAGTTTTATCCCACTCTTACTTTTTCATGTTTTTCAGAATTATTATATAAAATGCATATTTCTTTCGATGAACTTTTTGTTTGAGCTCATTTGAGACACTGAGGAGGGCGTCCTCAGTGTCTGGACACTATATAATATAAACTGTGGCAGTTTATATTTCCAAACTGCCACAAAGCTGAAGTAGAGTTGTCAAAGTCAATGTACCACAACTCAGATTTTATTTCGACGCAACTACTTATCATTTTGTGCTGTATATTACTTTCTCTCAGTAGTTGGAAATAATAAAAAAGCAATCTCAAGACATATTGTTGCTTCAGACCAGACATTTTATGAATCAAGTATATTTATAATCAAATCTATTTAAAATGACATTTAAGTGCATTTTTCCTCCACAGAACTCCCACATAAACTCAAAGTATTATCATAAGCAAATCATTTTCTATGTATGATTATCTTTCTGTATCTCAGCAGTCTTTTATTTTTACAAGAATCTCAGAAATTTTTACTAGTGTTTTGCTGACCAGTGCAGTGACTGGAGGTAGCACTGGGTGTCTTTTTAAAAGGACTGTAATCACAATTTCCCCAATTTTCTTTCTTCTTGCATAGAGAAGTGCTCTAAAAAAAGATGTTGACTGCACATTAATGGAGTTGCCTGCTGATTTAGACATGACTGACAGCATTAAAATTAAATTATGATGAGGCCACAGAGACTGGCATCAACAGCTCAAAAAAGCCCTGCCAACTCATTGTTTAATTTATATAAGAAATATAAATATATTTTTACTTTTTCATCGTTCTTTATCGACTCAATTGTGTTGGATGATTGCCAGTTCACTCAGACATAAACAGAGTGAGCGAGACATAGAATAACCGTCCCTGCAGTCCCATCAACTTGACACCAATCTTTAATTCTCTGGGGCCCAATCAATATTTATCCCTAATAGGTCAGAGAATTGATTTGGCCTGAAAAGATTTTCCATGGCTCTGTGAGCCTTCAGGGCTGAGAGAATGAAAAACTCTCATGAACACTCCATCACATAAATTACACACTAAAGGAGAGAAATTACAAAGATATGTGTGATGCAGGTGTAATTTAGTGACATTGGAGATTACACCAAATGTGAAGCTTAATGAGAGGACTTTATTTGATCAGATAGACAGATACACTATGAACTAATCATCAGTAGTAATTGAAGGTTTTTACCCTTAGTGACATGTACATGTAATATTTCTTTAAACACAAAATTTTACAACACCACGATATTTTAAATTAAACTGTATACTGTGTCATTTAGATCATTCAACAGACTAAATCAACATTAAAATGCTTAATCTGTCATCTAATGAAACATCCTCTCTGTGCCATTTCTGGTGCATGACTGAGAAAGCTCCAAAACTGTCAGACATTGTGTAAATCGACTAAGTTCTGTCATACTGGCAAAACGGCTTGTGCAAATTATTCAGTGCAAGACTGGAAATAATTGTGGTTCATCAGATTGACTATGAAAAGAAATATTGCAGAAAAATAACATGAGATTAAGCGTAAAATTATGCTACTGCAAAATCAAATAAAGTTGTTTTGGTTTTTTTATCAGTGTTTTCCATGTTAAGCATGTTTTATCACTTTTTGATAATTGGGTTTCAATATTTATGACTAGATCCAGGATATCGGTGTGAAACATCTGCCATATCATCTGGCAGTGATTAAAATGAACCTTGTTGATTGGCCGATTTGTTCCCATACATGTACCAGATGTTTAGAGACAGTATCTCACCAGCATGTCCTCTGCCTCTACCACACTGAACAAAAGTACAAGGGGATGTTGGACGTGCAAGCTCACTGAGCCACAAAACCATCTGGTTCCCTATGATCCACATCAAAATGTACCAGTCTGTTTACACAGATGTACCAGGGTTCAAATCAGACGCAAAACCCAACAACAAATCAGGGTCATTTCATGGGAAATACAGAGTGGACACGCAGGCCTGTATATGATACTGTCAGGGCTAGACCAAAGGTTTCCAGACTCAGTGGGAAACAAATATTAAGCTTGACAGATATATAATGAGAGTTTCCAGACTCTCTGAAATGATAACAAATCTGCTTGCAAAGAAATTGCTGCAACTCGTCAATGACATTGCAGTTTTGAGGACAATACTGCCTAAAATTAAGAAAAAAATGAAATGACCCTCTGGAATGAATGGTAATTTATTTTCAGAGATACAACCAAAAATAGTTTGAATCTATGCTGACTGTTACAAAGCTTTATGAATATAGACACTGCAACAAAAGTAGCTATAAGTGAAACAATCATTGCTGCTGGAAAACCATAGCAATTAGTTTTCTGTCTGAAGCTTGGACAAGCAGTGTCAAATACTATGAATTTACATACTTCTCCAGGCTCCTGCCATGTTGCAACAAAGATAAGTCAGAATCAATAAAGGAAAAATAAGCCAAAGCAAACAATCTGCCATGCTACTGTTTGATTTATGTTCTAATCCTCACAGGGTAATGAGCTATTTTTCATTGCTGAACAAACAGGATAACAAATATGAGTGGATTTTGTTCAAGCAGTTGTAAGACTGTCCCAGTTGTATGACAGCCAGTTGAGAAGGTTCCAGCATCTGGGAGGGATTCCTTTCAGATGACTCCCAGGAGGAAGTGCTTAGAATATGTCCCACTGAGAGGAGCCTTCAGGGTATAGATCAGACCCACTCGAGAAATTATTACATCCCATAGCTGACCTACTGCAAGATCCATCCATCCATCCATCCATCCATCCATCCATCCATCCATCCATCCATCCATCCATCCATCCATCCATCCATCCATCCATCCATCCATGTCCACTATTTGTCTTGACAGTAAATTCAGAGTGATCTTTACATTTTATCCTGGGCTGGATTATGGGAGTTAAACTCCCCAGATTCCCAAAGTTGTCTTTCAAACAGAAAACTGCTTCATAGAGCATTTTTAATAGTTAGCATTTCTGAATTTGACTATCTTCAATAACATTTGTTTACAGCTTAGACAATTTGTGAATCTGACTTGGGTTTAGTTTTAAATGGACTGTACCAAACAGATTAAATTTAAACATATGAACTGGAGTGAGATGCAATTAAATTAGTTTGGTATGGAAGAGACCTTATTTCTTTATTATTGATATAAAAAGAAAAACTTTTCAATTAAGGTAACTGAGGCATTTTGTTGTGAATGTCTGTGGTAAAAATAAAGCTAAATTGAATTGAAAAAGTTAATGTTGCCATATTAGAAAATTGGTAGTAATGAATAAACAAAAACAAACAGAAATATAGCTTCACTAATTATTTAAATGTTTCACACAAAGTGTGGGTGAAGTGCTGTAGGCACTGTGTTTTCCTTCAGTGTTTCTTGCTGTTCATATAAATTAGCAGGTGTATGTGTGAGGAACTAGTTCAACAAAACTTTACAAGCACTAAAGCTACTGTGAAATCTGCTAAACATTTTGAGCTGCAAACTGTTTTAGTTGTAAAATTTTCTGCCCAGTTTACAGTGTGCCATATAAATGTATTTTTTACAGAATAATATATTCTGCAATCCGTGTCCAAACTGATGCAGACCCTTAATACTCCTTTGCTACTCTCTGACTCATGTTGCATAGCACCAAGATACGGATGGGGAAGGAGTGTTTTTACACCAGAGTTAAGCTGTATCTTTCAAAGAAATCTGTTGGTGAACTTCTCATCATGCATCTGATTTCCTAAAGGGTTCTGTCCAATGAAATCAGGATACTGTGCTGTTAAATGCTCAATTTTCCTTCAGCCTGGTGACGCAGAGCTGACGGTGGAACTCCAGTGACATTTATGGTTCAGTCAGAGGCAGAGCTAGATAGAGAAAATTTAAGGTTGGCCTGCTCAATCAATTGACCTTAGTCTCAACCAACTTTCTACTGTTTGCGTCATCCGGATTTATGTGTTGTTTTGCCTTTTCCCTGGACTCTCCTTGTGTGTGCGTGTGTTTATTTACTTGTGATCAAAGTTTGACATGTTTGTTTTCTTACCTGAGATTGTAATTGTGATAATCATAGGGTTATGGTGTTTATGATTGTATTTGGAAGCACAGTCTCGATTAAATAGAAAAGTAATGTATTATTTAATTTGCTTTAGCTGGTGATTCTTTTCATTATGTGTTTTGCTATTTCTCTGTCTGGGACCAAACCAGGAACCAAAAGTATGTTGCCAGTCAAAGCTAATAATAATAATAATAAAAAAAACCCCTCTCATTTAGATAAGATAAAGTATGAACACTAGAGCAAACAAAACAATTTAAACAATGTCAATTAAAACTTGGCAAAGAATTATTAGAGAAATTAGAGGTGGTATTTTTTAAGCATATCACTGTATCATTTGTTATACAAAAAATTTTAAAATGTTATGTAAATACATAAAACTGACATTTCAACAATGTCTTAATCTGATGTTTCATGTCTAAAATGTCTGTAGTCAAGTTAAATAGCCTTGCCACATGTTGAATTGTTTTACATTTTCTTAGTTAACACCTTTCTGCTTTTTTTTTTTCATGTTTTTTATTTATTTTGGTCGAACATTTGAACAATATGGTCTTACAACTGTTACTTTAAAATCCACAACTTTTGTGCACATCAAAGAGGCAGTTTCTTATTCATTCTAAAAAAAAATCAGTTGTTTCCATACAATTCTTTACTGCTTTCGGACATTGTTCTTTGCTTCTACTTGCAAAAACTGAAAGGTCTTTCCCTACAAAGTTTTAAATCCTCATTTTGTTGATTGTGCCAAAAATGTTGAGTAGCTGTGCAGATGTAAAGGCTGACGTGCGAAATGCACCAAAGCGCCTGACAAAACTGAATCTATTCTTGAGCGGGTCCTGGTTTTTGTTTTTTATCCTATGTCTCCCTCTCGTGGGAAAATAGTGAAAAACATCTTTTCTCCGATTGGCCTAATTTGCGATGTGCTTCTTTTTGATTGGCTCTTAAATGCACACCGTGACTTTTAAAGTTTCCGTACAGAAACAACTGAAACTGAACTACTTTCTGGCATTATTTAAGTAAAATCAAGGTACAAAAATGATTAGTTTTAGTCATTTTAAAATGTATGTTTACGGCTATTTTAATTTAGGGATTAGCAACTGAAAACATGATCGCTTGGGGCTGAGGCGTGGTTCGTAAACGAGGAGCTGTTCTTGTTTCTCGTCGGAAGAGAAAAGCGAAAGGAGTTGGGGATATCGAAGTTGTTGTGAGAGCTTCCACCTGAGGGGGTTTGACAAAATGAGCGGATTTAAAACATTTTTAAGGTCAATATTGATTTCCTTGCTGGTGGAGTGCTGCCTGGTGGGTTGTGATATAACGGACGGAAACGCGGAGCATCTGAAGAGGGAGCACTCTCTGACGAAGCCTTACCAAGGTAAGAGGAGCTAGCCAAGCGGATGGTCGGACTGTTTTCTTCTTCCACCGCGTCTCAGAAGGTTTCCAGTGGTCTCACCTGCTCAAATTGAGTTTTTTCTGCCAGTTTTAACATGTTACATCGAATGTGTCATATAATAAAGTAGTGGATAAAGACGTAGCAACGTCAACAACACGAGTTAGCTGAACACAAGACGAACTCGTGTTTGCTGTTGACCAAACAAGTATTCTCTGCAGCCTTAGTTTGAACTTTGAAGTCAGGTTACCATGTATGTTTCCAACTCTCATTCAAAAGGTTTGTTTAGGTTAAATGTTTTTAGCAAACTAAAAAGTTTTGGAATAAATGTTATACATCATCTTATGTTGTATTTTTCATGTGTTTGTAGTTTATTACTCTAATTCTGTTTTTGCTTTAACGTGCTGAGCAGATTTAGGAGACATTTATTTTCACACCAAGTGAAGATCTATTTGTTTGCTCCTGATTATGGCAGATTTTTGGTTTATACTTGAAACAGGAGCCTAAAGAAGGAGGTTGCTGATCTTGAAGAGCAGCTTTATAACTGCCTGGCCTTGTTTCCTGTAGGTGCCTGGCGAAACCACATCCTACACGGATCTAGTCAGGCTATGTAAACAACCTGTTCAAACACAGTGTGTTTGTTTTATGGACACAACTAATTGCTGTTATAGGATAACACATAAATTCTAATATATTATGGCCTGTACTTGTATATTTAATTTTACATCTGTCTTTTAAATTTTTTCTCAAACAAAATGTATTTGTTCTGAGGAAAATATATTATTGCTTAAGTGTTAATTTTCTATATAGCCTTATAAAGGCTTCATCCAAGTTGAATGAAAACAAACGTAACTACCATAGATAATTTTATTTTTTTTTTGAGCGGGTTTTTGTGATTTTTTAATTACGTCTAATAAAATCAAAACAACTGAACTTGAGCCTTATTTGGTGGTATGCAACTGTTGTACCTGTGTGGATTCACAGCTGTATTATATCTGTTTAGGCAATGGTATGAGTACATTGAGAGCGAAAGGAGGTCATGGACAGTGTTATTTAGTTCTTCTTTTTGTTTTCATAAACTCTTCTGGGCATTAATAATCATTAAGACAAATATTTTAATCTTAGAAACTCAACTGAACGAATATAACAATCACGTATGATGAGTTAAATTCAAGCCAATAATGTAGAAGTTGAACTTCTCCATGAGCAAAAAATGAGTAATTTTAGGTATTTACAATCCAGCAATGTTATCGAAACTTCAGATTAACCTGCTGTGGAAGCAACTTGTGTTCAGCTTATTACGCCATGACAGTCTTGCGGGTTAAAAAACACATTTGTTCATTTAAAAACTCTGGTTTTTGGCTCAAAAGATGATATTGCTGTAGACTGCACCTTCCGGGGTTGCTTATTTCTTTTTGGTTCTCACATGTTTCTTCTGAAGGTGTTGGCAATCAGTGGGATTTCTGGGGAAGCACTCTGGTGACGAGTTCATATGTCCGGCTTACTCCAGATGAGCGGAGCAAACAGGGATCCATATGGAATACTGTGGTGAGCAAAATTTATAATGTATGCTTTCTGAAATTAAATACTTGCAAGATGTGTTTTACACTTTGATGAAGAGGAGTCACAAAAACCAAAATCCAGAGTTAAACTACCAAACAAGTCAAGCAACAAGTGGACTCTTGTTGATTTTGATTATGTTGATTGAAAGATTTAAAGTTCTAAAACTTCAGAAATCACAAGTCTCATAATTGTATTAGTGTAAAAATCCAACATAAACATTTTCAATTTGAATTGATTGATTATTTGAATCTATCGGCATTAGTGATCTGTCAAACATCTACCCAAAAATGTGTCTGAAGCAGGTATTTTCCCTCCTTCATATTCATATATTACTTATATATGAATATTTAATTCTCATATTTACATATATGTTCAGATCACATTCCTCAAAACGTAAGAGAAGCCAATAATATTAATACATATTGGCAGCTAAAATTGTCTTTTGACTGGAGCTGCTTTTACATTCATAATTTTAAAGACTAAGGAGGTGGGTTTATATTTCAGACTCTTAACAGATAATTGTATATTTAAGCTTTACTAATCACAGATTATTTTAAAATACATCATGAATTTGCAAATTATCGAAAAAAGATTCACTTTTGAAAGGCATAGACAATGTATTGTTCATGCATAACAATTTGAGGTAATAAATATTGATATTTTGAATACTCAGGGACAGTGTCTGCATAGAATGATGTAGTTTAGGCTTAATCTTAGAAGGCCTATCATTAATATTTTAAAGGAACTTGTTAAAAGCAGTTTTATTGTCGTTGAACAGCCAAATCTGAGTTTTTGTTCTCGCTTCAGTATTTATGCAAATTCCTTGCAGCCTTGTTACTTGAAGGACTGGGAGATGCATGTGCAGTTTAAAGTTCACGGATCAGGAAAGAAGAATCTCCATGGCGATGGCATCGCTATCTGGTACACGAAGGACAGACTGCATCCAGGTACATTTTAAATCTCATTCCCCGTTTCTGCCGAGGTTTTTTGTGGAAGAAATTCATGCTTGAGCTTTTTTTATTTGGTCTTTGTTTTTGTTGCAATCATGTTTGGATTTAGTAATATAAAAAGCTATATCAATAAATAGCTTTTTAAAATTTTAAAAGCAGGATAGATTATCAGGCACAGCAAAACAGGGACAATCCATCCATCCGTCAGTCCGTCCGTCAGTCTATACCTGCTTATCCCTGCAGGGGGTCTGGTGCCTGTAGTTTAAGTTGGTTAAAAAGTCATTGAGATTTTGATGGTAGAAAAGAAACATTAAAGAATTGCAATTATGATAAAATACAAACTTGATTATAAATGATATAGCTATAATTAGCTTAAATGTAAAAATCTAAATCCAATCATTTTCCATCATATTGAATGATCCTCACTGCCATTGTGACTCCATCATACAATGTTTGTTTCCATTGTCTCAGTTTCTCCTCATATTCGCTGTTTACACAGTGTGTGTCGTTGTCTGCTCATGTCTTGCATCATCTCTGCCTCCATCCTAGGCGCTGTGTTTGGAAACCAAGATCAGTTTCATGGCCTGGCTATTTTTTTGGATACCTTCCGCAATGACCTCCATGGAATGGATGTAAGTGTGGAGAGTGTGGATCCTGTGGATTGATCCGCTTGTTTCTTTGCAGGGCCTGTGTTTTCCAACAATGCTCACTTCCACGGGCTGGCTGTTTTTATAGATACTTACTCTAATGATGATTCGACGGATGTGAGTGGTTCCTGTCGGCATGGTCTTAGTCTCGTTTCAGTGCTGAGTTTGCTTTCTTTTTTGTAAAACAGCATGGTGTCAGAATGTGGAGCATGTCAGCATCTAAAACTTACAAGAAGTTCATTATGTATGTCACTTAAAGAAAATGTAATAATATCTAAAAAAAAAAAGAAAAAAGTGCTTTGTAACAAGATAATTTAGTGAAAAACTCCAGCTCCTTTTAGTTATGGCTGGTACAAAATTAGATCTGGAACCATAAGCTTAGTTTTGCATGCTGAAATCAGTTTTCAGTGCTGCATATAAGTAAAGGAGTGCTTGAACTCTTAAGTTGTTCCATTTGCACAATTTATTTTGCATTCATTTGTGTCTCATTTTCATTATTAATTTGATTGTAGCATTCTTTAATATTGTATTTTTTTTATCCAATGATTTGTCCAATCACCAGCGCTCCTTCCCTTACATCTCGGCCATGGTAAACAACGGCACAGTGAGTTATGATCACGGTAAAGATGGCCGCTCATCGGAGCTGGGAGGCTGCTCAGCTGACATTAGAAACAGAGACTTTGACACGTACCTCGCTATCCGCTATTCCAGAGGAAGACTGACGGTAAGCAGTGAAACCTTACGGTTCCTTTTTTTCTCTTGGTTTTCTGAATCAAATGATTGGATGCCTCCTCTGCACACAGCCAAATTCTAATAGATTAAATATTTGATACAATCATGCAAAAGCAGAGACACATCTAAAATGTAAAAGTTTACCAGCTCCCATAGCTACAAAACAACATGTTTAAAACTAATACCAGAGAATTACAACTTTATTTTCACCAGGCCATTTCTGTGTAGTTTTTCTTTTTATTCCTTTAACTCAAGAAATGGTTTCATAAAGGGAATAGATTCTGGGTTTTTCCAGAATAGTTCTCTTGCAGTGATTTCTTCAAACACATGAAAGCAGCCTTGTACTTATATAAGGCTCCCATGCTTATGCAAGTTTAATGCCCAAGTTGATCCTCACTTTTCTTACATAAAGACAAGTCCACAGCAGTTTTTCATTTTGAGCTCTTTGGGTTTCAAAGTGTAAAATCTTTACTTATTGCATCATGAGGAAAATTACTGAACCACATCTTTTTTTATATACCTAAATTATTGAATGTTATGTTTCTGTATGTCTGCAGGTGATGGTTGACGTGGACGACAAGAACGAATGGAAAGAGTGCATTGACATCGGAGGTGTTCGTCTTCCTACTGGATATTTCTTCGGTGCATCAGCAGCAACTGGAGATCTCTCAGGTAAGGTCAGAACTGGGATGTTCGACAACAAAGATGAAAATAAATATGATTTAACTGACCTTTTAAAGCAATTCTGTGGTACTTCCATGGTTTTAGTTTGGATATATTTTATTGAAATTGCATATTTAAATATTGAAGGTATAGTTAACAGTTTATGCTCATTTGTTCCAGATAATCATGATGTCATCTCTATGAAACTCTACCAACTGATGGTGGACCACACCCCTGAAGAGGAAAATGTGGACTGGACTAAAATCGAGCCCAGCGTCAGCCTATTCAAGTCCCCCAAAGGTAGATCAGAAATAATATTTTTTAGCAAAATAGAAATCAGTACTTGCATCTGTTTTCTAATTCCTCATTGAAGTGAATCCAAGTTACATGCTTCCATCAAGGTTATTATCCATTCTTTTTCTAAAAAAACAATAAAGTAACACTTCAGTTATTACATTGTGAACTAAATGGTTGATTACTTCCCTGCTACATTTTGGTTTTGCACTAATCAGATAATGTAATCATGCTGTTATTGATTACAGTTTTCTGACATTTATTGCAAATTACCGAATGGCTTCAAAACTGTCTTCAATGTGAAAGTACTTAAATTTGTACGTCGTGCGCACTTCCGGGTCAGGCCACTTGCAAAAAAAGAAAAGAATAAAAAATAGAAAGTAAATGATGATTATGTCTTTTTTCCAATTTTGTGTAGTGTATAATTTAAAAAATCTATTTGGTTCAATAATTGAACGTAGGAAAAAAAAAACTAGGGTATTTTTGTTTTTCATACTTTTGCTTCAAAGAGAAAACAATCTGCCTGAATGTAAACAGATCATTATAGGGGCAGATTTTCTAGTATTGATATTGTATCAGAACTGTTTGTTTTGTGACACCTTTAGTATTGGTTTATTTCTGGAAGAACTGCTTTCATATTCTTTAATTTCACCTCAAATTTGTGGATAAATTGGTGATAGTTGCATAGAAACCTTTGTCCAAAACCATCCAGAGGACAAATTAAAACTAAAGCAGGATTAATCTGATAATACAAAAATTAAAAGTAATCATTTGAGATTTCTGACATGAAAGTGAAAACAAAGAGTAAAAGATGAGAATAAAAGCAAAACCAGTGATAACACGAAAGTAGTGGAAATTTAAACTAATGATAAGACATCCGAAAGTGCATTGAAATTGATTATTTCTCCCGTTTTTCCACAGACAACATTGATGATCCCACCGGAAACTTTCGGGGCACGCCCCTCACAGGTTGGAAGGTGTTCCTGCTCCTGCTGTGCGCTCTGCTGGGAATTGTTGTGTGCGCGGTGGTAGGAGCTGTGGTTTTCCAGAAGAGACAGGAGAGAAACAAGAGGTTCTACTGAGCAGAGACCGGAACCCCGTCACAGAGGTGGAGCTTTGTTGTGGAATGAACTGTTCCCAGATGACAGAACGAGCGTATTCAATGTGAACTTTTTAACGAAGATTGTACAAATGTTTATAACTTTTAAAGCACTGCATTACGAGTGAATCATGGTATGAAGGTGGAAGACGAGCGGTGACATCTTCAGTGACCGTAAATGCTGATTCTTCTGTGCTTGTTCATTTATTGCAGGGTTAAAGTTGAAACAAACATAGAATTCAGTCTGTAAAAGATCAGGCTGTTTGCCTTTTTTAAGCCACCTGTTCTGCAAAAGTTAATAATGACATCATGATTTAGGTATTTATTTTTGTCTTCCAAATGTTTTTTACTTCGTTTTACAAAGAAAAAAACAAAAACTACTCTTTCAAAATGTAAAAAGGAATTAATTCAGTAAAATAAAAATATAAAAAGTGTTTGACCTGTGACCCTGATCAAGGTGAGAAGAACAAGTCTAATTTGTTTTTAGCGTTTTTGTTTTACTGCCGTTCTCTTTCTGAAAACCAGAAACTCTGAAGCTTCCTCTTCGAAGTTTTGAGTTGACGTTTTGTTTCATGTGGACCTGTGTTGGAACAAACTGTAGCTCTCTGGGGTTTTAGGGGTTTTTTTATGCAATGTCGCTTAAGTGTCAAAGGATACTGTTTAAAGTCTGCAGTTCTTAGTTCTAATTTTTCTTTGTTTCAAAGTGGCAGAACGAAATAGGTAAAGCAGCATCTAGCTATTTCTAATTATGTTTCACTCAGTGGCTGGAAAATAAATTAATCTAGAAAAATTTAAAAAAGGTATTTGAAAAGAATTTCGGTTTAATCTATGAAGAAGAGGTAAAGATGGTTAATTAAGCATCTTTCTTGAAAGCGTTTGATCAGGATGTTCATACATAAAAAAGAGAAATTGAGCTGCTGTCAATTTATAATAATCACACAATCATCTTGTGATCTCTGCAGTTTACTTATACTAATGGATATAAAATGAAAAAGGGGATATGTGCTTAGAAGCTATCTTAGTTAATTTAATGTGTATGGCTGTGTGTTGGCTATGATTTTCTGATTTTTATTTTATTTTGAAATGACATCAGTATGTGGATTGGATTCTAAATTTTGCAAAACCTTTAGAAGTGTAAAGGCGTTAATTTTGAGTTTTAGATTGTTTTGTTATAAAAATACTGTTTGATTCAAAACTGTTATGAAATTAAGCTCTCATGAGGCCTCATATCGAACCCAATTGTTTTTACTATTTTCTTCATTATGTGATTGTCCCCAGTAGGAGATGTTGAATTCCTTTTGGTTAATTCATTACTACAGTGTTAATCATGAAATCGCAGCTAAACTGTATCAGAGCTTAAACTGATGACTTATTGTTGCACTCATGAATGTTGAAGCTCATAATGTCTGCATCTTTTATTTTGACTCCAAATACTTTTCTTTCCATGTCAGCTTAGTTTGTGATGAAACTTGAAACGGCTCCACTCATCAGAAGTAATGAATAAAACTGAAAAAAAATAATAATGATTTTGTGTTTGAAGTATTTTGAATAACTAAGTTTAATTGGGATGATTGGGATTTCCTTTTATATGTGTCTATCCTGGCAGCTAAGGCAAATTTTATCTAGTTAAGTAAACAGCAATAACTATTACTCTCTAGAAACACATGGTTAGCTTTACAAGGAAGCAAAGTTTTTAAAATGTCTTTATGATTAAAATCGGTCAGATAATTTTCAAATGAGTATATATATCTAATTTAACTGGTAATATTAAATGTATAGCGTTATGAAAAAGCAGTAGTTCTCTTGTTAATTTTTCTTTTTTGGAGAGTGGTGAACTTTCCCCGCTTTATTTTATTGTATGTAAATGGACTATTGCATCTTTGTTTCTCATTTTCAGGTATTTTATAGCCTGAAAATGAAACATCCAAAGTAAGTAACAGTCAGAAAGTTGTACTTTTGTACAGAGCCACATTTTCTTTAAAGTCATCTCAGAGCCATCTTCATATAAACAAGTTGAATTCAAATCCATTTTTTACATAAGTTTTAGTCGCATCACTTTCAGTACAATGAGACTCAAATTGAATCAAGTTAAAAAGCAATTTCAAACTACAATTTTCATCCAATAATTGAAAGCCAATATTAGATAATTCCCACTGCGCTGTTTCCCCTTGGGTCTTTGAGTCTTTGAGCCCTTGCAAAACTGATTTGTGATAATGATGTTTAATTTATTTATGTTTGCATATCATGATCAATTAAACTGAAATTAAAATTTATAACTTTAAATGTAAACTTCAAAATGCACATTTACTTTAAATGTCCTTCCATTTCTGAGCATGTTGTTAGTTTTTTTTTTTCCTTTTAACCACCAGATGGAGATGTTGTGTTAAATTTTTATAATTTCCAAGACTGAAAAAAAAATCACACTTCTCTTTCTGTCAGTAACTTTAATAATATTGTAGGCCAAAGGTAATTTCTTTTAACAATTGCATCCTCTTTTCCCGCTCTTAATGCTTGACTTTTTATATCCTATATCATAAATTTATTTTCATAATTCTGCTTTTGCTGGTGTAGCATGGTAATTTAGGAAGCATTTATTTGTCATTGTTAGACCAGTAAAGAAAGTCATCGCATTAATGTTAAATGTAGTTTTTCAACTCAATACTCTTTCCTCTCATGTTTCCTCTCCTGACCTCTGGGACTCACAGGTTGTTTGGAAATCTCCTCTCCATCTGCATTCTGCCAAACTGTATTCACAACTCTAATGGTATACTGAGGCACTTCATTGAATTTTCACAATGTAGCCCAGCACCTCAGTGCAGCATCCCAGCACTCCCAGACTAATAATCCAGCTTCCAATTCATCAGCTGAATATATTCTGTTGTTCATAGCAGAAAGAAGGAGATGGAGGCAGCAGTTTAAGAAATCCATAGCCACTTTCATACCTGGAAGCCATGATTGACTGGAAGCCTGACTGACAGAGCAAGCTATAGCCTCAGGTTGATGGCTTAAACCTTTCCACCTGAGCCACAGTGACATTTTAGTCCCAGCACAGAGAAGACACATGCTACATCCATAGCTGGAACTCGGGTTATTCTCCAGTTGCATGAATCACTCCATCCAAGAGTATGTTTTATAAATATCAATAATTTGTTTGGAATGAGTCACGGTGTGAAATACAGATTTTTAAAAGAAAAAATTTTAATGACATACAATAGAGACAGACATTTTAAATCTTTCACTTGAGGTTCTGTAGCTTTTGCCATTATTTCATGTTAATGTTTAAGATTAGTGTATCTGTCTATAGCTTCTTTTTTTTTAATCTAAAATTGATCTAGTCAATTTCTCACTCACTTCTTAAACTCAATTTTAGGTGTAAATTTAATATTTTTCATTTACCTAATGCTGAGGCTTTTTCTCTCTTCCAGTTTTTTCCCAGTTGACTTAAGTTGTACAAAATCCTCCAGAGATGATGGAATAAACACAGTACTCAAACTGGTGCTACTTGCTGTGAGCTCTTTTCTTTTTTAGGACATTCATCTTTGTCCTTGGCGGATAGAGTAGAAATCTTTTCTTTGTTGATAGATGCTTTTATAACTCAGTGAGAATCCACTTAAAGAGCAAAGCTCTGACTGAACTAAGCAATTGTTGATGATTTGAAAACTTCGATTTGATGAAATTTTAAAGGAAGAAGAGAGCAGAGATCAACGTCTTGTCAGCAAACATTTTCTAAAGGACTATTGAATGTTTATTAGAAAACCAGATATTCAAAACGCTATAGGACATCAAGACAGGACACCTCAAATGTGATCAATTATTTCTAAACCTTTATAGGCATTTTATAAAACTCCATAACGTCACATTTTGACCTGATAAATATCTGAGTGATTGAGTAACTTATTGTACTGGACTCAGTTGCATCTTATTCTAGTAGCAATAAAATAAGAGTTGATGGCTTCTGCTGTAGACACGAGTCCAGAGACAGAAGTCTACCAGTCACTACGAAGGCTTTTCAAGTTTGTTTGTGTCTAACATTTAGCAACAAGGCAATTCAAAGTCCTTTACATGATAAAAACATAAAAGAATAAATTACAGTGAAATATTAAAATGAGGTAAAGTTGGACTACTTTACCTTCTCTACGTCCAGATTTGGGGCTTGATCAGTTGTTTCTAGCTGTAATAGCTGAAGCTGTGTTCTAAAAAGGGGGCATGTGTAAGCATTTCAGTGAGTTTGACAAGTGCCAAGTTGTTAATCATGCTAAGCCTTTCTTAAAAACGAAATCTTCCTATGGGAATGTAGTCGTAAACAACTCGGCACTTGTCAAACTCACTTAAACCCTTACGTGTGGCCACTATAATGACTATAAACCATCTAAAACAAATAATTGTTTGTCAGTGGTTTGATGGAGGATAAATAATCTCATGTGTTGACTTGGCCTTTAAACTCTCTGAAATTCAATCCAGTCAATCATCAATGGGTTCTGCTGCACAAACATCAATCTGTGGATGACCCCTCCCACAGCTTACAGGACTTAAAGGATCTACTGCTAAAAGCTGGGTTCCAAATGCCACAGCACAAATCCCAGGATCTAGTAAAGTCAGTGCCTCAATGGGTCAGACCGGTTTTGGGAGAATAGAGGGAACCAACATACCACTGAGTGGATGGTAATATTGGTTTGCATGATCAGTGTGAGTTGACTACCTCAAAAAATGCTGGAAGCAACAAGTCACATGACTTTGACATGAGGTCCATCATTTCTTGTCATGCACAGTATATGGCAATTTGTGTAGCTGGACACTAACTGCCTACAATACAAAGAAGGAGGAAACAGAAATTTAATGATATAGAAATTACATAATAACTTGGCTTTAAGGTGCCTCTCCGCCTGTGGACATCCAAACTAGTTTGTCCTGTTTTTTGTCAGTTGAGAACAAACTTTATCATTTATGTAAAATGTGGATGTTATCTAATGTTGTAATGTACTGGCACTTCTCTCATGAACTACAGCACAGTGTTAAGCTCTGGTCCATAGGCACCAGAGTCCTTTAATGATGAAATGTGTCCCAATTTCAACATTCCAGAATCACTTTAGTGGGTTATTTAACTGGCCTCTGCAGAACATAATGACATCCTGAAGAGGTACTCAGCCTTTTGATCTGGGTGAGTCAGAGAAGATCCTTGTACGAGAGTCAAACAATGTGAAGTCAAACAGATGCAAGTAGAAATTATGACATACATTTTATTTACTGCTGTTAACTGGAGTCATAGTCCAAGTTCAAGGTTGAGTCTAACTCTTGCAACATTTGAGAAGGTTTCAGGTGGTGCGTGTAAACATGTTTGACTGTGCTAGAAATGGATGTACCTTGAGGACAGACTTCAGAAAACATATTTGTATGTTAAACTCGGGTGTCCCGGCATGTAGACAGAAAGGAGGTTTGTTTTGTTTCCAAACGTTTCCAAAAACGGTTTAACTATTATAAGTGAAAATAAATCAAAGTGTTTGAAGGTTGAATGCTTCAAGATATGTCAGGCTAAGTAAGCTAGGTTCAGTGAATTGTTTCCAGTAAGGATGAGAGAAACTATTCGGCAAATGAAGATCTGATGAGTAAAACTATACGTTTATTCCATTAGAAAAAAGACTGTAAAAGGAGGGACAGCTCAAAACCTCTCGGCGGATGTGCCCATTGGTTTGTGGTTTATTTTCAGCTATGACTTACTGTGAGATTAGAATACTTAAATACTAAATAAAATATGTCATCTTCTTTGGAAAGTAATGGCACATAATACAGGTGTGAAATAAGGAAAGGAAATGAATGTTTCGCTTTATTTATGAGGTAACAAACTCTGTGAGGTGAAACACGGCTTGTTCTACAAAACATCATCTGTTTCCCATCTGTGAATAAGAAATATACAATAATGATCATTATACATATTCAGACATATTTGGAATGAGACAGGTATTACATGCACAGGACCTGCTACCTCCACCCTTTATGCTTTAATTTGATTTCAATTTCCTTTTTTAAATATATTTTCCTAATCACAGATCAGGTCCCCTTGCATCTTTTTAAACCAGCTCCTTGTGGTTAAAGGGTTAGACAAGTGTAAAAAATGGATATGGATTAGGCTCCAAAAAAATTTGACGAGATCAATGTTGAAGCAAAAATCAAATAACCAGGGGCTCATTCAACCATTTCCACTTCCTTTGTTTTTCCATTAAAAAAGTAACACGTCTATCTATAAATCATTTATTTAATATTGCCTTAATGCTTTGATTAAGGTCCACGGGCAGTACCCAGGACTGCAGGTGATAAACAAGTTGAAAGGAAACGAGTTTGTCCCTGCACTGCATTAAGTCACACTGACAGATGCTACTGAGGAGTGTAGGTGGGGTCATGCTTTGCATTAGATCTGTCGGCATAACTCTACGGAACAACTTTTCTTCCATCACTCTTATTTATGAGAACCAGTGGAAGAGATGGAAGAAGAGGTGTGAGTGTGTGAGAGAGTGGTTTGGTGCATGTTGGACTGAAGAATATTGGGCAGGAGTGAGTATAGTACCCAAAAGTTTTACTCAAATAAAAGTAGTACTACTTCAACAATATCAAGCCCTGGGGTAGGGGTGCTCCATAAGCCAGAGGCTGCGCAGAAAACTGCAGATCTAAGAATGAGCTTTTGGGAAAGAAAGCATTAGAAATAATTAAACCTACAAGTGAATTAATAAAATACAATATTTAATCTTTTTCATCTTTAATTTCACACCCAACTCTCCATCCTCTCCCAACATGCTGTACCATCTTGTCTTCCTCGTCACTCCTTGATTCTTGACCTCTTGTTTTTCACACGGTGTTTGCCTCACATTTAAACAAAAGCTGATTGACTGGGAGCTCTGAGCAGTCCAGCATATGACTGATGGATGACACATGCTACGAACAGGTGAAGTCGGACAACAACAAACGCAATAAAAGGTTAAAGACGCCACTGACCAATCAACACCAAACTATCCTGTCAGGCTGAAGTCATCAGGCGGTGACGGATTCCCTCGCGGCTGATTTGCTGCCTTGCTCAATAACTGTTAAACGTATATTTGAAGGCCAAATGATGTATTTTAGAATCTGCTAACTGAGTGCAGGAGATCCTTGTTGGTGTTTAAACTATCTAATTTATCCCTGTACAGTTTCTTTTTTTTTATTGACAGTGTATCTTGGATTTTCTTCACTAATTTTCAGTATTTTTGTGGCAGGTAAAGGGTGGTTTGGTCTGTTTTATATAGTGCACAGATTAGAAAAATCTATTTTTTTTATTACTTTTATCTCAATTTAGTTTTGACTTCAAGTCAGTTTGCATTTAAATTGCTTTTTTGGAACATGTATTTTGTTTTTGTAAATTTGCCACTATGCCATTATTTTATCAAAATTTTTAATCTACAGTGTGAAACAATTATTGCGACATACTGGCTGGGTCGCACCTGGCACTGGTGGTTGATATCCTGCTGTTCTGCAGGAATGACAATTTTAAACACACTGGTGGAAGGTTCAGGAATAAAATAACAGATCGCAGAGATAAAGATGCTCATGTAATGTGTTTAAACTGTGATTTCATTTTTACTTTAACTGGAACAGTTTAGGACAAGGTAACAATATGGCGTTGAAATTGTTTTGCTCTCTCTGTTTGACATTTTACAATATGCACCCACTCTTTCAGTCCTGGCAAACACTGAAGCATTTCCATATGGAAAAACATATGGTTTGACAAGTTTAAGTTTGCTGCCATGCTGATGGTACAAATGGATTTCTTTGCATGGAAATCAGTTTGTGATCTTCTGAAATAATCAGATGAGCAATAATACCTTCTATCTTAGAAGCACTTTTGTTATTTAATGCTGTAATAAAGCAGGACTCACTTTCACTGGTTTTAAAATATGTATACACCTATGGTGTAATTCTCCATTTGCTTTATGATATTAAAATGATTAAAAACATTTATATTGTAGAATACTTTTTAGATAAATGGAAGAAGCTTTCATGATTTTTCTTTAGGAGCAAATTAAATGAATTTTAAAAAGACTCTGTGAAACTGAGATATCTTTTTTAGAGAGTTATCACCACAAGTACAACCAAGGATCAAATATCACATAGTGCAAAAAAAAGTCTTCAAAGAAACTGGAGGGAATTTGAAAAATATCAAACAAAATCAGAGTTTATGAGCAGATGCTGCCATCAGACAACAAACATTATTCAGGCATAAAATTAGGTCTTGTTTTGCGGATGTTAGATGCATTAATCAGAAAATGTATTATTGCTACTGGACGACTAAATACCAGTAAGGAGGTGAGGAAACATCAAATGCTGGAAGCATGTTTTTTTTTCCACAAATTTAAACAGAAAAAGCTATACATTATGTAAATGGGATTGCAAAACATATCATTCATGTTTCATGCAACTATTTGAAATTGAGACCTTTTTTTTCTTTTTAAATAGGCTTCAATTTGTTGGTTGTTTAGTGAGTTTCAAACCGTAACTGCACTTAATGATTCAGAACATTTTCTCTGCAGAAACCACAGACTGTTATCTCCCAATCACTTACAGCTGCTCTTTCAAAGGCCTGAATTCTCACCAGGCCATTTCAGACCATCACCATTCCCAAACACGACGTTATTTGCCTGGACCAGATGGACTCTGAAAGAACTGTGATGCAAAGTTGTTGAGAAACACAAATGTGAAAACTTACAGGTTTAAGACGATTTCAGCTGGTATCTCAAGGCAGCCAGATTCTCAAGTACAATCACACTTTACAACCACAAACTTCCATGTCTTACCTATTTTATATCATAGGTAATATTAGGTACAATTTTCTTTGTTACTGAAGACACACTTTGATCTACTTCTTGGCTGAGTGAAATCTTGTGAATGTTATACATTGACTGATGACAGGAGATTGCAGCTGGTCTTCCTGTGTACAGATCTAAAAGAACATAATAAATCCTGTTTCTGCATTGATATTTATGTAATGACATTTTCTAAACATCATATTAAACCTAAGGGTACTTGCCAAAAGAAAGATAATGATAGATTGTTGATGATGTGCCTCAAAATGTAGCATTTATTCTTTATATTGATATCTGCCATGTGTTTACTTGAACTTTTATAGCCTGCAGCTAGGAAAGAGTTCCAGCTTCAAATCCTCAGACCGCTCTGCTTGCGAGTGTTTCTGGTTGCCCAAAGCAATGTGATTATTGAATAAAGTTGACTTTGATCTTTCAAAAAACAGATTATGGGGGAAAGTTTTTCTTTCAGAATTGCCATTGGGGGCACTTTAAGCAGAAAAACAACCTCGAGGAAGGGTAGTTTAACTTTACAGCTTCCAGTGTGGATCTGTTTGTACTGGCATTGGACTTGGATAAGCCATGTTATGTAGTGGAACTTGAATATTATTGAAGCAAGGGAGATTAAGAAAGTGAGTTAAAAGGCAACCCATGCGATTTTCAGCAGGTGCGATCATTATACTGGCGTTGCAATAATCATGTTGATGTTAAAAATATTTCTATGAAACAAAAATGTTTTTTTCTTGAGAAAAACATCCCAACGTCTTTCAAACCTAGTTAATTTATTTTTCATCCTGCTTGTATTCTTCCTGGGTATTAACAATGTCTTATATTCTCAGATTATAATCTTTAGTTTCCTATGATGAAACTCACATGGTGCTCAATCTATTAGAGATATATTTGTCGTCTTTGTTTACCCACAACTGAGGAAACATGTATAACAGCTGTTAATTATCAATGGGTCACTCTTTTAAAATGGGGATATGTCCAGTAACTGTTGCCAGAGATGGAAGTCGGCATTTGCTGCTGTCTACTCATCAAAAAAGGAAAACACAAGACCAAACACATAATTTTCAAAGTAAAAAATGCATCTTTGAAATTTATACAGTATTAATGGCATGAGACTGTGTTGAACCAAGTTATGGCATTTCACACAGTGCTCCACTCAAACCTTTTACCAATTTCTGATTCTGTTATTCAAGACAGGTTTTTGTAGTAAAGTTTTCAACAAAAGATAATTGAAAGTCTCCCCATAAAATGTTATTATGATGCATATGAGGAGCTGGAAGGGAAACTATCGATCCAGTCTCATGCATGTGCAGTTTCATGTACTCTGACTTCCCCCATAAATATGTATGCTCGGTTAATTGGGCACTCTATTGTATTTTGTGTGTCAGTTTATATACATGTCTTCAGTGTTTTTCCTGGCCAGAAGTTGTAAATGCCAGTTTATTGTTGTCCCTTTAATGCTCGATTAATATACCGGTATATTTTTAAATGACTTAGAACATTTAAGAAAATAATTTTTAAAAAATCAAACACATGCACCTTATAAATAAATTAGTAAATGTAATTACAACATTGTGTCTCATTGCCTGACCTGCTTTTAATGAAATTATCTTATTACACTAATCTATGGTGCAGGTTTATCAAAAATGTCAGTCCGTTCAAGAAAGTCTTCCTCATTTTATTATTTCCCATCATTCCTTATAAACAGGTCAGCCTCCGAGGAAGAAACAATTAATTTGACAAGCAACAGAATGCAATAAGCATGAATTTATTAATTTGTTTCCTCCTCACAAAGACTTTCACAGCCTCTTTAAATTACTACTATTTTTTATTTGTACAGAGAATGCTTGCTGATTAGATCTCCAGCTTCAGTATTTAAACAGTCAGTGCCAATTATCAACAAATCTATCAATACAATTGCATTTAACAATATCAGCTATTTAGGACTTAGTTTATTAAATGAATGTAACTTCAGCAATGTTCTTTCATCCACTTACCTATTTTTTTGTTCCTGTACTAACAAAGTAATTACACTCTTGATCTCCCATAAAACCAGAAAAGATGCTCATGTCAAGCATTGTGGAAAAATTGATAGTAATTTATCTGAACTCACACAGCGTAATTAATTTCAGCAGGGGCTTCCCGATTATTAAACTCTGACTTTCTGTCCAGCACACGCAATGATGGAACTGCAATAAACCATAATGATAATAATGAAATTGTCAGCATTTGTGCTGTAAATTATCAAGTGTGACAGAAAAACTGCCTCAGGAACAAGTGTTCGACAATGATGGATTTTTAAATCTATAGTGCAGGAATTACACGACAAATTTGTGACATCTGCTTCCCATGTAATTGTATTGTGACCTTTCAACAGATCACCAATAACAGTAGCTTTTAACCATTTATTCTGTTATGGTATGTGTTTTATTCATTTTCACTAGCCTGCAGATAATATAAATAATAAACTGAGACAAAGTGGAGATTTTGTTAGTTTCCCTTTAAGGAACTTCCTCGGATCACTTTCAATAAGAACGAAGAAAATCTTAGTGAAGCAGAAAGATTAAAAGAGCCTTCCAACAAAAACAGAAAAAAAGAGCTTAGTGGTGATACGCAGCAGAAGAAACATGCGAATACAGACTCAGAAAGTAATTACTTTGGAATTACTTTCTTTCACAACGTCAAATAGACAGCTCTCATAACTGTGCAGGTTTGGACAAACCTGTCATGCCTAAAAAAGTAGTGTTGCCAAAATACTTACTATAGAGATTGTCTCCAAGCTCAGGGGATCCGAACCAACTTGTCAATATCTAAGCTCTTCTCTGCAGGGCACCAACAAAGAACAATGAGACTAATTTTCTCTAGGAAAGGCTGATTATTCTTGTTCGGAAGGGCTGTAATTAGGGACTGTTTCTTGCTATTTAGAAAAAAATGCAGCTGCTCTAATGTGAAATTCCACCCTCACATGGAATTGTAAATCATGCTGACAAGCTGTAATATCAAAGTAGAAACTGCTGTGCTCAGTGTCAGAGGTTAGGAAACAGTACAAAAAGACGCATTTATCTCATGCTGGTGCTCAGATCAGGTCTCTCAATTGCTGGATCTTAAGGACACAAATAGAGCAGCAGGGAATGATAAAAATCATTCTTTAAGTTTTAAAAAGTTAATACATCACGTCACAATATATTTATTTTCCCACCAAAGTTGGAAAAATGCTACTTATTTTATTTTATTTAACTGAATAATTTAATTCTGTTGCATATGTGATGACAGAACCACCAATTAAAAATAAACCAGAAATTAGTTGTATAAGCACTTAAGCAAGATTTTTGTTAGTCCACTTCCAGTTTGTTTCTATATATTTTTTTTTTGCTAAAAATAATTTGCAATGCACCACACTATTACACACACACACACACGCACACACACCTACACACACACACCCCCACACTCGCACACACACACACACACACACCCACGCACACACACACACACACTCGCACACACACGCACACACACACACACACACACGCACAGGCATGCATATGCACCCATCCACACAGACACTTTCTAAAATGCTCATATCCAGTTGACCTGCCATTCCTGACCTTTTTTTATCTGTCACATATATTAATATCACGTTTAGAAAGACATAAAATCTTAGTCATGTAGCTATTTAACTTGATGAAACACAAGGAGGTAACTAGGAAAGTATAGGGGCTTCCACCCCTTTGGTCTGTAGTTCACAGCATAACGACAAGGAGCACTAAAGAACGGCGAAAGTGGCTAAGCCATGTGTTACTTCATATTTGACATAGGAAACAACAGTATGATACGTGCCCCATATTGTTAGAACTTATCAAGGTCCAAGCCAGTTGTTATCTTTGTGGTGATGTAGAAACTAATTTCACCAGATGAAATATTTCACCTCTTTATGTTTCAGGCTTATTGTAAAAAATCCTTCATAGCATTTTGTCGACACAAAGAAAATGTGTGTCAACAAAGTTCAACGTCTCTCCTCTATTTACTACGCCTTTGATAGGGGAGAAAAAGTTCTACACAGAGAATAAAAACTGCGTAGTGAATACATGACAGAGTCCCTTTAGATTATTGTTGTTCTTTCATTGCGAAAATGTTCTGCTTCATTTACCCATTTCAGAGAACTTGTATAAGAAAAGGGAGCTATGGTTGAATCATCTTTGTTCTTAGCTTTCTAAGAAGTGGTTAATGGTCTATTGGCCACAATTAAATGCTAAACTTACATTTAGCATTTACTGATATAAAAAATAGCTTGGTACCTTTCAGAGCTTAACAATCGGTGGTCAAAGCTGATGGAAATGTAAGCCGGATCCAGGACTGAGGTCTCTGTCCATGGGTTGTACTCTGTCCCCTGCAGCACCGTAGCGCCTGACGCTGGTCATTCTTAAATCACAGTTAGAGACAACACAAACCCAGACAGTTTGTATCTGAATTCTCCTTATGCAATTATTCTCAAAATCCTAATATTGGTTGAACTCAGTGTAATGACTTTATTTCTGACTGATCAAGCATTTAAAACATAAATTTTCAGATTCCTAACATTTTCATGGGACATGAATCTGATTCTTGTCTATGTCTTTAGATCCTGTGGATGGATTGTTGCACAAATCGTACATCTTCATTACCTCACTCCCTAGCCTGCTTTTACACAAGCCAACTCAAGGAGGAGACTGTGACTAACTCCTTGACAAATCAGGGAAGTAACAGATGCAGGTTGACTTCAACCACCCTCACTGCATTTACCTTTTCAAAAAGTAAATGAGACATCAAGAAAATGCCTTTATGCTAACTTGAAGTGTTCTATGAAATGAGGTAGTAACCTGTGAAACCCTTTTTAGCTGCAAAGACTTGCATCAGGAGCCTTTTGACCTTCAATCATTCATTACAATAATGTAAACGAAGTTACAAAATTCCTTAAGACAGAATAAGTAAGCCGCTATGCAGCGCATCGTCTGATAAACATCAATTACTACCACAACAACATACATAAAGTCTTGTGTTAAAAGTACATTTAAACAACAGATCTTTGGACCTCAGTCAGTATTTTTTTAAGCTGCAGAAAGGTGCCTAGTCCCAAATTGACACCACCTTTTCTGCAGTTTATGTTGAGATTTGCTGCTGTGTCATCATTGTGGTGATAATGAGAGAGGTTGTTTATGACTACAGTGTGACCAGATGCTGTGGCTAGAAAGGATGCCCAAATAATCATCTCTCTACCACTTTGCCAGACAGCTGTTGTGAGGGTTTGTTCAGTTGTGTTTAGTTTTCTTGAAAGATGTCTCCAGTATTGGTTTCATTTGTCCCAATAACATCGTTCCAGAAGATTTGTAGGCTATTAAGTAGCAGCTTTGCAAACATAAGTGAAGTGGCCATGATATGTTAATTAAAAAAGCTTTGGCTTCAAGCAAGACATGTTTTCTTTTTTAAATGTGCTATCATAAATTTTAACCCTACTGGAAACTCAGTAGGGTCTAATATGGAGCTCTTCTGTCTTTTTTGTAATTTATTTTTGTTTTGGACAGTGTAAACTTTGGGTAACATCGTTGCACCAGCTTGTCTTTCTAAATAACCTTTTGCTTTTGTTGCTTTCACATTCTAATCATTACTTAATTCATGTCTACTAATTAAATGTAATTACCATGGGAGCAGTCCTGGTTCTCTGTGGCGACAAAGAGTTGTTTTTGTTTCTGCATTTATTAACTTAGGCCTTATAGGTGATTGGCCCATGACTCCCTGATGATTGGATGTAGAGAGACTGCTTAGTGTCAAGATAAAAGACAAATAAGACATTCAAAAAGTGATTATGTTTCTCAATTATTAAGCAACTCTAATTGTATGTATGAAAACTGTCATTCAGAACCATTAGGCCTTTTCACTATTGGTTGACATGTGAAATCTGCAGGGTAAATGCATAATTTAGAAGTTTTGTGTTCAGTTTACGGGCTGCACAGTGGCGCAGTGGGTAGCGCTGTTGCCTTGCAGCAAGAAGGTCCTGGGTTCGATTCCCGGCCCGGGGTCTTTCTGCACGGAGTTTGCATGTTCTCCCTGTGCATGCGTGGGTTCTCTCCGGGTTCTCCGGCTTCCTCCCACAGTCCAAAAACATGACTGTCAGGTTAATTGGCCTTCCCAAATTCTCCCTAGGTGTGAGTGTGTGTGTGCATGGTTGTTTGTCCTGTTTGTCTCTCTGTGTTGCCCTGCGACAGACTGGCGACCTGTCCAGGGTGACCCCGCCTCTCGCCCGGAACGCAGCTGGAGAGGAACCAGCAACTCCCGACCCCGTTAGGGAGAAGGGTGACGGAAAATGGATGGATGTGTTCAGTTTTTTTTTTTTTTTTTGTATATAAACTTAAGAAAATAGCACCACCTGCCACTTTATAATGGCATTGTGTTTATGTTGAATAAAGATGATTGATATCTATTCATCTGTAGTGAACTCAACTCTGTTGAGCTTTATAGAACAGGGAGTTCAGGAGTCTGATAAAAGGCTAATTTGCATGAAGGAAACGTATTATGCTTCCTCACACTCTGGCAAACAGTTGATCTAACAGGGAGTTAAAAATATGAGCCATTATCCTGACTGAAAAGACAGAGCTGCCAATAAAAATAAAACTGTCAAGAGAGGCTTGAGAATATGCAGCACAGTGAAATGCTTGCGTGTTTGAGGGTGCGTGAGATGTTGGCAGAGTTCTTGTCCATCCTTTACAAGTGTGTTTTCAGGAGGGCCAGACACGCTTCACCAACATTGCACAACTGAAAAGTCCCTGGTCATTCTCCAACTACATTATGTCTGCTCAGTGTTCAGTTGCACGCTGATCATGTGTTTGCGTGTTTGTTTTTGTAAACTCTAGGGAGATAATTATATTTGCACATTTGCATTGGGGAGAAGTTTTTCTATTTGGTGACATAGTGGGAAAGAAAAGCTATTGACAATGTTTTGTCCTCCAGAGTGCCTTTAAGTCAGAGAGGAACATTTGTTTATTTTAATAAATAAGAATAATGTTTCAAAGCTAATTTATAAGGCATATTCAGCCGTAAAACACACAGTGTGGTGCATTTTATGTGTTTATTTTTATTTAATTGTATTAATATAATACAGAGCTAATGAAAACAGAAAATTCAGTTTCTCAGATCATTTAAATATTATATCCTAAGACCAAAATTTCCCATTGAATCAGCTCAGTTTCTGTGCCCCCTAACACTAACACTCCATTTACAAAACAAATGTAGAAATTGCTTACAAAGTAGACTTTCAACCACTTTGCTAATCTGCTCCATTGTTTCAACAGCAAGGACAAAAACCATTCAGTGTTTTCTGAACATGAGGTTTGGCAGTCAGTGAACGCCTCCTTTTCAACACCCAGTTGTAAACTTTCCCAGGGAGACTGAGGAGCTCCCTCAACAGTCGGAGCAAACTGCTTGGCCAAGTCTCTTAAAACCAGGGACTGCCACATCAGTCCAAGGTTAAAATCTGGTGCTCAAGTGTTGTACCAGGAGACAGTGAAGAAACAAGTCTGATTAGTTCGCTCCACATAGCCCAGCATCTTTGAAATATTCTCACCCCTATTTTCCTTTTCTGAGTCATCAAATTGTTTTAACTTCCTGAAGCCAACAAGTTCTTATCTGTAGCCTCTCTTAATTTCTGCCATACCAAATTCTTGCTGCAGTTGTTTTTTTTTGTTGTTGTTTTTTTTTGGTATGCATAAAAAACATGACATTAACCCACTTTGTCGATGCTGTAAAGGATGCCTGCTTGAAATTTGGATACATTTTTAGTTCAACAATGTGTTTGGCTTCGGGACATCTAAAGAAATTTGTATTGAAGTGCAAGTCTTTGAGATTTCTCTTTGAGCTATTTCTGAAAACCTAAATCTTCGTATTGTGTTCCACATCATTCACAAAGAAAGGATTTTTACTGGAATTAACGGGCTTAAGTTACACACATACACAGAAGAAGCCTATGTCAGCGCTCATCTAAGGTACAGAAAATACCACTAGACAGATCAAGATGGTATATGCATTCGGAAAAGTTGCATCTACACAATAAAAAAGTGGTTCCTGCAACTGATGTGAATGTTCCTCTTCATATGTACGCAAGGAAGAAGATAATTTTTTTATGTACACAGAGATTCATATCACTTAAAACAGTGTTAGACATCTGATAAATCAGTATATCAGTAAAACCTTCCTCTATCTACTCAAAAACATGTTGTTTCCTGCAGCCATGCGTCACAGATTTATGTTGGGGGAGAAGCACTTATTGGGCTGTATGTGTGTTGTCATTATTAGAAATCGCACAGCTGCCAGTTCAAAGAAGGTATTTAACAATTAAAGAGAATGAAAAGAGAAAATATGCCTTGAAATCTAAGGAGTGGTTGGTGTAACAACCAAAGCCTTCAATTTCAAATGAAAATAAGAGAAACCTTCAAAGCATACTATTCTTCATGTTTATATCGTAGAGAGCTACTTGATGTGGGAAAATAAAAACAGAACCAAACAACAAGCAAATCTGACCCTCCAAGAACAGAAATGTATGAACCAGAGCTGTCATTTCCTTTAAAAAAAAAAAAAAAATACCAATACTAGAACCTGTAAGAAAACATGAAGTAGACTAAAACATCCCAGAAATTAACAAACCATGGAAATTGAATGAAATTCAGCAATCAGTGAGAAGCAAAATGATTGACTTCTGTTAGAAAAATTGTAACAAAACCTTTTCCAAGGTTTTTTAAGCCACAATGAGAGCTGCTATCCACAGGTGGAGAAAGCATGGAATACTGGATAATCTTTCTCAGGCATGACTTATGTACCAAAATTATATGAATAGATATGTAGGTGTTCCCCCAAGGGCAAGTGTCTTAAGTACTATGTCTAAGTGAAACAAATATGAGTCTTTTATTACCCACCTGTTGGCCCTGGAATAAGCCCTTCAGTGATCTATGCAGCGTTATCCTCCTTTTGCTGGATTTGAAAGCCTTGATCAAAGCAAATCTTAATGAATGCAATGATCACTTTTATAGGCCCTTTTGTAACATTCATACTTACTTTGACCTTTAAAAATGGTTAAAAACTGCTTTGCATCACTTGAAGAAAATGTCAATGTCTTCCACACCAAGCACTGTGAGATAAAGGGCATTGAGCCCATGCCAGGCAGCAAGCTTGGTCCAAGACAAGCTTTTAGAGCTGTCAAATTCATTTCAATTGTTGTTTTCTGACACAATTTAGGCACAACTCTCACACAACACAAATGGTTGCATATATTTTCCATCACACTGATGGTCTTGACTGCTTCAGTTATATAACTTTAGTACAAATAAATAAAATAGGGGACATCTTATTCTACTCTGTGAGAAACTGCAGTAGGTAGAGAAAGACTGATTTGTAAATCTATGCAGTAATACATGAATAATGATATCTATATCACAGCTCAGTTATTGGCTCAAGTGGATGAGTTGAAGCCAGACTGATGGTTTGTGGCTTCCTCTAATGTAAAATGGTGCCTGCGCTGTCAAAGTAAAAGAAGAGAACACCAAAAATGTCATTTTTTGTCCACTCCTCATCTATGGTTAGAAAATAACAACCCTGAACAAATGTTTGTCAGGGTGCTGCTGGGGTTCTGTTGAAAATACCTTCAATAGTGCAAATTATTTCCATTTATCTGAATGTTGCGAGTTACTGTCGCTGCTGTTGAGGCTGAAGCTCCAAGGTAGAGCTTTGGGTAAATAGTTGGCACATTGTTTGAGAAGTCGTTAACCACGAACGGCTGCCAGAAGTCCTTCCTCAAACATGAGTGAAGGACTAAAAAGCAAAACTCTGCTTTTGATGAGAAAATGACATTATAACATGATATAAAGCTCAAGAAAGTAAAATTTCCAAAATACACTCCCCTCAAATGCTGATTACATAATATTGAATTTCTTAGATTAGAATGTTGCACCAAACCAATTCTAAGTGAATTGGTTTGGTGCAACATTAAATTTCAGACTTTAAATCTGAAATTTAAAGTCAGATTTTTTTACACATTTTTCCATTAGATTACGTGACTTTAGTAAATATGCTTTCTTGAAAATTAGCTTTTTATTTATTTTATTTTATTTTTATTTTTTACTATTTTTTTAAAGGACACATTGTGTGCTTTCTTGAACAAAACATTTTCATTACAGTTTTGACATATTTGTTTATTGCTAATAAGGGGAAAAATACAGCTGGATGTTATTTTTAGGTCTTGGACTATGAAGAGCTTGGACTAGAAGCAGTAGACCAGGACCAGAAATTTCCTTCACAAATCTTTTGTTTTTTCCTAAGTTTGTACCAGACTATTTGCTAATGCCACAATTAAGCTTAAAATCAAATGTGAGTTGGCAAAACCAGACTCTTGCAACCTGCAATTTTGGTTTAAGAAGTAGGATGCATTCTGATGTGAAACAGATTTAGTGTTTGTTTATGAATGTCCATAAAAAGATTTTCTTAAAACAGTGTCTGAGAGTGGGGCTTTCTGTTGGTATGCCCATAAATCAAGTTGGCAGATGGTGCTGAAGCAGGAGGTGCAGGCCTGCCCAAAACCCCTATGTGTATGTGTGTGTGAGTATAGATGTCTATGTCAGTGTACACCTTATGGTTGAAGTGTCCATGTGTGTGAACACAGTAGGTTCCAGGAAACAAGGAGCAAATTCTCAGCAGTTCTGCTTCACTGACACACATGACACACTGTCCGTTCATCCATCTGTCTATCTCTCTTTCTATATAGCCAGTGTTGTATAAAGTACTGAAATCTCAGAGTCAAGTAAAAGTATAGGTACCGCTCCAAAATATGACTTTGGTAAAAGTGAAAGTCACTGATTGAAATGTTACTTGAGTTAAAGTATTAAAGTATCTGAAATTGATTAAGTATGGAAAGTACTGTAAAAATGGATGTACTCAAGTAATGTAGTGAAAAGTACAAGTAAAAAGTAAAACAAGGCAAATGCAGTTTGAATGACATTTTTTATATTTTGGTAAACTTGTTAAATACACTTAAAATAATGTACACAACCAAGTGCAGGCAAAATTAAACCTGCTAATAGATAAACCTGCAGCATCATTTAGTTAAGAAAATTAGGAGCTTTACCGAAACCACAAGGTTAACTTAACCTGCTTTACAACTGAACCAGCTTCTTAGTAAACCCTCCAGGACAGAAAATAAAGTTTTTGTAAGCCTTAAGTTTTCCCTTTCAGTAAGGTCAGTGCTGAAAATGAGAAAAATAAATAGTCAGTACAGAAAATGCGGCCAACATGAAGAAAAAAAAGCCGTTATTATTACTCTACTTCACAAACTATAGGTGCACACAACTGGTCATTATGCAAAAGAAAAAAAGAATTGGGAGGGAAATGCAGCTTATTTGGCATCTAAAGAGGGAGAGCTTTTTTTGTTAACTTGGTGTTTAATGGGAGAAGCGAAACAGACCTCCATGAAGCTGACACCCACCTACTCAAATAATCCAGCAAATAGTCTGATTGGTTAGAGCTCCGTTTGTGCAGCTTTGGTTTCAGAGATATTAAAAATTATTTTTTAGGCCATCCATTACTTACTTAAAGAGTAAGTAAAATAAATTTTGTGTCAGTTTGAAGGCAAGAAATCTATTTCCATTAGTTTCTCAGGAGAGTTTGGATGTAAAATTTGTTGACTCTCCCTGAGTGAACCTCCGACACCTTGAGGAAGGGGAGACCCAGAGAACGGCTGGCCGAAATTAGCGTTCATGAATCGGATTAACCTCGAGTTAGGCGCCGCTCACACCGGATGTCGGAATAGCCAAAATCCAAATTGAAAACAACTTTGCTGCGTTTGTTTTAACGGCACAAACCTGCACAAACGGAGCATTAACGAACCAGCCCACTTTGGTTTGTTTTGGAGCAAAATGCGGGGATGGTAAACTCTGGATGGGCTAAAAAATCATTTTAATATCTCGGAAACCAAAGCTGCACAAACGAACATTTTAACGGCACAAGTCAACCAATCAGACTGTTGCTGGAGTTTCTGACGTAGTGGGGAGGTGAAACCTGTGCATCCTATTGGTGGTGATGAACAAGCGCAGGTAAGTCGGCTACCGACTTTGTTGCAGTCAATCAGTAGGTGGGTCAAAACATTTGCGTTTCTCTCTCGCTTTTTTGTAACGAGTAACTAAACCACACATTGAAAATGTATCGGAGTAAAAGTATGGAATTAAGTTCGGAAATGTAGTGAAGTAAAAGTAAAAGTTTTCAAAAATTTTCTTACTCGAGGAAAGTATGAAGTACTCCAAAATATACTTAAGTAAAGTAATGAAGTATTTTTACTTCGTTACTATACAACACTGTATATAGCTACATGTCAGAGCGGCAGTTAAAAAAGCATTTTCAGGGCTTCAGAAAAGACTAATGTTGTCAGTCAACCACAATTTACGTTCCACCCTAAGACAGATGTCTGTTTTCTCCTGGGGAGGTCCTGCAGGTGTATCTTAGCAATATTTATGGGTCCCATTCTGTCTGAGTGCCAGGTGGAACACTAATGGCTTTACCTTTCAGTAAGTGAACTCAAAGCAGAAATGTATTGTTATTGACAAAAAAACACTGCATAAGAAAGAGATAAATATCTTTTACAGTCAAAATGGTGAATGAAGGTCACTAGACACAGAGGATCCCCTGAGATAGCATTACCAGCAGTTGACAAACTTTATTAATGTTTATATTGTGGGTTTGCATGAGGCAGTTGCATTGTGCAACTCTTGCCCTATGGAGAAATGCTTGCTTGAGATCGGGACGATGCTGAAATTTTAAACTTTACTAAATTGCTAACATTTGGACATGACATATGTAATGTGCCATTTTGATGGTATGAAGCTTAATGAAAATTGCTTGTGCTGTAAACTACTCTCCCCCACTGCGAAGAGAGAAATGCCCAAGTGAACGAGGCAGCCATTAATGTTAATTCAATATTTGAATTATTCCTGCCTATTTTAATATTTCAAACACCATAATATGCACTAATGTCTTGTCTGTCTTGGGACTCCTGCAGAAGATAACATCCACATTCTTCCTCACTTGCTCTCTTGTGAGTACAGCCAGTCAGCAGCAGAAAAAATGAATAGAGTTTCTACATGGAGCAGAACAAAGGACAGAACAACAATAGTATGCATTTATGGAGTTAACATTTCTACTAAATCTTAAAGTTGTTGATTCCTAATTTTACTTAGGTCTACTTATACAAATGCAAAAAAAATAAAAAATAAAATCAACATGGTAATATTCAGTCTGCTAAAAGAGTGCAGTATACAAAGAATTTTTGATTCCCTGTTTTATTCAAAGGCCATTTTTTCATGTTATAATTTCCATTTAAAATGTTTGGGTTAATACTGTAATATGAAATCTTTTTTTACAATTTTAGATAATGAGAATCTCATACTGGCCAACTCCTGATGCATCACACCATTCTTCATCATATCATTAACATGAGCATAGTGTCCACATAGTCCAACTTGTTTCGTCAAAGTGTCAGCCTCGTCAAAGTTTCAGCCTGCTTATGCCTTCAAGAATCAGTAGGACTTCAGGAGGGAGGGGATTTTACATTCTAGTAAAATCCCCCAGGATATTTTTTATGCACTTTCTTTTCCACAACTGTGTGAAATGTAAGATTCCGCACTTGCTTAGGCACAGGCTGGCGATAGGCAGAAAATAATAATTTTTTTTGTTTTGTTTTTTTTTTTCTGGTGGAGGAGCTCAAGGCCGTAGCCAGAACAAGATAACAGCTGAAAGAGAGCCTTTGTTTGGTACTGCACAGACAGCAGGGAGGAAATGGTAAAAAAATACTAGATCTCTGAAGGCTAAAAGTGTCAAACTTGATTTGGAAAGGTACCTGACGGTGAGTTGGAAAAGGCAGCTGTTTGTGGTTTTTTAACATAACATTGATATTTTTATGTTTTTGAAATTTGTTGCAGTGTTATTTCACCTGTCCTAGACATAATTCAATGTAGTAGTTTTGTTTGATACTGTATAGAAATCACTTTCATTCATTTGGCTAAGGATGTACTTCATTCACCAAATAGGAACTGAGGAGATTTACAAGAAACTCCAACTGAATCATAACAAATGATTTTTCTGAATCATTCATAAAAATTCCATCACTTTAGCAAAGACATTTGATCTTTGATTGGTTCTTAGTATGAAATAGTTTAATGTGAATTATTTGGAAATTGCATCTTTTTGCCATTTTTTACAAACATTTTTAAATCCTGCTTCAATTTCATCATCTGTTGCTGCCTATTCCTCAAAGCCAGAGGCAGAAAGATTGGGATTTTTTGAGACAGCTCATACAAATTTCAAGTAAAAAACTCGATCAGGTTTCCTTTAGTTTGTATCCATGTCATACCGTCTTGTGCAAGAGCCTGTATATCCCTATCCCACAGTTGATGGTATGTGTAAATATTTGTGGTTCTGGTTGATATTATTCTTCAGATATGATCTTTGCAGTATCCCACACTGACATGAGCCTCAGAGAAACTAAATGCCATCTCCTTCAACACACTTCAAAAACAACAACAGCAAAAAGAAGAAAAAAAATTATGCAAAATAAACAGGAAAATATATGTCTTAATACTGGAGGGAAAATTCAATGTTAAAAGCATATTGCACCATTGATCATCAATGTGAAACCAAATGATTGTTTTTGTTGAAAAAACTTTAAACAGAGAAACAATGGGAACTTTTGGTACAGAAAGCTTTTGGTAACTTATGGAGAGAAACAAAAAACACTGAGAGAAACTTAAAGCTAATAGTTGAAATAACAGCAAATAATAGTAGCCAAAGGAGAAAGTAGTAGAGTGAGAAGAAGTGGTCAGTTTGTCCTCCAGCAGCCTAAACCTATGCAGCATAAATGCAGAGATAGCTCAGGATGGGACAAGATAAAGGCAGAGTTAGGGAGTACCATCAATCAAAAGCCCTGGTCTAAGGTTATCATTTTTTTCTTTTGCAAAACATGTGAAATTAAGTAAAGTTTATTGCGACTAGCCTCATAGTGTTCCTTATCCCATATTCGTTTTCACTTGATGAACCAGAAGTGGTCTAAAGTACATAAATGTAGCTTTCGCAATAAATTGGAGATGTCAAATGTTGTTTCTGCAGGAATTAAGTAAGTTTTTGAAGTTAGCACAAAACGGAAAATCCATTTATCAAGTTGATCTCTCGAGTCTCAGAACCAATGCTATTGCCCCCAAATTAGGGACCTTTTAAACAGTGACCAGAACTTGGTCTTGTTTCCCAGAATAGCATCTGTTCTTATTGGATGAACAGGGTTATTGAGTCCTGCTGCTGCTTGCATGATTCTTATCAAAATGTCTGAGTTGGCGTCAGGTGAGGTGGGGGCAACTACAAATCAAAGGCTGGGGGCAACTACAAATCAAAGGCACTCCTACAAGGTCTGATAGTTTTACATCTCCTATAGAGTGAGAGAAGTGTTGGACAAAAAACTACCAAGGACTCAAAGATAGAAGTTTTAGTTTAGAAAAGAAGCTCATAGATTTTTTTAAATAAGCACATAGTATATTTTAGATTCACCACCATGAGACACATCAGATTTACGGCTTTGTTGAGTTTTTATCGTTGGTTTTATCACTGATGGTTTGCACGGTGAAAAAAGTTCTAAAACACAAAAAAGACACCACATTACCACCGTGACACCTTGAATGTCACGGTGTTGTCTGGAGGTATTCAGGCTTAGTTTTTCCGAATGTTTATCTATCTAGATCTCATGGGAGTTTACAGTTGAACTGCCGCAGGATCAAAAACATTATGTGCCTGACTCCATCAACCGCCACTGAAGCTTAAATGGGGAGAACAGCTTGTCAAAGTGGATGAATAAATCAAATCCATTGAGAAATATTACAGGTTAAGAAAAGGCACCAGTTAATGGCCATGGAATAAATCACTTGCCTCTTTGGTTCTGACAAAAACATTTAATTAAATTTTCATTTTTTTTCTCCTTGGCCCCTGACCTTGTTCAGACCCTAAATTCCTGAATTCCTTGTTGCTTGTGACAGGTAAGCGTACAAAGAGGCGAACTTGTTGACAGACACTCTGACATGCTTTAAAAAAAAGGTCAGCTGGGGTCTGTTCGAAACTCTGCTCCCTCTGTCCATTAATTTGCCTGCAGACTTGTGGGGATGACTTGTGGCGACAGTCATCCTTTCACTAAACATCAATCTGAATGTGACAGAGTGGAACACGAGGAGGACACGGCTGAACTGAAGAACTCGAACGTTTACACAGAGATCAGCTTAAATGAAAACTTGCTTCCTCCAGGCAACTAGTATTTTCCTAAATTCTCTAATAAAAGCACTTACAGTCTTTTCATTGTTCTATGATCCTCTTTTCAAACTTAAACTAAAAAATAGCTATTAAGTCTAAATTGCATCCTATTAATGAAAAAAAAAAATTAACATTTTTTGACACTAACAAAAATGACAAATGATTACATTTGGAAATTTTATGGCCCAATAAAAACAATATTATATACAGATTTCTGGATTTTGTCACCACTAGAAAAACATGTTTGCATGTTTTCTTATATTTGCAAAAAAATTGGCAATCAATAGGTTGTTTATTGTTTCATAAGCAGTAAAAACAATTTGTTTTTACTTGTTCTATCAGTATTCTTTAAAAGTGTGAGGTGAACTCCGCATTAGGGTATTTTACTTGATTGGCCAAGTAGTAAGGTAAAAGTCACATCAAAAAAATTCTGACCAAGTCTGACTAAGTCTGAATCATGCCTGTCAGATTTTACAATTGCTGTATCAAAGAACAGCTTGTTAAAGTGGATGAATAAATCAAATCCATTGAGAAATATCTCAGGTTACGAAAAGGCAAACTGGTTGATACAGTTTATTCTCCGATAAACTGTATCAACCAACCTTAATCTTGTTGGTGACAAGATTAAGGTGGAGCTTAATTGTTGTTTCCCTTTTTTCTGCCATCATCAAAATTATGTTGAAATGGCATTTTATGTAATAATGGATTTAAAGAAACAATTTACTTTTATAATCCAAAGAAACAACTGGTTCTCAGGTTAAGAAAAGATCATATCACCGGAGGGTGCAATTTGAACCAATTATCTTTCCATCACAGCAGAAAACTTAATTCTCTCAAATTATGTTCATTTTCAAACTTCTTTGCCTATGATATTATGTTACTTGGCATTTGAATCTGTCTGTTTTCTGGCAGATTCTGTAATTTTCAAGTGGTTTGACTTGCTAGAACTCCTCACACTTACAGTATGTCTCTTGTTCAAAATTTGACCCAAACACAGAAAAAACATTCATGGCTCTGTGTTACCTTCATTCACACTGAAGACCTCTGACAGCCCTGACATATTAGCAAGTAGAAAAGCTGCCTGAACACGGTTTGATCCTCCCTGCAAGTAACTTTGAGTTTTACACACTCTGATTGGTGGTCTCTGTAAATCAAGGTAGAGATATTTTGCTTCTGCTCACGAGAGTTTGCAACCCTCCTTTGGTAATAGCACACAAGACTTTTTTTTTTATCCTCACAGCTCTGCACATGTAGTTTAGCATAATCTGACAACGTGGCGCCCCAAGGATAATAAAC
The DNA here is from genome assembly GCA_922788865.1 of Poeciliopsis turneri. NCBI lineage: Eukaryota > Metazoa > Chordata > Actinopteri > Cyprinodontiformes > Poeciliidae > Poeciliopsis > Poeciliopsis turneri. The sequence goes on along the minus strand of CAKLNU010000112.1, from coordinate 2,775,837 downwards.
TACTGACAGGCAAAATAGAAAAAGGAAAAAAAAAAAACATTGATTTTCTTATTACAGAGGTTGCTGGCAGTCAGTTGGATATGTTGAGCAATAAGTGAACATTTTGTCTTTGAAGCTCATGCGCTGCAAGCAGAAACACTGGCAAGCTTAAGGATTTCAGATAGTGTGCCTAAAGTCAAATTGTGATGGACAGAAAGATAAATGTAGGTATTTGTGTGGTTCTCATATGGAACTGCAGATATATACATAATAAATATTAGTTATCAAAAGAATCTAAATTATGTTCAAGATCCAGAATGGTACCACAGAGCAACAAAAGATGGATTTGTTCTGTTTGCTTTGCTTTTGAAAAGCATCAGCTCAAAAGACAGTTTTATCTGGATGTTGTGGTGCTTTGGTAATTACTCATCTACGCCTAAATTGGTCTTTGCTAACATAATACAGGAGGAAAATGTCCTATTAAACTAATTTCAGCTTGTTACTATTGATTTCCTGTGAAACAGAGACTCATTTTCAACAACTTTTTGTTAGTTTAAAAGAAGTTTCAGGTGTGGTGCTTTCCAATGCTAACACTAAACAGATTTTGTTACACTTTGAGCAACATGAGTTATTTTACAAATATGCTTTAACAATGAATTTGACTTGAATTATGAGAAAATGAAAACAAATTAGTCAATAAAATTAATTTTCAGGAGCTCATTGCTTTATCATCCAGGATTTTTAATTATGGAGCAAAAGTTGTAATTATTCAAATTACTTTGGAACTCCCAATTCCAAAGTAATTTGCATGCATGCAACACTGCATGCATCTGTGTAGAGGTCTCTGTGGGGACCTGAGTAAAACAATGGCTTTTGAATCTAGTCACATTGTCACATTGTTTATCTGAATTCTAAATTAAGACCTGCTGCCACCAGAGTCCACATTTATACAGGAAAATAACTAATATCTGATCGGCTTTCCCAATATGTTTCTGAGTCTTGCCTGCCAGAAATTAATTTTAGTTGCAGTGATAGACCTTTTTTTTATTTTGTTGTTAGACCAAACATTATATAAAATGTGCATGCATGCATTCATATATCATAAATATTTTTTTTTGTATAGAAAAAATGTGAGTACAAACATTTAGCCAAAATTTGATCAGTATTTCCAAATTAAGTGTGTACATATATTCCTCTTCAGCTATTTAAGACAGCAAACTGGGGAAAAAGTCACTTTTACAATATCTCTTTACAGTTGAACAAATAAACTAAAATTCAGTGTACAAAAAATAAATCTTGAAGATTAAATTTCAGACTTAAAAACCCCACAACATAAATTGGGGACTGGTGCCATTTTGGCAAAGCATTGAAAGGACTTAACCCGGGATTCTGGGGCTATTTGTGTTAAAGACAAACATTTTGCTTTTAATAATTTTGTTTGTCTATATACTTGTCCTATCTTGCGGTAAAACAACATTATAGTTCTTAACATTTAATGTAAGATAACAAAACCCGAGCTCTGCTCTTCAATTACAAACAAACTGTCACCAATTAAATAACTATGGCAGTAGCATCGTGGTTGGGTGGCATTAAAACTTCTAGAGTTTTAATGTGTTGCGTAGCTCAGGTCCAGGTTGTCAACATTTCAAAGATGTCTGAATTCAGTCGTCTCATTAACAAATTCAAATTACTGATAACTTCTACATTAAACAAAGGAAAAGAATGTATTCCACAGCAAACATACACAAAGAAAAGAAAAACATGATTCCCTTCAAACATGTCAAAAAATGTTTTTATGTATATCATAGTCTGGTTCTGTTCAGTCATTGGATTATCATTGTGAAGCTGTAGCGACGAGGCATAAATCTGACATTTACTTTAAAGGACATCGGTGACATTTTATCCAACTGTAAGTCAGTTAGAAGAACATAACAATCAGCTGAGCGACCCCAACTGTAGATGCAAATGTTGAGCAGTATGGAGTCAGCAGCATGGTATAGCAGCAGCAGGTAGTATAAGGTGGATTTGAGCCTTCATTTCCTCCAGGCTCTCCTGCTCTCGGCTCAGGTTCACCTGCTGCCGGTGGCCTCGTGCCCACCTTCTGTTGGTGTTTATTTCTAGATCATGCCTCCTCCCTTGTTTTCCCCTGCTCATCTGTCTTCCTCTCTTCTCCTTTACCATCATCTCCTCCTCTCTGTCCACCTCTTTGTAACCCACATTTTTTTCTTATCACGCCTGCTCTCCTCTCTCTCCCATTTTCCATTTTGTTTTTGTTTATACCCACTCTCCCAACAATTTTCTAACATTTCTCATTGCCATTCTTTCTTTGCCAGCTTGTAATTCACAAACTGTTTGTCATTCTCAGTCTTTAGTTGCTCTCCAGATCTGTGCTTTATCAATTTGTTTCCATGAAGAAAAACATTGGCAATTAAGTTACATTTAATTTTTATTTATTCATTTTTCTTCCCACTTTATTTCCAACCACGTTTTTTAATTAGAAAGGTTTAAAAGAAACCCCAGAGTTTAGCATTGTCTAACGTGAAATGTTAATTGTCACTAAATAGTTCATAGGTATTGTCATTGGGGAGTGTTGAATCAATTGACCTTGTGAGGAATCTAAAGACATTTATTCAACATTTTTACTTTTTTAGGGCTCTTTTTTCTCCTTTTGCTGTGTAAAATAGTTGAGCTTTTGTTTTGGTGACACTTACCCACTGATGAGATTCGAGATGGGAGACACTTTCATCCACACCCTGTGCTGGCAAAACATTCTAATTTCTGCATTAACGGGCAAAGCTTGCTCTGAGGCCTATTGTCTGTGAAATGTGTGAATAAAACACCGTTCAAAGCCACTGGGGTGAGATGGGCCATGAATATGAAAATTAAAACTCTGTCATATTGACTTCCTCAAGGTTCCTCAAACCCTATTTTATGCTTACTTTATATATGTCCCCACTGAAACAAATTATGTGTCACATTAGTCAATTGGTTTCTTGATATAAGCTGAGTATTGATTCCAATTTTATTTCACACAGAAACAAAGAAATAATCATCATCTCTGTTAACCAGTGGCGTGAATTTAATTTCGACTCCTTCCTATATCTCATTCCTCACCTTCATTCTCTTACAGCTAAACTTGAAGGTAATTTTTCTGCGTTTTCTTGGTCATGAACTTCTTCGTTCCTGGAGATTGTATTATATTTTCTTTTCCAGGTATCGAGAATTGTTTTGTGTTTCAAATCACAAAAAAACTACACCGTCTATCTCTGAACTTGCTTAGTTGATTCTATTTTTAGTTGTTTTCAGCCTCTTTATGTAGAAAACTTCTATTAATGGAATAAAACCCACCGCTTGAAGATAAAATGATTTTCAGATTGTCTCTTCTGTCGTTGATAAGTTAACACAAAATCGACTGTCTTTCTGCATCTTGCAGAATAACACTGTGAAAAGAAGAGTCTTATTCCAGTTTTCTTTACTATTTAGGACCAAGAATTGATTACTACATTTGATCTAATTTGTTTTAATTTTTCTTTTCTGAAATGACCCAAAACTGTTTTCTAGACGTCTCAGAAAATTGGACAGTACTTTAGTGCTGAAAACTGAAAATAATAGTAACTCTTTTGCGGTCATGTCATACATTCTAACTTTTTTACACTTGTTGTCAAAGACACCTTCTATATTAACCAAGCATTTAATTTTTAGTCCATTGACGCAATGAGAATTATACACATAATTAGGCTACTAGTCACAAGATTTGTTTTTTTCTAGGAATCACAAAAGATCTAAAATATTTTTTCTTCTCTAGGTCATAAGACCTAGAGAACGTAATCAGTGGTAATTGTAGGTCATTGTTAGTGGATATTCAGGTTTTCGGGTCTTCATCTGAACAAAATTACTCAATGCTTGTTGAGCCTGACATGATAAACACATAAGATACACCTCCCACAAAATCCATTGTTCTCCCCCCTCATTCCCAACCATTAATGGCCCTGAGCCAGGACTTAAAGAGCTGTGTAAAATGCTTACCTGCAGGGTTTACAAAACAGCAACACAAAAGCCTGATGAGTCTGTTGCAAACACAGACAAACAGTGAATAACCACCTTCTTTATTAGGTTTTAATCATAGTAATACCCACAATCATCAGTTCATAGAAGATGACTTTGTGTGTGGCCGCCATTAAAAGTTTACTTTTGTGAACAAATAGCACAATTTTCATTATTGCTTCTTCTAATACAGTCTCTTTTCCCTGACAAAGTAGTGACTCAACAAGGGAGGGTGGGTTTTTCTACATTTTTGTGTTTACAAGCTAAAAGGAAAATACTTTGGTAAATAATTTAGTTGTTTTGTAGGACAGTACTTAACCATTTTGCCTAATTTAGTTCTCAATTAAATTATTTACAATTAAGACTGCTATACAAAAGGTACAGAGTATTCAAACAGTTAATTGCTACAAAATAGGCTATTGTTTTGACAATGTGTTGATGTCTTAGTATGATTTTATGTGTGTACAGGCTGCAAACCTATTTCTCAATAGGAAAATACTTTTAACTGGTAAATACATTGCTATAATCATTGTTTTTCTCTTTTCACCTACTAATAACTCGTTTGTAAACTTAAGGTGGCAGTAAGGTACCAAGTTGTTTGCAAACTAGTGACGACAGATAAATTGAGTGTACTGAATCTCTAGAAAAGTATATTAAAAGGATCTGTTCACCAGATCACACAGTTCATTCTTGCTGAATGAAACAACACCTCTTCCATTACAACCATCGTACTGCACAACTTAGAAAGTGATGCAAATGTTGTGGTTGGACAGAGGGAATGCAAGGATGGAGGCATCCCGTCAGACCGTCAGTTCCCAAAACCACACAAAAAAACCTTGTAAAGGCACACACAAGGTCAGTGTGCTTTTACATTGTGCAATAATGCAATACAGTGGACTTCTTGTAAAGAAACTATTGCACACACATATTAACTGTCGGAAAAAAGGGAATTACAAGGTGAGAAAAGCTAAAAGACACATAAACACATACACATGCACAGGCCTGGTATGTACACATCCACATAAGCAAGACAAATTTGGATTTGGCCCAAAGGCCTGAGCCCACAGGCAAGAAAAGCGGGAGGCCTACAATCTGGGCACATGGAGGGAGTGTGTGTGTGCGTGTGTATGTGAGTGTGTGAGAGGAGGGACAGTCAAAAGTGGGTGGAGTAGATGGAGATCCTGAGGGAGGTTTTGAGATGTCGCAGTAGCTCTCCATTGCAGCAACTTTGAAGGAGCTAACACCAACTTGAACAACTTCACATGAGTGTATTTCATTTTCTCAAAGGACTGCACAGAATAGCTCTGTGGGAGTATGCTGGTTGTCACAATGCCTTCAGAGTTTTCTTTAAGTTCCTGAAGCGTTTGCAAGGGGGAAAGTATTCCTGGAAGAGTCTCCTAACTGGACCTCAGGTAAGTTTACTGCTACACTCCAATTCACACTGTTTATTATGAAGAAAGCCACTACATTATTATTACATTACTACTAGTAAATAGTAGTAATGTATAATAAACCCCACTCAGGAGGAAGTATAAACAATGAAGGTGCTCTGCAAGTGGAGCAAAACCTTTAAAATGTTACTCAACTGAACATGTTGGTTTCTCTTCAAGATGCTTTATTAAACATCTTGAATAATCAGTGAATAATTTGGCATGTTTAGGTGACTCCACAATTAACACGGACTTTAAACCTGACATTTGCATGAGAACAGTGAAGAGCTCTGACATGTTTTACACAAGTCAGCACATGCAGTTCCACTCGCCTAAAACGTCTTCCTCCTTGCTGTTCATTTTTCAACTTTCACCTGGTTCACTTTGTGAGAAACTGAATTGCTCAATCAGATTGGAGCATATGCCCAAACTTTTGCAGCGACAAGAGAAGATGAACCATTTTTTCAATTCAGAAGTTGGTTTAGCCTTGAGGTGGAAGTTTATTCTCTGCCTTCTATCACTTTCCTGCAAGGTCTTCTTGCATTGCATACACACATTGACAGAAGTGTGTGTGTGATGAGTGGGCAATCAGATGACCTTCGAAATATAGTCAACTCAGGACTTTAATATCAACAAACGATGTTCCTGATACAAATTGCTCTTTTTGCTAAAACATCTTTTGTAAGAAATTCCAGATTTTACTTTGTTTAGCCTTTCGAAGAATAAATCACAGTTTTAATTTAGTTTAGATAAGTTGGTTATAGTCTGACTTATGGAATTTCACATAATTTTTTATAATTGTTTAAATATTACAACTAACTTGCTCAGACCACTGTGTTTACAAAGAGTTTTCTACTAGCCTCACAAGTGATTTTAAGGGAAAACTAAAACTGGTCGATGGCTGACAATGTGGTTGTTATAATTTTTGGAAAAGAAGTCCAGATGTGGATAAAGAATGAACAAAGCTGCCAGCAGAAGAATGAGCGATTTACCATCAGATGAACCCGCTGGACTTTTGACCTGTGTTTCTGTCTAAATTGGAGATATTTAATCAGTCAAGTAAAAACCTCAGTAGTTTAAAACTAGACCTGTCTACCATGTCTACACCTGCTCAATTCCTTTTGTCAAAATTGTCTGAATGAATGATAGAGAATCTAACTGGGAATCCTGCAGAGCCATTTTTTGACCCTTTCTGAAATTATGGCCTTCGTTGTAAGACTGGGCGTGGGTGCTTATTTGTGTGTGGGGTCCATTTAACTCAAAGGAACATCCTCGACCTTTCCACTCAACCCTTCACCCTTCACTTGGCGTGACCTAGCTCTGTAGACAGCTGTCTGTTTCACACAGAGATAAAATTGTATTACCGTAAAGGATACCCCCTATTTATGCTGCTCTGGTTTGGATTGTCAAACATGATAGAAACGTCACAAACCTGCAGACCAGCCGTTTTGGTGTCCACTCTTACAATATGAAACTGATCCATCTCTGACACCACTTTGGGATCAAGGTAATTGGCTCAGGATGAAATTCAAATCTTAAGTTGTTTTTGACATATTTACTCTATTGCTTCCAGTGAACCAACAGCTATTTACTGTGTGTAGAATGGCACAGTGTTAAGAAAACATAATGCAATCATTAGATAAACTTTTACTGACTCATGATTTCATCGCTATTTTTATTCTTTTCCACCATCATAATATTCTCCCTTCTCAAGTGCCCAAAACCAAGCAAGGGGGCCCCTAATAGTCCTCTATTTTTATAAACTTAATAGCCATAATGTCATGTAAATTATGTGGTTTATTAATGTTTCACTTCTTGTGTGTGTGGTGCATTTCAGGGACAATGCAACTTTTAGTTAACTTATTGTTAAAAGAGTCATTCCATGTCATAATTCTGAGAAATCAGAATCATCACAGTCATTTGCCTTGGCTTTCGTAAAACTGCATACCCAAGAGCTTAATATAGCTATTCTAGTCCTCAAAACATTTGATCTTTGGAGTTTGTATTGATAGGATATGCTTAAGGCTTCATATAAAAGAGCCCAGTTAATGCTAAAACCTGTCATATTTGTTTCTGCACAGGTTGCTTGACTCAGATGTGATGTATGACCTGCAAAGCTTTATTGAGCCATCCTGATAGCATGATGAAGCACCTGACAGGCTTTTCCTACCTGGACTATTTTCCTGAAATTTTCAATTTCACAGTTCATAAGATATTGTGTAGACAGTAACATTCTGTGGCTCCTTTATGCAGAGTTTATCAGAGCAGAAGAAAATCGAAGGCACTGAATTCCAAAATAAGAGTCATCCAAACCTAAAAAAAAATCTTTTACATGAAAATCAAACACATTAAATTGAGTTGTAGAGATGCTCAGGAGTTGATTGGATGCCTTGTTTGGTGTTTGTTAACTGCTTTTGGACCAGAAAAGCAGATACTTATTTCAGTACAACCTCAAAGCTTAAGTTAAAGCCTTACTTACTGTGGGTGTGAGAGAGGTAAAGTGAATGCCACGCCCCTCTCTAATTCCAGACAGGGGTTAGCGTCATAACCTCACCCTAACTTAATCCAAGAAGTCTGATCTCAGTGAACTCCAACAATGGCAGTGACTGTGAAAGTAAAACAAAAAAAAAAGGAAAAAATATTGGTACTATTGAGGTTATGCAATATGGTTAAGTTTTTATGTTGTGGAAACAAAAAACATCTTTTACTTCTTTAATTGAAGAAAAACAGAGATGGAAAATTGACCATTAAGATTTTACCATCAAAGTGGTTGCAAAGTCATCTTTTTGATAAAGTCAACAGAATAAATCTTACTGGCAACTGGAGTCATTCGCTCAGAAGTCAGAGGTCAGAGCTGTGAGCTAATAAGAATCATGCAGGAAAAAGTAATAAAGTGAGAACAGAGTGCTTGAAGGCATTTTTGTCAAAAAACAAGACAGAGCAACTTGTCCATCCCTATCCCCCAAATATCACCTAAAGTCTAATTTATTGTTTAAAAGAAGGAAGATCTCTTTATGAGCTTATATAATCAGATATTTGTTTGTTTTTACAGAATCATCAGTGCCTTCAATTATTTTATGCCTGATGGGAAAATTATTATACAACCAGGAGTAACCACACAGTCGTTAGGCACACAAAAATTACAATAATTATAACAGAGAACCACACACTCAGCTGAACCAATTGAGTCACACTTTGATGACTGTGAACAGTGTTTATTATGCACTCATTAGCATTAACCCAAACAACTGAAAAAGCCAAAATGATATGCTGAAACATTAACTTCTTGAAGTAAAACATGAATGCTGGACAAAATCTGGATAATTCCAATATTTACTTGAATCAATCAGTTTCGGATCCTCATTATTGTTGAGTTACTTCTAGCTCATTTACAATCATTTTTCTAAGATTTTTTATTATTATTATTATTGTCAGACCTTGCCAGTCTGAGTAAATAAAGCAAACAGTTTTCAATTGATCATTTCGCTTCTTGGCCTTGTGTCAAAGTAATTGTCTCCTAAATGTAATAACAGGTTGTGCAACACTCGGCACCAACAACTGTTTTCAACTGTTGGCAATAACTGGCAATTAGTCTTTTAATTCCTTGTGGAGGAACTCTGGTCCAATCTTCTTTGTGAGAATATTTCTGATTTAGCAAAATTGCTAGGTTTTACACTATGATTGGCTTTTTCAAGGTCACAGACAATGAATCTCCACATCACTCTCATTTTACATAACCCAAATGTGTTCAAGCCTGAAGTTGTGATCTGCTGACTGTAACTAACCATTTCTAGCATAAAATTCATGATTTCATCAATGAAGGTGAATCTTCTTGGCTCTAAAGCAGAAAAGAGACTTCAAACTATCACAGAACTACCATAATTGTGACTGCTGACAAATGTGAGAAACAATGGAAGTGGTTTTGTCCCTGATATTATAAAATTTTATATTGTCTCTTACTTATTGTTTAATCCTCAATGGTTATTTTATGAGAGAAAATTGAAGCCTATAATGCTTCAGAAGTTATTTTGCATTCCGGTTGATGCAAAACATTTGGGTATAATAATCAACATTTCCAAAACCATATAAGCTTTACTACTAAATCTACCTTTTGTTACATTAAAGCTAAAAGTTATTTATAATCATGAGTAAAGAATAAATCATGCATTTGTCACAAGTGGGCTGGATTATTGTATTGGCCATTTTACCTGCGTTTTAAATTCAGCATTAGTTATTATAAAACACAGGCACTGAAAGGTCTAAGCATAATACATAAAACTTTGGATTTGCAACCTGTAGAAACCAGAATCAATTTTAAAAATCCTTGTGCTCAAATTGTTTTCTCCTCATAAAACAAGAGATACGTTAATTTGGTATCCATCTACAAAATTATTACTATCCACAAGCAGTGGTAATGTAGTTACATGATATTTGTCCAAATCAGGGTAAGCTTTCATTTGCATTTGTCATTGGATGGAATGGAATACATGTCTTGCATGCTTTGCATACCAAGACATGCATACATGCAATTATATCTTGTGGCTGTCTGTTGGTAAATGTTATCTTGTTTTATTATCTTGTATGTTTCACATGAAATGATCTATACAAGCAGTCTTTGAAATAGCTTTATTTCATTTTCCAGTGAGATATATGTCAATCACTTTGTTTTTGACCTGTTCTTGAGCTTCTTTAGATGTTTTTTATTTATAAATTTTTCATGTTCTACTTCATGTCACCAGGAATATTCTGTTCATCTGAGTTCTTGATTGTACAGGTTCACCAGTAGTAAGCCCTGGGCCAAGCTAATGAAGTTGAACACAGCTGTCAAAATAGAAATGGGGCCATTCAGCTGATTCCTGATTTACCAAGGGGAGCGATTATATTTCCACAGGGTCTGGCTTCTTTAGATTGCTCTTTTATAAACTCATTATCTTGTAGGTTCTTCATAGATTTACTATGATTATCTTTGTCCAGTGTTTACATTTTTTGGCAACCATTTAAGCAAAAAGGAAAATTAAATTTATAACAGGAAAAATACTTTTTCATGGCACAGTACGTTGCGTAATACGTTGGATTTAAATCTGGCTCTCCCACACAGCTGTGAATGACCCAAGCTATTCCAAAGAAAACAGAGAGTTTAACCAGCGCCTGATAATTTGGATCTAAACTTATAACGTAGGAATTCAGAGAAATTATAACAAGTTCTTTTCAGCTGAAAAAAAGTTTATTTTTTTTATAACACTGGAACATTTTTAGATTTTTTATCCAAATCAGCAGCATATTTAATGAAAAACAATTTTAACATTTAACAAGGAAGAATTTAGAAATTCTTCCTTGTATCATTAATGTTTGCTGAAGCTTAACCACTCTTCCCTTGTGTCACATTTTTAGACACAAGGGAACTTGAACATGGCCTGTAATGTTGATGATCTGCATGATTTTTTTGTTGTTGTTTTTTGGGGTTTTTTATAATTTCTAATTTGATTGGAACCACATGCCATTAATCCTCACTGTAACACCTAATTGTCAAGAATGACAGTTTGGGGTCATTTTTCTCTGTGATTCCCAGCAGAGATGAAAAGTGTTTCCCATCTTTTGTATTCAAAAGATGGGAAACACCAAGTGAATGCTCCTCATCCCTCATGGCCTAATATTCCATCACAAACTCATTACTGTCACAGACTGTACCAGTGTAAAGCCTAAAGGTGTTGTTTTTTGTAATAGATACAAAGGAAATTGAACTTGACAATCATGCAAATACAGGATGCATTAATGACTACACTAAAAACAGTGAGTGACAGTATGTAAAAACAAATATGTCATTTTCTAAAGAGGTAAACAGAAAGTAATTCCTAGCACGTAAAAAAAAAATCCACTGTAAGCAGTTTGTTGTTTTACAAATAAAAATATGAAAATGTGGTATATGCTCACATTCAGCTACTATGTGGGGATGGAGCGTTCCGGATTATTTTGTAGGCACTCATCTGACCAAAGCACCTTCTTCTTCATGTTTGCTCTGTCCCCTAAATGATCAGTAGTGAAAATGTAACTCATCCTTGTTTGATAACTGCCATGCAAATTTGAAAGACACCTGGCATGCAAATCAGGAAAAAGAAACTGCTATGATAAAATCTTATTCAGTCAACCTTGTATCTTAGTGTGCTCATGTATCCTTTACTTTTCTACAAAAGGTAGCACGAAATCAACAGTTTCTGAGACATATCTATACAAACCAGTGTCGCATTAACTCTACTGTTTGTACAAAAACAAACAATAGAAAAAATGTATATATTATATTTTTAATTGAGAAATAGAGATAAGTTTTACTGAAATAAGATATACAGATGAATCTCAATTTGACTTTATAGAAATACACAACAGACCTGTTTTTTCTTCCCATTTTTTATTCTTTTAAAACACCCTGAACCAAAGCAGCTTTTTGACGTGATTACTGAGATATTGTGTTAGAGCCAAGACGTTGTCTCTTCTTTCTTCTAAATGACAGGGGTGTAATCACTTTGCTCCATTTTTTTTTTTTTTTTACAAAAAGATAGGAACAAGCTTCATGTGATAAACACACTTGCACAGGCAGTAGCAAAAGGTATAATCCTCTATCGTCAGGGACAAAAGGAAGACCATGATGTTGTTTATTCATCAACTATTTCAACACATATTATAGGTTTCGTTAGAACACAGACAGAGATAATGATAGCTGTAAGGTATGAACCCTTTTACCCCTTTGTTATAGTTTTGTCATAAAGTTCTGGGTTTTCAGTGGCAGACTTGCAGGCATGCAGATGCTTGATTCATCTCATTAAAGTGGTTGTCATCACACAGGAAATGGATACCTTTACAACGAATACACTATAGCTCTGTGCTGGAGAGAACAAACTTGCATTGATGACCTGTTTTCTGAATATATTCTACTCCAAAATGCCATACGTTATTTTTTTTTTTTTTTTTTAGTCCTGAAAATAAATTAAGATTGTTGTCATTAAGTCTTAGACCACAGTACAAAAAAATTTGTCCTATGGAGTTGAATAAAGAGGTTAAGCTTCTCAGTTGTCTACTATCCAAAACAATTCATCTTTAGCATAATAAAATGCTTAAATGGTTCAGAATTGTAATCATAGTCAGAATAAACCACACAAAAGACAAAAAAATCAGATCAGTTCATAATTATTTTGTTGACATTCAAATGTCAGATTCAAACCACTGGTTATTTCTACAAAAATTAGTTTTTACACTGAGGCAGGTGTCTTTTTTGTAACTTATCTAAACATCTAGAAAATATCATAAGTCTTGATATCCTCAAAAAAGGAAACCAATAAACGTGGTTTAGCCAAGCACTAAATGACTCTATCAAATTTACAATATTTACACATTTAACAAAAACGAAATGGAAGTATTCACTTCAGACTGAACAACTATTCTTCTGTAATAGGTTACTAGAGGCATCAATTATTTATTCTACCAGTCCTCCTCTATGCATCTCTGCCGAGAGTGGAGGAGTTAAGGACTCTTGGTGTTTTCTCCACTAGTTATAGCAAGAGTGATGTATTCAGATCAGGGCTTGATCTGAGTCTATAATGAGTCTATAACTGACCTGTCATCACAGTAAAGAACAAGCTCTTTAACTGGTTCATTTACATCTCAACAATCACTGAAAGTGGCGCGATTTGGACCATGACCAAAGAATTAGACTCCAGTTACAGGTAATGAGCTTTCTCTGTAGGGTGGCAAAACTGTGAATTAGAGATAATGTTAGGAGCTCAGAGAAGAATTGCTGCACTTTTTCATCAATCATCAGTCAGATTTGGTCTTTAATATATCTCATCAGCTTGTATTCTGCACACCTGCAAGTCTCACTTTGGAGGATTTCTTTCTAAGTCCCAATTGGAGAACAAGGGGAGACTCAAAGCTTCCTGGAGGAACTAGATGTTCCTGGAATTTGCTTTTGAGGATAGGTATTTCCTTGAAAACATGTATTCATGTCAGTGAATTGGTTAATATCATCAACATGAAACGTTTATGTGATTATGTACCAAATAGTCAGTATACAACTTCTGCATACTTGTATTATATAATTATCCATCCTTTACCCCCAAAAAACACACATGAATAACAGATAAAGTGGTAACCCTACAATTAATGTCCTAATGTTTAGCTCACACGACTACTTTAGAATTCAGAAGCAGAATATTAATCTGCCTCCAGCATTTTAAGTTGTAATATTATGCTTCTTTAACTTTTGAGTGTTTTTATTTTACATCAGAGATTAACATCATCTGCAAGCTGTTGATGCTGCTTGTAACATCCAGCATATTATAAAAGCTACACTTGCAGTGAAATCATGTTTTCACTAAAAATTGAGAATTACGTAATATACCTTATTTTCAAAACCTGCATAGAAATAGAGATCGATTGCAAGATCTATTATCATTCGTAATGAATAATGAATCCTTTTCTATACATGATATGAAAGATGAGATTAAAAATATTTAATCTGCTGGTGGTAATTCACTATCTCAAAAATATTTGGCAGAACAAGTGCTGTTAAAATTCAGAGACCTTGCCTGCATTGTGTTCAACAGTGTGTGAGTTTGTTGTAGGTTTCAACACAGCAGAAAGTACAAGCTGATCATGCTCTCACTAACAGACAAAGATCGTTGATGAGGTGAAGAAAAGCTGCAAAAACAGTTCCCCATTCATGCTGGAAGGCATGTGGGGTGATGTCGAAATGTGACCCAGCAAGCTGGAGCCGAACATGTGGCTGCAGGTCGCCTGCTGGAGCACACTGAAGGAGGGAGGTGTTAGTTTGTTTGTTAGTTGAACCAACAGTGACATTCTGAAGCCTCTGCCCTGCAGAGCTATGTCTTTTGATGAAAGAATAAACATGAAAAGATGTGATGTGAAAGTAGCTGACAAGCTCAAAACTAGGAGAACATAAAGTCAATAGTTTTGTTTTTGTCAAGCTATGTGGTTTGAAAGATTCTAAACAGTCTCAGCGGCTTCCACACACCTACCCCCTTTGCAGTTTATGAGAGCAAACATATATTAGCCAGGGATGACAAAGCAAACAGGGCTGATTTGTTGGATTCATTACATGTTTGATATTAGGTACATTGTACTTGAACAGAACAGTGTTTGTAGTCAGACAGTAATCCATCCTCATCTCCTTTTTAAATCACCCTCCTCTGGTTGCTCATTAAAGGATTTACCTTTAGCTGAACAAATATTTGTATTTCTGCTGTGTGATATTGTGTTGCTAAAGAGGATTCAATACTCTTTAGCAACTTGCCTGCATTGTCATCAGGCAAGTTAAATTACAAGAAGTACAGAACCATTAGTCATTATTTGTATGTCAAAAATACATTTTAAATCTAAAGTTGATATACAGATATATGAATTTATCTTCTGTCATCATTGTTTTGTGAAGGTCTATCAATACACATTAAATAATGCACATTTCAAGATGAATATTAAAACTACATTTAGTATTTTACAATGTATTCTGGTTTTACAAGACTTGTTTTGAACCAGGTTTAGTTTACTGTCAAATATAGTGCTGTTTATTTCCAAATACAGTAATTGTTTCCTTAATTAATCTGCTTTGCATCACTATATTCATCAAAATATGTTACCTATAGTCTCAATGCTGTATATTTAATGACAGAATATTTATGCCGTTAATCCTTATTGAAATGGAGTACAATGTCATATGTAAAAGCAAACATTATGAATTACGAGTAAGACCGTGATTGTAAAGCAAAGACAAAATATCTGGGGAAAAAGTTTTGTGCTGTAGATCTGAAATGCCCAATTTTCCCTAAGCTTACAAGATTCTCTAGATAGAAGCTGAAATCCAAGTGGCACCCTGACGGTTATAATCTGAATACCTGTCAGCGAACGATTCAAGATAAAATCCCACATACCTGGAATCCATTACTGAAACCACCAGCGCCAGTCAAACACATGCATGCTCAGTGTTTTCAGATCCCACATGGATTGCTGGTTTAAAATATGACACTGGCTTTTGTAAACATTCTTTGTTTGCTTCTGTCACATTTCTTCATATAACTGGATGCTCCAGTGATATCACAGTGGTGTCAGGTAGCTTTTTCTTTAACCATGAATACAATGCATGGAGTTGTGTTTCATTCCTCTGATGTCAGTAAATCTTTGATCTGCTCTAATTATTGTTCTGCATTTTGACTGATTGTGTGCAAATAATAGAAGAAAACCTTGTAAATGAATGTTTTGACAGCTTAACTTCTTCCTGCTCATGTGGTGTTCTGCTGGACTGGTGTTTTGTTTATTTTTGGATTTTTTGTGAAACTACAAATTAGTTTTTCACTACCTCTCTGGTCCTATATGCGTATCCTTTCTTTTCATTAGTTGACAAAAAAAGTTCTCTTGTCGTGATAATACCTAATAAAAGAAGCAGATTCTGTAACAACTTTAAGATGTCACAGTAGTTAATTACAGAGCAATTTTAAAAATGTATAAATCTTAACATCAGTATTTTATGGTTATATAGAGTGAAAACTTTGGTAGATTAGGGTCCACAATGCTGTTCACAAATAAAGTGCATACAGTAAAAAATCCTAACATGAATTAACATTTAACTCCATGAAACGAGTGTTGAGTTTTTTTTCCAGTGATATCAGAGTGGTGGTTAAAATAAAATGCTGCACCTGCACTGAAGAAAAAACATCAACCCAAAATCTGGTTTGGATCTAAGTTAATCGTAGTTCCAGAGATTTTTGATAGCATCAGTTACGCAATTGTTTCAACAACATCATGGTATGAAAAACATAGATTTTTTTTTAAAGATAAGTTACAACAGAATAAATTTTCTCACCATTAGACATCGTTAGACCGCTTTCACTTTCAAGAGGTTGAAAGTGAAAGCAAAGCACTGGAACCTCATCAAGAGTATAAAACGTTTTTATTTTGGGCTTCCAGTTTCTTGCTGGATTCTATTTTTTCAAGGTGATTGAATACAATAATATTTAACTCAATATTTCATGGAACTTCCATAAATTTAATTTTATATTTCATCATATGCAAGCAAGTCTGGTTGTATATGTGACTCCTTTTCAAAGAAAAATTGGTAGAGTTGATTTAAAGCATGTAAATGTGTAGTTGAATGGGAATGACTGATTTTATGTAGAGTCTCTCACTTTTCTCAAAAGCCCTATATAAGTCTGATGTCATTTTATTTCATACAGCTTTGGATTCAGTGGTACCAACCTGACCTTAAAGTTTAGTCCATCATTTTTTATGGACCACTCTTGCTTTTACTCTGATTTAGTTTGATGTTTTCAGCAGACCATTACATAAGGTTTATATTTGTTCAATGCTGTGGGACATTTCAGGATTCGGATTTTGGAAGTAGTCTTTTGATTTTTCATCAGTACTTGTTAATGAAACAGCATCAAAGCACAATGCAATAAATGCCATGCCTACCTGCTGCATATTGGCTTTATGAAAAATAACTAAAAAGAAGCTCAGTCTTGAAGAAATAATTAAGCACTATGCAATGGGCTCCATATAAACTGTTCTGATGGTCATCTTTGTCGAACATTTCAGAATCTTATGTTGAATATGATATGAATGCAGCAGTTTGGTGACTCATGTCAGCTATTACTGGTACAGCCATTTAAAATAAGATCCATGCTTAACCTTTTGCTGTCATCTGCAAGGCACCAAGTCATCGAACAATACAAGAAGCCAAAGAAGAAGCTTAGAGAGAATCATGTCATTTTTTTTTTCTTTCTAGTTCTCATTCTCCAAAGGAATAATTACGAGGAAGGGATCCAGAAGCCACCTGTCTGAAACAGCTTGAAGGCCCTGAAACACTGCTCTGTTTTACTTGTTTTACAGTTTTTCTTTATGGGCAAGTTAGGTCGAGTCAAACACGCCACAGACCTCCTCTCTGCTGTTGTGTGGCTGTGTACAGTGTATACATAATAATGTGGGTATTAGTTATGACTACAAGTGTATTATGTATTATGAACAAGTCGATACAAACATGAGCAAAGGACTCCATTGTTTTAGCTTCAAAGCCTCTATTGTTCCTTATTTAAAGATGAATACATCCTTTAATACTCCTGTTTTTCCTTCTCACAGGTCTGAGGTCAGACAACGAGGTACTGAGGATGGCAATATCAAGAACCAAACTCTTCACTTTGGTGACATTTCTCCTTGTATCAAAGTGCAATGGATTAATGGGAAAAGGAAAAGACACCTCTCTGTTGAGCTTCACACACCATCTTTACAATGCCACTATCAATGAAAACTCTGCCCCACGGATGTATGTTGAGATCCCTGTGAAGATGGGTATTCCGCTGAACGACCTATTGTGGGACATCAAATATAACATCGTTGCAGGTGACGATGAAGAGTTTTTCCAAGCAGAGGCTCTATCAGTGGGGAATTTCTGCTTCCTTAGGATCAAAACTCGCAGCAGTAACTCAGCTCTGTTGAACAGGGAGGTTAGAGACAGCTACACTCTCACAGTGGAAGCAACAGAAAGCACTTTTGAATTACAGGCTAAGACAAAGGTGTTTATTCAGGTGCTCGATACTAATGACTTAAAGCCGCTTTTCTATCCTGCATCGTACAATGTGAATATAAGAGAAGACACTCCACTCAAGACGAGTGTGGTCAAAGTCAGTGCAACAGATGCTGACATTGGAACCAATGCTGAATTTTTTTACTCCTTCACAAGCAGAGCTCATCCATTTTCTGTTGATCCATTCACAGGCGTGGTCACCCTTGTCAAAAAGCTCAATCACACTCGAATGCAGAGATATGACCTCACAGTATTAGCAGAAGACAGAACAAAAAAGATATCAGGCATTCAAAAATTTGGAAACACTGCTCGAGTCACAGTCAGCATACAAAAGATGCCAAAGGAGTTCCCAGTGATCACACCTCCCCCAAAACCCAAAGTGTCTGCAGATGGAGATGTAGATATTAGCATCCATGTTGAAGCAGGAGTCAAGCCTGTGGAATCTCTTTATATTGTAAATGGGGATCCTCACCAGTGTTTTGAGATAATCCCTTCAGGTGTGCAAAGCATGGACTTCCAAGTGATTTCAACAAAGAGAATTGTTTGGTCTCAAAGTCCTTTTGGGTTGAATTTGTCCCTTCAAGCTAAAGATAGGAGCTCTCCAAGCATTCTGTCTCCAATTACCAAAATTCACATTCCAGCAGGTCCTTATTGGCCTTTAACATTTCTTGAGGACACCTATATTGTCACCTTAAGTGAGTTTTCCCCTCCTAAAACTCATGTGATTAAAGTTTCTGTCACTTCCTTTTATCAAAATGTTACATTCAGCATCAAAAACAATCCAGACAGCTTGAACTTTAAAATCCATCCCAAAACTGGGATTATCATAACTGCTGAGAAATTTGACTATGAGAGGAAAAATCGATATGAATTTGATGTGGTGGCCAATCATGGTGAAGCAGAGACTCATATTGTGGTCAAGATTGCTGATGAGAATGATAACAATCCACAGTTCAGACAAACGTCATATCAGGCGACAGTGGATGAAAACATGCCTGTTGGCAGCAGTGTTCTAAAAGTTGCTGCTTCAGATATTGATGAAGGCAAAAATGGCTTTGTTACCTACTCCATTGCAAGTTCTGGACCTTTACCTTTCACTATAGATTCATTTACAGGCATTATCTCAACCTCTGAACACCTAGACTATGAACTTATGAAACGACGGTATCACCTAAGAGTCTGGGCTTCGGACAGTGGCAGCCCCTTCAGTCAGGTCAGCGAATGCCCGGTGACAATAACCCTGAACAACTTGAATGATAACATCCCTCTGTTTGAAAGAGTTGGCTGCAACATCACAATACCGCTTGATTTAACAGTGGGACACATACTTGCGAAGATTTCAGCCATTGATTTGGATGAGTTGCAGCAGCTCCAGTACAAAATAGAATCAGGCAACGAGGCCCAAATCTTTGGCATTGATCCCGTTTCTGGTTCAATCGTTCTTAAAAAGCAAATTCCCCCACAGGAGGGCTCATTTACCCTGAGGGTTGTTGCAACAGATGGAAAACATCACTCTGAAGTCTCAGTTGTAAGAGTAACTGTCACAAACAGAGGTGAGAATGCAACAGTGAGCTGCTTGGAAACAGGCATTTTTAAACAGATGACTGATAAACTAATAGAGTCAATAAAGCCAGTTTTAATCAACCAAGAAGAAGAGTCTTTCTCAGATATCCATATCACTAACAGACATTCTCCCAAAATTGCTAAGAGCATTCCCAGTTCTATTGATGTTCCTGAAAACTATCCACTTAATTCAACCATTCTCCAGTTCCAGGCCACAGACATGGACTCTGGCTATAACGGTATGCTTGTGTATGCAATATCAACAGGGAATGAAATCGGGTGTTTTGCTATTGATACGTTTTCTGGAGAACTTCGTTTAGCTTGCCCCCTGGATAGAGAAACCAAAGAGTTCTACATTCTGAACATTACAGTTTATGACTTAGGAACACCACAAACATCTGCCTGGAAATTGCTCGCTGTAAACGTAGTAGATGTCAATGACAACCCTCCTGTTTTTGATCAGCAAAGATATGTGATTCGAGTACCTGAAAATGCTGAGAAAGACTCTGTTATCTTCAGAGCCAGAGCAGTAGACGTTGACACAGATTTGAATGGAAATGTCCTATACTCCTTCCTGACTCCAACTGACACGTTCAGAGTTGATGAACTGACTGGAGAGGTGATTGTGACAGGTCCATTGGATCGAGAGAACTCTCCCAAACATGACCTCTGGATCAGAGCCACAGATCAAGCCAGACTTGGTCCTCAGTTGTTCTCTACCACTAACCTGGTGGTAATTTTGGAGGATATAAATGACAACACACCTAAATTTGTGCCAAAGGGCTACCATATAAAAGTTGCAGAAGATGTTCCAGTGGGAACTCTGCTTGTCTGGGTGGAGACTGTAGACTTAGACCTAGGTAGTGGAGGTCTGGTGACATACAGACTAATGAGCACAGAGAGTGGGATCTTTCATCTTGACTCATCTACTGGAACTTTGACCCTGGAACGAGAGCTGGACTTTGAGAGGCGACCAGCTTACAATCTCACAGTTCAAGCCGTGGACCACGGCCTCCCTCGCTCCTTGTCATCGTCCTGTTTTGTAGAAATTGAGGTTCTGGATGTCAATGAAAACCTCCACAAGCCAGTGTTCACAGAGTTTGTGTATGACGCAGCAGTGATGGAGGATGCAGCAGTGGGGACATCTGTGGTAATGGTCTCGGCTTCAGACAAAGATGTAGGTCGAGATGCAGTGGTCAGATACCATATCAGTGATGGCTCTGGGCTTGGAGTTTTCTCTATCGATGAAGAAACAGGTAAATAAATTGAGCTTTCTTCCACTGTTTTAATAAAATGTTGCAATTTTAAATACATTTTGAGTTTGTCGTTAAATTGTATGGTAGAGTAACAAAAAACACTCTACTTTTGTCAAGTTAGTTTTTAGCATCAGTTTAAAATGCAATGGCCTGAAGCACTTATACTATGAATGTCTTTAAAAAATCACATTGATAAGAAAATCCAGTATATTTATAAATAGTTTCTTCAGCCAGATGTTATCCACATTGTTACCTTCCTAAAACAATGGCCTAAGTCATTTTTTTCCTAAAAATCATGTGAGGCAAAAAATGACTTATTTTTCTGAAGGTGATGATATTTAAAGTTAGTAGGACATTAATAACACTAAATTAGACAAAAGTGCTGCAGTGTGATATCACATAATACTGCAGTATAATCCATGTCTGCAAGACAGCATAAAAGAAAAACAACTTAAAAGCAATGAGAAAATGCAACATAAACATCACAATTGGCATATGCATGTAAATTAAAAATATTTAGAGATTAGCTTGTCAATTAAATTAAGCCTTTAGGTCACTGTATAATGAGAATCAAACTCAACTATACAGTCTTCCAATGTTTTCATCTTCAGTAATTATAATGTTTCTTTTTATTCAACTATGAGAGGTCTAGCCAGCATCTATTGTTTTCCTAGGCAGTTGTTCGCAGCT
The DNA here is from genome assembly GCA_922788865.1 of Poeciliopsis turneri. Taxonomy (NCBI): domain Eukaryota; kingdom Metazoa; phylum Chordata; class Actinopteri; order Cyprinodontiformes; family Poeciliidae; genus Poeciliopsis; species Poeciliopsis turneri. Next base: position 2,754,295 of record CAKLNU010000112.1, on the reverse strand, counting down.
GTGTTTATGATGTACACAGTATAACTGTGTCACCTTAATACAGTCTGATGGACGAGTATTTGTTAAAGTGCTTTGTTGACCTAGCAATTTTATCTGGTTATTTAACATTAATTTTGTCAGGCTTTCTTCTTTGTAGTGAAGATCAGTTTAATGGTTAAAAACAACAACCTCCTCATTGTAGAGCAAGAAGGGACATTAGAAAATCCTAAATATTGTTTATTATTTTGACTTTAAAAAGATAATGAAAACTAATCCTCTCAATCAAGTAAAATACGTGCAGTCAGATCCCTATCAGTTGCATGGTTTTCATAGCACTGCACAACTTGCAGCAGTTTTTATTGATTCTGTGGTATAAAACTAATACTTATGGATATTCATATTCAAAAATTTTCTACTATATGTGGCAGCTACTGAAGTAATGTTAAAGAGACTCATTTCAATGAAATTTAAAAATTGGTTGAAATTTCTCAGAAAGAGAGCATTGTGTTAACATCACTTGTCCATTCATTATCATGTCATTTGTGATTTTTACACATTTAAAAATCACCAGATACAAACCACTTAAAGGTGTGAAATCAGAAGACAGCCCACCTGCAAGCTGAGCTCCAAGTTGCTGCTTGTTCTGACAAAGTTCAAGTGATGTGATTGAAATCTCTAAAGAGCATCTTGATTGAGCTTGCAGAGAGAATGTTTTAGTGACAGTTGATGTAGCAGAGAAACATAGACATGTTTCTAGTAAGTTTATAAACATAGTGGATCTTTACATCAATCCATTTCCTGATGTTGTTTCTCAGTTTTTGATAAACTTGTCGTACAGAGCAGTTCTTTCTCAGGTATTTTTCCATCAATCTGTTCACATATGGAAAATACCTGGTGAGCCCGCAGCATATCAGCCTTGCATACCAGTAGCCTGCTGCTGCACTTAGGGTTCAGATAAAATCAGGGTAAATGGAGTTCTCTGTCATGTTGGAGCAGTGCTGAATTATTACCTGTTTTCTTTCTTTACAATTTTTTTAATTTTTTGAGTTCTCACCCTGTGTGGAGTCACTTTAAACTGACAGTTCTTCATATGGCCTTTGATGGGCTGATGTTTAAATTAAGTATTTTTATGGAAAAGGTTTTGTCCAAATTAATTAGCTCGGAATGGTAAAAGCTCTCTTCCCCTCCTATTCCCAAGAGAACGACAAATAAAGAATATTTATCGTAAAACGGATTGTAATGTTTTCAATCTTTTCGTGCTCTTCAGGTGTGATTCGTACAGTAGAAGCGCTGGACCGAGAGACAGTACAGCATTATTGGCTCTCTGTCTACGCCACAGATCTGGGAACTGAGCCTCTGATCTCCTGGACTCATGTCTTTCTGGAGGTTCTGGATGTTAACGACAATGCTCCAGAGCTTTCCCAGCCGGTGTATTTTGCATCTGTCCAGGAAAACTTGAATAAAGTGACCTCAGTCATCCAGGTGTTGGCCACAGATTTGGACACAACCTCTGAGGGGAAGCTTTCCTATCAGATGCAGGAATCTCACAAGACGTATTTTGATGTGGATCCAAAAACAGGTAAAAACAATTCAAAGAAAATATATACAGCTTCTTGTATAATCATTTTTTTCTTAGGGGTTGTTTTCTCTATGATCTTAATAGATAACAGGTCTTTTACATAGGAATGTTAAGGTCTGGGCTTGACCAGGCCAATGCAACGTTTTATTTTTTTTATTTTTTAAGCAGAAAAACAAGCATTCTTCGCCTGCTCCATTTGGGTTCATTGCCCAAGTTTTAATTGTCGGATAGATAGTTTTATGTTTAACTCCACAATTAAGTGTCATAATTGGTGGCTTATGGTTAGCTCCTCGGTGTCCAAGTTATTTACAGACAATAAAAGACAATACATATCATCAATTCTTTGTCACATTGGATATCAGGTTGAAAAAAGTGTTTGTGCTGAGATACTCTTTTGATATGGTCTTTTTTGTCCAAAGAATATTGTTCCTAATGTAGTGTGATTCATTCAAATGAAACAAACCTAAGTCATGTTGACATACTATTTGAGAAAATATGCTTTACCTTTATCTATTTGAAACAAGTTGTTCTTATACCCTCATTTCCAGTTTTCCTTCCAGAAAATTGGACCATTCTAAGAGATCTTGTACTTTTTTGTTGTTTCTTTGAGCACTGTAGTCATTGGTCTGACTGTGGGTTGAATTTGCTAGGAAATCCAATCCTATGGAGACCAACAGCTGGAATATTGAATAGTGAACTGCAGAATCAATTTTACTTTGTTTGGAAAGAGTATTTAACTTTTCCCATATTGAAGACAATGTGGTTTTCCCTGAAGTACACCCTAGATTTAAAAGATGTTGTTCTTTCGTTCTGTTCTTGTATAATGCATTTATTTTCAGCTCTGAATATAAGCCACTATGTTTTCCTAAAAAGGAAGAACATGAGTTTCAAGGAAATCATTATTCCCATTAATGAAAATATTTTCATGCTGCCATTTTGTATTACATTGTAAATCAAAATGTTGTTGGTTTGGTTAAGCTGGCTCAAACTTTAATTTTTATTGTTTGGTCTCTTAGATACAGGTGATCATAAATAGATAGATGGGTAAATAGGTATGGTTTATTTTTACATTAAAATGTATGAAGGGGGCTGCACAGTGGCGCAGTGGGTAGCGCTGTTGCCTTGCAGCAAGAAGGTCCTGGGTTCGATTCCCGGCCCGGGGTCTTTCTGCACGGAGTTTGCATGTTCTCCCTGTGCATGCGTGGGTTCTCTCCGGGTTCTCCGGCTTCCTCCCACAGTCCAAAAACATGACTGTCAGGTTAATTGGCCTTCCCAAATTCTTCCTAGGTGTGAGTGTGTGTGTGCATGGTTGTTTGTCCTGTTTGTCTCTCTGTGTTGCCCTGCGACAGACTGGCGACCTGTCCAGGGTGACCCCGCCTCTCGCCCGGAACGCAGCTGGAGATAGGCACCAGCAACTCCTGACCCCGTTAGGGAGAAGGGTGACGGAAAATGGATGGATGGATGGATGGATGTGGTATGAAGGGTGTAAATCGATCATGTTTCAATTTGCTATCTATTTATTGCACGTGCAGTTTAAGGAAGAATATAGGCCTCCTGTGCTATGAATAATTTACACCTTAACTAAAATTTGCTTTGTCCTCAAAAGACATCTCCCACACTTTCAGTACATCCCAAAGGCAAGTTTCACATTTTGATTCAGGGGCTACAGTCTTTACAAGGAGCTGTAAAGACTGGCAGGAGTTTCATTATTCACAAAAAGGTCTGTTGAAAGGTTTCTGTTTGAACAAGTCTGAGCAGTGCAGGTAGGCGTGTCACACAGAGCAAAGCTGAAATTAAAACTTGCAAGCAAACAAAGTAGCAGTCATTTCTAAACTTACTGCTTCATGATTTTGATGGAGAAGTAAAACCTTAAAAAAAAAGTAGCAGTAAACCCTTAGTATCTCTACAAACCCTTGACAGTTACAACCCAATTACCTGGTGAGGACTTTGATGTTCAGGCGAGGGATAGCACCATGAGTACTGACATTACAAGCTACTACAAGTCCTGTCCTCCTCCTATTATCTGCTGTGCTGTTTGTCCACACCCTAAGGCTAATATACTGAGGGATTATAGAAAGAGAAGGCCAGTTGTGGTGAGAAGGAGACAGGCCGAGCTGTAGGTGTCGAAACAGTTCTGCTGTGTCACACCAGGAAAGGCCTTTTTTTGTCTGAGTGCAGCTGTATTTGATATTCATTTACTTGCAGATACGAGAACAGAATAGAGTGTTTTTGGTTGAAAGTGTTCATTGTGTTTCTGTGTATTTCTGTATACTGAGGATTTCCTAACGTCAAGTCTGGTCTGAGATCATTTAATTGGATCTGACACAGAAACTCTGCGGAAAAGCTACTAAACTAAAACTTTCACTCTAACTTCTGAGTAGAAGTCTTATAAAATGCTATCGAAAGTGTAAACACTTTTGTTAAAATGCAAGGGGTTTCTAGAATGAAAACAAACCCAAGGCATTCATAGTAATTTTCATTTTACCCTTATCAATGCTTTTAAAAAAAATACATACTCTTTGAACATTTGGGTATTTTGTGTTGTCACAACTAATTTATTTGTAAAATGACAGACTTATATATTTATGTAATACAGGACTTTATTTTGTTATAATTATTTTTTTTTTCAAATCTAAACCTTATGATATGTGTTTCTGTTTCACTCGTCTTATACAGATTGCACTAGCAGTACCTGCCTTAAGATGTCACCTAAGGCAGAGTCAACTGCGTGAAATTTTAATTAAGTGGCAGTACAGTTCTGTAAAGGGCAGAAAGAAGTTTGTTGGAAAACATTGGTGATTAGAGAGCATAATGGACACCAAGGAAAACAGCAGAAATCAGATCCGAAAGTTAAGAAGACATTTAAAGAACTGTTGAGTTATGGGACAGTAGAATTAGCTTTAAACATGTCACAGAGAGGGCTCTGTTCAATCTGTTATCTTTAAGTTGGAGAGAGTATGACACAACTCCAACCGTACAAATACTGACCGTCCCTATGGTAAAACATGCTGGTGCCAGCATCATTTTGTAAAACTACTCCAAAAGTTGTGTGGAGACTGGCTAAATTAAGTGAACCACCTGCTGAAACTTACTTGCTGAAACTTACTTTAAAAGCAACAGATATGCTTTTAAATGAAAATGTTCTCCGATTGATACTATCATGTTTGCTTTGGTATCAAAATTTAAAGCTTAGCAATTCACCAACTCCTGTAAAAACAGGGTAAATGGAAAATTAGGGTAAAAAAAAACTACTATGCATCCTTATGTCATTAAATCATGTCTTGGAAATCAAATTAACTTGTTGAAACTCTACTTTGAACAGGATATACATTTTTGCAGTAGAAAAGAATTTTAGTTTTGTTGGTTTCAGAAAAACATAATCAAATTTAATTGTGTGACTACTTTCATCTGTTCAGTTGCCATGAAAACTATGTTTTCTGACATAGAAAAATAACTAAAAATGAAAATGATTAATACTTTTTTATATCCACAAATGTGAATAAACTACATGAATTTAGGCAGATACAGTCACTATGAGTGAAAGAAATGATCTGTTGAAACAGGATGTTTGGAACATGATCCACCTTGTCTTATTTTCACAGATAAACCACCTATTACTAATGCATGGGGTGAGTTGTGCAGAAACCTCTCATGTTCTGACAGGATAAAAATGACTCACAACTAATGCTTTTGACTAAGAAGCATATTTTATACAGCAGCATTGTCTGTTGGTTTCAGCCAAGAATTACTTTTAGTGTCAGGCAGGAATGCTGTGCTTCAAAAAAAAAATAAAAAAATGAGACAATTATCACACATTAAGTTTTGATAATCAAAGTTGCTGCTTCATAAGAAAACCACTTTGGTATAGGTTTCATTATGTGATAAAGCAGTTGTGCACTGGCAAGGCCAGACAAGTACGGAATGTGCCCATTTCATTAATCTTTTTGAAACGGCCTATTTGTCAAACTTTTAAAGAAAGTTTATGATTCATTCACTGATAAGGGATGAATTTTGATGCGTTTTTGTATCTGACATTTGATACATAAGCCTGCATAAAGGTGAATCTCTCATCCTGTGCTTTCTTGTTGTCAGTAACCCCATGAAAAGACCCATAGCACATTACCAACTGTAGCTTCACAGTTCAATAACCGTTTCAGGTCAATTTACAAGCAACACATTGGTGTACTTTAAGTATAGACTGGAACTTAATGGTATTTCAGCTCATATTCTTATTTCTGTTGCCACATAACTTCGTCAACAGATGTGTAATAAGCTATTGAATACTAAAAATAATAAATGTTCTTTTCTGGTGGAGTTTTCTAAGAACAACAATTATTACTTTCTCAGGAAACATAGTTCTTTTTGGTTTTCATCATTGAGATAATGTTATTATCATAACATACATGAACTCCAAAGTCAAAATATGAGAAACTCAAGGCTTCCCTCAAAATGAGTATCAACAACAAGGCAAGACATATTAACCAATAACATGAAACATCGTAAACATCTCAATATATCCTGTGATCCATGTTTATAGCCATTTTTCGAAGGAAAGGCAATCAAAATCTCATTACTTATTAATACTTGAAAAACTGAATACTTTCAAGCAGATATGCTTCCTGTCCTGGAAGCTGTATCATGGTGATTCTGCTGCAGCTGAATATGGATGCTTTTATTGTAAGAGATTTCCTCATATGGGAGGTTTCTGTGCCTTTATCACTTTCAGCATTAAGTGGAATGGAAAATGTCATCAGCATTTTATCAAGTTTATCAGTTACAAGAAATTACACAGAAAAATGTTGTTGTTTTTTTTTTCCCTAAAGAACATCACACCACTCTTTAATCATGGCTTATCGGGTGCAATGTTGGAGTCACGCCTCCTATTCCGCCAGAGGGCGCTGTCGTTGCTTTGCATTGGTTTGTGGTGAGAGCGAAGAAAACTGACCGCGGACCAGTAGCGCGCTTTGGATGCCGTTAGCTGAAACTAACAAACTGAATCTGCCATAAAATCATATTCTACTGGCGTTCATTAGTGTTGCCCAACGTGTTTAGCGGACATGTCCGTGTAAAAGTACTCGGCAGTAAAATTAACGACAACAACAACGGCTATCTTACGTTCTTTGTAACAGACCGGTCTTGGTCTCCAGATCATTTTTTGATTGTTTCGGTCTTGTCTCGATCTCTGACATTGGTGATTCGGGTTTAAAAAAAAAAAAAAGCAAAACACATACTATCGTCACTTCAAAGAAAGGTAGGCTTTGTGGACGTGATGTTAGCTAAGCTAGCTGTACAGTGACAAATTGGATTTAATATGAAAAAACGTTGTCACTCACTGCGCTGAATTATCATGCGGAGGTGTTGACTGATGTTGCACATATGGAGCAACGCTCTGACCAAAGTGCTACATCGTGACGTGGCATTCACGAACATCCGATTCTTCTGAACTGCTCTTTACTCAAGAAACTAGAACTGGAACCTCACTGAGAACCGTTCTTTATTCCTGTAAATCTCTGAGTACTGCAGTAGCCATTATAATTCTACTGAATTATATATATATATATATATATATATATATATATTGATATTTATATAATCAGCGAATACATAAAACGTAAGAACAGAAGAGCACAGCATGCTCGTTCCACTTTGATTCTTTTCATCACCTGTCCTGGTGGCAGATGTTACAGCAGGGGAGACGGTGAGAACAGTCAGGGTGTGTGCCTTGTGCTTGTTTACTTCTTACTTCCTTGGTCAGTGTTCAGTTGGCAGTTGAGTGTTTACCGTTGGTGCAGACAGTGGTGGTTTCTGACATTGGCAATACGGGCAGTTGACTCGGGCGTTATCTGTTTAGGGATGGCACGAGCCCGCTGCAGATTGTGGCACAGAGATGGAAGCAAAGCAGAACAAATGTGCTCCGCCAGTTGCCACGAGCCTTACTCCTGAACCTCTTGAAACTCTCACAGGATATAATGTTTAATGGGGAGCCCACTCTACCTTTAAAATGCACCAAAAGACATCCTTGAGACTCTCCAGAGACCAATAACATTTTGCCATATGTCTAATGTTATGGTTGAGGCCTTAATCCAGTGTGAGGAGTGTCTCTTTAAAAAAACGTCTTAAAGTTATTTTCTTAGATTTTTTTTTTTATGTGCAGCAATGTCTTGTGAATATTCTCAGGTAAAATAAAATGGAGAAACAATGTAGTGTCTTTCTGTTCTGGATGACATCCAGAAATATCTGTAGAAATGTGACTGAAGAGACAGTCGGCTCAGATGAAGGCCAAGATACAAACAGACTCTATTGCAAGTTAGAAACCACTATGTTCTTGCTTTTGAAATTCCCACGAATACTTCACAGAATGGCAGTGTGCTTCTCAGATTATACTATGAGAACATTCTGAACTTTCATTAGCTGTTATTTGATCTACTAAAGTTGAACTTTTTTACTGTTCTGGGTCTGTTTGAATTAGCTCTTACATCCAGATTATCCAGAGAGTTTTGTACCTTATAGGGAACAGATGCTTCTGATCACCTTGTTTGGCAATATTTCCTCATGGTCACCAATTGGGCATTTTATCACTGGCCATGTTTGATAACTGAGAACAATTTTCCAGGTGATATATTGCATGTATAGTTCTGAGATTTAAACATGAAACTACATAAAGTTCACATTGTGTTTGTGAATTAACCTTGAAACAGTCTCTGTGTTGAAAATTACTGCAGTTAATGTACAAATTCTGCACTAAATCATAAAAAATAGGGTGTTTTGCTTCAAATCAGATAATAGTCAAGCTGTGAATGTTTTATTGCTCAGGGATAGCAGCTCAGCATTGTTCTTTTTAAATCGCTATTTCCTGAAGGCAGCAATGATTCTTGCCTCATCTCTTTTCAGGGACTTGTTTACTCACATGACTGGATTGCATATATTTGTTATTGAGGGATTTCTGCATTCTCAGCTTAACATAGAGTGTCCCTTTTCAAACCAAAAGCAGAGGATTTAGACACCTGCTCTGCAGTCTTAAATCACTGAAATGACTCGCTGATCATTCTAACATGCTCAGAAAAATAAAATAGAATTTTATGAAGCTCAGTAAATATATACAGGTATTAAAAGGAAGAGAAGCGGCAGTTTTGGAGCTGCAGATCAGTTGTGAATTGACAAAGAAGGATGAGGAAACAAACAAACAGGACGCTGACATGTCAGGCAGCACTGTTTATCTTCACGTGGCTCTGACAGGCCTTCAGCGCCGCTGAGTGAAAACAGGCAATGTGGGACAGATGAAGCTTTACCCCCAATTCCCATGTCTTTCCTACTGAGAGAAACACGCTTTCTCATGTGACACACCTGTCTTGTTGTCCTCTCAGCTGGGCTTGTTTCACTGTCGTAAAAGGGCCGAACGACTCTCTACAGGGCCTTTCACTCCACTTTTGACCCCTTAAACATCCCTTCACATAACAACGCCTGCACCTCATTTGGCGCTGTCTGACCAAACACGTTGGGGGGGTCTCTAAGGGCAGCTGTTGATCCTGACATTTCGTCTGTTTACATTAGCAATTCAAACAGCCGAGTGCCACAAATATGTCAAGGTTGTTTTCCCTGTGTATACAGTTTGAATACTTCTCTAACAATTCCAATTCCAATCATCACATTTTTTGTGTACAACTGCTCTGAGTAGGTAGCTGAGATTTGTTAGAGAATATTAGTGAACAAATAGCAAAATAAAGACCAAGGAACACCCCTGCCAGGTCTTGGAGACGTTTTAGAGAGAAGTTCACAGCAAGGTTACAATATATATTAATATTTCAAGGTTTGAATGTCTTTAAAGTGAAACTAACAACCAGATAAAAAATTTGTTGGTGATGAATTGTCTAAATAGGTTATTTAGAATTTAAGACTGCCTTAACAAATTGACATTTTTGTCTAATTAATCTAATTTATACTTCCATGTAATTAGTTTAGTTCAGTGTACAAAAATGTGGGAAAAGACAGATCAAATACCTGATATGTAAATTATTGTGATGAAAAATAAAGGTTAGAAAGAAAACAAAATAAAAAGATAACGTAAAACTAAAATCTGAGATTAAACAGCTTTAATTGTCCATAACTTATTGTGCATGTCATTCTTGTTTAGAGAGAGAACAGAAGTGGTAAACATTCCAACAGTGATCGCTATTGTTCTCCTAAAAATTGTTCTGAGAGTAGGAGCAAAGTTCAAACCCTGCCTCTGTCTCCTTCTGTTGGATTATCAGTTGGGGAGTAAGTAGCGGAAATTGTGAGACTGACTCCTCTAACCTCCGAAAATGTAATGGGGAAGACAATTTCTGAAGCAGTTCGGATAAATTTTGTTGATGGATTAAAGTTCTCACTGTGTTTCCTGCCAAAGCCATCTGGGCAGAGGCCCTGCAACGATTTCACATTTTCCGTCTGCTTGCCGTCTCTTATCAGTTGATTTACTAAACACCTCATATGCAGAGAAATGGTGAAAATTAAACCACTTGTGAAAGAGACGTTTTCACTAACATATTCAAGAAATTACATTTTCCAAAGATAGTTTTTTTGTCAGGGACAGTGAAGTCTTGAATCAAAAAATGTTTCATCATAAATTTTTTTTCAAATAAGACCACCTCTTTTTAATGCACTCAAAATTATAACAGTTGATACAATTATGGGTATTTTTATGTTTCATGTATAACCAGGTGATGAAGATTCAGTGATTTAGAAATTATACTACTTTGAGCTAAGATCACTTAATCTAGACGCTGAGCTTACTTGAAATGTTCTCTAGTGGTGTGTAGAGATCTGCAGATTCTACAGACTACCGTACGCATAGAAACGTAAGCTAAAGTGCCAGCAGTTCATTAAGACTACAACATTTTAGATGCACAGTTTGGAAAAAAATCTAACTGATGTCCCATGTAAAAATGTAGTAGTCACTTAACCAGCATATCACAAGTCTAGCTCAACAATGCATAAGAAGTTGAGAGAGAAACAATTATTTTATATAAAGGATGTATATTTTCATCTTAACTTTTCTTTTTTAATTTTTTTAGACCTTCAAGCTGACTCTAGTTTTATTATTTCCACATTTAAAATTGAGAAATATGGAAAACGAAATGATCAAACTCAAAACACAAGCGGATCAGTGCAGTAGCTTGGAGCAAACTGGCAGTCCAGAAATTTCAAACCGCTCCGTGAGCCTCGTTGGTCTGTATTTCTCCATAGTGGCAATTTTACATAAGCAACAGGCTGTCTACAATTAGTTTTATCACAACTGGATGTTTGGACAAAGCCTCTTTCACATGGAGTTAAGATTACTTAGAGAGAGTAGCTACTGATTTAATAACATCTTTGGACATCAGACATTTGACACACAGTAAGGAAAAAATAATAAAAGAATACATTTTCTTTATACCCTTATGTGCATAATATCTGCTGCGGAATATTTGCCCAAGTTATTTGTACTTATTTATTTGTGGTTTGTCTTTTTGCATCCTTTTGGGGAACCAAGTTTCTGATTGTTTCACAATCCCAGGACACAAGAAGTTTGTTACAGGAGAAACAGGTTTTTTGTTGGCAAAAAGAAATACCCTTTTTGTCTGTTGTTTGTGCTTAGTTCATCCATATTTCCTGCTTTGAAAATGCTCTGTCAGTTTATTTTTTTTGTCTCCAATAAGGGGGCAAAAAATAAAGTTCCCCTTTTGAAGGGAGGCCTTATTTGATATATTCAAATTAAAAAGGCTTTTCTTTTCAAGGAAACCTTTCTTTTGTTTATAATATTAATATAATAACCATTTGGAACATCTATTGAGTAGAGGGAGGCTCCTATAAAATGATACAAAATGCTTTTGGACTCCATCCAAAATGAAATGTCCTGACATGCTTTAGTGCTCAGCATTTTATACAAGGATTATTTGGAGACTGTAAATACATAAATTAAAAAAAAATGTTTTTTGTTTTGCAATATTAAATAATGAGAAGTGTCCAGACATTGTGGGTAAAAATGCTATTTAATCATGTATGTGTGGAAGTGCATATCTGGTTTGAATAGCGTTACTCAAATGTTTTCTTTTGAGTCCTAAAATGGTGCTTAGCTTTATTTTGTTTCTCTCTAAAATACAAACATGACCTTTAAACCTAAACATATTTTTTTTATTTCACACATAAACAAACTTTAAAGCAAGCAAACATGAATGTACCCATAAAATAAACTGTGTTTACTCAGGTGTGATGGGCTCTGTTTTTCTGCCTGAGGCGAGACACAAATGTGCACATATAACTTTCACCTGTCTTTGTTTATTTAGGTGTAATTTCCACTCTCACTCTTCTGGACTTACACTTACCACACTGATTGTGTCTGTATTCACAGGTGTTATCAGCACACACTCTGCTCTGGACCGCGAAGAAAAACCCGAGCACAGCATCGAGGTCAGACTCCCATGAACATTTTGAGTATCTTCAAATCTACACTAAAATCCTGCTACTCTGTAAAGTATGGAGGTACCACAGTATCAATAAATCCATGACACGCTATGTTCTGCAGGCTGTTAGAGGCAAGCTGCTGCCTGTTTAACCTCCTGTTTTTAATCCCACATCTACAGAAAAGCAGCAGGCTTGTGTGCAGAAAACATGGCATCCAGTTGGAATGTTTTAATCAGCTGTAGGGAGTTGTGATAGCAGCAACAGATCATTGTTTGAATTCATCGAGGTGTCCTTTTAAACTCAGTTATTATTCAGCAACTCACTGAACTCTATCAGAGCAGGAGATTTATATTCACAGGAACAGCAGATGTTCAAGCTAACTTTCTCGATTGGAAATATCTTTACTTTTAATATTGATCTTGAGCTTCTGTGTTGCAAAGCAGCTAAGTGACTGATTAATCCTCCATATCAATGTTTTGGCTCTGAAATAAAAGAGCCAAACTTGATTATGCTTATGCAGCAGATTAATGAGTTAACCAAAGAATATTCATTGAGGTCTAATTCTACACAAATAAGGAGATGCTTAAATTAATATATATTTGGTATGCAAGTATATGGTAAATGTTTTCATCTTCTTGTTTAATGGATGATTTGTACAATCCTTAGCTATTTTTTTCAAATTACACATCAGCATAATTATACTGCACATGGCAAATGTGAAAACAAATTAAACAGAGCGTAGAAAAAATTCTAAATAACCAAAGAACCAAAGACATGAAAAGCTCTATCTAATTCAACAATTTAGGTTTAAAATTTGAACAAATATCAAAACATTAAGCCTAGCTTTTCTTCTCTTTCAGGTAATCGTATCAGACAACGGATCTCCACCTTTGCAGTCTACCGCCACGGTTATCATCCAGGTCCTGGATACCAATGACAACTGGCCGAAGTTCACTGACAAACTTTTCCAAGTCAAAGTGCTGGAACAGCGCAAACGTGACGGCAAAAAGAAAGTCTGCAGGATGTTCGCACGAGATGACGACGAGGGCTCTAATGCTGCCATCACCTACAAGCTTCAGGATGGCGCCGATGAGCGGTTTCACATCAACCCGCTGACTGGAGTGGTGACATCACAGGGAGATTTCTGGCCAGGGAACTACAGCATCCTCACAGTAGGTGTCCCATGTTGTTTGCATTGTTAGGAATTACACAGCCTTTAGCTGTATGAGTGTGACTTTCAGAGTACAATTCCTTAAAAAAGGGAACATTTTCATATTTGTCTATGTTCCAACCAAAACATGGATGTATTCTACTGTGACTTTATGTAGCAGGTCAATAGAAAGTATTGCTTGCTTGGGAAGTGGACACACAATGATACATGGCTGTTAAATGCTTTGTTAATAAAAATGTGATTTTTACATTTTCAGTTTTAAGTGTTTTATGTGAAAAGCAGCAAATGTACTATTATCTTGCAATACATCCACTAGATGTTCAGTAGCAGTGAGAATTTTTTAAAGTTTACATAAGTATGGTAATGTAATAGAGACCCATGATTTACACTTTTCTTAGTTACTTACAGAAACAAAAATACAGAGAATTGCTTTATTTCTAATTATCAATGCAAATTTTGTTGAGATAACATGCTGCTGTAATTTAACATTACAATGACCACATTTTCAATAACAACATAATTTGTTTATTAACATAAAAAAAAATGGGATTATCAGATATCAGCTGACGACAGCTGTTTAATGTTGAGAAGTCATTTAGGTCACATTCAAGCAGAAACATTCTAATGTCATCATCCACCTGCTGTAAGCCAGACGCAAACATGCTACATTTATCATGAAATAGCTATATTAGCATTAAATTAATTATCTCCACATGTCTCCTCAAGGACATGATTGTTTCTCAGAACTCCTCAAATTTCTCAGTTTCAGTTAATTAAAATCAAATCCTGTTCATCATACAAATATAATTTTTTTTCTGGTCCACACAGAATGAGATTAAGTCAATTTTCTGTACCTTTCCAGATCAAAGCCACTGATCAGGGGAACCCCCCTCGCTCATCCACAACTCGACTCGATATTGAGTGGGTCCATCGTCCACCAACGTCCAGCAAACCAATCGCATTCGAAGAGCCTCACTTCAACTTCGCTGTCATAGAAACAGAACCTGTCACTCACATGGTGGGCATCATCACGATAGAGACATACCTTGACTTCCTGCAGTACGACATTGTAGGTGAGTGGACAGCAGAGTATCAATCAAAGCAGCAGAACTGATGAGAAAAGCAGAATGAACTTTGAGTTCTGATGAAGAGTAAGCATCTCAGATAGGAGGATAATGACCGCTAAAAGAAAAGAAGGTTTTAAAATACTATTAATATTTATTTCTGCAGGCTGCTAAATTTGACAAGAAAGAATAGAAAACAAACTGCATGAAGCTCCAGAAACGAACATGCACTGATCACCGAGTAATGGCTCCTCATAGATCACAGCGAGTTTCTCCGACTCTGGCTCTGTGTGACATTAAACTCCTGCGACTGGAGGGAATTTATATTTGACATTCAGTGTATTGCAACTTCCACCAGAGTGCTGACTGTTGGAGCTGTGGTTTGGGCTGTAGAAAACAAACAGCTCACAATCATCATCCATCTTTATGAACAGCCTTATAATGTGATGTAGGACATTTTCTAAAGGTCAGCAAAGGGCTGCAATGCTAAGTAATGTTGGAACCTAAGAATGAAAGGAAAAACATTAACTTTTACTTCACTGGAGTTATTGTGGTACTTGTATTTATTTTTCTATTTAATTTGAAATTTAAAACTTGTAGAATTTCTAGACCTGTGGACAGAAAATATTCTTCATAAGGAGAATATTCTGTGGAACCATTGCAAAAAAACACGTATGCGTGTGTGTGTGTGTGTGTGTGTAATCTCTCTCTAATTACTTTCCAGGCATGAATGATATTGTTAGAGAAAACTAGGTGCTTTGTGAATGGGAAAGTAGGTTGTAGAAAGTATTAACAGTAGTGGTGGTAATAATTAGTGTTTTTTCTACCGAATAAATGTGCTCAAGTAAGATTGAATTTTTTATGTTTTGGTGCAAGATTTGCTAGTGCAATAACAGTATTTTTGCATGTCTTTAATAGGTATGCAAGCTAAAGTATTTTAACACTTTTCAATATTTCTGTGATGTTAACATAGATTAGTATAAGGTATTTGTTTTGAGATTATACTAACTGGAATTATGCATTTTATATGTAAAGACAGACAACGTTTTTTAAACTGCAAATATACATTTGTAATTATTGTCTTCTCTCCTCTTCCTGTTGTTCTATGCCTCAAAAGAAGTTAATCTTCTGGCTTAGCTCACTAGCTTTTATAACTTTTCTTCTTGCAAGATTTAGGCTTGATTAATTTTAGTCCAGTGAAAAGACTCTGATCGCCGTCATTAGCCACCAACCATCCCAGCTCTTCATAATAGTGTCAGTGCATGAGTTTGTTTTTGAAAGCCATATTCCGGTTTACAGTACTGCCCTGCAGGTACATCTATTATTGTAATCGCATTCTTTTGTTTGCTTCTTTTTTAATTGTGGTTTTTACTTGTTGGCTTAACGTCCTGCTGCCTCTGTGTGCCGTTTGACAGAATCAGGTCAGAGTGATTTTAGCTATTTCTCTGCTGTTAAAAACGTGGCCCTTTCACTGTAAACAGAATTTAAAAGACAGATGTATAAAGAGTCATTTTTTTTTCAGCAGTTAAAGCACTTTATTCAAACAGTGTCTAATTGCACTCTTTTGCTGGTATGTTCTGCCTCCAAGCTGAGAATGTTCTTTGAAAAGACATTTAGGAACAAACACTGAACCATAAATAGATGAAAATTACAGAATGTTGCCTTTAAAAGGCTTTGAGGGGGTTTGTTTATTTTTTTCACAGGAAGGTTCATTCATTGAGCACTTTAATTAAATTTCCCTGAAAATTGGCTTATGATGGCAGAACAGAGCGACGTATAGGTAAAGAGGAGAAACAACGGGTTCTTGTGTCCAGCTGTATCACCAGGTAGTTTTCTCTCTCTGTGAGAGAAAATCAGCAGTAATCCTTGTCTCATCAACTGCCAAGTCACTATAGGGGAAGGATTTGCGATCTGCCATTCTTCTTCTTGCCTTTCTTTGCCTCTTACTCCACTCTGCCCTGAACATTACTGTCATACCCATCCTCTCAGAAAATGAAAGGTGTGAAAACCTTCCCAGCTAAAATGGAAATGAGCCCTCCGGATGTCTCCGGAAGTGTTTGTGAGAGCCGCTCTCTTTGAACCTCACAGGAAGACGTTTTCATTTTTCCTGCCAAGCAGGGCAGCGTGTAACTAGAAAAGGCCGAAAGCTCCTCCTGTTCAATTTTCTGTGCAAAGCTCGACCGGTGCCAGAACTCAGCAGATCACAACAAAGACTCAGTGCATCCCACAGAGGACACTCTGCTGCCTCCGAGCTGCTGACATTTGCAGCTGACATTTATTATAGTCAGTATCAGTCAGCAATATTAACATAAGTAAAGCAATTTTAACGAACATAAAACATATAATTTGGCTGCTGCTATTATCATATATACTTAAGTTCTTTGGTAGTTTTGTGGAGTCAACAATTGATTTACGTTTTACTGCTGAATTAAACATAAAATTAATCCAAGCTTTCTGGATTTCCCTCAATAGTTGGAGATTAACTCTGTTTCCTCTCTTAATGTCTACATACATTGACAGAAAAATACTCCAAATGGAAGGTTTTTTGTTAATTTTACAACATGAGGGTAGTAATGAGATGCTAAAAGATAAAAACTTTTTTGTGTTTCGCTGGTCAGGGTCTGCAACTGACCAGCTTCGACTGTTAGGTTTGAAAAGTCGGAGCTAAAGTGTTTGTTGTGTAGCAGGATATTTGTGTTGCATTTCCATAATACCTCTAGAATGATCATTTTTGGCCTGTCACCTGTCACTTCAATCAGGCCACCTTCTCCTACAGCCCCTCCCCCCGTAACCCTCTTCAATTTAGTTTTGTGCCACTATTATAACATGATAGGACAGGCTGACACGTTTCTGTTTTATTTCACTGCGTTCTGATTGCTCTGTAGTCATGTATCTCTGACCTTCATCTCTGCGTTGGCATACGAGGGCTGTTGTGTCACAGGATTCGTCTCCCAGGCTGATATGATCCTGGATATATTGCCCTATTTTGCCTTCCTCCTCTCCAAGAGCAGAACACTGATTCCTATCGCTGTTTTTTGGCAGCATAATAACTCACAGGGACAAATGAAGGCTTCCTTGGCTGTCAAAATAACTCAGACACCACCTGTGAATGTGTAAAAACAATTCGTCTGCGACACAAAGTGGGATTGCAAGCATGGATGGTGACATAACTGTTTGTGGACGGATGTGGGCCTCTGTCAGGTTCACTGGACTGGGGTACCTGCTGGGTTTGCTGTGGTCTATATGAGGGTCACAACCTGCAAAGACAGAAGGATTAATTTAATGTTGACAGACGCTCTAGGAGGGGAGGTCACAACCGTAAAGTAAAAATCATTTTGTCACATTATGTTTTCAAGTGTTTTTCAGCCACATTCCTGTGGAGTTATTGGAGAAACATCCAGAGAAATAAATTGGAGATGAAGTCTGGGATCAGGTGTTTAAAACCAGACTCAAGCTAAAAATAATTTATCACGTTTCCACTTTTGACCCTGACATCTTCTGCAGATGTTGGTTTTATTGGGGTTGTTGGATGTTTAAATTGATAGAAATGAATATTTTGATATTTATTATCTTTGAAGGCTTTAAAGAGAATGAAAAATGAACAAGGACTGCAACTGAAAAAAGTCACTCTTATTGAAGTGCTCTTGGAATAAAGACCAGCAACCTTGAAGACTATGTGTGAGATGGGTTTTGATCAGTTGAAAAAGCAGTAAGGCAGATACTCTGAACAAAAACCTGTTTTCAAATTCAATGTGAATCAGAGGTACAACTGTCACCTGCATATTCCTTTTTCTACTAAACCTTATTTATTCAAATTCGACTTAGAACTGGATCTGTTATAAATTTACTCAATCTGTACATCGAGCTATGTTCCGTCAGAAACAGAAAAGAGACGCTGATGACCTCATCTTTGAAGCAGCATTAGTCCTTTATGACTTTAGAAGACTTTTAATAAAAAAATAAAAAAATAAAAAACTGATCGATCTTGTCTTTTGACATTCACCAGGACTCCAGGCTTATTCTCTCATGTAGTGAGAGAAGAGGATGTTTTATCAGCAGGAGGGCCGATGTGATTCCCTCTGTTCGGATAGAGGGTAACATGAGGATGTTCCCCCTCCTCTCTGGTGCTGAATGGTTCAGGCAGGTCAGAAAACCTAGAGCAGACCCTGAAGCATATGGATGACAGGTTTAGAAATTAAAGTTCCCAACATTCTGTCACGGAGGAATTACTGGAAGAAGATGCAGTTGAAAAGGTTGTTTGTCTTCTGGTTATTTTGGCTCACCCTCCTCAACTTACCCTCCAGGGAATATCTAATGCAAACTCAGCTGTTCTGTGAAGCTGTTTTGACTCCTTTTAGAAGTGCATAACTAAAGAGCATCTTGTAGCTAATTCATGGTCGACAATATATTTTTAAAAAGTCTATAATAACTAATAGATGCAATTTAAACATTGAGCTACTCAAGCACAAATCAAGAACTAAACTTTCATAAAAATGATTTAGTCTTCTTATTGTCAATGAACTTTAAGGGCATTTTGTACACAATGAGCATAAAATAACTCAGCACTTTTTTCAGTGATGAGGTTATTCTGCTTCAAATGTTTTATTGCCAGGTTCCAGAGATCAGCAGAAACAACAGATAAAGTTTCGGATATATTGGATCTGGATATTTTTATGGGATCTCTTGTATGAGCAACCAGCTTCCCTGCTGTCCTAATTGTCCTTTGCGTTATTGCATGTAAACCTTTGCAGTGACTTGCAATGACATAGCTGGTAGTTTATAGGCTAACACAAGTGCACTCCACACTTTTCTTTAAGAATATTTTTTGAAATTATGTATTTTTTTTTTCCATTCCATTTCACACTCATACAGTATGTAACTCTGAGTTGCATTAAAACCCAAGAAAGTACAATAAAGTTTTAATGGCTGTGACCATTCAAAATATGAAAGATATTTGTGTGTATAAATCATTTGAAGGGCAAAGTTTGATATAAAAAAATACTTAAAATCTGACGGGTTTTAAAAATAATTTTCAAGGATTCATCCTCACTCAGAAAGTAAGACAGGTTTCTCTAATCCACTTTTTCTGTTAAGAGACCTTTTAATAACATCAAAAGAAAGAGCTTTTATCTTCTGGTCAGAGGGCAAGAAACATTTAGAACACACATTTTGTTTTCTATTAATATGTAAATTAACTTTTTGTCCTGGTATAAGATATGTGTGGTCTTCATTATCTTCTATCTTTATTCCAATCTGCTGGGGTAAAGCCAAGAATTGTCTAGAAAATGACTGATGGGCTTGAAGCTGCTCAGCTTGCCTTATTGCTCCAGGGGCTTTGACCCAGATAAACATTTAGAGAATGTATGGAAGGGTAGATGGATAAAATGTTGCTCTGCACATTTTTCCTCCCAGTGGATCATACTTGAAGCCCACAGAATAACACGAATGAAAGACGCTTTTTGCCTGGCTGGTTCCAGGAGCAAAGGATCCCCCAAACGTGGCAGTGACATCATTTTTGGCTAGAGATGATCAGCAAAGTGAAAAATTGTCCTCCCAGAACATTTTCTTCTCTGTCTGCTGAGACTACAGGATGCAAAAGTCTGTCCAGTCTTGAATGGCTTCCAATGGCTTCCAGTCAGTCCAGTTTCTGGTTCTGGACATTTCAGTTTCATCATTGAGTTGTAACTGAGTAATACTCCTCGTTGTGGTCCTATTATTTTTGCGTATGTTTCAAACAATACTGTGCCTAATAAAAGTTGAGAGAATAAAGATGAAAAGATATCTGAAATAATTGTTGTCTTTATACCCGCTTGATATAAATTACAAAGGTTGATAATAAACACCATCTGGCTGAGCAGCCGTTAGGTTTACCTCTTTCATGTATGTGCACACAACATGCTGAGAGAGAGAAAGACATGAAGCAAGACAAATCAAGGGGGGTGCAGGATGAAAAGGGAGTTATGGAGCATTAAAAATAAGAGTGGTAGAGAAGTGATGGAGAACAGTAAGAGAAAGATGAAAGCAGATGGTGGGAGTGACTCAGAAAAACTGGAGATTAAAATCACAGTGTGTTAGATCATTAAGAGATTTGTGACAAAGAAAACAAGCCCACTCGCAGATAAATCAGGATACATCCGGGATTAAAAGTAAACTGTGAATACTGTGGTGCAAATTACAAAAATAACACATTTATATACATGATGGGGATTAAAGTGGCGGAAACGAGAGGATCAAACTTTTCTAAGTTTGATCCAAGAGAAGATTTTTGATTTACACCACATTGCATAATTTTTGTCAACAACAAAATTTTGAATTAGATTTCCAAAACATTGTTTTACATTGGTCAAACAATGGTCAGTTCAACCAAAACTACCAGACAAGACTTTATTTCATTTCCACAGGGTGTTACAATTTAATCAGCTCTTTAATGCTTTAAAAGCACAAATTGACCTATAGAGACTTAATTTTGTCATTGAGTTGAAAAGGAACTGTTAGCTATACACTACCACTTGGTATCATCTAACTGAACAGTTTAACTGAAAGTTTAAGAGTATTAATATTTTGAGAGGGTCTCTCTGCATACTCTGGCTTCCTCCCACAGTCCAAAATCATGACTGTTAGAATAATTGGTCTCTCTAAATTGTCTTTAGTTGTGAGTATGTGCATTATTGCTGTTACTGTGTCTCTGTGTTGCCCTGTTATGTACATATACAACTCATTCTCAGTTTCTCATTCCTGGTTCCTCCTGTCTAATCCTGTGGTCCCTGGTTCCTGTGCTGCTCTGGCCTATTTTTGCTTCTTGTGATTTTTCCAAGTTTTTTCCTGTAACTTTTTATGAAACATTTTTTGAAACAATATTGGTACAACCGCAAACTCACATCACAACAGTCCCTGCAGCAACACACTTGAATTAAATGAATGGTTCATGACTAGAACTTTGTAAAACTTGCTAGTTGCTTTTTTAATTTATGTCAAATTAATATTTGTTAACTTCAAAATGATACATTATGCACCAACATTGTTAAGCTGGGACTAAAAACAACTGCATTCAAATCTCTTTTCACCGAACCAGAAGATATGTCTGAACACGTATCTAAGTGTTTATTGTGTGATTAGATTTTTATGGTTCGCAGAAACTGCAAAGACAAGACAAACTGTTTCCGTGGTCAAACAGATCACTCATTTAGCATGCTTTTACTCACACATGCTTCAGCAAAGATAAGATAAAGCATATCGACCGTTTGAGATTGCTTAGGCATCTGATAAGTTTTAATCTGTTCATAAACTAGACTATCTGGATTATTTGTCATGTCTGAGCCAGTTCAGCTGTTGCTCTGCTTTAATGCAGAGCTGTTTCACTATTAATTCTGGGAACTCTTCATAACATCTGTCCTCAGCCGAAAGTTGAGTAAATTCAGTTTTAAAACTCAGAGAAGATGTCTAAATTATATTCACAGATGTGATATTAAAAGTTTACTTAATTATATAAGATCAAATAACAGCAGAGCATCTTTAACTAATTGACTTTTCTGAATATCATTCACTAGAATTTCTGAAACTCAATTTTTACAAGTGAACAACAGACCAGTAATAAGTAATGTGAGATATATGTTGCTTTTTCCAGTTGTTTTTTCACCTCAGGATGCAAGAAAAAAGGTACCAAGTGTTAATCAGCTCTGTTTATTCAAACATATGTATTTAAGACAAACCATCTGCTAAGATTTTCTCATTAAGCAGGTTTCTTTTGGGAGGTAGAGGGAGCTGAACCTGGATAAGACTGTCAGTAAAATATGGGCTATAATCATTAATTACCACCGACTGACATGAGTCAGTGTTGCAAGATGCATTAAACCCAGTAGCATCATCCCTAAATGTTTGTACTCACTCAGACTCAGGTTGGAGGAGTTATAGCGGTTTAAAAATTAAGGACAGAGATATTAATTACAACTCTTGGAGAGGAGCCTGCAGTTTGTCAAATCCCAAAGAGAGATGAGATTTCCTTTATTTCTGCAGTCAGATATTATGTCTTGAAGTTGCCTTTAATCATGTCTACACTTGATTTGGTATCTACACCGTGTTCCAAATGATTGTGCAAGTACGATATTTTCACAGATTTTCTTAAATGGATAATGCAAATGATGGTCAATAAAATTTTCAACTCATGAACTATTACAGTTTAAATCAAATTTTACTGAACACAGTTCCCCATGAGAACAGTATTTCTTCAAAAATAAAAACTCAAAATTCACTGTTCCAAATTATTATTCACAGCAGATTTTCTAAACATTTCACGAATTATAAAGAACTGCAAACAGTCATTCTTTGAATCTGCAGCATTAAGTGATCACAAGTACTAAAATCAAAAGCAATTTCAATCAAAAACATCTTAACAGAACAGTTACATGTTGGGACATGTTGGGACATGTGGCTGTCCAAAATCAATCCACTACCGCGTCCATCTGGACCATCCAGGGTTGCACAGCAGCCATCAGTGAACAAGTCTGTTTGAAAATGAATCTTTATGTATGACTGGGCCCACTGCGACCATTTCTGCTTGTGAGTTGGTTGGGGGTGACCGAATAGGTTCATGCACCGCAAGCCTCTGGAGGATCCTCCATCTTGAGGTTCCAGAGGCACCAGTAGCTTCAAATAACTGTTTGCTGCTTTTAAAGGGCATTTTAACAGCTGTTTTTTTAATCCAATGGATTTGTCTAACAGAAACCTTCCTCATTCTGCCTTTATCTGTATAAACCCATCTTTGTTCTGAATTAGCCACAAATCTCTTCACAGGATGCTTCAGTTTTCGTTAAATATCTGATGTTTTCATACCTTGTCATATGGCACTATACTGTCTGATGATTTTCATCAGCAGAGAGATCCTTTCTCTTTCCCATATTGCTTGAAACCTGCTTAATAATGTGGAATATCCTTCTTAAGTACATTTCCTTTAATTGAGCTCACCAGACAAACTATTCAATCAGCTCTCTGAATTAATTATAGTGATTCAAAGAGCCCTGACACACAATACCACCTATAAATTTAATAGCACAACCAAAAATGTAATCTTTATGACACTTTATGACAATTTACATAATAATTTGAAACAAGGTGTAAATATGCAAAACATCTCATATCTCTTCCAGTGTCACTTTTATGTCTGTTGTGTTTGACAATGTCTAAACCCTGGCTGAGACCAAATTAACACCTGCATCAGAACAGCAATGTTTCACTGAGAAACCATGGCCATTCTCACCAGCAGATGGATGGATTTTGTTGTTTTTCCTTGTTTCTTAGGTGGTGATGAAGACAAAGACTTTGACATCCAAAGGAACGTAGGAACAATCTCAATTGCCAGAAAACTCAACGCTGCTCGCCGCTCCAACTACAACCTGACGGTAGAAGTCACAGATGGCCACCGTAGCGCCAGCACACAGGTAAGAAAATATTTTAAAAAAGAAAAAGAAAACCACAAGAAGCAATGTTAACACATAAAACAAACAAAAACACATTTCCAAAACATAAATGAAAAACTCTGAAGGCTCTTATTATTTTCAGCCATAAATATGTTTAAGTTTTACTTTGATATGCCTGGATCAAAGACATCTGAAGCATGGTGTTATATGAAAACTGAATTTTTCTATATTATCTGTTCTACCTGTTTTAAATCATAGCAAAAACTTTCCCTTTCTCCTCTTACATCTGTAAACAGAAAAGACAGTTTAACGATATTTTTGTTTGATCAAATGAGACATTTTTACATTATAAGGTTGTTTTTTCCTCTATTTTTAAAGTTGTGGTGGTGGAAACTAACAAACAAAGGTTGAATATGTCTAGATACCTTGATTTCATAAATATTTAGCAGCTGATCAGGTGCTGCAGATGATGGGTCTTTCATGTATTTTCTTTTTTCATTTTTCAATCCTGTGTCCAATCTGCAGGCCAACATCCGTGTGTTGGACATGAATGAACACCGACCCGTCTTCCTGAAACCGCTGTATGAGGTGAGAGTTGATATTTAATCATACAGATAATGATCCTCCAAAGGTCATGCATGCGTGCTTATAATGGGGATGTTGAGATGCAAGCAGATGTAAAGCACCAGTAGAGACATGTCAGCAGAAATGTAATATAATACAAGTTTAGACAGCCATTGAAATGCCTTCTAGAGAATATAAGTAAGAGCAAATATTAAAGAAAAGCAAAATTTATGATGTGTTATTCTTTCAAAAGCTTGATGTAAAGAGTATTATTTTAAGCTGAAATTCCTGTCTACATTTAATCCAGAAAGGCTATTAGCTTCCTTGGTGGATTTCCTTACAGAAATCTGAAATGTGTTAGATTCTCAGTTGTGCCCTTAAGTACAGGATATTTGTGGATAGATCCAGAAAGAGATGAAAAACTGAGAGAGATCACTGTTTAAGACAGGCTTTACTCCAGGTTAAAATATACTATTTAGAAAAAAAAAAATTCAGTACAGCAGCTTTTCGCCCAATATCTTTATAAAAACTGAAGAAGTTTCTGTTAGACTTCTATAAAAAGATGTTTAGTTGATATTTTGTGATTTGCTAAATGTTTATCATTTGCTGCCTTTTGTCATGCAGTTTGGTAGATATTTCATCATGTGAAAAATAATAAAGGTTCTCTTTTGTGCTCTTTCATCAATTGCTTAACAAAATTTGGAAAACTGAGGTCTTACAAAGCATTTGGTTCTTGAATTTGAGATGAACAAATATGAATAACCTAAGTATGTCTTTGAGATGGCAAGTCAATGTTTTAAAAAGCTATGTGCTATCTTTTCTGACAACTTTACATCATTGTTATTTCTCTGTCTGAGCTGACTCTTTCAGCTTGATATTCCTCTTCAACTCTACTCCCTTTTTTCCTTACTTCTTTGTAAGAACCATCAAGAATGAAAACATGGTAAGTTTTTCCACACTGCTCTGTGATCATCTTCTCTTGTCCTTAAGGTGAGGGTTCCTGAAGACACGTCCCTGTGGAAGGACATCCTGCAGATCAGCGCTAAGGACGATGACACCAACAGCAACCTGCTGTTCTCCATCCACAGCAGCCTTCATCCGGACAGCACCAACTTCTTTCACCTGGATCCAAAGAATGGCATTCTGGTGATGACGGAGAAGCTAGACTTCGAGAAGATCTCTATTCACACACTCATCATTATGGTAACCATTTATTCTGTAATGACAAAAAGTTTAAAAGATAAGACTTTTTGAATTTTGCACTGATGATAGATGATTTACCTCTTCACACGCTGCAATATTAACTCTCTTCTTCAGGTGCGTGACCAGGAGATTCCAATGAAGAAGAATTTTGCAAAGGTGGTGATTCATGTGGAGGACTGTAATGACCACTCTCCAGCTTTCCTCAGCCCCCGTTATGAAGCTAGCATCTCTAATCTGGCCCCTGCGGGCTCTGAGGTTGTCCGAGTCAAGGCCCTAGACAAGGACATGGGGAGCAATGCAGACATCAGCTACTCGCTGCACTCTGGTGAGTTGCCCAGGCTTATTTTTATATTTTATCTGCGCTTGCTTCTTTTCACCTGAACGCTGCTTCACATTCATTTAGCTATACAAACTCACTCCTGGGAGCTGTCTCTGTTGCATCTGCAGTCTTTAAATCTTTCACACTGGGTTGTTTGGGATTATAGCGGATCACGAGTAATCAAAGATCCTGGGAATGTGTGAGACAGAGAATGATGCTTCAATTCCAGCTGCTGCAATTGAACACATTGTTGTTTTAGTGTTTTATGCAGCAAACAACATCCATCTTTGTAATTATCTTATCTCAGATTCTCGCTTGTGAAGTTTAAAAAAATGACCACTGGTGTGAGATAAATGTCACTGCTCCCAGAAACGTTTTTAATGTTTAAAAGACAACAGAAGAATCAATGAGATAATACTGTTATCACTGAACACCTTTGAAAAATAAAGTAAATAGTTTTTTTTCTGTACCTATTTTTATACAAACATGACTTAATCATCAAAATCTAAAGTTAGGTAGGTTTTTTTATGTATAACATAGCATGTCTTCCCTCCCTGCAGGTAATATTGACAACATCTTCTCCATTGATCCTGAGCTGGGCTCCATCAGCGTGTCCAAACCTCTGGACCTTCAGCCTCAGGACCAATTCCACCTAACAGTAAAAGCCAATGATCAGGGTTTCCCTCAACGTTCTGACCTCTGCTCTGTCCACATCCATATCCGCATTTCTGATCAAACGCCACCCATCTTCCCTGCGGATGAATATTTAACAGAGGTCAGTGAACTAAGCGCTCCCAGCACTCCAGTGCTCACCATCTCGGCCTCCTGCCCATCTGCAGTGCATTATGGTATAGAGAGTGGAAATTTAAATGACACATTTTATATCAACCCCTACACTGGCTTGATTTCCACCAAAAGATATCTTGATTTTGAAACCTGGGAGTCCTACAAGCTCAAAGTTACAGCTTCCACAACAGCTGGAGCTATGTCCAAGACTCTCGTCCATATCTATGTCATGGATGAGAATGATAACGCTCCTGTATTTCAGCAGAAGGAGTACTTGGGTCAAATCAGTGAATCAGCTCCTATAAACAGCATAGTGATGGGGAAAAGAAGTGCACCGCTGGTCGTTCAGGCATTTGATGCAGATCGAGATTCAAATTCTCTGCTGACATATCTGATTCTTGAACCTGAAGTGCTGAAAGTTTTCAAGATTGACCCAAGTATGGGTACCATTTCCTTAATTTCACCACTTGACTTTGAAGCCAAAGCTGAATATCACTTCACAGTACAGGTGAAGGACTCAGGGGAACCATCACTTTACGCAGCAGAGCCTGCCAAGGTCACTGTACGTGTCCTGGACCTTAATGACTGCGCGCCACAATTCACTGCCTCTATGTATGAGTCATCTATCATTGTCCCCGCCGTCAGAGATACTGAGGTTGTCCGTGTCATGGCCCATGATGGAGATTCAGCAGTCTCATACAGCATCTATGAGGGAAATCTTCACAATGCCTTCTCAATTGATCCCAATACAGGCGTCATTACTGTGAGCAACATGTCCGAGTTCAGGTCATTTTACCAGCTGACTGTCAGAGCTTCAGATGGCCTCTTTAAAGATTCAGCCACTGTCAATATAAATGCAACTGAGCTGATGCCAAGTGATCTAGAATTTCAGCATAAAATGTACTCAGCAAGCATTGCAGAAAACCTAAATACAGTGAAAACTTTGGCAGCACTAAAAGTCTCAGGATGCTACCTGAATGAGCCTCTTTTATACTCTGTCACCAACCCCTTGGGAAGGTTTACTATTTCCCAAATGTCAGGGGTTCTTGAAACCACAGGCATTCCTTTTGACAGAGAGGAACAAGATATTTATGACATAGTGGTAAAAGTTGAAGACACCAGAACCCCACCCAGAACAGCAACAGCTCAAGTCAAAATTTTTATAGATGATGTTAATGACAATTCTCCACAGTTTCTAAATTTGCCTTTTTCAATGATGATTTCTGAAGATGCTGAGCCAGGAGATGTTTTGTACCAAGCAACTGCCATTGATAAAGATCTGGGTGAAAATGGATCAATCATGTATTCTCTGGAGGAGGATTTTGACCTCTTTAGGATAGATCCAGATGTGGGTGATGTATCCCTTCAAAGACCTCTTGATTTTGAAGCCCTGAATAAATACACGTTGACTGTTGTTGCTTCAGATGATGGCCTGCCAAGTCATAGCACCACTGCTCAGCTCACTATTCAAATAAGGAACAGAACCAATCCAGTTTTTCAGACTCTTCTTTATCCACTGAGAGTTCCTGAAAATGTTCCCCCATTCACCACCATTCTGCACGTTCAGGCCAGAAACCCTGAGGGATATCGGCTCATCTACAATCTTGAGGAGGAAAATGCTTCAAAGCATTTTCACATTGATTTTAAGACTGGAGTTCTGACCATAACCAATCCTCTGGACTATGAGAGCCAGACAATGCATTTCTTGACAGTTCGGGCTACTGACTCTGTTACCGGAGCGTTCTCAGAGGCGTCTATTGAAATTGTAGTAGAGGATGTTAATGATAATCCACCACTTTTCCCACATCTGACTTACAGTGTGAACATTGCCGAAGGGCTTCCAATCAGCACCTCTGTGATTCAACTCAATGCAACGGACAAAGACTCTGGCAGAAATAAAGATTTGACCTACCGCATCATTAAAACTGAGGGAAATGAAACTGATTTCTTTGATATCAATCCTAAAACTGGATTGATTGTCACAAAACAAGTTCTGGATCATGAAGACATTGAACAGTTTAATTTGAAAATCAAAGCCATTGACAATGGGACTGTTCCTCTCAGTAGTGAGGTGATGGTTTTTGTAAATGTCACTGATGTCAATGACAATCCTCCTGATTTTGTCAGTTCTCAGTATGAAGCTACTTTGGATGAAATGGCCAAATGTGGTCACATTATCATTAAAATTCAAGCTTCAGATCCTGACTCTGAAGACCTCAATCATCTCAAGTACAAAATCATTTCAGGTAACAAAGATCGATACTTCAACATCAATGAGTCGTCAGGGATAATCTCCTTTTCCAACGTCTGCAAGAGGAATCTAGATCCTAACTACAACTTGACGGTGGCTGTATCTGATGGAGTGTTTCAGAAAACTGCCCCAGTTAGTATTGACATGATTAACAGCAACAGGCACAGTCCTTACTTCAAAAAGAGTATCTATGAGGCAGAGTTGGCTGAAAATGCAGAAGCGGGAACTCGTGTTATCCGACTTGCAGCTATTGATCCCGATGATGGGCCGTACGGAAGTGTGGACTACACCATCATCAACAAACTTGCTGATGAGAAATTTGCCATCCTCGAAGACGGTCAGATTGTCACAACACAACCGCTGGACAGAGAAAACCCCACCCAGAAAGTGATATCAATAAAAGTGATGGCAAAGGATGGTGGTGGAAAAGTGGCCTTTTGCACAGTTAAAATTATTCTCACAGATGAGAATGACAATGTGCCTCAATTCAAAGCATCAGAATACCAAGTTTCAATTCAATCGACTGTAAATAAAGGCTCTCCTGTCATTCAAATTATGGCTTATGATGCTGATGATGGTAAAAATGCAGATGTGACGTACACTGTGGATGAAGCTGAGGAAGTTGTAGAAGACATAATTGAAATCAACCCTTTCACCGGAGTGGTCAGTGTTAAGGAGAGTTTGGTTGGAATGGAGAACGAGATCTTTAACTTTAAAGTGAAAGCTCGGGACGGCAGTCTCCCTTTTTATAACTCCACTGTCCCTGTTCAGCTAAAGGTGGTTCCTCCAGAGGTTCCCCTGCCAAAATTCTCAGAGCCACTCTACACCTTCTCTGCTGCAGAGGATTTTCCCATCGGGTCAGAGATTGGTTCAGTGAGGGCCAACTCTGACATGCCTCTCATTTATAGTCTGGTCAATGGGAATACTGTGGAAAGCAATAAAGACAAGGTTTTCAGCTTGGACCAGGAAAGTGGCACTCTGCTACTACAGAAGACCATAGACCATGAAAAGACAAAGTGGTACCAGATAGATGTGATTGCTCAGGGGAACCATAATGGGACAGACGTTGCATCGCTGGTCTCTGTCAGCATCCAAGTTCAGGATGTGAACGATAACCAGCCCATGTTTGATGCAAGCCCATACAGAGCCTTCCTGGCAGAAAATATGCCTGCTGGAACCACTGTTATTCAGGTGAGACAAACCAGACTTTCTATCATAGGTTTACTTCTTCCAATGTATTGAATGCATTTAATAGACCAGGGTCTTCTGAAGTTCCTGGAAATGCCAATATTCTTGTTGAACAGAGAAGCATAAAATGGTGTCAAGTACACTGAGACATTTGCATGTCTACTGCTTATACGTAAACTGAACATAGATATACCTTTTCTTTATAAGATATCTAAACAGACTATAAGGAATGCTGAGAAAACTGGGTGTGAATAAAGGTCTAGGAAACAACTATATCCATGAATAAACCTTTAAAAAGACATTCAAATAAATGTTTAGATATGCAGTCAATGTCGCTATCTTTAAAAGTTACTGTTTTTTTATGTTCATTGTGCCAACATCTGGCACCTAGAGGTCTTAGCATTTACTTTAACCTCCACATAAGTGTTTTACCATCCATGCCACAATAGATTTCTGCACAAAATATGCTAATGGGTCTTTGACCTCTAGGTGACAGCCAATGATCCAGACACAGACACCAATGGCATGGTTACCTACAGTTTGGAGACGCTGCCTGATGACACCGAGATTGACATCAATGAAGTGTTTGCCATTGAAGGAGAAAGCGGCTGGATCACCACTCTGCAGGAAACAGACTGTGAGACTCTCAGAGTCTACAAGTTCAATGTGGTTGCCACAGATCATGGAGGAGATGTCAAGCTATCGTCCAGCGTCCTCGTGGAAGTGATGGTGACAGACGAGAATGACAACGCGCCGAAATTCACGGAAGATGTATACCACGGCTCAGTGGTGGAGAATGCCACCCCGTTTGAGCCAATTGTTTCAATGACGACCACAGATGCTGACGTGTCCCTGGAGAATCGTTTGGTGACATGTTATATCACAGGTTTGTATATC
This sequence comes from Poeciliopsis turneri, assembly GCA_922788865.1. Taxonomy (NCBI): domain Eukaryota; kingdom Metazoa; phylum Chordata; class Actinopteri; order Cyprinodontiformes; family Poeciliidae; genus Poeciliopsis; species Poeciliopsis turneri. The sequence goes on along the minus strand of CAKLNU010000112.1, from coordinate 2,723,462 downwards.
TGACTCACAGTATGCTTGACCAATAGCTTTTTGCATGCCACTGCACTGTGGAATGTGGTTATTTGTTCAAGCAAGCGTCAATGTTTTCATCAGTGAAATCACTTATTTGCTCTGAAGAGCTGCTGCACTGTGGGATTTATAAAGACATTAATAAGGCAAAATGAAAATCTGTGTTAATCACCCTCAACTGAGTCACATTATTCCACCTCCAATTAATCCTAAAGTGGAGCAGTGTGACAACACAGGAATACCAACTGGATGCCCTGCAGCTAACAACAAACAGAGCCTTGAATTAATGCAAATCCAAGACAGTTAAACTTCTCTGAAGGAGTTCTGACACAGATGAGTGTTTGTGCTGGAAGTATTTACAATCGAAGGGTTCGGCTCAGGCAAACTCTCAGTTGTCACAAAATTGTTTATAAAACTGTCCACACACTGTGTTAATTTATTTAATGTTTGTCTTATTCTGAATCAATAAGAATTTATTATTTTCACTGTTGATTTCCAGTTCGCAGGGCAAATGTGTTTTCTATGTTTTGTCTTAAGACAATATTACTAATAGTACTAAAAGGAGTTTTTTTGTTTTCTTTGTTAATGTCTTATCAATAATACTTAATGTCTTACCTCATAACAAAAACAGTAAATTGTATACTCACACACAGCTAACAAGTTAGAATTAGGTTTCTTTGCTTCCATCCTTCATGTTGCACCTTAGGGTTATCTCTGTACTTTTCAAGTTGCCATTTAATATTCCTATTTTTTAATATTACTTTTAGTTTATTTTGTCCAGTATTTTGATGAATAATGGAGATATTTTATTAAAACAAATCTTTTTTTCTTTGATGATTTTATGTAACTTGACTTTTTGTGTTGTAATCATATATTTCGATATCAATTCTACTCCCCATTTGGGTCAGCTGAAATATAAGACATTTTGACCCCAAACCCAAATTATCCCATCTGACCTTGTGCTGGTGCAAAGTCACATATTAGCAGATTATAAAAATACCTTTAAGGACCTTAAAATATGTGTGAGAGTTATACAACTCCTTTTACCGCTCCTGAACCTGTTGGAAGAACAGACCAACCCGTGTGAAATGTCGTAGGAACAATTAGGTAATTTAAATGTAAAGAAAAATCTACCCAGCATCTCTTTATTTCCACAATTCATTAATATTTTTTGTTTTCTTTGCATTTGAAAGCAATTCCTGTCAAAATTATTTGTTTCCCAGCCACAAATAATAACAATATATAAGAAAAATCAAAACAAAAAAATATATATTTGCAAAAAGCTTCTTTACGTCTACTCATTCTTCATTTCAGTAATGTGTAACATAGGTTGTTTTATGGTGGCAAATATTTTATCAACATTTTATTTTTGAAGGTGATGATTTGAAAAATCAAGGGGAAAACTCAAAGAATAAATCACTTCTTATACATTTACACAAAAACATGCAACATCCACAAAACTGGATAACTGCTAGTGATTGTATATACATATTTTTCTAAATTCAAGCTTTGATTTAACTTTTTATTGTTGTTAAGGCTTCAATGGCAAATAAAGCTTCTACATTTTGCTGTAAAAACACAGTTTTTACATAAAAATTTAACAACAAAAAAAAAGGAAATTAAATGCATGTTCCCGTAAAAACTGGGAGAATGTCAACTTAATTTGTTGTATTTCCATTCCAATGTCAACATTATAAATTAAAATCAGCATAAATAATAGCTCGAGGTTTATTAATGTTGATGTTTGTGGAACAAAATCCACTTAGTGTCTTATCTCTGCCAAAGAAAACTTGTGGAACAACAATTTAATTGCAATACCTGAATGGCAGCTCGAGACAATTTCTTTGTCTCTTTCTTTTTCTTTCTTGCGGTTAAACCTTTTGTTTTTATAAGAAACCTTTAATTAAGCCCTTGCCAGCACACATCACCTGTTCGACAAGGTGTGTGTCATTATGAAAAAACAGAATCTAAGATTGCAAGCGTAATGTAGAAAAATATCAATCTCAAACATTAGCAGGACAGTAGCAGATGTGAAACAATTGGAGAATCCCAAAATATTTTCAGCTGCAATGCCAATCGAGTCATCAGATTCAAAAACATGACGCAACTTCTTTTTTTTTCCTCTTGCAGATGGAGACCCACTGGGCCAGTTTGCCATCATCCAGGAAGACGAAGGTCAGTGGGGTCTTATTGTGAAGGAGAACCTGGACCGAGAGACCAAAGGCCGATACACATTAAGGGTGACTGCCACTGATGGGAAGTTTGAGGCTCCGGTTACTGTTGATGTTCATGTTTTGGACACAAACGACAACAGTCCAGTTTGTGAACAGGTGAGTCATTTCACAGGATCACTGACAAAAAGCTATTGCTCCTCAGATACTTTGTTGATCCTCTCAGTAAATTTGCTTCACTGCTAGGATCTACTGAATGGTTAGTTAGGCAGTCCCAGATTTATTGTTAGGATCTTCTTTCACTGGGAATTACAAAAGAGGAGTTCTGTTTTTACAGCAGTACTTGCGCTATTGCACTAAATGTTTATAAAAGTTGTCTATGACAATTTAAAAGTTGAACTTCAAATTTTAGTCTTTAAAATAATGTTTAATAAGTTTTTTTTTTTTACATTGAATTTTGTCTCATACTTCTTATACAGAAAAGTAAGTGGAAATCTATATAGCTGCCACAGAGTGCTTTAGAAAGTACTGGAGACCCAAATTTTAAGAAAGTTTATGAAAATATCACTAATAAACTTTATTTATTTGAAAGGATGCTTTTTATCTGACATATGAGTCTAATTTATTGAAAATAGCATTTCTCAACTGCCTGCTAAAAACGTCTAAAATGATTGAAGCTCGTAAACACTGTGGCAGCATGTTATCATCTCAGCGCCACCTGATTATTTTTCTCATCTTCTGTCTCTAGCTGGTGTACACAGAGGGGGTGATGGAGAACTCGCCACCAAGGATGTTTGTTCTCAAAGTTTCAGCTTCGGATCCAGATGTGGGAGCAAATGGCGAGATTTCGTACACACTGCACGGTCCAGATGCAGATAAGTTCCATCTGGATCCAAGAACAGGTATGATGGTGTCTGTGAGTGTCTGGGATGGTGATAACATCCACACTCTGCAGCTGTAATGAGCTGATAGGAGCCAAAGCAATTGTTATTGTCCAGCAAATCACTGAAATCAATTCCTTTCATTCTGCCATAATATTTATCCTCACCTAAAATTCGCACTCCTGATTTTACAGATAAACTAGGCATTTTGTCATGTCCTTCTGAGAACAATCATCCTTTTCACTGTAAAATAATAAGAAAATGTATTGGAGGTCACAAATTTACATTTCAAGATGTAAATTGCGAGAATCTTTTGGAATGATAAATGCTAATTCCACTGTAGATAAACATATTTCAATTTCCATAAGAATAAAACACTTTTTAATTACATATAAAATTGTGATGTTGTTTGGTGATGAACTATTTCGGAATCCACCTGCCTTCAGGTGAACTGTTCACTCTGGCCGTTTTGGACCGTGAAACTCATTCGGAGTTCAACCTGGTGACGAAGGCGACTGACGGCGGTGGTCGATCCTGTCAGGCCGACATCCTGTTGATGATCCAGGACATGAACGACAATCCACCCCTCTTCTCCTCTAGTCACTACGAGGTCACTGTGTTCGACAACACTACGGTTCGCACGCCGATCGCTGTCATTTACGCCAGGGACCCAGACACAGGTGAGCAACTGCTGACGTTTAGAAATGGGAGGTTTTCAGCTCGGTGAGAGCAATGTATTGTCTTCCTCAGGTCCCAACATGCTGAGATTAAACATTTGGCCTGGTATCAGAAGCCTGGCTTTGTAAGTCTACAACATGTATGGGTATAAGCATGTTTTTGCTGATCCCAAACATAATGACATGCTAATCCATTTGCAACAGAGTTAATTCTTCCGAAACTCCCCCTTGTTACATTATGTCATTCTAGCTCTCTGCACAGAGATTTAACTCTCTTAACCTCATGAGCTGAAAATCTGAACATTGTAAGTTGGTTTCAAACGTCCTTCTGCCACGTTTGAAACAAACGTAACCCCAGGGAGGGCACTTAACCCCAAGTTGCCCGTTGATTTGTGTATCGGTGCATGGATGTGTGCATATTATTGAGTTTAAAAGGATGACTGTGGCTTTAGTATGAAGTGCTTTGAGTTGTATAAATTCATTTCATTCATCACTTAATCAAATTTTTTACACCCTTGTTTGCTTTAACAGTGTTCTTCTTTCATGCTGGCACTTCATTATGTTTTCAGTACCAACTCTCAGTCTGTGTAAAATCATAACTTGCTGAGTGAAACTACCTCTTTAATCCCAGTGTAACAACCAAACATATTGATGCATAACACTGTTTTATGGGTTGTTCACAGATAAACCCAATTTTGTGTGTGCGTGTGTGTGTGTGCATGTTCTTTTTTTTTTTGAGGGGATGGTGGAGGTATGTAGATAGTTTATTTTAAGTCAATCACTTCATCTTGTTCTGAGTGCTAAATTCAACATACAAGTTTAAATCATCACTGCTATTTGGTTGACTGAAGAGTTTGAGCTCTTCAGTCAACCAAAAAGCAGCATTTAGTTGCACTTGCAGCTGCTTTCAAGGTAATTGTCATCTGCTACTGCACCGAAAAACCTCTGACTGTCATTTCACTATGAGCCACATTCAATTGAAAAGCTCCCCACTACTTTATATTTTAGAAGAAACAGTAAAAATAGTTATTGTAACAAACATAGAAGATTTGACTATAAAGTGAAATACTCTATACTAAACTCTAAATACTAAATATGGCCATGTAAAGAAAACTGTCTTCTGAAGAATAAATATCTAGGGTTCAGTCCCTTCACATCAGTGTAAACTGATTATACATTATCATGCATCTATATGTGTCAGATTGTTACTGTCTTGTACAATCAATTAAAACTGAAACCACCACTCTTATCCAGGAGACGATATTCAGAGGATATTTTGTTTCTGTAAGGTGCCTTGACAGACAATGAGTAGATAAGGAGATTATCTAAGGGTCATGAAAATAGCTGCTGATGATCACACAAAGGACCTTGAATACCCACGAGCTTGTTTTTCATCAACAGTGAAAGAAATTTCAGTTTTTCATTTCAGTTGAAAGAGTGGTTGAAAAGCCAAGAGTCTCATTTATCTCTTTTTGAAACACCTGGAGTTTAATGATTACAACATATTTAGTGTCACATATTTTACATTTTTATTCTTATTTTGGAAAAAAAATATATCTTGTTTTCTGCTGCTTTATTTTGCGTGAAATTAAGAGACCTCTTTCTATTTTTAGACTTAGCTTCCATATCCAGTTTCAAATGGTCAATATGGAAAAATGTTCTCAGTAGTATGTGACCCAGAGGCATGCACCAGTTGGTTATTTGAACAGAGGTAAAAAATTTTATGGCAGCATCCAGATGTGGTAAGGCCACCCTCAGTGGGAAACAACTCACAGCATGTCGGTGAAGTAGCAAATAGTGTTTATTCTAGATTTTTTCCTGTCTCTCTCTGTCTCTTGCTGTCTTTTTCTCCTTCTCTCGCTCCAAGATTTTATTACAAGAGAACCTCTCACCCTCACAGTGTGTGTTCTCAACAGTTGTTTTATATTTCAATGATGTGGGGGCCACTCAATGTTGTTTTTCCTGTTAATAAAGATGAAGATTTGTGCATAGTTTATGTTGTTTCTAAAATAATAATTGACACCATTTTGATACATACATAGTTAATATCGCTGGGGAGCCTAAGGAAAAAGTTTTCTTCTTTAAAAACTTGTAACTGATCCCAGTTTGCACAGATGCGTTTGTCTGTTTGCAGTTTGAGTGTTGAAAGGTTTATGGTCAAACTTTGATGCAAGGGCAAATGTAAAGAAAGTGATCAAAGCGTCTGCCCATAAACCAGCTGGTACAGACTTTTTTTTGCAAGGCATACTTTGGCAGGTCAGCCACTCCTTTAAATGTGCAGCAGCTTGTCTTCACCTGCTCCCACAGGTTTCTCACATATGAGACAAAGACCGGCCTGCTTGAGGCTTTACTTCATCTACTGGTGCATCAGTTTGCTTCTTCTGAGATTTATTTTCTTAATGAGCGAGCATCAGCAAACTTTTCAAATCCAGCTACTGGCTTTTAGAAATCGAGACGGTTTTGAGAACAAATCTTAGTTTTTGAATGGAATACACCGAAGCGTGTTTTCTGTCATGGCAACAGAAAGACAAACTGCTTAACCATCATCTTTCAAACTTTAGTCCAGTTAATCTTCTGCAGAACACCTAAACTTCCTTGTGTGACTTAAGTTTCCATGCTTGAATGTTTATGTGAAATGCCTTGATGAAAATAAGGACTTGAAAATTAAGTTAATTTACAAGAATTATGCTGTTGTCAGAGTTTTTTCAGAGGCCTTATGAGTTGTCGCTGAACAGCTTTTGCATTGCTTTATTCATGACCTGAAAAGAGGATTTGGTGCCCCCATCTGTTGAGTTATTACCTATTATCTGGTTTGCTGCATATGAGAGAGTGACATGCTTTGCATGAAATAGCAATGCATTTTATATTGATACATAATCTCAGATAATTTTTTCCATTCTGAATTGGTTTAGGGGCAGGAAAAGCTGGAGCTGGTCCAGGAAATCATTTATCTAAAACTTGCAACTGACTGATGGTGTTATTTGTGAAAACATGAATGGAAAAGATGCTCCATATATAAAGGCTGCAAAATTTTTGTCCAATTCAAATCCCAATTAGAGGCATTTCCTGCTTGTTTTACCCTTTTTCTCTCTGCCCCTTTTTTCTTTTTAGCAACTTTCAAAGGTGAAAGTTGTCTTTAAAATGTGATTCAATAATAATAGTAAATGACTAAAAACAAATTTAACTAATATTTCTGCACACGGAGGTTAAATTTAGTTGAGTTTTTTATGTATGCTTATTGTTCATGTTTGAGCTTAAGTACTTCAAAATTTCTGTTTTTCAGGCATCAACTCTGAGGTTAAGTACTCCATGCTGGCTGGAGACCGTGGTTTCTTCTCTCTGGATGAGTTCTCTGGCGTCCTGCGACTGGAGCGACCTCTCACCTCTGACACCCCACTAACATTTGAGTTGAAGGTTAAGGCCGCCGACCGTGGCCTGCCTCGCCACCTGTACTCTGTTGCCACGGTTACAGTGGATGTGGTTTCCCTCGATGACTATCAACCAGTGTTCCTGAGCTCGGAGTACACCGCCCAGCTTTCAGAGTCGTTGGTGGTCGGGTCCGAGGTGTTGAGCGTGTCAGCGCTCACCAGAGACGGGGGTGGTCCGGATCCCATCGTGTACCGCATCATCTCAGGAAACGAAGATGGCCGCTTCCACCTGGACTCACAAACAGGTCAGAACTGTTTTTTGTCCTCAGATTTAAAAACTGAATTCATTTTCTGAGGTGAATTTAAAAAATATGTTTCTTCACTGGGTTGTAAGGACTATTCTGTTTATGAATTAAAAATGTTCATAAACTTTCAAATTAAATATGATTAAAAAAAAAAAGTATAAACTGTAAAAGATAAGATAAGGAACAAAAGAAATATGTAGATTTGACATTTTACAAAATAAACCAATTCATTTTAAAATACACACATCTTAGCTTTTCACATATAAATATCTCTAAGAAGAATAATAGAAAAAATATGTGTAATTAAACACAAAAGAATCAGAAAGTTTCCGGTCTGTAAAACTTAAAGAGTATTTCATGAGTGGAACAATAGCAAATTTGCTACTGTGAGAACTTTCTTCCATAGTGTATAAATATCTGAAATGTGCTCTGGTCATGATGAATGGAGTGCCAGCAGTTTATTGTGTGGATAATTCATGTGCATTGTATTCGTACAACAAAGACAAACCAGGGAGCTGAAACTTTTGATCTGGAGAAAAAAGATTTTGATTTGATTTCCTTCAAGGTGGCTGGAGGCCTCATGTTTTATTATTTTTTTTTTTTTTACTAAACTGTCAACGGAATATAGCAATTAGGACTTTTCTCGAATAAATTAACAAGTATTCCACCTGTATTAATATGCAAAAGCCAACCTTCCCCTGTGATGTCAACAGAGTGAAATGCTTTGGGGGAAATTACAAATAAGGTATATAATGTAAAAGTATGATGTATAATTAAAAGTCAGAAACATTCAAAGTTTACCTCAAACACGTCTGTTTTTTTTCAAGGCTGTCTGAAAGACATCCTGCATTCAGCCTTCTCATGTTTTAAAGAGGAAGGACAAGCAAGACTGACAGAAGAAAATAAATTTGTTGAGATTCCTCAAAATGTAGAATTTCTTCTGTGATGCCTAAGTTGAAATATAGTTTAATATTTACGACTTTGTATATTGAATTTAAAGCATCATGAATAAATTCTGTTCATAGTAAACATTACGCTTTGATGCGATGCTTTATGTAATTATTGGATTTTGAAACACAGAAAGAATGAAGCCGTCATCTGTTGGCTTCACTAATCTTTCAAAACAATTGATAGAAAAAGAAAACAGACTTTTTCCGAGCCGAATTAAACAACCTAAAGTATATTCAGTATATCATATCTAGCATTTCAATTTATAAGAACAACAAAAGTTATTTTACAAAAAGTTAATTTCTGTCTTTGTTGAATAATTATGAATAATATGAATAATTTAAATACCTGCAAATTTCTAATTTTTTTCTCTTTGTCCCATACTCACAATATTCCAAACATGGAGGAATGTCTACAGTCGTGACTACATGTGCCGTTATTAAAAAAGGGACATAAATCCAATTTTAACTAAATTTTTGCTCTCTTACAGTTGCACTGAAAAACAAAACAAGAAAAAATAAAAAGACATAGTAAAAAAAAATAAATGTTACTTCCTATGTTTCACATAATCCACAATCATAATCAGAAGAATTTTGTAACATGAACTGATGTACCAGGTTTCCAAATTATGAAAATCTAATCTAAAAACAAGCAGTGATCCCTCGAAGTCTGTAGAATGTAACCAATTACAGCGCACACGGATGTACAAACCCCTTTTTTCTGCAGATATTGTGAAATTGTTTATAGGCCATATTGTCCACCTCCGTGGTTTACTCCTTTGTTGCAAAAATTCATTCTAATTAATTCAGCAATAGTTCATTCTAATTAAAATGTTCTATGTTACACAGTAAACACTAAAATATTTTTCAGTGAGACTCATTTGCCAGCATGCTGTAAACAAAACTGAGAATCCTACAGAGCATAAATATCATCATCTCCTGCAACCTCTGCGCTCCTCCCAGATATTACTCCGTGTTACTTCCAGCTGTGAGCGTGAATCTCCTGCTGTGAAAGGCATGCAGGAACAGCAGCAGAAGCTCAGCAGCCTGCACTCCCCATGAATCTCCCAAGTGTAAACAGTTAAAGACACTAAAAACAACTGTAATATCTGCTGCTGACCTGATAAAACATCATTCAAAAGCATCATCCACTCACTGGTTGGTGAAGAATACACTAGATAATTTATATTATATGATTTTTGAATGAAATATGGATCCTTTGCATGATTAAGAAAGCATCTCCAAGTTGGCTATAAAGGACATAGCTGTGGTCAGTAAATCTCACACTGGCAGTGGATCAGGAGGTGTTTTTCCAGTATTAGACAGCAAGCAGTTTGTCTTGTCTGATATAGGAGCCAGATGGATTGGGTCTCACCCTCATGGCAGCTTAATATTTCACTGAATCATCAGGAAAGATAAACTAATCATGTGACAAATAGGTGAGTTTATCTTCAAAAGCAGAGTAAGAGAGAAATAACTCAACAACGTTCTGTGGGTCTACAGTTTTCCAGAGGTAAATAGTTCATTGTTTCAATTCAGCATGAAGGGCAAATATTTCATGCCTGAAAGTTGGATTGGGCTTTGATCAACCAGCAAATTGTGAAAAAATTAAAGTACTTTCAGTAAACCATGAATAGGTTTAAAACAAATTGAATGACTGTATGACTAAAAAGAGGACAATGTACCACATATTCTTTGCTGTCCTGAGAAATAAAAATCAAAAAAATTAATACAAGGAAATATTATGCTCGCTGAATGAGCATACAAAAATTTGTATTTTTAATGTCTCCACTGTGCAGTTTTTACACCATCTTGCAAAAAGCGCCTTTTCCTTTGAAGTTTTATTTTTTTTAATTTTTTTTTTTATGTAACTGCCAATATCTTCCATGTGTTATTCTATTGAATGATTTGGTAAGAGACCAACACTCAGAACTGTGAAGAACAGTGAAGTGAAAGGACAATAAAGGCATACCTCTACAGGTAAAAATCACGGCGTGTGGTACGCATTAGCATTCAAGCCCTTTCCTCTGGTACTTCTGCACATAATTGAGTGCAGCCATTTGCCTTCAGAAGTGAACTAATTAGTAATTTAATTTTAGTATAGATGCAGCTGTTCTGTGAAGTCTTCAGAGGTTTGTTAGAGAATATTATAGAGCAAAAAGCATCATGAAGACCAAAGAACACACCACAAAGGTTACAGAGGAAATTGTGAAACATTTTAAAACAGGCTTAGATTATAAAACAAGTGCTTTGTTGTTTTGAACAAAGCACTGTTCATTCCATCAATAAATAATGAATGCATGGCGTACATCTTTTGCGAGGATAGATCCTGTATGGAAGAGGGTCAGTGTTGCCACAAAGATAAGAGAATTTTAAGTTGCAGTTTGCTGGAACACATGAAGGAGAGGTGGCCTAGAAGAAGAGGGGACAAGAAAAAGAAACTATTGGGCCTACATGCAGCATCGTGTGTGTGGCAGAAAATTAACCCTGCAAATCAACACCTAACACACTATCCTCTTGATAAAGCACGACAGTGGCAGCATCATGCTCTGAGGATGCTTGTGAGACTTGGGTGAAGCAAAATACAAAAAAACCTGTTAAGTGTCACAAACAGACTTGGGACTGAGGCAAACTTTCTGCAAAGCAGGTTCAGTCTGTGCATAAAAATCTGGAAATAAAATATTAGAAAATATTTTCAGGTGCAATTGCAGTAAATAGTGTAATCGCATTTGACTAAATGCAAATATTTGTCACACCTTTGGGAACAGAATACAGAAGATTTTATAGGGAACATAGTTTAGCAAAGCAGTATATGCAACTGTAGATCAAATGTTATTTTAAATGAAAAAATATCACCAATCTTTTTCCTACACACCTTCAAAACAGAAATAGGTACCGACTTGACAATCCTCAACAATTTAATCCTCAACTGTTTAGGGCAGCACATGATTTTATCTGCAAATTTAAACAATTTAAGATTTGTACTAATCTTTTTTGAGCTCTGTGTTGAAAGCAAAGTAAGCTAAGTTGTTTTTTATTGTTTGTAGCTAATAAATTAATCCCCTGCAGCTTCTAATGGGTTTTAACAGCTTTTGCTGCAGCTTCTCAAAGCATTGCTGTTTGTATTCACAATAAATGTGTGAGAAGTAGAAGCATAGAAGCTGTCAGTGACAAACAATCCTCACTCAGTTACTCTGTGGGAAGTCACTTCATGCTGTGTGGAATGAGCTTAGACTGCTCGGAGCAAAACTGTGAAACAAGTCCACACTGATAGAAACCTGGCAGGAGAAAGAAAAAAGCTGCTGCTGTATGTTTATATCAAAGGCTTACTACAGTGCAGGGTTATAACAGGCAATCGAAAACATTAGCATAATTACTGTACGTGCACAAACACCTCTGCTGCAGTGAGAGGGATCCCTGAAAACTCCAGAGACAAGCTGTGAAACTGTGGCTTCCAGTCTGATCCCTAAAGACCACTTTAGAAAATGTTTAACATCGATGTGTATCACCAGATGTGTTATCTGGTGGTTTGGCCCAGATATGTAAAAACCTCATCCTTTCACTGAATCATTTATGCTGTCTCTCTACAGGGTACCAGTAAGCTGCCATTTCAAACAATAAACAAAAGTACAAACCTCCTTCTTTCACTTTGTGGGAAGTTTTTAAAATAAAGACTTATTTTAAATTACATCATATTAGGGCAATTACTCCTGTTTGCTGGTTGATCGATCACAGACGGCATTTAATGAAAAAAAGCTCAAGGAAGTGGAGATTCGTGCCACCTAATGGCCGCTGGATGTTCAGCTGAAGAAATATATAAAAAACTGAATATATACAGTTTTACAATTACCAACATGATTTACAATTACATGTTGGTAATTATAAAACCAACATGTTTTACATGGGAGCCTCCCAAGGACATGCTTTAAGTCAACTTCTCTTCTTGATACTCAGTTCAGCCCTAACACCACTGTGGAATTGCCTAATATCAATCAACATCAAAACTCTGTGGAGAAAACATTTAATCTCAATGTAAAACCAGACAGTGGACTTCAGAAGAAAGAAACAGGATAAACTACTTACCACCTGCCCTGGACTCTATATCTCATAGGATCTAACCTGGAGTATACAAACCTGCCCAGTAATGAAGACAGGAATAGTGTCTCTCAGTTTAAAAAGACTGAAAATGTATAATATCTCCATAATACTGGCACTGTAAACCTTCTTCATTTCTGCTACTCAGTAGTTTCTAAAGATATCACCATCTGGTACAGGAATTATAACTCACAAGACAAAAGCTCTAGGTACGCTGACCTTTGAGACATCTTGATTCAACGATGTGGATGCAGGGCACATAATGAAGAACATTTACCATCCTAACTATAAACTTTTTAAGTGACCATCAACCAGCAGGCGCTTGAATTTCATGCCAGCTACAACTGAGAGTATTAGAAAAGGCTTCTTACCAGAATCAGTGTCACTGGCCTGAGGACAGAGATAAAATACTATGCACTCAATTTCTTTACAACAAACCTGATGACTTTACCGAGAGCAATTTTTATTATTTAAATTAGTTTCTGTTTTTTTTTTTGTTTGTTTGTTTGTTTTACAGTTTAGCACTAAGGAGTTGTTTTGTTTTTGTAATTTCACTGCTGTTGGTCTCTTATTAAAGATGGTTCTTATTTTAGGCACAATCTTGTGAGTGATATGTGAAAAAGAAAGTCAGTCACAAGTTAATATATTGTCTATTATAAAATAGAACAGTGTGAGGGAAGCGTATTGATTTATTGTTTAGCTGAGTACTTGGGTGCTTGTTCTTTATGCAGAATTTGTTCTATAGAAGGACTTTTGTGCCATGTGTAAAGGATAAGGGACTAGGTTTGAATTTTCTATCTTGGTTTTGAAAGTTGAGATTTATGTAGTCTTCTATTTGTAATTAAGTCATTTTTGTTTTAATTTAAAGTGATTTAGTTTGTTATTTCTTCAGTATTTTAGCAGGTTTTTCCTTTAGTAACCACTTTCTCATCATTATAGTTGCACAATATATTCAGTCACGATCATCACTGAAATTATAATATGTACACAATTGCTAAGAACTGTTTGGATCAAGTGTTTGGAAGGTATTTCGGGTGGCATGCATCCAAACTGCTTGCCAGTAATATATTTGGCTCGATGGACGTACTTTTACTGTCTCACTGAGTTAAGTGATTTCAAAGTAGTAGACGTTATTTCTATTGGATCAGTAAATATATATATTTGATGTCACCGCTGTTGATTTCTTACACATATGAAAACTGATTTACAGTTCTTCCAATAATATTTAGTTTAAGAATAAGAAGTGGAGGAACCCTGGGATAGCACAAATTATAAATAAGCAGAGACCTCTCAGTAGGAATTCAGCAAAAAAAAAAAGAGAAAAGATGTGTTTTATTGATACAGAAGGGAAAACAGGATCCCAGCCTGCATTTTCACAGTTGGATTGTAAATCAAAACAACAACAGATGAATAAATTACACGCCCTGGATCATTTTGATTAAAACTAGCTGCAGAAAACCACTTTGTCTCAAAAAAATCAATAAAATGAGACCTACGTTCTTTGTATGGGGCTCAAATAATTTACTCTCTGAAACTTCAATTTTAGCAGAGTGGTGGATGGTTGTTTCATGCTGTTGGAGCCTATTTGTTTTCTCTTTTAATAAGGTGTCTTTTGGCAGACTGGCTGGCAGCCCAAAACTGGGAGTATGTTTCACCCACACTGCTAGATATGACGAGCTGCAGCAGGTAGGTGTGCTCCGGCTCTGTGTGGGATAATATGCTCACAATGAGACGTTCTATTGCTTCACACTTGCTCAGTGTAACAAAAACAGAAAAAGTTGTGTCCCATATCCAAACACTGAACCCACTGTGGGTTTGTGTGAGCTCACTAAAAGTTAACTAGAGTTAAGTGTTTTTGTGTAGATCTGTGCTTTGGACTGCAGTTAATGAGTGGATCAGGATGTTCTGGTGTTAGAGCTGCAGGCTGTAATTCTATTTTCTGCATGGTTTTGGATTAAGGGTCTTTATTGGTACTGCTCCAAGAAAGGCAAACGTGTTTTTCTTATTTTGTGATGACGAGAGGTGGATATATTTGCCAAGGATGTTTCATATTCTCTGTCAGAGCCATTAGCATGTTGATTGAAAGGGGGAAAAAGAAGATGTCTTAATAGGAGATGATGTTATTTGTTGACTCAAAGAAATACTCATTCTAAAACTAATAAGGCATTTGTTTGGTGCCAAGACTTTATCCTTCAAAGTACAATCTTGTTAAATCTGTTGCCAGTTCAGAAATGTGAAATATTGTTTCCAGTTTGGTCTCTGAAGATACAATTTTATTGCTAATTTAGCTGCCAATGTTTAACATTTTTATGATCTTTTATGTCAAAATTATTGTATAAAGTATTTTAAATGATGTCTTTTAAAAGTATAATGACCATCGAAACATTTTAATTGAACTTTGCTGTGTCAATTCAGTGGATTTGATCAAGGATGTTGTCATAAAACTATCTATTCTCTTTCTGTGGGCTATTAATAGAGACCAATGAACCATTAGTCACTATTAGAAACTAAAAAACTAACATAGCAGTCAGCACATAGGCATAGACTGCTCATTAACAATGTAAGGATTGCTTGGTCTGGTTCTTTTAGCAACAAAAAACTTATTTTCTCCTTTTGTAGTTACATCTGAACTCCTTTAGCTGTTTCCATAAACTGATGTAGGGCTTCACATGAGGATGACACCATGCACACAGACAGCAGGCATTTGTGGAGAGATATATGTCTCTTTAAAGGTTAAACTAACAGCTTTACTGAGCTCAGTTATACCACAGAATGTGTTTGACTTATGGAAAATATCACCGTCCAAACACATTCCGCTCACGACGAGAACACCCATTTAAAGATCATAAAATGCCTGTCAGTCCATATAAAATTGACGCTGCATTTCAGTCTCATGTGTAGTCAGGCAGATAATAGTTTATATAGGAGGTTGTGATGACTTTTCAGATGTGCAACACAAAAGAAATGCAAGGGAAACAGATAAAAAGGAAGGTTGCTGAGATATGTGAAGATGTAAAATAAACTGATGTCTTCTTAACTTTATGCAGCAGTTCTCACGTGAGTATTATAGTAGTATATATAGCAAGACAATTAGTCTTTATATTGCAATAAAATGAATGTTTTCTACCCTGATCCTGAATTTATTACCAGCAATTGTAGAAAAGGCATCACAGAGCTGTTTAAGATTTTAGTATATAAATAGGAGACCTCACTGACCTTTTTTGAAAATACAATAGCATCAGAATACACTTTCTTGTGCTGTGGAGTAATAATACCATCACAAAACCATCAGAACAAAAGATCCTGAAATTGTCTAAAGTAGAGGTAGACTAAAGATTGAAGATTTTGTATTCTTCACTTTGTGTTCCCAGTTGTTTACGTTTTGAGTCTGCACTTTAAAAGTTTAATTGAATCACATTAAAGGGAAAGCAGAACAGGTGTGGGAAACCCTTAAGCACTTCTTTGTTCTTATGATAGCAGTCAAGTGTGAACTGCGGTCATCATGGAGGCAAGACAGCGCTCTGTCTGTCAATCAAGCAGACATCAGATTTTTGTTCTGCTGTTCAAAGTGACTGCTATCAAACTTAGTCTTTGTGTCGTCATCTTACAGGCCTTCTCACCCTCATGGCCCCGCTGGACTTCGAGGTGTCCAGGGAGTACTACCTGTCCGTGGAAGGGAGTCGTGGAAAGTCTTCCCTCAGTGACATCACAATGGTTATCATCAATGTGACGGACATGAATGATAACGCACCGGTGTTCAGACAGGGCGATTACAGCGCTGAGATACTGGAGGATCTGACACCCGGAAGTCTGGTCATGAAAGTAAGGAATAAATCCAATATATTGCAATATAATTAAACTGGAGTATTATGTATTTGTCTTTATACGTAAAGACAAATGCAAACATCTAAATACTAATGTTCTATAAATACTGCAATTCTGCAGTCAATAAATTACAATGCAGCTCTAAGTGAATGTATCATAGTTTAAAGTTCCTTTTTATATAACAGACTCCTTTGATAATAATAAGTTTATTATCCAAAATGTTGTTGTAATTCCTTACAACTGTTATTTTAAGGAAATAACAGTTTCCTTGAATGTTATTGTTATTTCTTAAAATTAAAAAGAAGCGGAAGGTGAAAGAGAAATTAAATTCCTGTTCAAAGACCTCATATAAGAAATCTTGCAGAATTTTTGAGTCAAGAGTGTAGAAAACCAGGTTGCACAATGAAAAGATAATGAAGCAAAGATTTGATCATTTATGACATGTACGCACACACAAAAGAGATAATTGTTAACCAAATAAAACATTTCAGCAGGTCATATTTAATTGCAGTGGAAGGAGATGTGATCTTACACAAATACACAAAATGACAGGAGGTGACGAATGAGTCGAGCACAGAGTACTGACAACAGTTTGATCTTATGTATTGATCAGGCATTCAGGTGAGAAAGGTGCAGAAACCAGATTAAGCCACATGACATCTCATCAGGACGGCAGCAGATAAAATGGCAGTATTAGCTGCCATATTGCCATATATTTGCTTTGACTGTGGTGTTTATTATCTATTCTTTCATTCCTATCAGGTAACAGCTTCAGACCTGGATGGTCCAATCAATAATCTGCTTCGGTACTCAATCGTTAGTGGAGATCTGCAGCAGCAGTTCTCCATCCACCCTCGCAGCGGTGAAATTTCTGTCCGCACAGCACTGGACAGAGAAGAGGTCAGCATGTGTGAAATACAAAAACAAGAAAAACATCGAATGACAATAAAACAAAAAGTGTTTTGTCAAACCCTGATTTCTCCTTTTCAGATCCCTCATTACTCTTTGACGGTGCAGGCAGCAGATGAGGGCATGCCCCCTCTGTCATCAGCAGTCCTCGTCACCATCACTATCATGGACGTCAACGACAACCCGCCTGTCTTCTCTCAGGTCAACCACAATCTAGTGTTGCAGGTACGACAACCTGAAAGTTTTCTTAAGCTTATTTACAGAAAGCATTTTGGTGGAACATGGCTTATTTAATGTTTATCCAGCTAATTGCTGAATCCTGAAAGATATTCCATTGTCCATGTTATAGTAATCCTCATGCTTTCAAAAACAGTTTCCAATTTTTTTGTGTGTGTTGTTTTTGGCGTGGGCCACCCCATGCTGGCTGCCGTACATTTTGTCTAGATGATCCATCAACTTTGCTGCTGGCATGAAAGAACAAGTTCAGCCTACACTTTGCGTTCAGCGCTCCCCTGCAAAAGGATTTTTTTGAGAAGTACTCAAGTGCTTGAGAGAAATAAAAAAGACACAAAAATATTATGTGCATTAAGTTGATGCAAACCATCTCAACTCATTTAGTCACCAATGACCTTGATTTCTGTTGTCCTCTTTTAGTGCCTTTTGATGTACCTTTTGCAGGCCTGAAAAGGAAAGAGAAAGAAGTCATCTTTTTAAACAGCTTGTCTTTTATGTACTTTTTATTGATTTGACCCTTTCAGGAACCATATACATGTTTGAACAGGTTTTATCACTGTGTTTTGATTTGTTGCAGCCACTGTTTTGTGCCTAGAGATCTTTCACGTCTGTTGCTTAAAAAAACAAAAAATGGCTGCACACCCTGCTGCACACACAAAGCACAGCTTCGACAAACTGTCATGAACCGATACATCAGGAGATGTAAGAACACACAGAAATAAGCCACCGCCTCCTAAAAAAAAAAAAAAAAAAAATATATATATATATATATATATATATATATATATAAAACCACCAGTGTCCTGGGGCCTCAGACATAAAAGAATGTGCAGTTTTCGCACTAAAACTTGGCGTACGGAAACATTTAGAAAAGTGCAGCGCACAAAAAAAGTCGGATGCATAAAGCCGTGTGCACGTACGTGGCCGCGCACCTTTCTTTTATAATTCCTAATTTGCGGGAAATAGAGCGCAGCTGCTGGTCTGCTCAATTGCCACCCACAAATACATACATAGGTAAATTAGTATAAATACCAGGAAGTCTGCCACCACGTGAAGCAATAATGATGGCAACGTCCTTGGGAATATGAGGATGAGCAAAAAATGCAGCGCCTCTCGCAAGTGCCTCATGCTGTGTTCACTTTGTTTTCATGGAGAAGAAGGGGCAGACGGTATTCCCAAACATTCCCTGACATTCTTACACAGAGATACCATAATCAGTGGTAAAGAGAAATTAGAAATGATTTATTTTGTTTTTCTCTTTCATTCACTTGATTCAAAACCAAGAGCACACAGATTTGTTTCTGGACTTTGAATTACAACATCAGAGGGATCAGCTATCATGATTGTCACTGTGTTCAACCTTTTTGCTTTAAACCTTTTATTACATCGCCACATCTGCTGAGGTGGAAAAAAACTTTTAACGGGCAATTTACCTACATCTTAGCTCCTGGGACCCCATGTATTTCACAATGTTTCAGTTTTCCACGTGGTTGTGTTTGTTTGTTTATAAATCTGCTCCTGGCTCGCTGTGGTTGTTGCTCATTGACAGTGTTTTATCTGCCAGCTCTTCATCACTTTGACTGCTGCAGGTTTGCCAGCTTTCTTCACACCATCCGGAAAGCTTGGTCGTGAGACCAAACTTTGCCAAATGTCGTCTGTGGATGAATCCAAAGTCTTTGAAATGCTCCCATGTGCTAACGCCAGCTCTGCCTGATCAAGGCGCTCTGATTGCAGTGAGCAGATGGATGCGGCTGCAGACGGTCTGAGGAGTTGTTAATTTTTACAGACAGGTGATTTTCCTTTTTGGCAGTTAATTACAGTCTTTGTTTGACTATTTGTCACCTTCAGATGTCTGCTTTTACGAGAGGCACATCTGTTGTGGGGAAGTGAAGCTGCCACTATGGGCTGGAGTTGAGTTTGAAATCTTCACTAAAACCAGCAGTTTGACAAGTGATTCATTTTGGATCCCAGAACCACCACAGAGGAAGCCACAGGAGATATAAATCAAGATAAATTCTACATCGCTGAGGAAGGTTGTCTCCACTGAGCAGTGAAAACAATCTGAAGACATTTAAATGTACCAGGATTAAATTGTTCTGCTCAGAGCCTATTTGCAGATTCAGCTGAGTTGGGTAAATTCTGGACTAAAAACCCAATGGAGTTTTATGTCTTTTTGCATGAACCACTTTCTCTGTATCAGCATGCATTCCTCATTCTGAATAATTTCCTGGAGAGTAACTCTTGCAGACAAACATTGTGTTCAATTACAGTCTAGCTTTAATTTCAGTGAAGCCTCAGGGTTTCGGATGAATATTTTATTTTTTTTTCCAACTTCAGGTCCTTAATGGAATGTCCTGAAGTGAAAGTATTTAAATGTAGGCCAAAATAAAAGCTGTTTGACTTTTTCTCAGCTTGAGTGAAAAAAGAGAGGGGGAAGAAGAATAATTTTTAAATCTCATAAATAAATACCTTGAAGTTTTTTGTTCTTTCATATTTTACTTCATTACTATTGATTGTGAACTATTATTTTATAGCAGCTTATATCAGAATGGAAAGCACATGCCTTTTTGTAAAACAATTTAGATGTGTTAAGACTTCAATCTGATTCACCTCTAACCTTTTCAAACTATTTTTAAAAATCACATTTTCCTATTTCTAAATAAAATTCTCTGTATTTCAAGATTCACTTTGTCAAATGATAGTGGAGTTGTCTGCAAGTTGCAGAGCAGGGGCTCTGGCACTCATCTCTAGGGGAGCCTAGTATTAAGCTGCAGAATGGACCAGGTGACATTTTTAATCTGCTCCACATAGTGATACGCCTACAAAGAAGTTTAGGATCAAGTACATTAGAGAAGCCATTGTGTTTGGATGTCTGTTCCTGGGGATTCAAGATTTGTGTGGATGTAAACATGATATAAAAGGCTTAACTGTGGTCTTTGAATGAGATTCACCTGTCAGTGTTTCTCTAATCCTAAATAGGAACACAAAAGCCTTCTGCATTTTATGTGGATCTGTTTGGTCTTTAAGTAGATTGTAGCAGGTGTGGTCATATAGGTAATAAAATGTGTTACTCCGCCGTTTCATAAAGCCACAAATATGCAGACATAGGTTCGGCTCACTGAATCCCAACTGCTCAACACTTTGTTTTATCTTAAGTTAATTTGGCTTTTGTGTCAATATGGTAACTCTTGTGTTCAGCAAAGCCTGAGGTGCAAGTCCAGCTTTCAACATTTACAAAACATTCGGCCGTTTTCGTCACAGTCTGCTGCAGCTTTCTTTTAACCGACCTGACTCATATTGTGACGCATGCTTTAATTTAAATTGCTAACACTGCACATGGGTCGGTGGATGTGTTAGCCCAATAATTTCACATTTTGTGTACCTTTCCTGCCATCCATCTCCGGCAGAATGCTGTTCTGAGACTGACAGCTTTATTTTGTAAGGGACCACTGGTTCCTAATAGTATTAGGACACAATGAAAAGACGCTCCAACTGAATATGTAATTCGTCACAGCAAACATGTTTTGATCTCTTTTAGTAAAGCTTGGTATCTTTTGTGAAGTACAGAACATTAAATTCAATTGAAAGGCAAACGTGTTATTAAAAGGAAACCCATAAACTTTTTTGTTTTGGTCAAGTTTTTCATAAATTTCATAAATTTATTGATCTTCAATACAAACTATTTAAAGATGAATGAAAATCTGAAATAAAAAATAAGTACATTTCTTATAGGAGGGCGAGTCCATTGGCAGTAGCATCCTTCAGCTTGTTGTGACGGATAAAGACACTCCAAAGAACGGACCGCCTTTCTCCTTCCACATCCTCAGTGGTAACAGTGACCGCCGTTTCCATGTCGACCAGGGCGGTCTGTTGTCTCTCTCTGCACCTCTCAGGAAGAAGAACAAACCCTACCATCAGCTGAAGATCCAGGTAAGAAGGGTCACTACACATCTGTTTTTACTCTTCCACTTCTGTCTGTTGCCTCTCTTTCCTCTGAGCTGATTTCTCCCTCTTTACCCAGTGGACTGGAAACAAATACACTGCAATTTCTGTCAAAGTCTTCATGTCACTTCTGACATTGAAATTTCTGTTTTCACATTGTCAGTTAAACTACAAAAAGAAGAAATTGTGATCCTGCTGTTTAAACCTGCTGAGTTTACCTTGTACCTTCAGCTGCTGTCAGGAAATGTAAAGTTTGCTCTGGGAAACCTTGAAGCTATAGCATAACTTATCTGAAACATCTGTTTTTGACTTATTTGCTTAAACTGTCACTTTGCCATGACAGTATTTTTTGAGACAGATAATATGTGAAAAAAACAATACTGATCTGCAAAAATGCATCACTCCCAGTCAAAACCAACCGATCAGAGCCAGGAAGAAGATCTTAGCGCAAATTACACTGGGTTAATCAATTTAGTGTAATTTCGCTAATGAGGGAGAAGCAACTCATTGTTACAAAAAATTTCATTTAATTTAATTTCAAATTGTAATTTCTAAAACTGAATTAGTTCCTCTAATAGAATTTATTGATTATTTTTAAAACTTTGAGACACTTTAGACTTAAGTAATTTTCATGCAAGAGTTTAGTTTTTACTGCTTTATTAGTTTGAGGAAAGAAAAATTTAAAAACAAAATCAGTTTAGCAGGAAAGCAATATCTGTTAAAAGTGGCATACTTTAAAAATATATATATATAATTGTGTGAAGGGTGAAACCTTTGCATTTTTTTATTCAGGTAACAGACAGTGGTCACCCTCCGCTGTCTTCTATCTGTGTGATCAACATCAACGTCACTGAGCAAAGCAAGTATCCTCCCACCGTTGTCCCCCTCGAGGTTTTCATTACTACCACCGGAGGACTATTTGCAAATCGGGTCATCGGCAAACTCCACGCGTCGGATCAGGACCTGCAGGACATCTTGACCTACAAGATGGTTTCACAAAAGCCAGAGGGCCAAAGGTTCTCCGTGGACCTGACTGATGGTAAAATCTGGGCGGATGAAAACCTGGAGGTGGGCTCGTATGTGCTGAACATCAGCGTGTGCGACGGGAAGTTTACTGTCTGGACAGAGGTCAAAGTTCACATGTGGGCAGCCAGTCAGAGAGTGTTGGACTCTGGCCTGACGCTGCAGCTGGTCGGGATGTCACCCGAGGAGTTCCTGGGAGATCACTGGAGAGGCCTCCAGCGCAAAATGGCGCTGTCTCTTAGCCTTCCCAAACAAGAGCTCTATCTGGCCAGCTTGCAGCAGCTGCCTGACACCAAGGCCCTGGAGGTGCTGCTGGTCCGCAGGCCTGAGGGAGGACTCATTCAGTCGCTGTCAGGGAGCAAACTCGAAGGTGAGCCGTCAGCAGAATTACTTCTTTATGAGGCTATTTTCACACAGCAAGTCTAATTAAACCCTGCGGCAAAAAGACTTGTGCATGGTTTACATCCTTAAAGTGACCGGCATGCACAGAATGGGAAGAACTTTGACATCACTGTTTACAAAAATAATAATGGATGGAACCATTTATGGATGAATTTTAAGGTATATTCATCAATAGGAGTCGATACATATGTTTTTTGGGGGTAAAAATATTGGAATTGGCCCATTAGACTGCTGCGAAAGGGCAAAATAAAGGCAGATTTGGGTCGCATTTGCCTGCTGAGTGAACATAGCCTAAGACCTGTGATCATGGCAGTGTGTACAGCCTGAATTTGTACACTTTGATTTAGGTATTTTAGCAGAGATGGAAGACTCCCTGGGTCTCAGAATTCCCAAGGTGAGCCATGACGGATGTGTGGAAGCCAGCTGTCTGGCGAAAGGCTGCAGGAACGCCGTGCTGCTGTCAGGAGCGAAGCTGAGCCATTTCACCACAGCCAGAGCTGGTTACATCACACCGCAGCACACCTGGGAGAGCGTCTGCTCCTGTAACGGTACGTCACTCTGTCTCAGTGTCAGTGCGTGTCTGAGCTTCAGAGAGACAGCCATCAGAGACAGTGCCGATGTGAGATTGTGTGAACCGCAGAGAAAGTTGTGGTTCTGGAATGGAAATGCTGAAGTTTGCAAACACAAAGCTTGGCGTCTGTCGCTCTGAATATCTGGGTGTGCAGCCCCAAAGTTCATATAAACTTTTATAGTTGCTCCAGTACAAAACAGTGGCAACACACATAACATAATGAGGTCTGCATGAGCTTGAACAATATCATATCACAGAGTTTTTAGCTTTGGACTCATCCAGCTGTGATGGAGAAAATGGAACAGAAAACAAAAATACTTTCATTATTTTGCTTTCATTAAGCGACATGTTTAAAAGATAAAAAAAACAAGTAATTATATGATCAGTAACTGGAGCTGCAGGAAAATAAAACTGACAGTTCCTCAGTCTCTGGTATGAAAAAATCAGATATTTTATTTATAAGCTGAATCACTCAGTGCTGTTAACATTAGCTTAAAAAGTGATGGAAAAAAAAACATAAAATTACTAGCCTGTTGATTTTAGACTTAGAAAAACAGAACATCTCTCTGAACATACAGACAGCTTGATCCATCTCCATCCCTCCAAAAGATGTTTAATTTAAGTGGTCCCTTGTTTGACCTGATTAGGTCTGTATTGGGATAAAACTCACTGTACTGCTGTGTCAGATAGATTCCCCACCAGCCTCTCTGCAGTAATGACTGTCACACTGAGCTGTAATAAGTTTAAAGGTTTGACAGCTTGGTTTTCTGATAACAGGAGGACAAATGTATTTTATTTGGTGATAAAATAATGGGAAATAAATATTAGACTAAGGCAGCGATAATGGAGAGAGAGAGAGAGAGAGAGAGATTGTTTCGTTATCAGAAATCTGAGCCAAGATATTGTCCTCACATACACACACAAACACATGCACACACACACAAAAGGCTGCTGTGTCAGTGCTGGTTTATTTTGATGAAATGCTGGCAGAAATCTCTCCTCTGCACCCTGCCAACACTTTCCTGCCAGAGTAAAGCGCTCTGTTGACACAGAATCTAACAGCCTGCGCTGTGCTTCTATTACACACCCACTCAGACACCAATAAAGTGTGAATGTGGCTCACAAGAACCCTTCTAGATGTGAAGCTTGGATGCTAACCACTTCTTTCAATTTGATGGCTGCTGCAAAACCTCAGCAACCACTGCCCTACATGATCCTTTCCCTATATACAGCATAGTTGAAACTTGATCTTGATATGCACTGTATAAAAAGACACTATTTACTCATTGCCTGGCATTGAAATAGACTACATTTTTAAAGTCAGTAGACAAGCTGTTGTTTCTAGAGTTATGTTTCCACAGTGCATATCAGGCCATAAGATATATTTAATATTACAATTGGCACCAGAAAATACAGGGCTCTGGTGTATGTAAGATTTAGAATTTAACAAAAGTAATGAAAAAATATATCTGAAAGTATTGTCATTTATTATGTTGACAGTTAACAGTAGAGATGCACCAATCTGATATTGATATCTGCATCGGTCTTAATACTGAAAAAAGTTAAAGATGAGGTTTTAGTGACAATGTGCCACGTGGGCAGAGCTACTCAGCCAATCCTATGCTTTCTGGTCTGAGCAACATTATGCTTTATTATTTATTTTACATTATATTTGGAATTTGTTATTGCACTTTCCGAAATATTTAAATGGTTTGTTGCAGTTTACTTTTTACATATTTGACTACAGTAGTCAAGCTGTTGTTTTTGCCAGTTTCTTTATCATTTATTTTACATTGGTTGTTATACGCCTTGCAGTAGCTGAACAAATTGAAGTTGTGTTGTTTTTTACATGTTTAACCAAGCTTGTGAAACTATTGGTGCATTTTAGTGTGTTGTGCTGGTGTACAGTTATCTATTAATTTTGTCATTCACTACATTTATGTCTGTGTTTAAAAAAACAAGTTTACTCATCACTGTTTTTCTGTATGGGATTGGTATCGACTGATGCTAAACCTCAAATATCTGTATTGAAATCAGAAGTAAAAAAGTGAATCAGCGCACCCTTATTAGCAGATAAACTTACCTGGATGGAAGTCAAAAAAGCTTATGAAGTATTTGTAAACATCTTATTTTAACTGTATAGCCATCGTGTTTTCACAGTTTTTCTGTTTCAGTGGCATAAGTCGATTAATTCAGGTAGTGAAGTATGCTGAGTTTAATAACAGGAGAAAATGTTGTGTTTTCAGATTAAATAAGCTTCCTATAACATTTGCTGAAGTGGCAAACTAGAACATTATATTAGTGTATGAAAAAACATGGGGTTTTTACAATATGCGACTTTCAGGGGCATGTACAGAAAATTCATGATTCTCATTCTCTACCTTCCTAATTTTATCATTGCATCTAATGGATCACAGATTAGAAAACTAATTAGTCCCAGTTAGTCAGAGAAAATTCAATCTGCTAAATTAGTTTACCTTTGATGAGGGAGTGTAATAGCTCTGTACCCATTATCATTCAGCAGTCTCTCAGCAAAGTGCTCTGTAGCTATCAATGAATCAGGATTTTAAAAAAAAAACAGGTTTGATTTTACAATGTCACAATCCAAACAGATTCAAATGAGAAATAAATAGGTTATGTTATAAACTCAATACTTTCCTGTCTACATTGTCTGGTGTTTTTTTTTATTGTTTCTGGCTGAAATGCCACTAGCTTTTCAAATAATGAATTATGAGAATGATTAATGCAGCAGTTTGGATGTGAACAAGCAACTGAAAGCAGCAGCCTGTTTGCTCACCAGCAGCTGCTGATCTTGAGTTCAACAGTCAAACCTTCCTGTTGCCTTGTTTAAATAGCAAGTTTGTGATATTCCCAGTTTAATCTGCCTCTGGCTGCTCATAAATCACACATTGAGTCATTCACATCTTCCAATGATATATTTTCATTAATGAAGGAGGACCAAAAATCTCAGCTAGCTCAATGCACAGCACTACGAGTAAAACATGTTGAAAATTTGGTCACATGATTAGCTTATGGCCTTTATATTTTATGAGCTTAAAATCGGGAGCTTTAAGAAAAAATATAAGCTGCTAAAGTTCCAGTTTTTCTGTCCAAAGCCATCTTTGATCCCTTTGCTTAAGACGAACAAAAATGAATAACTGACCAATTATCTGGTTGATTGTAATTACTGAAATGTTATGAAGTAAAAACATTCGTATTAAAGGATGATATAATCTTCGACAGACGTAAAACTCAGACGTAATTTTAGTTTGAGAGTCTGTTTAAAATTTTCTGTTGGCGATTGTTCTGTAAGGTATTTCATATATAAATATAAAATTATGCAAAAAACCACTCAGACCTGTTCTCTCCCGCTCTGTGGAAACAAGGCATAAGCGTTATAAAGACTAACTGCTACTTTCTCTCCTGATATTTATGCAAGCAGCAATAAAATATTTCTTATTTTTAATGGAGAAGTTCTTTATTATGCTTTCTTGAACAATTATCATATTGTGGGACATGTGGTCATTAGAGGCTCAGTTTTGAAGATGCTAATTTGAAATTTGTTCATATCTTTACAAGCCAAAACCACCAGTTATTCCACTAGCTTTAAAGTAGAAAAATGAGGCACAAAAAGGAAAAAAATGTGCACAAACGTAGATAAACTTTGTAAAAGTACAGCTCATGAATCACAATTAATTTATCATCAACAGTTGTGTTTCTCCTCATCTATACTGTGCTGTGTTTTTCCTCACTGGATTCACCTTCTTTCGTTTCAGAGTCAGCTCTGAAGTTTGGCAGTACGTCATACCTGAAGTACCTCCATAGGATGGATGAAGACAGCCAGGATTTCCGACTCTCACTGAGGTTTAAAACTTTTCAGGAGGAAGGCCTCATCATGTCCTCTAGGGGTGCAAACGACTGGGGGACTTTACAGGTATTTATCCTTACATGTTTTATAACTGAATGTCAAGAAATAGGACTTACTTTTCATATTTTTGTGAATTTTCTAGTGTTATTATGAAGTAATTGAATCTAGAATCCTATCATCACTTCAGCAGTGTGTAAAGATAAGACATGGAGTGGTATTTTAGAATGAAGTGGTTGCTTTGGTTCCCAATAACCTCTGTTAATTTTTCTAAGTACCAACATTCATGTTAAACTGCTAAAAAGATCAACATTGACATGTTAGTTATAAATAACATGTCAATGTTTATTCTTCCTACAAGAGACTTCCACTTCAGTTTAAAAATGTTGCAAAAGCAGAATAAGACAAAATAAGAAGAAACACTCTAGAAGTAATATAATTACATTGAAAGAGGCAGAGGCTCATTATTTGCATCATTTGAAATGTATTTGTTGTGCTCTCCCCTAAGCTGGAGGGTAATTTATTCTGCTCTTCCAGTTTTGCCACCGCAGAGAGATTAAATCTCTTTCTAATTTTCGGATGCTGTTAGTGTAATGTTGTTGTTTGACTCTAATTTACGGGCAGAAAGATAAAATCGAGCTGCTGCTGATTTAATCAAAGGGAGTTTTCCATAGGGAACACAAACAGTAAGGGGGGATTGCTTGATTTCAAAATATTTCGAGCCCAGAATCCCAAATACTTGACTTCAGCTTCTCATATACTAGCCTAATTTCATATTTTCTTATTATACGAGTCCAAAGTTGTACGCTATCTTCTGAAATATCTTATATGGAACCTGATTATCCTTTTGTGAGTTTATTCAAGTATTGCATCACATCCAGCTGTATCAACCTGATTAAAAGTAACCTTTTGTTTAACCATTTACGGTTGAGAAAAAATGCTTTCTTTTAATATAAAAGAAACCAGGTTCAAACATTTCTGTGCCTCAAGACTTTAAAACAAAGCTGTTGTCAAGAGCGGGTTTTTTTCTGCTCCTCTTCCAGTTAAACATGAAGATCATTACACTTAGAGTTATAATTAAATATTTACATCCAATATCTGAAAAATCAACAAACCTTTTTTTTTTTTTCTATCCCACTTTCTCACATTAATTCAGACTGAACTTTCTTTTGTTACACCAGTTGGGAATTCCAAAAGTATTTCTAGTTGCGAAAGAAAAAACATCTTGGGCATGCTTTTGAACTTTCTTCAGATTCAGAAGACCTGTTTACGTAGAAGAATTGCTTTTTAAATTGTATGACTTGGGGCAACCGTTTTGAGTTTTCTTCCCAAAGTTTATTTGTTAGAGTTTTGGTTTATTCCTCCTGGCAGAACTGATGTAACTGAGTCAAATTTGTTCTCAAAACTTTTCAGCTCTTCCCACAATCAAGGTCAAGGCTTTGAAAATGGAAAGGTTTAGTCTGTTTTAATGTCAATCAGTAGGAAACAAAAGATTATGTATCTTTTTATGTAAGAGATGTATGTTTCATATTTAAAGATTAAGCTTTTCACTTTAAATTTCTATATTTGCTAAAGGACTTTTTAGAGTATCTTTTAAGTACCAAGCTACATTTATGTCCAGCTCCACATTACTTTATGATGTCAGCGATTCGGGTGTAGAAGCTCATTGGCCCCATTTGGTCCCTTTTTTCTTTAAATTCCCACTGAGACAACCAACTGTGTTTTGGGAGTCCCAATAAAAACATTACTGTCATCAAGATTTATTAATATGTTTCTGTGGCACAGTCAAGGGAAGGGATTCATTTTTCTGCTCTAGTGCAAGGTCTTCTGTACAAAACTAAATGGGCACAGTGAAGGAGAATAATGAGAGACATATTTCTTTAAATGGATTAAATACTTTTTAAAAGTCCCTGAAGTTCAAGATATTTTCTTTTGTAGATTTTTTATTATTATTTTATTGTCAAGATATCTCTCAGGTTCTTGAGGCTCTCTGGCTGAATATGTTTTATTCTGATTCCTGGAAGTCATTAGAAACCAGAGTTTTTAACCAAGGTGAAGAACTCATGCTACTTTGGACTTGAGCTACATTGTGTGGGTTTAAGTTAACTTTAAAGCTTAAATTTCACTATTGGTGCACTATTTTATTTAATCCCACAGTTTACTCTAGAGTAATTTGGCACCTTTGAAAGGAACACTGGGGCAGCTTCAATCGAAAGCAGCAGCAGTAAACTGTGAAGAACAAGTGAAGGTGACTTGTCACTTTAGACCTGACAGCAGAGCAGTTAGCACATTCGACAGCGAACAAGGCGGTGGATATGTGCTGATGTGGAATCAGTGGACCAACACTCACTCACTGCAGTAATACAAGCTGACTTGTTTTATTTCAGAAGGAAGAGTTTCTTGCTCAAGCACTTGTGACATTTCAAGAAGTGACTTGATTATCAAAACTAGAATCATGGAAAGCACTGCAAGCCTCAGTTGTCTTTGTTAAGGTCAGCATTTGATCATCATTCAAGAAAAAAAAAGAGAATGAAACAGCTAGAGAGTGAAGTTTCAAGGCTTAAACTACTTACTAACCTAAAAAAGTGCACAAGCTCATATTAAATTTACCGATTAAACATCTTAATGGGCTCCTTCTTAATGAGGGGACTGACAAGGAAACTGGAACCTTTGTGTTCTGTTAATTCTGATGTAAAACTAACTGAATTTCAAGGAAAGAACATTATGATTGTAATCAAACATGTTGGTGGTAGTGTGATGGTCTGGGACAACCCAGACAGTTTGCGTTATTATAAACAATAATTCTGATCTCTTCCAAAAAATCTGAAAAGAGAAGGTCCAGCCACCAGTTTGTGGTCTTGCTGCATCCCCTTCACCCACAGAAACAAGATGCAAATAAATTGGTTGTCGATATTTCAGTTATCGGATCAATACTCTCCTTAAGGCTGATATATTATGCATACCTAATTTAAATATAAAACAAAAGCAAAAACTGTCCAAAAACTGAAGTCCGTAGTAAACTCTGTAGTACCTTTGCTTGTGCGCATAAACATAATTCTGAAAACATAAGCGTTTCTGCTGTGCCGGCCTAGTAAATTTTGCCCTGCAGCATTAAAGCAGCTTGCAGGAGCCTTGCAGCATTTGTGACTGTGATTTATGAAGTCACAGAATAAATATATGGAGAGCTGGAGAACTTAAGTCCCAGTAGAGTTTGGCTTTATAGGCTTAACATGTTAGATGGGCTCTTCTGATATAGTAAGATTCCTGATCCTGTGCTCCCTCTTTTTAATCATTCGTTATGAATAAGTTGTACTAAGCTTGATGCAACAGATTAAAAGGGAACTCACACATGTTTAAGCTGCTCCTCAGTCAGAACATCTTCCTTTGGTTGGCTAAAGAAAGAGCAATCCTCATTTTCCTCCTCATTCATCCATGTGAGAGATTCTGCAGGTTCAGCTCAGGAAATCTGACTGTTTTGGATATGAAACAAACTTTATTTTGGTCACTGAAGGCAAAATAACATCACTCTGCATGAAGGTATGAGAAAGATCTCCAAAAAAAGCAGATATTGGAATAATTAATGTTTTGAGAGTCAGTTGCATTAGTGTCAATAATGCATCAGAGTCTTCACTCGTGTTTGATAGCATTTTTCAAATACCCACTTTTGTATATTTAATAAAGAAGATGTGGAAAAGGATTCTGTTGCATAAAGAAAACATGACAAGATAAAAGGAGGTGGAAAAAGCTGCTGGCTTGTTATTTCTTGAGCGTGCTGAGCGTGCAGAAACACTAAGAGGCTATGGTTTATGGAGATAAAATGCTGAGCGTATTTGTTTCACTCTAGGTGGAGTGTGTCAAATAGAGGGGAGTTGAGCAGTGCATCAGCAAAAGATTATTTTTGTAACACTAAAGACTACTCAGAAACAACAGAAACTTGAGTCACTGACGAGATGTTTTTTAAGAGATTCGCCAAATTGCATCTGAAGATTAGAAAGTCTCCTAAAGTTGGGTAAACATGAAAAAACATTGTTTAAGCATTTTCTTTTTTTATTATTGTTACATAATTATAAGTAGGTAGAAGTTTTTGACATTGTTTTTAAATCACAGATGATTGCTTTCATCGCTGCACATGGCACAGTTAGTAGCATTGTTTCCTGGCAGTAAGAACGTCCTGGTTGTTTATCCCGTATATTTTTTACTTCTTATATTGGACAGACAATGTGTTGACAGTGTGTGATGGAGCTTTTGCCACCAAAGTTGGAACTAACAGTTGTTACTTTTATCGCATCATTAAACAACAGAAAATTAGCAGTTATTCATAATCATGCTGTGCCTGAAACTCTGATTTGCATTATTTTTATTCTTTATTTAATTTTATGAATTTCTGAAGTCTGAATTTCAATTATCCTATTTGTTTTTTGTTTTTTTGTTTTACTTTCCTAGCTGACCAAAGGGGAACTCCACTTCAGATACAGATGTGGAAACAAAGCCCCCAGCACACTGCTGGTCAGATCCCATCTGGTGTCGGACGGCCGCTGGCACAGCGTCCTGCTGGAGGTCAACTCCAGCTCCCTGAAACTGACTCTGGGCCAGCAGCACCCAGCTTCCATCAGCCTGGCAGAGCCGTGCCGAATGATGCACTCCCATGGCGCTTTACTGTTTGCTCCTCTACCTCAGGACTCCGCTCAAGATTTGAGCCTGGACCTACATCATTTCACTGGCTGTCTGGAGGGCCTGGAGCTCAACAAGGAGCCAATTGTAGTGGGTGATCCAGCAGAGTTGACAGGATCAGGAAGCAGGAGGGTGTTCGGGGTGTATCATTGCTGCAACAATGCAGGAGGTTGTGACAACGAACCATGTAAGAATGGAGGCATCTGCCAGGAGAATGCTGCTGGAGGTGAGTAAATGAGCCTGGCTTTTCCTAAAATCACTGTAATGGTAAATATCTCACACACAAGCTAAAAACATGTTTTGTTTTTGCTTTTTGTTTTTTTTTTTTGTTTTTTTTTACCAAATATAGCTTTTTACTGATAGCACCGCAGATGAAGAATGCATGACATGCACAACATTTTGATCATTTCAAAAAGTGTGAAATGCTTTTTCAAAAACAATCAGATTTTTCCATCTAAAAACTTAAACGAGTTGTTTCAGTTTCAGTTTGTTGTCATGATAGTAGTGAACCATGTTTCATTCCAAGCTGAATGATGTTTGATCAGCATAATAACTCAATAAAGTAGTTATGTAAATCAGGACAAATATTTATGATTGATATCATGAGCTTTAAGCATCCTCCTTCAAATTCATTACATTCAGTCCGTTAGAGGGCAAAATATGATTTTTAATAAGATGAAGTTGGCTTTAAAATAGTTATAGCTTTATGCTTTTTAAAGATCACAGACAGACAAAGTAGTGGAAAACCTAAACAAATGTACAGAATGAGCACATAATGATAGAGTTTCCCGTTTTTAGACCAGCTGGATTATACGTCAAAGCAGCAGATTGTAACAGGATGTTTTACATGACTATCTACTCATTACAAAATCAATTAGAAAAGTTCTCAAACATCAGAAAATCGATCATTGTCAGACCTGTATTAAAGATAAAGCGTAAAGGTAAATTTATTTACATAGCACATTTTCAGCAGCAAGGCAAATCAAATACTTTACAGGATATAAAAGGAAATACAAACAAAATAACAAACCAAAAGAAAGAGAAAAAGAAGAAAAGCTAATAATCTAGTTGATTCAAAGTAAATAAACCAGGTACTCCTATTTAGGGTTGGTAGATCAGTAAAAGCAAGTATCCTCTGGTCTAATTCCTTTTCTGGGTTGGAAGAACAGGAGTCTAAAAAGGTAGTTTAATGAGATGAAATTAAATAAAGATGTCAGTGCAAGGACAGGAACAAGTCCTGTGCTACAATAAGGCTGTAAACAAAAGGTGTAAAACATCCCTATCTTATTAAGTTATTGATCAAAGAGCTCCCTAATTTGGAATAATTTTCAGGTCATTTACTGCATATTTTTCTAGTTTTGTGCATAATTTGAAGTCAATTACTGTGGAACACAATCCAACAGCCATTAAATGGTTTTGCTTTAACAAGTTAGGGATGCTAAACAGTTACATAAACAGTTACATAAAAGGCTGATTTGTATAG
Organism: Poeciliopsis turneri; assembly: GCA_922788865.1. NCBI lineage: Eukaryota > Metazoa > Chordata > Actinopteri > Cyprinodontiformes > Poeciliidae > Poeciliopsis > Poeciliopsis turneri. The sequence goes on along the minus strand of CAKLNU010000112.1, from coordinate 2,690,084 downwards.
TGCTATTAAAAAAATTGGACCTTTACAGATTTTTTAGATTTTTGATTTGCAAAATCTAATCTTAACTGAGATAAGAGAAATTTTTATTTGATTTTTTTTTCTTGATAAATTAAATCATTATTTGAAAAGTGCTTTATGAATTTACTCAGCTTAACTTTGCTTTGTCTTATATTAACATTGAAAATAGCAGCAGAAGAAGTTTGTCTTGCAACTCTATGTGTTGTTCCAGGAGCATCAACAAATGAGCAGGAAACAAAATAACTACAAAACACAGATTTATGTGTTTCTGCATAGACGTTTTATGCTTCCAACTTTTTAAACTTTTAATATTCTTTATTATGAAGTCTATTAGATGTGTCTTGAAAAACAATGTAAAAGGGTTATGTATCATATAAAAACAAAACAAATTGTACTACAAAGGACAATGTAATGCATAGCCCTATAATCTACAAGTCAACTGTGAGCAATTGACTTGGCTGCATTCATGTAAATTGTTAAACCGCCAAGTCTTCCCTCAGGTCTGTGTTGTCAAAATAAGTTATGGTGTACAAAAAGTTCACCATACTTTTCAAGCAATTGTGTGAACTTTGTAGTCCTTTTGGAAGACATTAGGCGGCTGTGTTCAGAGCAGTTAAGCTGTTTCTTTCCAAAAGATTTCATGTTCATTTTAAGATGAATGTTAAACCCTGGCTCTTCCAGCACAGGTGCAGATGTGATTCTTTGGTTTAGCAGCTGTGCAGTGTCAACAGGCTGGAAAGAGCATGGATCTTCACACAGTCAGAAACATTGTTCTATCAGTGTAAAAGACTACACCGATGTATTGCAATGTTGTGTACAACATATCTTTTTTGTAACATGTTATTATTAATTAGGTAGATTGTACACAAATTCAGTCTCTGAAAGGTTGCGTTTCTGACAGGTTGTTTCTCGCTGTTTGATTTATTCTTTACCCAAACAACAGCTGAGAAGCACAAGTGAGCTTAACATAAAAGGATCTTTTAAAAATTATTCTGATGAGCTTCACAGTGAAACTGACATTGCATCTAATGAGACAGAACATAAGGTGGCTGCTGATGCAGGTTTCTTTGCTTTAGAAAACAACAACTCTGTACAGCTTTTACCGATAATCTTCCATCCACAATGATATTTCTTTGCTTAGGTTACTTTTAAAGGCTCATAACTACATTTTGTTTTATTTTTTTCTTTTACAATTTGGAAATGGCCTCTGTGGACACTGGATGAATGGTTACTATTTTCTCAGAATTTTATTCATCATCGTGTCAACTCATCTTTTAGTCATGCTTCAGTTACAAAAGCAGAGCAGCAGTAAGAAACAACTATCTTAAGCTGTGTTTATTTCCCTAAAGACGCCTCAAGGTAAGGGCAATGCCATCAGACAGATGTTAAGCACAATGCAGAATTCAAGGTTTGTTTTGTTTTACTGCAGCTTACTTAGCATAAAACAGCAGGGAATAAAATAAAATACAGATTAGGTCATTGTCAATGTTTTCCTACTTCAGGCCTTTTTTAGGTCATGGTTAAGGAAACAACACAAGTTACCAAGTGGCGGCTAAATACTTCAAAATGATAAAATAGCAGGTAATGACGATCGTACGGTTGCTTCACAGTAAAGTCTCCAGAAAAACTGGTGACCTGTCCATGCAGTGCCTCACTGCTCATTCAAAGATTACTGAGAAAAGTCCAAAATAGATGAGAAACATGTTAGGAAATCATTTCAGCATTGTTAAATATTTCATTGATGACGACAGGTGCAATAAATATGCATTTTCATCCTTTCTCTCCCAAATGCTAAAGTAATAGTGGCAGGTATAGTCCACAATTATTGAATTCCATGCAGTCTTTTGCAATATTGATATTACATAAAGTAATGAGCCGACATTGATATAACATTGGTGTACACTGATAAGGCATAATAGTTTTAGGATAGTGGATTGTCACACCACCACAAAAAGAAACTGTGAAAAGACAGCAACATTTTTGCCTGCCTGCTTTTTTCAGGGGAAATGTCTTCCGCAAAGAGAGATTCGACTCATTAGTTTGGCTTGTGAGTGATAAAATCCAGCCAAGTTATTTAAGTTTTGTTACCATTTTTACTTCAGTCAGTATTTTTGGTTCCTGAAGTTTCTGTTGTGACTCTGGATTTTCATAAAATTTCATGTTGAATTTAGTTCCGTCTTAAAGTTTACAATTCTGTGTTTAATGTTTCTTTTGGTTTACTTAACTCATACAAGTTTCAAAGCATTAAACATTTTCTTTGCAGTTTTTCTCTATCTTTTGTTAATTCTCCATATATATATAAAAAATACTTCATAATATTTTTATTACTATGAATATTTGTAATTGAGAACATTTAGAACTCTACCAATGATAATGACTTACTTTGACGACTGTGTTTTCCCTTGTAAATATCAAACACACTTCTGTGTTATCAGGCTGGATCACGTTGACCTTTGCTGTGATTAATTCCTGCCTGTTGGGGACGCTCAATGTGGCTTTGATCAGTTGCTCTTGTCTCAGTTGTCTAAGTGCATTTTATTTATTCTGCAGAGCCCCACTGCACATGTGCAGGAATTTTCCACGGCGACCGCTGTGAGCTGGCCGTCAACCCGTGCATTTCGCAGCCATGTACCAACGGCAGGGTTTGCATACCAAAGGCTCCGGGTTACATATGTAACTGCTCTCTGGACAACACTGAAGCAAGGTAGACACTTGTCACATTTTAATTTTCTACTTGAAAACATTGCTTTCTTGAACTGTTTTAGATTTTACATGAGGGCTGGAAGATGTTTTTGAGTACAAGCCAATCGGTCAATCGCCACTAATCATCATTAAGACATGATTATGTTTGCAACCTCATGGGAGGAGATTAAGATTAAAGCACACCAAGAAGACCTTGCTTTAATCTATTCATTGTAAAACATACGAACAGTTGCAGCTCAACAAATTAACAAGACAAGCTGAAATAATAAAATCAATTACCACCAATCCCATCACTCCAAGATGAATTGTGGTAGGAGAGCATTCACACACAAAATTATAATTACATACTCGGAGGTAATCGCACGGGTCCTGCAAGGCCATGAAAATAATGAAATAGAAAAAAGAACAGCTTCAAAGTTTGTCTTTCGAGAAACAATGCACACGGCCTTGAATTTATAAGCGTATTCAATTGGCCTTCCAAATTTTGATGAACAAACACACTTTACACAAACAGCATGCACTCATCACTGGAAACTTGCATTCCTTTCACATCACCAGCAGACGTCAAACAAAATTACTGAGGCATTTACATATACTTTCTTTCATTAAGTCCATCTGTGGAATTGCTTTGCTCCTCATTGAGAGCAATCCACGTTGCAGGTAGCGTTTCGACTGAACGAGTGAAAAATGACTGTGGGTTGTAATTGCAGGAATTGGGAGGGTTTTTTGTGACTGTGAAGATGTTTGTATCACACTGGTGCATGTCATAGTAAAAGACACTTAGTTAAGTGCACAGCAGCACATGAAGATAAATTACAGATAACAGATGTCCATTCATGTAAGGTCAGAAGGGACAAAAATCCTAGCTTTTATCTGTGTCAAGAACCCAATTTACAAACCAAATTCTTTGCACATAAACTGAATAAATGTTTTCTTTTTATTAAATTAATTAAAGAGTTGCTTAAAAAGATTTTACTGTATCACATCAAGTATATTTAGCATCTGGGAAATGTGTGTGTTAAACCGGGCACCAGGCTGTTTTATGCAAAATAAAATGAAAGGTTTATGTAGTAAGGCGGCAACACTCAGCAGTCAGAGCGCTGACAGTCCTTGGGGTGTATTTCTTGCCTGGACCAGGAAGATGAAGGGCTGCAGTAAAGCTTTTAGTGTCATTAGCCAAGTATAACCTTTACTCCCTGGCCAAGGTGTTGGTGTTTGTGCTGCTCTTTGCTTTTGCATTCTTGTTCAGAGTCACACTGGCCCCTGGCTGTTGGATTTAATTAAAATATTTCAACAGTTTAAAGAGAAACGACTTGGTTTTTGACCAGAAAGCTTGCAAAATACAAGAGTGTTATTGTCAAGGGATTTTTTTAAGTGTTTAATTCTAAATAAATCATTCCTCATTTAAAAACAGCCTTTGGGCTATTTCTTATTAGCAAAGTAACAAATTAAAATAATTTTTGGTCCATTAACTTGCCCCCTATGTTTTTAACTATACTTTATGATAAAATTTCAAAAAGTAGAACAGGGTTAGATATATTATTATGCTTGTATCTCTCTGTTTTTTTAATTAATCTATGTTCTTTTCATGTTTTAGATGCCACAACGAGATTGAGGGCTGCCAGCCTAATTCCTGTCCAGGAGCTTATGACTGTAAAGTCACCGATGGTTTGATCTACTGTGCCCCGCTGCCAGTGGTCAGTTTTATAGAAACTTTACATGATAGTGATACCAATTATAATTGGTACTATTATTATACCAGTTATTGTAATTTCTCCTCCACTGTGAGTCTGACTCATCCTCTCCCATTCTGTGTCAGGTATCTCCAGAAATTGGCTACTTGGAAATCATACAGATCTGTGCTGCTGTGCTGGGAATCGTCTTCCTGGTTGGAGTCTTTGTTTGCATCAGGAAACGTTATGTTCAGAAGAAGAAGAGAAAACCTGTTTGTGTCCAGGACTCAAATGGGTGAGGATTATATTTTTTTTTCTTAAAACGGTGTGGTTTTATTTCCTATTACACATGCTTAAGTAATGTACTATAAATTTGATCAGAAAGCCGTTTCAGTTATTCAACGTTAAACTGATTCATTGCTCTGTGATATATCCCAGATGTTTTCTTGTTTGTTTGTTTTTGTTCTTGGGGGTTTTTGTCCCTTTTGATTATTAGGACTTGTAGCGAAATCCAAAGTTCAGTTTTTCTGAAAATAAATACAAATTTTACTTATGGCTGTTACCAGGACGTTTATGTTGTGGGATACATAATTATGGAGAAAACTGCAAACTTGACATTGTCCAGTAGACATTATTGACAACTTCATTTGGAACGTAAGCTACAAACGGTTATTGCTAAATAACCAGGTGGATACTTGCAGACCTTTATATCCAAGCACATTTATGGAATGTTTAGTGGAAGGAAAAAAGATGGGCATGAAAAGAAGCACATCAGTTGAGAAAAATTTTTTTTTTTTTTTTTGGAAGATGTAAACCATGATTAAAGTATCAAACTGAAATTTTCAAAATGTATTACTTACAATGTCAGAGTTTCACTTTTTGAATCACATTACTGAACTTTCAGGAGAAGATTATTCCACTTTTTCCCAGCAAAGACAAAACTAAATCATAAAAATAAAACGTTCATCAAGTGAAAACTTGACCAGCATCAAACAAATGCATGTTCAATCATCAACACAGAACAATTTGCCTTCGGTGTCAAACTTCACTAAAACCACCTTTGCTGGTCCCAACAGGTACTTCCAGCCCAGTCTGGCTAAGAGCCTGAAGGCAGAAAGCCAAGATGTCAACTCCACTGAGATGAACTCACTGGTCAACTCCACCAACAACCTGGACCACCACACACCATTCAGATCCCTGAGGCCCCGCAGCCAAATTGGTTCAGCAGGAGGTGGATCCCCAAAGGCACAGAGGCCGGTTGTGTGCAGCGTGGCCCCCAACCTTCCTGTCAGGCCACCGTCAAGCTCCGACAATGACTCCATCCGGAAGAGCCACTGGGACATGGACTACGAAGGTGTGTAGTAGTTTGTTTTAAAGATTTATACAGACCAGCAGGCTTGGGTGGTAGGGCAAGAAATCGCATTTTAACTTTAGTTATCTGGATTTGAACAAATTCATTCAGGGGATAAAAATCTGTAAATAAATAAAAGAAATCATGGCACAATAAAATAAAATGGTGGATCAATTCGATGTGGTCAAGTATAGTATTAGAGTTCATTAACATATCAGATTGCCAATTTTTCTTTTCCTAAATGCTTTTTGGTGATAATGTAAACACAAATGGTTTAATTTATTTAATGAAGTAGAGATTAAATTATTCTCTAAAAACCAAGCTACGGCTACATTTGTTATTTTAGTTCTTACACAAAATAGAATTGAATTATCTTAAGCATTTTGAATCCAAGCCTCAAACCTTCAAAAACAAAATTACCATTTGAAAATCTAAATCACATCAGACCTGTAGAGGCCCCACAGCTCAGCCTGGAGCCTGGAGCTGGTCAGCCAGGATTGCTTTCTTCATTGTTTTGAGGTACAAAAAAAAAAAAAAAGAACTGCAACAGCAGTTATTGAAAACACAAGATTTATACAGATTAACAGACTAACAAAAAAAACTTGCTTGGAAACCTAAACCCATTTCAATTTGAGGAAAATATCGATATCTGTTATAAGAGGTTATTTAATGGAAATAACTAAAGTATGATTCAAGCACAGCTCTCTCTTTTATTATTTAAAAAAAAACAATTTTGAACTTCTGCTGTTGGCAGTATATTCTGAAGGAGCGCGCTGAAACTTTTCTTTATCCCAAAATATGTTGCTCCCGGTGATGGACTTGGTCTGCAGTGACTTCTGTAAAGCTTGTCCACATCAAAAAAGACACAAATTCATATGAAAAGCAGAAGGTGTCTATGCTGAGGTTTCCAGCTGAATTGTAATAATATTGAAAGAAGATGAGAAGGATTCTCCAGGTGCTTTTCTTAGAAGGTTTTTTGTTCAGCCTGCCTTTCGGTAAAATGTGGGGACTTCATGCTGAGTCTTCTTTAGATACATTCCCTCTCCCCGTTCTGCCTGTCAAACCCAATCGTAGGAACTGTGGTTGAACAATTTAACATGCATATTTTCACAGCCTCAATGACAATGTGGTCCACATTGTCAAACCTATGTGGACCACACGCAATGATACGAGGCGTTTTATAATACAAATCTATTAATGATAGTAAGTGATCATTCAAAGTGTATCAGCTTTTAATTTATGGAGTGCTTTAAACATAGTCAGCAGTAATTTGCAATTTACCGTAGTGTTTTTCTACATCTCTTTGTTAATTTTGTTTGTACAGAAAACATTTATTTTGTTTCTGGTATCACTTTCTTACTCCAGGCCGAAGACAAAGTGTTGCAAATAGTATTTGATTGTTTCAAGACAAATTGTGATGTTTTCCCTCTCTTGCCTCCAGTTTACCCAGCCGACCCGGACTATTACGGACGGCCAACAGTCCGGGAGTTCCCCCAGTTTGATATTGTGGAGGACACTTACTCCACCTCTACTGTGGACTCTCGAAGAAATTCCCGTTTTGGGGGCTTCCCATTCCCACTGGATCGCTGTGATCGTCGGGCACCGCTGCCTCCGTGTTACAGCAATCAGAACTTGGACGACTTTTTGGGTCCGGACGGTCTTCCTCTTCCCAGCTCTCAGTGCCCAAACGAGTACACTGCCATCAGCTACTATCCCACCCAGCACACGCGGAGCCTCGACAATGTCTCTTCAGGCTATAAAAGACTCAGCATGCGCTTAAGTGTGGCTATGCCGTCCTACGCAGAACAGTCCAGCCCGCCACCGGGTCCAAACCCCGCCCAGCCTCAAACACGACCCACGGGGCAAAACCACCACGGCTATGATGGGTTGAGTATGGTGGAGAGTGATTATGGAAGCTGTGAAGAAGTAATGTTTTAGGACAAAGTCTATCATTTCACAAAGAGATCTCTATTATTCCTGAAGAGTATATTGCTTCACACATGAACTACTATCACATTAAGGCAGCTTTGTGTACAAGTACACATCTTGGTTGGGGGTCTACTGCAGTTGAGCTCTGATTCCTCAATCCAATCTTCTTTTCTTTCCACCCTGATGGACATCAAAGAAAGACTGCAAATGTCAGTTCAGATGTCTCTGATTCATTTGACTTCAACAAGCAATGTTGTCTGACCATGTCGATCCAGACGGAGGTAGTCCAAAGCTGCTCAATTACGTCTTCGGAAGTAGTTCAGCAGAAGTTCATCTTTTAATTCAAGAAAAACTGCTGAGCGCCATCCCTAAAAAATATGAACAGTGTTACTGACTTGATCCTGCACTCTTTGGAAATAAAAAGGAGATAAAGTATTACTTTTTTTAACCAGCAGGAGAGACTCTGCTTCTCAACAGAAAAGTCTGCTTGAAAAAATGTGTAGTTAAATATCAAGCATTTCATCACATTTCTGATAAGACAGCCACTCTGTACAAAACTGATTAGTTAATGCCTGCTCCCTGTCTTGCACTGAACAAGTAAATCATGTGACACTTTAATCACAGGTGAATTTATGCTTCTGGTCATTTCCCAATTGCAAGAATACAAATAAAACAACTTTAAATGTGTTAAACAAGACATTCAGAACTTGAAATGCAGGATAAGCATTTCACTATTTGTTTACTCACATAATGTTCACATCTTCTCTGATGGGGGCTGGATCCTCATTTAAACGAGTGATTTAGTGATGTTATTTGTGATGTCGTATTTCTAAATGTGTTACACTGTCCTCAGTAGCTTTAGTGTCTATGAACATTTCCTCCTGGATTTTAATGAGTGCAGAATGGATTTTGGTTCAAAGTTTTGGATTAACCACTGCTCAGCAATGTTTCTACCCTTGATGTTACAGGAAGTTTCGCCGCAGCAAAGAAACGCCTGTTCAGCCATTTTTAATGTTGGAAAATACAACGCTCTGAATAATGAAATTCCTGTTTCGGTCAAAAACTACTTTTGCTGCACACAGCACATTTTTTAAGTAGATATGTAAAGTTAATGTTACAAGCAGCAAACACTATTTTTTTGTTTTTTTCTTTTTTTAATTGCAACATTTAATATTTCATCTACATTGCAATAACATAAACTGATTGTTCTCAAATTAAAATCTTCTTCTTGCATAACATTTATATGTTATGCAAGAAGAAGATTTTAGGCAGTACATTTTAAGAATATACGCACAAAAAAGAGGAAGATATTCAATCTTAGAGCTGATTCTAGCAAGTCTGTGCACAATAACCCATCAATTTTTTGGAGCTTTTAACTGAAATCTCACTTTGTTTCCAAATTTATGATTCAACAAGGGTGATCTGATGGTTTCTTGGGCAATTTCTTCTTTGTAAAATGTTAGGCTAATCAAAATGCATGTATTAAAATTAACTGACCCCTCCGGCTTACTTTTATTGTACTGAACAGCTGAATAAAATTCTACAGCCTTCTAACTTCTTGTTTTAGACGTCGCTGTAGACATTGCTATGAATTTTAAACACGATCTTGTTACAAAGCCAAAACAGTCATTTTTGCAATTCCGGGTACCAAATTTGAATCATTATTCTCTTCTTCTCTAAAGTCAGTTTTCTACTACATGAATTTTCACTTCTGTTAACGTTTTAACATGGTCACACTGAATGATGTGCATCCTATTTTTCACTGGTAGTTTAGTCAAGACTGAGTGAAATCTTATAAGCAACTATTGACATGTACATTTAATACAAATTTTGTGTTGTGCAGGATGAAATTGCTTGAATGTATGTTACACATGTTCTTTTTTAATTCATTTATAAAGTTTATTTTTTTATTAATGTGGGCAAAACCCCATGTTTCTGTTGTTTCTCTGTGAGAGATTTTATTAAAATGTGCTTTACATTTATGTTTTCAAAGGTGAATAAAAAGACAAATTCTAGAAACTACGACATCAACTTCAAGTTGTGTTTAATCCCACAAAATCAGCACACAACCTATGAATACAGAAGTTAAGAAGATTTTTTTGAAACTATGCTCCAATACTTAAAAAGAGCAAAATATCAATACTCACCACAAACTTAGCCAACAACAATATGTTGACTCTGGAACTAGATTAAAAGTCATCCATGGATTTATCAATGCTAACCAAAAGCAAATGGCTTGGAGTCTTAATTGGTTTAGTTAATCTCTCTGGTTCATGTTTTCATCAAAGGCCATTCCAGCAAACATAATTGTTAATCTTAAGACAACAAAGTACAATTTCTGCTAAATTTAATCACTTACGAATCTTGTAGGAGATGTTAATTTCTAATTTCAACAAAAGATACTCACCTGAGAATTAATAATAGATTCACATTCGTCTCGTATTTCTGTGAAATTGAAGATCATTCAATTGTTATTTTATATTCTTTTAATTATTCGATGTAAACATTGTATCGGTGTAAGTTAAACCCTTTTTCAATTGGGACATAATGGAAAGGAAAGATCAGCCGTAAAACATATTACTTAGAATGTAAACTTTATGCAAATATATAATCTGAAGCAGCTCTTCATCACTTACTTTTAGCAAATAAAGAGAGTTCTGGAGGTTTGCAGGGAACAATAACCGTACACACAGGCATAGTTTACTAAATAATTAAGTGTTACCTAAAGATGTAAATAAATGTCACGTGAAGACTTTAAGAATTAGCTTGCTGCAAAAATCTTTATTTAACCAACACAACACTTTTTAAACTAAGTTTTCGTTTTTAAACTAAGTTTTAGTTTAAAGACAGGATCTCACCAAAGTGCTTCACAATTACACCAATAATTATAAAATACACCAACAAGAATAAAACTGTAAAGGAAAATAAATAAAACACAAAGGAGTTAAGAACTATATAGCATCTCATATTCAGTCAGTTAAAGGCCAGGGGAAAGAGATGTGTTTTTAAAAGACATTTAAATGACTATGTGCTCTGAGCGGTACTGAGGTAAGGTATTCCACAGTCAGGACCGTGAGAGCAAACGCTTGATGATCTCTGTGTTTCAACTTTGATCTCAGTACATCAAGGAGAAACTTCCTGTTTAACCAGAATGCTTATATATATATCCTGCCTTTGTGTTTTTGCTATGACAGGCATCATGTGGATGACAAACTACTACTGTAATTGAAGATTTCACAGTATATGCACACGCAGATATAATGTAGGCAGATATAATGTAGGCAAGCTTTCGAATATGACTTGCTGGGCTGAAAGCTACATTCATTTTAGATGATAAAAAGCAGCAACAGGGTAATAATTTCAACTCAACAGTTTCAACTTTTGTCAAAAATAATATAGACCAACACTGTTTTCGAAGGCTTGTTTTGGAGGATTTGTTGGATGACTTAGATTGGCTTTATAGGTTTATTGAAGAAAGGGATTGAGCAGATAGATGAATTGAATATGAAGATAGCTGGTGAATTTTAGACTCCTAAATAATTTTTTCACCACACTTTTATCCTTGCACCAAAACAACACTGATTCCCATCACAATTGTTAGTGGCATGTAGTTCATTATAATTGTGTTTAACATCATAGCATTTGTAGAGCTCCAGAATAAATTTAGTTATAACTATATGCAAGTTTCCCTCATCTTCCTCTTCCCTCTCATTATGGAACATAATTAATTTCAGTAGGTTAATAACTTCATCAAGAGTCATAAATTTGGTTGGTAAGTGTACACTTATATTTGCATACAAACTCTATATAAGAGCAGAATATGTTATGGAGCAATTTAGGCCTGATGCACCAAATAAGTCAGACATATGCTTTAAGTTTCTGCAATGATAACATAACCCCTTTATAGTGCACTTTATTTGTAATGGTCCAATAAATTTTCTTGCCAGCCATGCTGTTAAACTCTTCTTTAGAGACTTTAGGGTGAGTGAAAGTGAAAAGAGATTGTTTCAACATCATTAGAAAACACAATAGGCAGTAGATTCAATGATGTTACTGTCATTGAGTCTTGTGGTTTTGCATCTAACTGTGTCATTCACAGCTTTGCTGTTGGCAAACTGCAAATTGATTTTTTTCTCGATTTATGACAATATCATAAAGAAAATATGCCAGCAGTATTTTTAGTGTTCATTTTTTCATTCCAGTTAGTGGCCTAGTCAAGGCTCATTACTAATGTCTAACCAAAGCAGTTAACCGAACATTAACAGAATAATGAGCTGGATTTCCTAGATAGTCTGATATATAAGGAGTCCAGATTCTGTACTGTTCAAAGACGGAAGACACAAAGTCACAATTATCTGCATCTTTAAAATTTATATTAAACTAAATCAACAAATGTGTTTAATAAAGGAATGTAATTTGATATAGATGTTGTCTTTGGTTATTTGGTGACCTCTTGAATGAGCTTACAATGTTATCGAACACAATATTTGGATGTTGGATGACATCAAGCCTACATCCTAAGTTTAGTAGTTACCTAAACTTACTTTGGGCACTTTTAGTAGAATAATATCTGTGTTATTGTAGTAAGGTAGGATGAATGAGAACTTTATGTAACTTTGAATAGTTGTCAGTAAAACTGCATAAGGGTTTAAATCCTTCGTACTCAAAGGTCACTTTCAGCATTTTGTGAATACATAAAGAGCCACATCGTCTCTTTCCTCCCTGCCTCCATATATGATCACAGCATGTTTTTTTCAACCTTTTTTTTTTTACTTTGTGAGAATCAGGTACCATGTTGAAAAGAAACAGGCTTCTCCACACTGCTGAGGAGTGAAGAAGGGAAGAAAAAGTCCTTCATCTCTGTAAAGTTCCTTCAATTCCATGAGGTGACTTGTCTGCTGCAGGTTTCAGTGACTCTCCTTGTGTCCAAGATTAAAGTACTGAAATTCCTCAATGATTGTAGTGCTCATTTTTAGTGCAATTCAAACAGAATTGGATCCACTGCAATTTGCTCACATTGCAGGAAGAGGTGGTGAGGAGGTCACTGGCAGTCTTTAATGTAGTCCTCCTGTAACGAATTTTATGTGATTGCTTTTTAGTAACTTCACAGCATGCAAAAGTATCAAGCATCACATTTTAATTTGCCCAACTTCACAATTTTAACCTCAAATTAAAATGTTGGCTTGGTGATTTTTAAGGTTTATTTCAGTTTGAGTCTCCATAGTATCAAACGTTTTTGATACTGTAAACATTTTCTTTTCTCAGAAAATTAGAGCATTGCTTAAAACCAAGCAAAATGATTTGTGTTTAAATATCAGCCTGTTGAAAACGAGCCCATGTACTGTCTGATATATGCAATCCATACTTTCTCTGAGGTTATTTTGCATGGATTACTGAATGGCTAAAAGGTGATTAGCCTGTAGCTCTGCTGAAATGTTAATGAAGACAAAGGTACTTTAATGCAGCCTTCCTTTGTCTCAATAATTGGTCTTGTCTATTTTAAAAATCAGACATATATTTTTCTAGGGGATATAGATTAGCTTGATCTGCTGGTCAATGAGTCACATTAAAATAAAGTGTAAAGAGGCACTAAGTTATGCTGGAAAAAGAAATTGACATTTCCATAGATTAGTTTTGCATAGAAAAGTATTAAGTGCTTTAAATGCCTTGGCGAATGGCTTCTCTGGCTTTAGACTTTACAAAACATAATAAACAACAAACATCAATTAGCAATGAACTTTTGAGTCAATAACACAACATTTCTGTAAAAAATCCGTCAAAATTTTTTTATTTTCTGAGAAAATGAGTTTGGATTTTCATTAGCTGTAAGCAAGGTATTGTTTTGTGAATGTAATGTAATAATTCATTAATTAGTGCAAGATGTGAAGAAGTAATATTTAGCAAATGTCTTAGCAGGTTTCACTGCTTTAGGTTAGAAATAATCTAACTAAAAAAACTGTTAAATAGTAAAACACCAAGGAGGAGAGGACCTTGTTTACGGACGAACAATAAGCACTAAATAATTTCATTTACAAAGAGTTTGCATGTTTGCATCCAGAAAACAGAGGCAATAAGTGGTTGTCAGACATTTTTTAAACAGGTCAGCAGACAGAAGGCACCTCAGTAATGCATTACATAGCATTTTCTGGATTTAAATAAGGTTCGCATTTTGGTTTTGGTTTTGGCTGCGACAGACTGGCGACCTGTCCAGGGTGAACCCCGCCTCTCGCCCGGAACGCTGCTGGAGATAGGCACCAGCAACTCCCGACCCCGTTAGGGAGAAGGGTGACGGAAAATGGATGGATGGATGGATGGATTTTGGTTTTGGGGTCTTATGGTTACATTGTCCTAAAATAGTGGCAGAGTGTGGGGGTCAATGGGTTCACCTGTAAACATTGTGCCACCCTGCTTAATTTTATAACGTCCCATTTCTGAGGTAATAACACGATATGCCAAGCCAGCCCACATCCTTGTCATTTCTTTTTTATCAACTCAGCTTTTTGAAAATCGAATAATTTACATCCCCATTACTGGTCTGAATGTTGGACAAATTTCTTCCAAATTGAACTCTTCCTTCCAGGTGCTTAACGTGATGCTTGGCTGCTTTTCTTCAGTGGGTATAGTTGGCATCACTACTTTGCAATTTGAGCCATCAACTTGTTACTTCATGGGAGTTTTAATAGAGAAAAAAAGATAACTCCTTCGATCCTTCTCCCTTCTGCTGTTTCTCATTTTTGTAATTATTCTAAATCTTCTTAATGACTGGTTATATTGATATTTAAACCCTTTCTAAGTATTTTTAAAAAAACCCATCAGAAGTTATGCTGAGAAGCTGCGCCAGTTTCAATTCATTGTTATCGTAAAATGTCAAAAAAGATGACTTTTCCTAAATGCACAGAGCAACAGGTCAGCTGCACTGCTGTTAGCCATTCTGATTGCTCCCACCTGGTTGCCAAAATATATTAATCTGCATGTCCAAGAGATCTGATGATGTTTGTTTTATCCAAATTGCTCCCAGCCCTTTGATTTACATGCTGAAAATGTTCATGTTTCTTCTGTTAAATTACCTCTTAAACAGAATAGAAATATCTTTGCTCAGATTCAGGTCAATTCCAGAGACAAACAGCATTGCTTCTATTTCAAATACCTTAAAACAGCTGAATTTTAAATGCCAACATATGATGAAGTGTGATAATTTAAAGGTTAGTGTGGTCAGACGGGAAAGAGGAGACGATGATGGTCTTCTACTCATGCAGACATACTGTAGTTAGTGATTTGTGTCATTTCACTTTCTGACTTCACTATCAGAGGAACCTTAGGCATGAACTAGCCATGACCCCTGGGAGTATCCGCTCGCTTTCTGTCAGGTACATTTACATACACAGGGTATTACAGGTGCTTAAAATATGCATCACATATTTTCCTGGGTATATGGATGTACACAAAGTTATTTATTACAGTATGCAGTCCGTTTCTATTCAGTCGTGTTTTCAAGAAAGGTGGTTGGAACTGACGGAGGCGTTATGGGCACAAAAATATAATAACATTCCTGGTACTTGTAAAATTTTTTGAAAACCGTAATGTTTGTTCCCTTTCACAGCTATTTGCTAAGTGTTGGTTTATAAAATCCTAATAACATAGACACAAGATTGAGGCATTTAAAGATCATACATAAGACAACAAAGTCAAAGGGGTGTGAATTTTGCAGGGAACCATAATTTTCCACACACACATTGTTAAAAATTAAACAGCTTACTTCTGTTATTTTCATTCCCACAAAGGAATTAAAATAATTGTAAATTCAGTCAGATAATAAGAAAATTTGAAGACTTAAAGTTCTTCCTTCAAGTATCATCTGACCTCAGCTGTGGAAGCTTCTGCCAATTAAAATAAAGTTATACTTTTCAAGATATTACCTTCAACCCCACTTTGACTGAAGCAAAACACCAACTTTTGTCAAGAAATAACTAAAAAAGGAGAATACGTTATAAAACTTTTACCAAGCACTGGGTTAGAATTTTTTATTTTTTTTTTTAAATCACATTTATAACGTACTTATGTAAATCAATTTTCTTTTATCGCTAAATCTTCATTTATTAAAAGAAATGTGAGAAATGGTTTTCAGCTTTTACAGCCTTGCACTAATAAGCACATTAAAGCAATATGATTATCAACTGACAGCTCAAAATGTAAGGCATCCCTAACAGCTGTAAAATTTATTTAGGACATTATCATTCAAGGAATCTTTCCAATTACATTTGTACAATTAAATAACATTTTGAATTCATACAAACCTTTTCAATATTAAATTGTAATGCTGTCTAATTCCTTTGGGAGTCAACATCTGCATGAAGGTTAGCAGACAGTGTTATCGGCCTGATAACACTCCATCACTTGTTCCCTATTTAATGCAATCAGAAGAGAGTTTGTTTCGAAAAATTGGAGAACATTTGGGGGAAAAGAAGGTTGATCAACGAACAAAATAACAGACACCTTAGAGACAACAAACGAACATGGCTGTAATTTTAGCTGAGAATTGGCTGCATCTACCTTCAATCCAGTTTTCATCCTTTTTTAATCCATATTTGTTGGATTCAAATATGCTGTAATTTGTGAGTCATTGAGTTTTAAATTAGATTCCAGACAGATGCAGCAATTATGTACGCTTGCTTCCCAGCTACTCAGTTCAAAGGTGTAAGTTAAACAGAGACCTACCACTCTTGTTGTAAAGTCTCTAATTTCATGAAAACATGGGTACATATTGTCATGCCGCCCTGCCAGGCCTTATTACATCTGTGTCTGCTGGATGTCCCTGGAAAGTGCCGCAGATCATTCGTATCCCGCACAGCTGATGTGGTCCTGCTGGTTTGTGTGTGTTTTAATGTTCATCATAATTACAGAGAAAGGTTATCATGAGAGTGTGTTGCAGTGCATGTCAAACTGTGTGTATGTGTGTGAAGGGTATTTGATGTGACATCAAACAGCTTCAATTATTTCAGCACCTCAGGTATCGTCCTCGTTATCCACTTACAACAAGCACTGTATGTGTGCGTGTGTGTGTGTGTGTGTGTGTTCAGGGTTGAGTTAACAATGTCACTTCTACGACAGAGATAAGAGATAACGATCCCTGAGAGTCTTTCTATTTTTTTTAAATGTGAGCTTATTCATGCAAAAATTGACCAAAAGCTCTTAAGACTTTTTTCTTTTGAAAAACTTTATTGAAGTCATTAGCTGCATAAAACTTTGTATTAATTAACTTTTAATCAGTCACAAAGTTTTGACTTTGGAAATTTATATTTTACAACTTTTTTCAAATATAAATTTAAACAGCTCACATAAAAAGAACCTTGTAGAAATTCATTATATTCAATGCATATGATTTTACTTATTTATTTAATATGAAACCTTAAAGATGAGTTGAAGGAGCGCGGCCCATTAATTGACAGGCTAGTTTCAGGAAGCAGTATTTTCATGAGGCAACTTGTAACCTTGTACTTTCTGGAATTAACTGTTCAGTTATGTGTCTTTTTTGTGAGACACATGACTTATAAGTTTATGCTGTAGTATGCAGACATAATAAGTAACGTTCACAAAATCTAGGATTCTTTATTGAGCTTACATATTCCTGTAAGATCAAGATGTGGGTTGATCTTACAGGATCTTACATTTGTATTTACTTGTTGACTTCTGATGATGGTTGTTTGCATTGCATTTCATTTTGGAGTATTAAAATGAAGAGTCCTGACTTACATATGCAGACCACACTTTTTTAGATTTCCATATGCATAGACTTTAAAATATCATATATTTGTTTCTTTCCTGAATAATTATGTGCTTCTTTGCCTTAATATATCACATGAAGTCCTAATGAAATACATAAAAGTTTTCTAAAGTAATTTGAAAAGTTCCAGGAATATAGATACTTTTGCAGAGCACTTTGTCCCATTTCACAGAGGGCATTCCACAGAGAGTTATAGAATATTTTAAGTGGTAGTCAGTGTTAACTTTAATTTTGTGCAGAAGTTAATTGAACTGGGAATCAGTTCAGTGGTATATCCACCTGTGCTGCTGGTTGGCATGTTTGCTGTAGCAGGATTTATGTTTGTGAAAGAAGATGTTGCCAAGTGAAACAGTTTCTAGACAACAATGGAATCCCACAGCACAGAGGAATTATATCAGGCCTTTCCACTAAACAAGAAAATAATGGCTTCCTCCACTGAGACCCCAGACCTGGAATGCTTCGTGCTCCCCGGTGTTCAAGGTAAATATGGCAGCCCATTGTGGACCAGAGCTGGTTGAGATCTCCCATCTGTTAATGGAAATGACTTCAGCTTCTACTCATTTGTATAGAAATAAGGCAGCATAAAATTGAGACACAAATCCTTAAAGGAACCACTTTTTATTAATATTCAACCTTTGATTGTGTATTTTTTCTCATGTTTTTGGCTGCCATATAATTCTGAAATTGATTTAAACAATCAGACTGCAGCACAGACACTCAGCTTTCAAGGGACATGTCAGGAAATGAAATTGTTTTTTGTCACTTATATGCAGGCAGAATTAGTTACAAGTTAGGATTTGGATGGTATGTAATGCACTGTAGTCTACTACTGTATAGAAATGGGGTTTTGTGATGCCAAAAGACAATATTTACCAGACATGTATTTTTATTAATGAAGCTACAGAAACAAGAAGAAAAGCAGGCTTGAGTGTAAACTGATTTGAGAGGGCTATACATCCACAACCATAATTTATTGATATCATTTTTAACTAAAAGCAATTAGGATATCCTGAAGTGACCGGGTTAATCACCGACCCCAAACTGATCAAATAGCCTTGGCCGAGCATCACAAAGGACAAAACCGACTCTTTGATGTCAATGCACTCCAGACTTCAAAAGACTTTCAATAAAGAATTAAAAATGTAAATTTTATCTATGGTTATATGAATTACATTTGTTGTATTTAATCCCATTATAGAGTGCTTGGCTAAAATATATATTTATTTAAAATTACCCTTGGAGAAGGTGAAAGTACAAGGGAGTTTTAAGCATAAATTGCTTGTAATGTTCGCTGCTCTCTGCAATCTCAAGGAACATTAAAGCACATTTCAGCTTGATTATCAGCACCACACTCACTGCCTCACCAGATTCATTCTCAGGGTGCATCCCATCATTTCCAACAACAGCAGGGAATTGTTTTCAAAGAAAACCTCTAAAGAAAGCCCTCTGTATACTACTTCCTTAGAACCAAACAGCAGGCAGGCAAAGTCAGAGAGGAACAGGTGTGTTTTTCAGCTGACAAGCCAGGTGTTTTCTGTGGGGAACAAAATAAAGCTTAAAAGTGAATAAATATCATAGACTCAATATTTCTTAGATGGACAATATTCGACTCTGGAGGAATGGCGATCTGTTGTGACTGCCTGAAAAGGGGTTGCCCTCCAAAATATGGGCTTGATTTTTTTCTGGCAAAGGAAAATATGAAATGAATATCATGATAAGTGACAATCTAATTTATGATTAAAGACAAACCATCACATGGTCCATATAACTTGAAAAGGGGTTGGGAATTAGATACTGCCACAGATGGAGGAGCGTTTGAATCTCTCAGTCTGAATGAAGATCAGGAGGCAGAATGGAGAAATCTACAACCCCTTACCTGTCATAATAAACAGTGAACAAAGAATGAACAAATGTGACTGCAATGTTAATGAGCTTAAAGGCCAAATGGGCCCTTGAGGAGCTCAAAACTTCTTCGTCACTTTAAAAGAAAGTGGGAATAGCTGTAGATGTAGAGGTGCCTCCACCAGGAAGAGAAATCAGTCCTGGGTTTGTTAGGGAGAGCACATTTCATTGGTGGTTTGGGTTTTCCTTGGCTCCTGCTCAGATGAGCTGGCGGAGGTAGGTGTGGAGAGCGATTACTGCCACAATCCCCAGCCTTGGAGGATGAGGCTGAGGATGAGGCTGGGACCCACCGTGCCCATAAAATATTATGAAGAATGATGAGTTTTATGGAGATGATGCTGTGTAAGAATACAAAATCTATTTTTGCTTAAGAATTGCTTAAGAGTGAAGCCTTACATAAGAAACACCAAACCTAGGCATAAATAAATAAGACGATGATAAACTAAAATCAAAGCAGTTATTATAAAGTCCAACTCTACAATTTGAGCTGATGAAATGTTTTGGGATTTGACCATTGAGGAGGAGCACTTCAGCAAAAAACAAACCAGCACTCATTTCATGGGTTTAAAGCACTCTATGGTGACCCAAGCCTGCCTATAATTTGCTATAATTTTAAATGACCACTTGAAAATCACAGAACAATTGCGTCACCAAAACAACCTTCTTCATCCACCGTATAGCAACAATGCAGTGATTAAGCGAGTCGTGTAGCTATTGAAATGTTGTTGATCAGACTTTGTCTTCTGAATAACAGGGAACTGTTTTCAAAGAAAGGCACAAATTAAACTCTGTAATGCCATATACAAGTAGTTTTCTCCCCTTTTATGCCCATAGCAGCCAATGACACAGTGGTGTTCTTGCAGCATGAGACGGTGCATTGTCATGCATGCTCTTCTTTTTGAGCCATGACAGAAAGTGATCAGTCAGAAAGTCCATATACTTCACTGAGGTCATTTTCACACCTTCAGGGAAGCATCACAAAGGATGCTGAAGGGGCCGACCAGCTCTCTCTCTCTCTCCCCAGGATCTGGGCCCAAAGCATGACTCCACCACCTCCTTGCTGATGTCACAGCCTCATTGAGACGTGGTGGCTGTCCACCACCAATCCACTACTGCGTCCATCTGGACCATCCAGGGTTGCACAGCAGCCATCAGTGAACAAGTCTGTTTGAAAATTAATCTTCATGCATGGCTGGGCCCACTGCGACCATTTCTGCTTGTGAGCTGGTTTAACAGCAGAAACCTTCCTCATTCTGCCTTCATCTGTACAAACCCATCTTTGTTCTGAATCAGCCACAAATCTCTTCACAGTCTGGTATCGCTTTAGTTTCCGTTAAATATCTAATGTTTTCATACCTTGTCATAAGGCACAACACTATCTGATGCTTTTCGTCAACAGAGAGATCCTTTCTCTTTCCCATACTGCTTCAAACCTGTGGCCTGCTTAATAATGTGGAACATCCTTCTTAAGTACATTTCCTTTAATTGAGCTCACCAGACAAACTAATCCACCCAGCTCTCTGAAAGGTTCAGGTTTTTCTTTATATTCAGTTAGAAAACAGTCCATACAAACATGTGTCTGATGTGTACAGTGTAAGGTGAAAAAATAATACATGTCTCTAGGTACATGATACATAATTTATGACATGACTATTCATAAATATGCAGATGTGAACTCTGCTTGTCTCAGAACAAATGTGTTCTCTCCGTTAGATGTTCTAAAACAATCATACACAGACATACTTGTCTTGCACGGATTCCTGAATATCAGAGAATTCCCTGCTGTGAACCAAAGAGCATTGATCTAATTCACACAGCTACACAGAGGCCATGTGGGAATACACTCGTATCTGCATACGCATACCTGTTTCCCAGAGTGTATTTGAAACACCAGGTACATTTGGTGCTTTATTAGGGATTTTAGAAACAAACCAGCTATTCTTGCGGAGCGCAATCATGATTGTGGGCAGTAATGACCCAAGAGGAAAGAGGGAAATATCAGGGCAGGGAAAAAGAAGAGTTTCACTGCTCTGTACCTGTCACAGTGCAGTGCAGGGATTTGAGAATATTTTGGTCTAAAAATGCGAGTTATTGTTCTGCCACTATGGGACTAAAGACAATGGAAACAGCCAGGGATTTACTGCCTGACTTAAATAAAATATATTATCAATAAGACTTTGCAGTGAACCAATTTACAGAAGCTTAATGCAAGAAACTCATAAGTTTGCAGCCAGGGCTCTAAACTCTAACTTTCTTTTTCAGCTTTTGGGGGTGCAAAGTTAGCAAAAAGGTTTCCATTTCAGCTGCATTTCTTCAAAAAGCATTTCTGTGCATGGTTGTCCATCTCTGTGCACCCCTGTGCTCACCTGGCAACATCTTGGCGAGTCAGAGGAGACAGGAGCCCATCCAGGGGCCCTGCAACTCCCTGATGGGCTCCAGTAACCCTGAACAAGATGAAGCAGGTTTGAAAAATGAATAACTCATTGGCCCTTGATTACACACTGACTCCTTGTTCCCAAACTGCCATCTGGATGAGAGAAGAACTGGATTAAAAAGTGGCGCCTCATTCATTCAAATGAGAAAATCACAATAATTTTCCAAGCTTTACACCTTGTGTTTCTGCATAACAGTGTTGCAATTAGTTCCCCATATGCTTCAGTGCCCTTGGAGGAAACCAATGCAAGTTGTTCCTGTAACAAGCCTGTTCCTGGAATACCAGAACGCCTGAATTCAAATCCTTTCTGGATAAATGAGCATGTCAGTGGCTCGACTTATTAAATTCATGTCATCTTCTTTTTTCCCAAATATGAAATGAGAAAACATTTTTTGGATTTAAACTGTTGCATTTTAACATTCTTTTAATGTTTAACCGGGATGAAGTTGGTCGACCAAAGTCACATCGACACATCATATGCTCAAAACCAACTAAATGTTTTGCAATACAGAGTTCATTCAATGTTCAACCAACATTTGTTGCTCAACGTAAATCCTCCCCAATAACAATAAAAGCGTATTTTGTTTTTCTCTACTTTTTTCCATTTGTGGAGTGATGATGCTTAGAATAGTTTTTTTGTTAATTGGGAACAAGTTATACAATGTTTGATGAGGTGTGCTCTAGCACATTTTCTTCTGCTTGCTGGTGTTTATTGTCATCATGAGAACAACATTCTGAGCAGCTTGGAAGCAGAGATAAGGTATCATTATTTCACAGAAAAAGGATAAAAAAACGCAGGATCCACATTGTCTTTATTATCCTGGAACCCTGCATTTCTACAGCATATGCTCTGCCTCAATTTTTATAAGTGATCCATGTGGATTAAGAAAACAGTTCCAAATTATTTTTACTGCATTAAATCCATCTAAGTGCCATGGAAAGTCATTGCACAAAAGTTGCACTTGGGAACCCAGTGATGCTGACTTTGTCAGTATTTGGCAATGTGAAAAGTGCCATAATTACTCTTCAACAAGTGCAGCTTGTCCACCTCAGAGCTGTCAGTATCTTTTATAAAACAATATATAAAATTATTTTTGCATGCCTTCATTCCTTTGAGGGCTTTGAGGCAGACTTGTCTGCCCCAATCATTCTATTCATTTCACATGTCATCCATCACTCGAAAACAAGACACAGAGATCCACCAAGCTTGAGGCAAAGATGGGACCCTGCTATGGACACAGCAGTTTACCTTTTCCATGTTGAGAAACAACAGAGCTAATTCTAAGTGTGAACCACTCCAGTCTGTGCTGTTATTGCACATAACGTGCATTTCTCATTCCTATTTTTCCCTCCACTATTCCAACTAATTCCTGATTACCATGATGAAAACAAGGGCTTCTTGAATTACAGGAGAAACTTAATGAAGCATAGTTTAAACAGTGTTTTAAGATGCCATCCGTAAGCTACTGTGCCACCAGAACTATTAGAATAACTTACATTGAGAGCTGCCAGTGCTCCCTGACCAGGATGATGGGTCCTGCTTCAAATTCTGGCCAAGTAAGTCACGCGAATACATGAAAAACAATGGATTCAGAACCAAGACACCCGTGATAGTAATCCACAACCTCCCAATGGATATTTGGTGCATGCTCAAAACAACTGTGCCACTATTCTGCATTATCACATATAATGAGGAGCCAACTGAGCCCTCAAAGACCCCAGGAGTCTGCAAAGTCCTCCGACATATTCAGGTCAGAATCAGGTGATGGGGTGGCATTCATGATAAAAAGTGTCTGGTAGAAAGTGCATGTATTATATGGAAGGTGATATGTTGGTAACGCTCCCCATATGGAAACAATAAAGTGATTCTTGTCTCTAACTGGCATGAAATTTCATCCAAAGGTTCTGCATGTGAAAGGAATCTCTCAGTCATCTCTCGCTGGCGCCCTTATCTTTAGATTTGAAGAAATTACATGATGTAGGCGATGCAAGTTGATGGAGAATTTTGTATGAAGTGCGAGCATGTTTTAAAAATTTGAAAGTTTGACATTAATTATATGACAGTGATTTCTGAGCATGAGAGAGTGTTCAAGGCTACCTGATGTATCTCGAAGATTCTTTAGAAAAATAAATGAAACATGATTGTTCTGACCCTCAAGTTATACACACATTGCAATTAAATTAAGCATATGATTTTATTGACAATAAATTCCCAACACTAATTAAAACAAACCTCAAAAATCTCCAAAATCTCCAAAATGGCCTGACCTTTTTCTGTTGTCTGTTTTTCTAAGCACGTCAAACAGTGCTGGTCATCATGCATCAGTTTCACATCCACAGATTCATCTCTCTGCTGTTTCTTTGCCTCAGTGCCTCAGGGTCTAAATAAACCCCCAAGCACACGCTGACAGTGAACGTGCGCTGAAATATGCGATGGAGTTATTTATGCACGATGCATGGAGAGATGGAATATGTTAATGCCAAATAACCGGTTTGTGGCTGCTGTTCTTTCTTTCTTTTTTGTATGCGTGTTTTGAGTCCTGGTTTTATGTAGGACTGTGCTTCTTCTTTCAGGATTAAAGTTTGGTACAGATTCTCCATAAAACACTGGTACATTTAAATGTTTTTAAAGTTTAAAAGTGTGATTGTGTGGTGATGCTTACGCACACTGAAACTCATTATTAAAAGATGGGAGTTGAGTGATTCAAACTTCAACAAAGTGCATGTCAGATGAGAAAGACGAGAGCTCTTGGTCTGCTTGGATAAAAATCCAGCGACTTGGTGAATGTTGTGTTTGATGTGGAAATTAATCATTCAGATTCTCTGGGCTCTGACTCGTCTTTCCACACCCAGTTTCTACCTTCCTCCTTCTTTTAGAATTGGACCTTTGCCAGTGATCCAGATCCATCTCCTTGTTTAGTCCTTCATGTTTAGGTGGTGTTATTTATAGGGCTCCCAAACTTCTGTTCTATTTGTGGTTCAGTTGAGAAAAAAGATGATGTCACTTTTATGATGGTTTCAGTCTTTTATCCAAAACTACAACTTGGAAGAAAATATTCAGAGCATTAACAAGATGGCCTTTGACTTGAGGCATCAGATGATATGAGGCAAGATGATATTTTATGATTTTGGGAAAAAGATAAAAGTAGAAAAGTCATATCTAAGACAAGATTATGGCAGGACTTTGTTCATTAAGATAAAACAAAAACATCCAGTGAATTTCTCATCCACATGTAAGCACCTTTTAAAAATGCTTTTTAAAGATTATAAAAAAAGAAACATGGAGTACCAAAAGGAAAAAAATGCTAATATTGTTTATGGAAAAGCTCTACTTCTGCAATTTTCCACTGTCTTGATAACAGAAGCAGCATAGCACAGGATTTCAGCCAATGTGTCACCTCTGCAGCAATTCAACAAAACTAACTTCAGTGTCTTTACTGTCTTAAAAATAACCTTCTGCACTCACTCCATCAAGGTTAAGCAGTGGTATTTAAAAGGTTTTCTAACAGGATTGCCTGATTCTTGTCTCTGAAAACCTGCTGCGGGGTATGGAGCGCCACCACTTTCTCATATATTGATTATTTTGTGATCCAATAAAAACAAAAACAAAAATCATGGCAAACATAGTACACACGCTATGCATCTTACATGGATTTGTCCAGATATTATATAGTCCTCATTAGCATTTTGAGTTATATTTCTGTATTTATGGGAAGTATAAAATGATATGACAGAAGGGAAGGAGAGACTTCAAAATGTAATTTCACCTTGTAGCAAACATAACACCCCACGGCACATATGAATGTTTCCAACCAAAAGCCACAGTTTGTACCGCAAACAAAATTTGTAGCCAACTGTAGAAGCTCCTTTGTGTACAAGAAGATGAATGATTTATACTTTGTGTCCACAAGATAATTATATGTGGGAATAAGTTTCAGTCTTGTGTGATGGGACAACAAAACATGTATCATTTGGGAGAGCGAGGCTCCATCTTAAACATAACAGCAAGGCTTCTTCATCAGACTCAGGTGTATGAGGCCAAAAAATGTATTTTCCATCTTTCATCCAAAGCTCTGTCATTTCATTTCAAGTCCAAAATAAACGCAATACAATTAATCCCTTCATTAAATTGGATCCCTGCTGCCATGCTGGGTAGAAGTGCACACACCTCCAAATTACACACACAGTGCTGATGGTTGCTAAGAGACTGAAAGACAAAGTGAGTTTCTGTCAAAGATCTAGTATTTTATTTCATGATCAGGTGTTTTGGAAAGGAACACTGGGAGGAAAAAATTTATAATCAGTTTATAATGTAACTTAGTAAGATGTGTAAACTTACAAGCTGCAGTGCATCTTCAGAAAATCACGATGAGGAGCCCAAGATTACATTTTTGATATCGGAGCAGTGATTACTTGCTAAAGATTAACATTTTTGCACAGGTTGTCACGCGCAGTGGTGCACAGCCCTCTGTACAAAGACAACCTTCACACATACCTTTTGATGCAGCTTGATATGATAAAAAAGAAAACTGGTGTAATCCTGCACCACAGCATGACGGAAACTGTGGTTTGAAGCTCAGAAAACTTCACTTCTATTGGTAAGCTCTACTGTGTGCAACAAACAGCAGATGTACTGAAAATGTCCTTTATGATCTGATGATAATATATCAGTTGACCCACCTCATTGTACTATCCTATTTGAGGAGAAGTTGTTGCTGCTGACAGCTCAAGTTAAAATCCATCAAACTGTATGTATCTTTATAGATTACTTACCCTGCGCGGCTCACTTTGCAAATCAACATGAAGTCACACGAGAGAGCGCCAGCAGCCGAGAGGTGCTAAATTAAGTCAACATATTACAGTGACCATGTAACTTTCCTGAGTCTACAGGCTGATGAGGCGTGTTTCCTGTGACAAGGATAGAATGAGTTTGAAAATAAAGTAAGGTGCACAATGGAGCTGCCAAGCAGATGGCTCCGAGCCTGATGGGAAAACAAGACAAAGACAAAAGAAGTGGTTACACAAACTGCCAGCTCAGATGATGGAAAATGGACACAAAAACTTAAAACGTGTAACTCCATGCACACCTATCAAACTTATATAACTATTTTAATGATACACTGTAGAATTTAGATAAAATGGTGAGTTAGACAACTGATTAAAGCACACAATAATCCAACAATGCCTTTACTTTCAATGTCTTATAATAGATTAAAAATAAAAGCATACGGATAATATCTCTTGGGCTGGAGCTCCTGGTGAGGTGTCTCAGGTTAATCCTGTCCAAGGATTATCTCGGAGACAGGGCAGACTAAGAGTGATGCTTTTCCAACAAGACTACAGGAAAAAGGACAACTAATTCAGAACAGGAAAATTATACCAATCAGGCCTAATCAGGACTTACTGATCAAGGCCTTGACTCCTTTAAAAACCATGGGATCCCACCTCCACAGGTGGTACGTACAATGTAACCTGATTGGCAAGATGAAGACGAGAGTCCAAACTTAATGACTTGTGGCAATTTGTACCAGATGTCTCTTGTTAACAGGAGATTTCAGGGAAGATCCACAAACTCAATAGATGAACCATCCAGTCACTAGAAAGTAAAAACTTACATTTCAAGAGCAGCTGCTAATCTTTCTGGGAGTGAATGGACCAGCAAATTGAACCCAATGTCAAAACATGCAAAGCTACAGTAGACAGACTGTAGAGCTCCATAAACCCCTTTTTTTAAACTTCTGTTATTAACTCATCAGTGGATTCTTTCAAATGACATATGTGCCGAAATTCCCTGAATGTTTCGAATCCTTCTGCCAGAAATGCAAAAGACTGAAGTTAGTTTGTCACAGACTGACAAGAAACCATCCATCATTTGTGCATGATATTATGGCACACAAAGATAAACATTTGGACTTCTACAAATCCCAAACTCCCAATATTTACACCAGTAATAGAGTTTGCTGTATCTGGCTCTACTTCAGGGAGTCATAGCGTATCATTTTTTATTTTTTTTTACATTTTTCTTATTTACATCCACAATCCCAGCTTGGGACCTAACTATTCAGCACATAAAAATTTCCCTTTACAAATGCTCTTTTTTTTTTGTCTCACAAAGGATGGAGATTTTATTCTGTTATTATGAACAAACAGCGTCACCTTCAGAAACTAAACAGCATCAAATATAAATAAAATCAAAGATGTCAAAGTGTTGCCCACATGTTTAGCACAATAACTGAATAGAAAAAGTGATGTGAAGATGGAATAATTTAACTAAACAGAGGCAGCTTTGGGGTTTCTTCAAACACAATTACAGTGAAGAGACGCTTTAAATAAAAAAAAAAAAAAACAGCATCAAGTACCTGACTGTCAAAGGACAAATATCTCGTCCCAGTGTGCGAGAAGCAACTGGCTGTGAGTTAACAGCATTTGTAGTGTGTTATATTTTTAATCTGAAAAGGCAGTCAAGGACTCTGTTGCTTAAATCTGGATTTTGATTTTCTCCTGACAAATATGTCATAGAAATAAAAGTGTAAAAGTGTGTTTATAAATACAGATAGGAGAAAAAAAATTCTGTGAACTTAAGAATATAAGATTAACAAATATGGAAAATGTTTGTCATGTCTCACTCTGATGAGGTATTAAAACAAGCAATTAAAAGGTGAAATCTTATATTAAAAGAAATACAAATGATTAAAAGATTAATAAGAATTATTTCCAGAGAAACTGTAGTTGCATTGCTTCTTATCCTGACCAAGAAATTATGTTTTTTTTGTAAAAATTGAATTCATTGTTAATTCAGAGAAACTCTTACAAAAAGAGGAAAGCTGACAAAATTTAAACAGAAGAGCTGAATGGTTGCTTTAAAAAGAAGTGGTGCTTAAACTCGTTCTTTCTTAGTCAGCCATGGTTCACCTCAGGGAAACATGCGCTGTCATCATCGCTTTATATTCCTGCTACTAAGCTTGTGCCCAAATCAACCAGACTGACATCCAGCAGGAAGTACTGGGATTGGACTTCGGGTAAATGGGGCACAGCTATGTTCTCTGATGAAGAATTCATCGGACTATTACGGATGTCTAGGAAAGATGAGACCACAATGAGACGTGTCATGAAAACAATAAGGCATTCTATCTAAAGTAAAACTGTCATGAATAAAAAATGCTAATAACATTAAGCATTCTTTCCTTTGATCCGGATGATAAAATAAATAACAAAATAGTGAAATTCAGAAGATATAAAATGTTCCTATTTTTATCCTGGTTTTCATTAATTTGGTAAATTGATTAATAAACATTCTAGAACTAGATGTGCACTAAACTTTAAAATAAAAAATGACAAATACCAAAAAACAAGAACATGTGACAACACTAAAGGAAAAATCTTTCTAAGCCAAATTTCTAGTCTCAACACTTTTGACAATCCCAGCAGCTCCTGAAGTGATGATTCAATTTTACTTTGTTTTGCTAAAAGGCCTGAAGATGTTATTTGATAGATTTTATTACAAATGTTATTATTTATACATAATCTCCTTAAATATATAATATAACTATATTATTGATCTTTTTGCTATGTTTTATAGCTTTTTATGATTTTACCGTGTCCATATTTCTTATCAATGTATTATGTCTATAGTCTATATGCGCAAAGGTGGAAAGCGGTTTACCTGGTGAACCTCGGAGGTGCACGTGCACTCTCACGTGAACGAGCACACGCGTGAGAAGAGGTAAGGTGAGAGAGCGCGCGGATCTCGCTGGATGTTTAAAGGCGCGTAAACGTGCTGGGCTCAGACTGAGGCGCTCAGAGAGGGAGCTGCATGAGTCCACATGATGTTGAAGTCTCCAGACTGAAGGGGCGCACATGTGAGGCTGAATGAAATGGAGATCATGAACAGGAGAGCACAGAGGTGACCGAAAGCAGGAGAATGAGACGGGTCAGCTGAGCCGCTGTTTTCCAGTTTAGATGGAAGGTTTTTACCAGACTGACTGGGGAGATGTTTGCCGTCACAGAATGTGTTTTCCTGAGCCTTAGAGATCGAGACTGCCGTTGATCCTCCGTGGGTGTCCAGTAGGATAAACCAAAGACAAAAGTAATGTCTTCTGAAACATCCTGTCCTACCTTTGGAGGCTCCGGCGCGTAAAAAATTGAACCGCAGCCGAGCGCGCAGCCATGCGCACCCTTTCCGGCTGTGCCTAGTCTGACCTTCGTGCGTTATGCTGAATGGACCCACTTTCCGCCGCTACGACCCAATGCGACTGGTCGATCCAAGGCACCTCCCGCAACTGATGTCCCTGGAGGACCATGAGCCCACCATGGCGGGAGGGACCCTGGAGCCGCGCAATTCCACGGCAGCGGCGAGCGAGGAGGGAGCCCCGGGTCAGCAGCAGCACTCCTTCCCGTGGGTGGCCACCGTGCTGGCCGGCGTCCTCATCACGACCATCGTGGTGGATGTTATCGGGAACCTGCTGGTGATCGTGTCGGTGTTCAGGAACAGAAAACTCAGGAAAGCAGGTACAGACACGGACACAGGGAGCGGTGACAGTGTGAACAGAATGAACTGAGGTGTGAAAAATCCTCAGTTTCATCACTTTTTCAGCCAATTTGATACACTTGTGATTTCATATAACATCAGGAATCCCTGGAAAATTATTTGAATTTCAATAATTAAACAAGAAACATTTTTTTCTGTAGGACTCATTTCAAAAAGTTTTATCTGGTAAAGAATAAAATACAACATGTTGAAGTTAAAGTCGATGTACACCAAAATGGTATGCCTGATTAATGACATTATTTAGATAAAGTGCCAGGAGTTTTGGATCAAAAGGAAGTTGCTGCTCATTCTCTAACCAGGCAACATGACTGATGAGTCTGGAGATGATCTTTCCTCTCTTTGCCCTTTTTGTTGTCTGCCATGAAGACAGATCTGCAGCTGATCTGACTCACCTCGGTGATTTCTGAAGGTCTAAACTTCTGAAGCAGATCTTATTTCTCCTGCAAATGAGTTTGTAAACTTGATAGTTACCCCATTCTGATTAAAAGTCCCACCGCTGTGCACAGTAAAGCGAAAATAATTACAACTAATTAAACAAGAATTCAGAAAGATTATTAACTCTCATTAATTACCAAACCCGAGAATGATTTGAAGCGGAAAATATATTTAAAGCACTTACCCAGGATGCTGATCCTATTAAAGTTTATTTGACAATATCAGAATAATGATAAGCAATATTTATGAGTTTGGCAGCATGCAAATAGTTAGGGAGGCTTAACGTCCATAAACAGGAACGCAAATCCAATTCATGCCTTTCTATAACAAATAAAAAATAAAGTGCAATAATGGTCATGCTAATTCCAAAGGCAACAGAGGAGAAACAGGAGGAGAAGGGCCACATCGCCTCCCTGGAAGCTCAAATCAAGAGGCACTTATTGAGACACTTAACTCAATCAGTGTTAATGGAGATCAACAGGAGGTTGAACATGCAGCCGAGAGCCGCAATTAATTTCACACCTCTGCTGCACAAGCAGAAAAGTGACCATTAAAGTCTGAATGAAACAATATTTCAGGGGCAGCTCAACTTTAAGAGAGAGATTTTTTTAAATATGATTTGGTTGCATATGAACATTAAATATTTATGACCTGAGTTTTGGTTAAAACACCCAGATAAGGCTTGGTACAGTTTTGTTGTTTAAAGTAAAGTTTAGCCCAGATTTTGGGACTAATAACAGTTTATTTTTTATCATAGAGATCATACTCGTGAATGAAACAGAAAATTAAGATATTAGAAAATATTTCATATTTATGCATCAAAAATATGTCCACAAACTTGATCAGATTTTTATATTTGAAGCATTTTTACTTTAAAAGTGGGGCTTTATTGTTTTCTGTGCATTTATTCAGCAGTTAAAAATATATGAGCAGCCAGTAACTGAACAGAGCTGATGAGGAAAAAGTTGTGATCTGTGGCTGATTGATCAGTGAGTCAAAAGATTTGCGTTGCTCAGCAATTGGGCGATCACTCTCTTTAGAGGGCAGAAGCAGAGAAAATGGCAGATGCGAAATATCCACCTCCCAACTGGAAAGGTCAGCTCTCCTCCACGAACTGGTTTAAATGCTCCATGAAGAAAAGTGTCTGACAGGAAATTTCACACATATGAGAAGTTGAGGGGTTTGTCTGAAATTTCTCTCCACCCGTAGAAAATAATAGATACATTTTGCTCCAAATTCATCGTGTGAACACAAAACACAAACAGCACTGAGAAATTACTAAACCGACAAAAGATAGATTTAATAGTTTGACTATTTAATGAAGATTTTCAGCCACATCAAAATGTTTTATCAGCCAACAAACTCAAACTATTTTCAGTAAATGTGTTTTATTTTAGTGCTAAAATAAATAAATAAGCTGATATAGAGATAACCGTCCAAGCCAGCAAAGGCTAAGAGTGAAATCTTGGAGTTCTTCATGTTTATCTACTGTCTCTAAGGCAGTAGATAAAGATAAAAGCCCAGATGTGTCACTTTTTTAATGCTTGTGCTGCTCTGGTTCTATGGATTTTGTCTCTGATTCCCAGGGCAAGAATATAGCAACCAAAACTAGAAAACCTCATGGACTGCTTCCTTCTTTTTTATATTCATCCTGTAGCTTTGCTTTCTGTCCTCTCCTCTTATTTGTCCTCCACAATTTCCCCTCATTCATCTCCTCAGCTCATCCTTCAATTAAGCTCATTCTTTTCCGTTCTGTCTTTTCTTGCGTTTCCAATTTAATTTATCCCTTTAAGACTCTCCTGTTCATTCGTCCTCTCAGGTGTCCTATTTTCTTTTTCAATGACTCTTCATTGCCTCGTTTCTTCTCTCCAAAATGCAGCTGTTGAATTACTCATCATCTCTTCCTTACCATTCATCTGACACACATTATCAGATCATCACAAAACTATTGCTATTGTTCATCATGCAGCTGCCACCTGATCTATGAAAAACTGTCAGAGTACCTTTAGTCATAATGTGCAATCTCTCCTTCCACTGGCGTCTTCTGCAGGAGAGTTTGACCTGTAATGGTTTACATTCAACAGGTCAGAACACTCAGCTCGGCTCGCTGTTAAATCAGAGAAGAAGGAGGGAGGAGCGCTTTGTGTTTGGCATGGATGGGCTTTGGCTCTCTGACAGATCCCGCCAAATTAAACTCGTTTGCTGTGCCTGAAACCAAGAGCTGCTGCGTTCCAGCTGGAAATCAATCTGAATGAGTCCGACAGTAGATCAGCGGCGCTCAACCTTTTCAGAGGCAGAGGACAGTCCCGCCTGGATAGAGTAATCCATAAAAGACTAGACCGGTTGATGAACTCAAAATATCACCCAATAGTGTCTATGAGCATGTATTTCTAATATGCCTCTTCTGCTGCTGCTGCTGCTGACCTCACAGGAAGACATGTGAAGATTATTTTATCAATTGAAATGCATAGAAAATTAAAAATCTGTGACTCCTACTGTGGCTGTTTCCAGTTTGACTTAAAAAAAAACCCCAAAACTCACTATTTGTAAAAATGGGTAGATTGCAAATACACAATTCTATTTCAACTATATCTAAAGTAAACTGTTTTATTCTCCTGAAAACTGATTTTATGACGCAAAAGACCAAATATCCATCAGATCCTTTTAACCACCTCTGTGCATGGAGATCTGTTAGCCTTTTGCGTTTTTAATCACATTTTCATTTTCTTTAGAAAAATTCAAAAGGAATTTTCTTGGGAAAAAAGAAACTAATTTAAATGGATTTGTCTCTGTTGAATATCATTAGTTTAAAATCTTTATTGGGTTATCTTCCTATTATATTCTGATATGAGTTGCAATCTTTATGTCTTGACTTAAAGTTTCACAATCTTGTCCAAAAGGTTTTAAAATATTCCAGCCTTGGTTTTTATTGTGATTATTAGATCATTTGTGCACAAGTACCGAGTTTTCTGGGCGAACTTGCTCGATGTAAGTCTATTTGCATAAGTACTGACAGGAATACTTTTGAAAAACAACATAAAGGGTAAAGAGGTTCTGCTGGATTTTTATATTTTCTTACAAATCTGCTTTCAGATTTGTGTAAAAGCATCTTTTTTTGGAAAAGCACAGGTAGGCGCTTCAATGAGTCCTTTGTCATGCCAGCGGAGGGGCATCCTGACTCAGTCTGTGCGTCAGGTTGCTTTTCATCCAAGAGAATGGGTTTCCTCTCAATTCTAACCAAGAAAACTGCAGTGAATGAAGAATGGGTTGAGGACATCCAGCAGTCTGCCGTAGGCACCAGTGGCCTGTGCAACCCGTCTCAGTTTCAGCTTTCCTCATGTTGAGACTGAATGAAACCATCTGTGTGAAGAGTGTATATGAAAATGAATTTGCTCTGACCCAGATCCTTACTGAAATCATTCTGCGAAACATTTTCCAACTTCTTTCTAAACCAATTTCTTATGCACATTTTCTTGCAATTTTCAACAATCACAAATCAATGCTTCAAGATTGTTCCTTTTAAGCTACTTCAGGAAAACAGAATCATTCTTCATCTTATTTGTCATTTCTATGGTTGTTCACAAATGCAAATTTATCTGACTTAAGACTAACAAATATACCTCATGTGGCTCCCAATGTTACGTACAGTAAAACTCTGCAGATGGTTGTTTTCTTGTTGCAGAGCTGAATCAGAAACTGGAAAACAGTGGGGCAATGGGTTTATATAGAAATACCACTAACTGAGAGGATTGGTTTGAAAAATAAGCTCACGATTCTTCCTTCACCTTCATTTTCTTCTTTACATCCTTGGAGCTCCCTCTGAACATCTCCACAATGCCCTGTAGCTCTCTGCCTGGGAAGATTATTATGTAAATCAGTCAGCTCTGTGCAGAAGGTGGCCCCGAGTTGTTTGGAGGCATCTGCGATGACCAGATTTAAGCATACACGAGCAAACACACCGACTGGCAATGTGATTAGATCTAGAGGCTTAGAAGAAGTGAATCCATCCATCACAGCATCCTTTTAAATATATCTATTTTTTTAAGTGAACAACAGCAGATGGATGCTTTTATTACAAAAGCAGAAAAAAATCAGGACTGTTACAGCAAAAAAACTGCAGAAATCTTAAAAAATGAATAGTAAAAATTGAACCCTGATGTGTGAAGAACAGGATTTGCTTTGCCACAGCTGAATGAAGCCTAAATCTCTTATATTAAAGTGTTGAAAATAAGTTGAAATTAATATACGCTATCCATAATGATCCCTTCTTATGATTAATATTATGTCATCATATGAAATAGTCACCTCCAAATTAAAAACATCAGCAGTGTAACCATTTGCAACAACTTTGAATTAAATGTATTTTTAAAATGATGAGCCTTAGCGGACACAATGTGGTGATATTTCACATTTTTCTCAGGATTTCTTTACTCAATAACATAAATATCAGTCAACAACAATAAAAACATTTCATTCATATCTAACTTGTTTGGACGTGTGTCTGAAATGATGATGAAAACATTTCCTATTTTCCCTATGGAAAATGACAATGTGAGATGTAAAAAAGTACTTTGCAAACACAGTTTGTTAAACTTGTTCTCTATTATCTGCCTTTGTATTTCTGCTGCTCTATTGTCATGTTGTCAGAATATCATTATATCCTGCTTTAATTTCACCACAACTGAAGGGTCCGTTGTGTTCCTTGGTCTTCATGATTCTGTTTAACACACGAGAGGCAGCCCAGATAACCTCATATTATAGCTACTTCTCTGCTCAAACGCATTTTATTCAGAAGTTAATGACCTCCTCAGCATTTCATCAAACTCACTGGTGATTTACCCTCATGGATAGATCGAACCATCTAAAACAGGTAGGATACTAACTCTTAATGAGGTGCACATTTTATTTTGGTCTCAGATTAATTTTCCCCCATAAGTTTGTAAAATAAATGTGGAAAAGTTCAAGACACAAATATTAAGGGTCACTGTCATCAGAAACATGTTGTTGATCTTTACATAAAAAAACAAAAAAACAAAACAAAAACAAGATTTTCTATTTCAAATGTACAATTAATATGAAGCAGAGCAATGAAAGTAAAAGTATTTTTTAGTTTTTAAACAAATGAATCCACATTGACAATATTGTTCACAAGCGAAAGCAACATTCTGGGAAACTTCCTCTGGGTTTTCAAATTATGCAGCCTTTGATATCCACTGGATATGTGACACTTACTTCTTATTAGCCTTTAAATTAGCTGTTTTTTTCTCCCTTTAACAACTGCACAACTTTTGATAAATAATTCAGTTTAATGTAAAGACCATTTCTGGTTCAACTTTGACAATAAACAAAAATTAGCAGCTTCGATCAGCCCTGGCAACTCACCACCTAATAGAAGCATGTCAATCAATTCTTCATGTCACCACTAGGCGGTACAATGAGTGAGTCTCAATTTTACTTTCAGACAAGCTCCTGTGAGAAGGATTTAACATTTAGTGGAAATCAAATCTTGATGAGTGCTTTACCCAGGCCGGCTATTCCCGAAGATTGTGAAACTTCACCACTGATTTTCATAATTTCACAATTTTTAGATAATAGTTCATTGAGGTTTGCTGAAATCCCGAACCTCTTAGCATTGACTTTGTCATGTTATCCAAGCTGATATTGGACTTTTCTTAAATCTTTTTAGATCAGGGCTTGTTGTGTTGCAATTTGCGACCTATTAACCTTCTTCAAAGAACGAGCAGTTAGGGTTATGTGGCTGAAATGGAAATAAGCTTCTCAAAAATACGGTCAGCAGTTGCACATGAATTGACAAGGGGGCAATTTGTCACACAGAGCAATGTTGGGTTGGATAGCTTTTTCTGAGCGAAACAAGAACAGACACAATCTGTAAAGGGCACATAGTTTTCACAGCAGTATAACTGTATTAATATCTAAAATCATCCAGACATATGGGCTGTATTATTTATGAGTCAATGAAGAATTTATTGTTACATCCTTTTCAAACCTGGAGGCGTAGCTGCAGGACTCTTTTTTAAACCACAGGTTTTCTGTCAGATCAGTTTTTAAAAGGGACAACCATTAGTTGGGTTGGTCATTATATCATCTTCCTGGCTCAGAATCTCACTGATAAAAGTCTCAGTGTTTGTTTTGGTCTTTTTCTTTGAATCCTATTGAGGTGCAGGTACAATAAAGTTTAAGGACTTTGAGATGAATATCTCTTCTTCTGTTCTTTGCAAACACTCGATACGTAGTGGTGAAGATGTAGGAAAGGTTTCTTTCGGATGACTTTTACATAAAGGTCATTGAAATACAGGCATGACTGCACACTAGAAGAGAGCGTTGGTTCTCCAGAGTCTCTTGAATTCTCGTTTTGTGCATTCATGCAGGAGGTTTGATTCTTTCTCTTTGGAGAGTTTTCTGAAGCTATCCTAGAGCTTGAACTCAACTTACAAACTGAGAACAAAAGATATAAAAGAATCTTGCCAGGTAGGTATTGATTCTTCCACCTCTGCAAACATAAATAGGATTTTTTCTGCATAACGTTTTGTTTTTTTCTAAAAATCACAGTTTCATTGTGTTTGAGTCTGTGTAGCAAAGTGTCATCATTTTAAGCTGTTTAATGAATTTCTTTTTGGTGAAAGAAAGTACATTTTCAAGCATTTTGATACATAAAAGATACTTTGAGTGCTGGTATTTTCTTTTTTCTCATTATAGTTTTAGCTTTTCTTAGCTGCGGTTATTTGGAGTGATGACAGTAAGACTGTGAGCCATGGACAGCAGAGGAGAGATGCTGTGATAACAGCAGCAACAGCTGGCAGAGAGCCTAACAAGCCAGCAGTCGTGCTCTCTGGTGTGAAGGCTCATCCCATGCAGCTTTTCCTGCACAGAGTCGCAGCCTCTCTGTCCTCCCTGACATCACACCTAATGGTGCTGACCTGAGCTCAGCCCTCATCCTGCCGCCATCGCTGTAGCTCCAGGAGTCAGACGCTCCTGTTTGCTGCCGAGCCTCCGTGATTTATTTTGTCTAATTTCCTTTAAGCGCACAACGCTTCATCATTTGCTGTAACCCTGTTTATGCTCTCAGTGAAGGTGAGGATGCATCACCTGCTGGAGGCCTTTGAGACAGAGCTGTGCTGCTCATCTTTAACTCTCAGACCCACCAATGTATATCTTCAGTTTGTTTGTCATGGGGGTGAAAATTAGTCTGTGCCCTGAAGCCACCCAGTCCAGATATGTTTGATTTTAGGCTGCACAGACTGTGTGAGTCTAGAAAGTAAAAGTGTTAGATTCTCAATCTTTGGAAAACAAGGATCAAGTCTCAATAACTTTGAGTCTAGTCAAAGAGCCTCTGTGTTTTCAGAATGTCTGAATAGAGTCTAAATGTTTTTAAAAACTATAAATGAATAGAGCTGTAATTCTTTTCCATCACCATCATGTCTCCTCCTCTCTGAGTTTTAGCATCTTGATCTCTATTAATTTTGCAGGTATCAAACAAGCAACTTGAGGTTCATCGTTGGTATTGGGAATCCATCTAGCCCAATGTATTATGGCTGCATTTGTTACTGTTTGCAGAGCATTGATGCATTTCTTTTGAAAACCTACTAAATATTAGGGTTCAGATTTCTAAACTTGACAGAATCAATTTTGCAACTTGACATTGATTTTTTTGATGATCGTCAGATTGACAGTGACAATCAACTGTATTTTAATTGCCTCTAGTTGACACTAAGTATTAAGGTTCACCAGGTTAGCTATCTTTCAGAATAATTAATTTCAGTTTTACACAGTTGCCAGAGGATACAAGTCATTGTTTCATTTTGTCAGTATGGAGCTTGTCTTAGTTTACTATATCCTGTATGAATTGAGCATTTGCATTTCTGAGTTCTGACTTTTGCCTTCCTTGAAATTAAGATATCAGTACAAAAATATTAAAATAATCAAGTATTAGCATGTATAAATAATATCTCAATGCATTAATAATTGCATTTAATCTCCTTATTGGATTGTGGTTTTTGCACAGTTTATATTGAGATTAATTTGTGGCTTCAACTTTTTGTGATTCCCTTCTCTCATCTGTTAGTATTCAAAACCCATGAGAAGGAAATTGATTTTTCTATTCTATGATTCATTTCAGATGAATCTCTCATTGTGATTCAAACAAGAAATCTATGAGTGGAAAAGAAACATAAAGAAACTTCACCTTCCTCAATGCATCATCAAAAATCACCCCAATTTGAATATTATGACAGATGTGGAACATTATTCTACAAGCTCAAGTCATTTTATTTTTTTTTTTTTTCTAAACTGAACAACATGAACAATTTCTCAAATTATGTTGGCATTATTTTTATTCAAATACATACAAAACATAAATAAATTTCACACCACTCATTGTCTTCTGCTTACTTGAGGTTGAGTTGTACAGACAACAGGATCAGAAGGTCAACCTACACGTTGTTCTCCCCATTAAGAACCGGGATGTTCTGGATTTGTTCCTCAGGAAGATCATGTTGCCTCTATAAATATATGTAAATAGGATACATGGCAATCAGATGACCAAAACCACTGCTCAAAAAAAAAAAAAAAAAATTAAAACTGCAGTAGGAAACTTTAGTAAAAATATGTTTTTTTACACATTTGTTAAATTTGTCACCAGGCAGTAACAGTAAGACATAAGACAGATAATCTAAATAATAATTGAGGTCCTTCACCTCCTCCCTCACTGCCACTTGCAAAAATCTACTGCTCCTGAGGAAAAAAAATAATATTCATCAAAGCCCAAATCAAGGTCTCAGCATTGTCAATCAAACTTGTGTATATGCTGCAGCTGTGCTAATGGCAGATAAACAACTCACCATTACAGGAAAACTGGCCACGCTAACTAGCTGGAGAATAAATGGCAGGCTCCAGGCTGGGAAACCAGCTGTTGTGTAGTAGAGAGAAAATGGAGGGTATGAGTACTGTCTACACACGGGTGATTGAAAGCTCTAATGCCCTTCCCTTGGCTCTGATTACACCATGGGGTGTATTGCTGCAGATGGCAGTAGAACCACAGGCAGGAGGCAGAAAAGTTTGATTTTTTTCAGATTATCTGTCTCATGTTGTCAAGACATAGTGACAATAACAAAAAAAAAAAATAAATCCTGTTTCACAAATGTTGCTTTGCCCTAAAATGCTAAACCAAAGCAAACTATTTCCTAGTATCCTCTCTAATCAAAGTGGCACAAAAAGATACGTAACACAGTATATTGCCTAGCAGTATACTGTGTTACTACAGCAGTGCGTTGAGTGGTTGCATTGTTGAGTCTTGGCTTCTGCAGCTCAGCCAGAGCCCATTTGTGGAGGCTGTTAGTCCTTGACGCAGCTGTCCAAATTTGAAATCTATAATAAAAGCTCGATAGTAAGAAAAAATAGATTATGTATCAACAACATGGCACTATATCCATTACAGTCGAGTTTAATTGTACACTATACACTATAATCAAGCTTAATTACCACAAAACATTGGCAAATATATTACAATGCCATTGTAATAGTTTTTTTCCCCAGTTTTTAGAGAAGATGTAGCTTTTCAGACATAATTACAGGGTTAAATTGACATGCATCTGCGAGCCTGACTTGACAGGAAGCGGCACGAAAGAGATGTTAAATATCACCATAACAAACTAAAGACATTTTTTGCTGTTTTTATCTCAATAGAAAATGGATTCTGCTTTTATAAACCGCACTTCATTCAAACAGAAATTCTAGCCTAAGCCACTTCATCATAACATCTGATGACCGCTTATTTCCCGCTGTGACAAATAGTAAGAGTAAAAATGTTAGACAGCATGTAAACACATAAAATAACATTTTTTGGACTAGATAAGGATTTGATCAAAACTTTTAGATTCTTCTTTGCGAGCAAAACCATAAAAATGTGATTGAAGACTTAAAAATAGGTGACGGGGATAATTTAATTAATGTATGTGTGACGTAAGAAAACCAAAGAGAACTAGCTGAAAAAAACTATCAGTTGAAATATGCAAAAAGCTGGTGATCAATTATGTAAACGAGGCCTTTGATTGCTTATTCTTGTTTAATGTTTGATTTTGCAAACAAAATTATATATGTTTTAATATTTCTATGTAGTGTTCACATTGAGTTGTTTAAGAGTGAGAAAAAGAAGGAAAAACATGTTTCATTAGCTTTTGTGGACTTTCATCAGTGTTCCTAAGACTCAGTTATGTTCTACTAAAATGATCTAATGACTCAAGCAATGCACGGATCAAAGGCTGAGAGGCTTCTCCAGCTACTTGCTTGCAGCAGCACAGCTGGTCTGCTGATGCAACGCGTCCATTTGGTTAGCATCAGTTACTGTGATCTGAAGTCCTCCTGTGACAGGCGGCAACATGAATTCAAAGCAGGAGTGAAAATGTCTCTCAACTCCAATTTTCACCAAAAAAAGATGTTTAAATTTGTATTCTGCATTGTTGTTTTTTTAATTAAACGAGTTCCTATTTTTAGCCTTTGTTTTAAGATTTTCTATGTTTATTATTAATGTCTATCAAAAATCTTGTCGCTTGAACTGCACTCTGTCCATCCACTACAGAGAAAAGAGACCGTTTTGAATTCAACAAGTGGATAATTGCTTTATTTTCAGTGCCGAAGCATTTGTCTCATACCTGCTAATGAAACAGGGAGGCGAGAATAAG
Source organism: Poeciliopsis turneri (assembly GCA_922788865.1). NCBI lineage: Eukaryota > Metazoa > Chordata > Actinopteri > Cyprinodontiformes > Poeciliidae > Poeciliopsis > Poeciliopsis turneri. The sequence goes on along the minus strand of CAKLNU010000112.1, from coordinate 2,648,613 downwards.
ACGGAAGAAAATAATGATGAGACAGAATATTGCAAAAAGAAGGGTTAAGGCTTGTGATGGAGCTCTGGTTCCACACAAAGCAGCTGCTGTGCGTCTCCTCCAGTGGGGGGCGCTACACAGTAATTTTGCCACCACTGTGTGAGTGTATCTGCATGGACAATGAAAGAAAAATGTCCTCATATTTTTATACTAGAACAAGCGTCTAGATGCTTAAGTTTTATACCATGAGATCAAAACCGATGAAATAAGTGGCATAAAAAGTTTAACTGTGTTTTGTTTTCTCTTTCTATCTTACTGGCAGCTCTGATACCCCTAAATGAAACATTAGGACCATCAGTGTAAATTTAGATTTCATAAAAAAAACTAAATGTAATTAACGTTTTGATTTTTCTTCTTTTTTTTATTTTATTTTTTTTACTTTTCATTATAAAACAGCTGACAGAGCATCACTGGACCTGGTTTATGCATTGTGACTTTAATTCTGTCTTAGTCATAAAACTAGTTTTCCGATAAATGTCAGCCACAAGGAAATTGAAATATAAATTGCAGTGTTTTAGTGTTAGGATGATGATAATGTTGAGCTGATTTATTCTCCACTGATTTAGGTGGCTTTATTTTTTAACTGGTTGAGCATTTTATGTCCATATTTTATTCAGCCTGTTTAAAATTTAGTTGACCTGCTGAGTCCACATCTTAGTAACTGCAGGGTCGTGGCTCTGTGATGTCATGGGAGGGGCTGCTTGCTCATTTCATTTTTGAGTTCAGAGAAACTTAAAGTCTCAAGGGAGCCAATACTTTCCTTGGAAATCTTCCTCTCGCACAAAATGCGACAGCCTTTTTTTTCACATGACGTCCTCCCTGAGCTGCTGCCTCGTGGTTGGTTCTTATCCATCAGATGGAACAGACAACAGACTGCCAGTCCTGCAGCAGTTCTTCACAAAGTGGCAAAGTGCGCAGCAGAGTGGAGCGCAGCTGCATGCAGCACTGACGAACCAGAAAATACATTTCATTCATACCATCACCAGTCACAACAATGGTGGCGGAGTTCATAAAGCGCATAACCGATGTGTGTTTCTGTGTATGACAAAGATGCTGTAGGATCCCACACGACACAAACATTAGAAAAGCTTCTCCAAAGTTACAGTTCATCTATTAAATTTACTGAGAATGATGAGAACCCAAAACTTAAGACTAGGGAAGGTTATAAGCATTTCTTCAAGTGTTTGTGAGACTGCTATCTGTTTCTTTGATTCCAAATTTTTGCATAAATTTTGACTTATCAACTTATAGAGCCATTACTTTTACTGGTTAACTTTCTAAGCCATAGAAAAGTAATTATTAGGGATGCTAAGGCAAGAAAATTTTAGTCAATGTTGGTATTAGATATGTATACTGCTGTTATGGAAGTATTTACCATGTATATACTTCATACTGATGACATATTTACCCATACTTATGGCATGAGTAAATATGGTTATATGTTTTCCTCCACTTTCGTCACCATTTAAAAGCGATTACACCCCCTGTATTGCTTCTCTGCTTCAGTTAAACATGCTGTACTGCATCATTGTCATGTGACTGAATAAATATCACAGGGCCAAAAACCTCCTGAAACACATTTTTCAGTGCTATCACACTGTGCTCAACAAACAGCCTTCACTGTTTTGTAAAATGTGAAATGTTCATTGGGTTTTCATTGGTATAACTGGTAAAAACCAAGTATTGCTTTTCTTTCTACCTTCAAATTATGCACTGGTTTCTGTTGACCTTTCACATAATATAGCAGTTTAATTAAACACATTCAAGTTTGTCGTTCTTTAAAATAAGGATGGAATAACAACACAGTGTTCCTTCAATATACCATAGTTTCAGAGAGAAAAGTAGAAAATATTTTTTTTTAAATGCGATCCTGGCAGACCTTTTTCTTAAGTTTGCCTTGGATGACTTTTCAGACACGACTGACTTCAGTTTTCTAACCCCAAACTGTGGCTCCATGCAGTAATCCACATCCAAAGACACAAGCTGACAAACAAGCGGCTATTTTTACCTCCAAACTGCTACCTGGAGTGTGTCTGAAGGTGACAGCCATGTTTGCTGCTCCACTTCAACAGGAATCCAGCAGCACCAGAAGCAGCCGTCAGAGCTGCCGACACGATCAAAGACCCCGGCGGTGCCACATTCTCACTACCGGGAGAATGAACTGAAACACTCGCTGTGTAGAGAGACTCACATTTCAAAACAGCCTCTCTCCGGTAACTAGAAGCGCCCCGCATGCTGGCATCTTTCAGTGAGACAAACATATGGACTTGGAAACGCTAAAGAAAAAACGTTTATAGGACTTCTCCCTCCGCAGAGCAGATGATCAGATTAGATATTTGTCTAACTCTATGCATAAATTTACATTTCAATGTGAAAAAAGCAATAACTTTGAAACTACTGTAACTTCTCAGTGCCTTCAGAAGGCAAAGATCACCCTGCTCAGATAGAGATCTTTCTCAATGAAGTCTCCATTTGTTTTAATGAACAGGATGATTAACAGCGGGCTCTGTTTCATTTATCATTAGATAGTTGAGGTTTTTCTACCTGCAGATTGTATAATTGAGGAGATTAATCTCTACATTTAGGTTCAGGAAAGTGTAGTACAGATCAGACATCTTAACCTATTTCACTTTCACATTTGGCTTTTAAAAGACAGACTCTTGTGTAATCTTTTAAAGTGGCTTTGATCAATAGTTCTCAAGGCTGTACGTAGGTATGATTTCTTATGACTTTGGCATCTTTGGAGAAAAGAAAACTTTTATTTAAAAGGCCTTTTTATTCTGCATAGCTGCAGTTGATAGATGCATAGTTGAAGAAGTATTTGATTTTTGAAGATTTCTTTAGATAGACAGACAGACAGACAGACAGACAGACAGACAGACAGACAGATAGATAGATAGATAGATAGATAGATAGATAGATAGATAGATAGATAGATAGATAGATAGATAGATAGATAGATAGATAGATAGATAGATAATTTTAACGATGTGAGGATAACAGCAAAGAGATGGCATTTCCATTAAATGCATCGTCTCAAGTATTTACAGCAAGAACATCTCTAATGAATCCAAACTACTCCGGGAATTGAAACGTTAACAATGTCACCATTTTATTTCTGTCTTATTAACATTTACCTTCAGCAAACACCAGAGGATGGGATCTTTTCTGCCAAGGGCAACCGTGGTAATAAAGACAGAACCACCAACTAATACAAATTGACTGGTGGTTAACAAGTCCCCTGTGTCTGTTCTGTTGCCACAGCTCTTTGCTTGAAACTTGTGATTTGCAGCAGACAAAGAGTATCATCCGGAATATTAACAGCGAGGACTCCTCATAATGAAAGTGGAGTCATGGGGTGATAAACACTGAATTTAGGTTTAACAAGGTCTTATTAAGGCCGCCAAGGTTAATGGCCACGCTCCCTTTGTGTGCTGTGATAAAAGCTTTCACCACAACATATTTATTACAGAAGCAGTTGAGAGGTGAGACGCTCCTTATACACACTGAGGCGATTCAGCTCAGCAACAGCTTCTCATCACTATTTAGTCACAGCGTATAACATAAATGTTGTATTCCCCATGTCAGCGTACTCTTGAACCAGAAACAATGTCAAAGGTCTTTTACCAGGGCTACGGAGAATAGGAACTGCACTGCTACAAAATGATCCAGAGTGCTGTTTTCAGAATAAATTCTGCATTTCTTTTGAAAATCATGGTCCTAATGTATGGCAAGAGAATAAAGAGGCACACAATCCACATTGCTGGAAGTCCAGAGTGAAGTTTCCATGGTCAGTAATGATTTGAGGTGGCTTGTCACCTGCTGATGTTGGTCTGAAGTTCATAGTCAATGCAGCCATCTGCCAGCAAATTCTGCATCACTTCCTGCTTCCCTCAGTTGGCTAGCAGTATGGCTATGCTGATTTTATTTTCCAGCAGGACTTGGCACTACCAAATGACCATGCATGGGGTTCCTTTTCTTGATTGGCCAGCAAACTCCCCTGACCTGAACCTCAAAGAAAATCTGGACAACAGAGGAAGATAAACGACACCAGACGCAAAATGACAGATGACCTGAAGGCATTTATCAAAGCAATCTGGGCTTCCATTACATCCACGCAGTGCTGCAGGGTGATCACCTCTACAAAATGACCATTTAATTTTCTGAGATGTCTGGCAAGAAATATTGCACTTTTAGGAAATATAAATTTTTTTTAGATGTCCTACTAATTATATATGTTCATATTATCCTTAAATTTTTACATATGTATTTCCTTTCCACTTCTTTGGGGGCTTTAAATAATTTCATGTCTTCTGCAGCAATGTGTTGTTGCTCCCTGGGGAGATGTAAACACAGCTCTACCAGCCACAGTCGCAGGTGGTTTCAATTTTATTCCAATTTTCAGCTGTTTGCTTAGGCAGATTGTTTCAACAATAAAAAAAATAAAAAAGCTCACCTGATTTGATATATCTCTCCGGGTTCTCCGGCTTCCTCCCACAGTCCAAAAACATGACTGTCAGGTTAATTGGCCTTCCCAAATTCTCCCTAGGTGTGAGTGTGTGTGTGGTTGTTTGTCCTGTTTGTCTCTCTGTGTTGCCCTGCGACAGACTGGCGACCTGTCCAGGGTGACCCCGCCTCTCGCCCGGAACGCAGCTGGAGATAGGCACCAGCAACTCCCGACCCCGTTAGGGAGAAGGGTGACGGAAAATGGATGGATGGATGGATGGATGGATGGATTTGATATAGAGGTCTCGCTCTCACACATAGGAGAGATAGTCTTTGAGTGTCTGAATTATGGGTTTAACATTTACCTGCTGCCCCAAGTGAAGTGCCCTGCATTTAAATCGTTCCTTCCTTTGTATTATTGCAGCTGAAAAGCTCAGTTTATTAAAGTAGGGTACATGTGGACATATCAAACATACACTGCTTACTCAGATGCTGTAATACAACCAGTTTATTCTCTAAATGTATTTTCATTCAAGTTATATTTTACACATATTCATTCATCTATCCACCTAATCAATGTAAAACATGGATTGGTTTAATAAATACATTTCTGCAATGGGGTTTGGTAAATAATATTTTTGTCTCCCCAAAAAAGAGAGTTTTTCTGTCTCAAACACCCTAAATGTGACTATTAAATGATGGGAAATATCCTATTATAATAAACTTATGACATGACAACATTACCATGGACTTTATGTGACAAACTAGATTCTAAGTTTTGATTTGTCGTTTAGTGTCCCTTTAAAGTCTGCGTTGAAAGATCATAGTTTTATGTGGGAGATCGTCCTTCTTTGCCACATTTTATCTATCCGTGCCACATATTCTGCAGCTGAAGCCGCAGAAGTAATGAATAAATGTAAGAGTCTCACGTAAATAACTATTGTGTACAATTCCCAAGTGTACACTGTAACTGGATACTGTTTCATAAATCCTGCATGGAACCATGAAACTTGGCCCTTAAGAGTGTTAAGTGTCCGCCGCTTATCAGGCAACAAGTCCATGAGGGAAACATGAACATGCTTCTGCTTAGAAACTCTTCAGATCCTCAAGAGGAATTCTAAGACCTTTGCAGGACAGAAATGATAAATAACCTTATCATTAAAGTCTTTAGCATGGGAGAAATGGGATGAGCTCACATTGTTTTGACAAAAGGTCATCTTACTTTCGGACCATTAGCATCTTTACTAAACATGCACATAAGTTTCCTCTTGGTTTCAATAAAATGTAATCAAATGTATTTCTTCTTTGTTGAACAAGTGTCTTAAAACTTGTTTTTTTATTGTTGTTTAATTAACCACAACATTCAGTTCCTCACATTAATCTGGGAACATGTTTCTGATGTTGAAAAAGATGAAAAAGCTGCAAGCTGTTTCAGAGAATGATAGAATGAAAGAAGTGATAGAAGTCTTTTAATCCTTTCACCCCAGAAAATCTGCCTGCAAAGGCTTGAAAGGTAATATTTTTCTTTTGTGTTGTTGCCATGTCTGGAAATCATTCTGCTCAATGAACTTCAATGGGAGCCTTCTGTTTCTTGGCACAAATTTAAATAAAGAAACAAGCACAAAAGCACTGCAGCTACTGAGTCTGTTCATTACTCTCCTTTCTTGAGGTTTATCAAAAATATATCTTTTGCAATGTCAAAGCCCAAAGAAAGTGAGTTGATTTATTTAAACAGAACCTGAGTGTGCTTTTTAAATTTCAAAATCAAACCCCACCTCTTACAAATAATTTATGTTGTTTATGTAATTAGGGAATTGGTTAAAATAAATGAAATAAAATAGATGACTTCACAACCAAAAAAGATTTACCTGACAACTGCGAGACAATTAATCAAAAATGAGTTATAAAGCAAACAAAAAAACTTTGAAAGCCCCTTGAAAATAATTATTAAAAACACTTTAGAGAAGATTGTAGAAATCTGGCTTTTTGAAGACTAAGACGAAACAGGAGACGAATTTAAATGTTTACACAATATTCAGCTCTGTAAAGCATTAGTTGTATTAAACTTGTGTCTTTTTCTCACTTTCTGTTTTTTATAGGAAATGCCTTTGTGGTTAGCCTGGCCTTTGCTGACTTGGTGGTGGCCATCTATCCGTACCCGCTGGTCCTGACAGCCATCTTCCATAATGGCTGGATTGCAGGTTACATCCACTGTCAGATCAGCGGCTTCCTCATGGGCCTCAGTGTCATCGGCTCAATCTTCAACATAACTGGCATCGCAATCAATCGATACTGCTACATCTGCCACAACCTCAAGTACGACAAAGTTTTCTCCAGCAGCAACACTATGTGCTATATTATGCTTGTCTGGATGCTAACAATCCTAGCCATTGTGCCCAACTGGTTTGTGGAGTCGCTGCAGTACGACCCGCGGGTATACTCCTGCACCTTCGCGCAGTCGGTTAGCTCGCTGTACACCATCACAGTGGTCGTGGTGCACTTCATACTCCCCATGAGCATTGTCACCTACTGCTACCTGCGCATCTGGATTCTGGTAATCCAGGTCAGACGGAGAGTAAAGCCGGACTCGCGGCCCAAAATCAAACCCCACGACCTTCGCAACTTTCTCACCATGTTCGTGGTGTTTGTGCTATTCGCCGTGTGCTGGGCGCCGCTGAACCTGATCGGCCTGGTGGTAGCGCTGGATTCCAGGCTAAGCCGATCCATCCCAGAGTGGCTGTTCACAGCCAGCTACTTCATGGCGTACTTCAACAGCTGCCTCAATGCCGTCATCTACGGCGTCCTGAACCACAACTTCAGAAAGGAGTACAAGAGGATCGTCCTGATTATCTTCAAGTTTCACTGCTGAGATAAAATGCCCAGAGCGAGAAGTGTTTTTTTTTAACACCCAAGAAACGATTATTAAAAAGCCATGAGCAAAAGAAATAAAATACTACAAGAAAAGGGGACAAATACAAACAACACTGTGAAAGGAAGAAGCAGGAACATGTAGTATAAGAGAAAAACAGCTCCAGGAGGACAAAGAAGAGGTCAAATAAATGATGCCATACTGAGAGTTATCAGTGCTGCCTTCAGGGAAACAGAGATTTTAAAATGTAGCGAGTCAAACTGAGACCAGAGATTGAAAGTATCTCTTAGTAATTTGTCTCCTAATAACTGTCTTTAGTAAGGGGGTCATTACTCATTGGTGAATTTTGAAAGTTCCTGGCTGCTCAAATTTTAACCAGCATCACAATTCATTTAAATGTTGGAACATCCAAATATTATGTCCATTCTCCTCCATCTGATTAATTTTAACACAGAACATGCTGCTGAATTTCTAAGAAACTGTGAGCTTGTGTGAATGATTTTTTGGATGGTAAAAGGTGGTAAAAAAAAAAAAAAATCTGCAAAATTGGTGCTTCTGGGAGGAATAAAGAAAAAGCATAAAATATTCTAGATTAAATTTCCTTGTTATAATTTGTGCTGATTTCCAAATAAAATTATTTTGGGTGAGGAAAGAGAGCAAGAAAAGAACAAGACTTGAAAGGACTTTGACTTGAAATGATTTACTAACTTTTTTTTGCAGAAATACCTATTCAAAAAAAGGGATTTTTTTAAAAAACAGTTTTATATTTTATAAGCAGAACTACAGAGCTGTGTCTCATTAATTTAACTCAAGATTTGAATTATTTCAGATATCAATTTCCACTACTTTACAGTAAAGTAAACACACAGGTGCCTGTTTTAATATTGGCTTTTAAACACAGAAATATAGTCTTCATGTGATCATGCTAAAGAAAATCGTCTTCAGTGTAAAAAACAAACGCTGCCTGTTGTTTAGGTGCAGGTTGGGAGTTCTGGGCTTCACCCAAGGCCTTTTCTCAGTGGAAAATGTCCAAAAGAACCTCAAATTGAGGGGGTTTAGGTGACATACAGTCCTTCTGTATTAAATACCCAAACCATTCCAACTGGCTTCTTTAAGTGCAGAGCAGCAATTCTTAAACAACATGTGAAATGACCAGATCTTAACCAACTAATTATTGGGTGGAGAGGTTGTTTGTAAGCTAATGAACAAATCACTTTTACATTCAAGGGACTATGCATCAAAAAGCTAAGCAATTTAGCAGAGTTATCTTAAATAACTCAGCTCACTTCAGTCGCTGAACTATATGCAAATGTCCAACTTTCCAACCTAGGATTGCTGGATAAAGTATGGACTGCATTGGTTGTAACACTTTTCCATTTTCTAAGAGGTAGTTTAGGTGCTATTCCACAGAAATTTGTACAATTTTGTCTGTAATTCTAGTATTTTTATTTGGGGACATAGTAAGAGAAATAAGCTGACCAATTAATTTGTCTTTTGATTGACTTTAAATATTGCAAATATAATCTTGCTAGTTTTCTTAAATATAAGCCAAATATTATAATAGTGTCTTACCTGCAGTGTTGGCTTTATAATTTAGCTGAATAAATTTGAGGTTCTGATTCAGTTACCTTGCAAATATGCAATGCTAAAGAGCGGGTTACAGCTTTACCTGGGTATTTTTGTCATCTGCGTATTCCTTTACCCCAACTGTGTGATAATTAGCAGTGACACAAAATATGTTTAATAAGATAATGAACATGCAACTGCTTGACTGCATCACTGTACAATCTTTTAATAGTCTAATTGTTGCTGCTAACCTTTTGGATGGTTTCATTCAGTCCTTGAAAGTAGAGAATACCATCAAACTTGACATCCTGTAAACCTGGCCTGGAACTGCAGCTTTGTTCTTGTGCCAAAACTCTTACTTCATGAACAGTTTCTACTTTTTGCCTTCAATCTGTTATTGGAGGATTTTGAGATTGTTTTTCTGAGGTACCTGGATCGCTCAGCTTACAACACATCACCCTCATAACACAGCTAGAACCAATGCGCTCAAAGCAACACATCAGTCAGGGTTCAGTAACCCTGTAAACACAGGGTTTTGTGTGCATTGTTCCCCAATGCACTGTTCCCCAATGCACACAAAAGAGGCAAAAAAAAAAAAAGCAAAAACAAAATGCCTGTGTGTTGGAACAAAACACTGCAGTTTAAACTCTTTTTCAGCACAACATTGATAAGTGAATATCTAAAATTTTTCCGTCATAGTAAAACCTACTATACTGTACAAAAGGGTGTGAAACCATACAGCATAGAAATATTAAATTATTGGTAAAGGTTCCTCTTACTCCTGATGGTAAATGCCAGTTTGCAGTAAATCTTCAGAAAACTGAATAAATTCTCAGAGAAGTTAATGACAAAGAGGACGTCAGAAGTCCCTCCATAAAACTGCACAGTTTAATATACATACTATGATAACAGATATTAACCACCTATGTTTTTGTAAAGAGCAAACTTTACAACATGACACCCGTCATGCTGTTTTCTCAGCAAACCCAGCTGTGTCAGTCCAGGTGATGAGCTGACTGCGAGTCTGTCAGTGTATGAGATAATGAAAAGCACAGCAACTTACCTACCTTAATGTTATTAAACCTATAACAGCCTGTTCCTGTTACAGGTTACATCTGTTTGATGGTCTTAGTGCAGACTGGCAGGTTGCTGCTGATGAAGACGATTAATGCAGCAGGTACTTTCAGCCACTATAATTTTAGCATTGCAACATGGACATTGTTTGACTTAAATAAGCTTAGCTACTGTCTCTTGTGAAAGTGCTGATGGTTATTGGCATTTGCTAACATTTATTGATATCCCATAGATGTAAAAATATTTGGCTTCAGTTTTAAATTGTCAAAATCAAGGATGTAGACGATGAGCTACCGTCTTATAGCTCTGAAGATGCATGTTTTTACAGTCTCACTGCAATGGGAAATGTCAACTACATGAAAGACAATTATTGCTCTTAATAATTTCGCAAACCCTGATTTCAGAAATGCCTCTTTGCCTCTTTCAACAATTTCACACATTTAAATAAACAATTTATGTTCCGCATAAACACTTGCGTAACCAGGTTTGACATCAAATCCTCCCAGCAGCAAGAATATTTACTTAAATATGGTTCTGAAACATCCATCCATTTTCTAACACCGTTGGCCCTCGTGGGGTCAGGAGGGGTGCTGGAGCCCATCTCCAGCGAACGTTTTGGACCAGAGGCGGGTTACACCCTGGATGGGTCGCCAGTCTGTCGCAGGAGATTCTGAAACATACTAAATGAAAAAACAAAAACAGATAAAAATGAGGAATAAAGCCGTGATTGTTCTGAAGGGTATTCTGACCACATCACTGTGTTTCTAACATCCATAGAAAGTGTAAGTTCTGCATGTATGACTATAAGGGGTGTTGCTGCTGATAATCTGACTGCTTCATTCCCATTTTAATCCCCTTTCTGTGTGCATTTCTGTGTGTATGTGCATCCAGCTGCTTGGACCAGTTCCTCCCCAACTTAAAGGTCCACTAAGGACACCTAAATTGGCAACAGGGTAATCAGTTGGAAGGGGATTTTGTTTTGACTGTGCCAAAATGTTGCTGGCTCCCATCCTAGTTTAAGTTTTTATGTGAAACCTCAAAGTGAAAGCCCTTACTCTACAATTTAAAAGTTCAATCCTGATGAATAAACATAGCACACATCTTAAATACCAACTGCACAAGTGGTGACTGATCTGCTGTGTTTTCAATTAGATGCATATATTATTATTTCTGTCAAAATTCCAAGTTAATATTGCTGGCATGAAAGGAAATTAGGTCAGTTGATTTGTAATTTATTTTGCCCAAAGCATCACTTTAAAATGTCTGACTTGTGCTTTAAGATCTATTTAAGGCACAAACTTAGATGTTTTAAGATTTTATCAGCAGATATTAAACTCTCAACTTCTTTAATTGGGATTTGTTTCTGTTTATTTGACTTTATTTCTTGTAGAAGGCTACCAGTTTAACTGAGCAACAATCTACCAACACTGGCAGCATTTCACACTGCCTTTCATGAGGGTCTTGGTGTTTAGTTCAGCGCAGCAAACTTACTCCTGAAACTTTTGAAGCTGTGTATTTTAAACTCTGTTCCCCAAGTAAGCATGTCTGGGTTTACAGATTGAAGTTTTGCAGCGGGAAGGAACAACATTGGAAATGAACAACTGACTGAATCACTTTGAAAGTTTAAAAATGCACACAGCTACATCACCAAACAGTGAAGAACTAACATTTTCCTGCATCAACAAATAGTAATACATGAATGCTTCTTTGAGTTACAATGGATTTTGTTTTCATATACCTACAAAATAAAAATATTTTCTCCACAGATTTTTAATCAGTCATGGGAAATACTACATCAAATACATTCAAAGAGAACCACCTTCAGTATCCACCTCTGTCCTTGTTGGAGCAATTTTGTCCAATTTCTATTTCCAACATGCTTTATTTAGTTTATTGAGGTTTCTAGACATTCATTTCTGCAGGTTGAGGTCTGGGTTTTGACTGCGCTATGCCCAAACGTTTTTTTTTGTTGTTGTTGTTGTTGTTTCTTTTTCTTTCAGACAGTCTGTTGTAGATTTTCAGCTCTTGTCTAGATTTTCTGCTGTTTTAGACCATTGCCATGTTGATGAACCGGGTTTGGCCAAGCTTCAGCTGTTGAACAGATGGCCTCACATCTGAGACTAGAATACTTTGTTTTACAGAGAAGTTTCTGGTTGAAACAATGATCACAGAGAGTCCAGGTTGTTCTTGGATTTCTCCAACATATTGTGAAAAAATTGTGGCTAAAATCTCTTCTTGGTTCATTGATGCAACTTTCCACATATAAGTTGTGCTGCTACATTTTTTGTCTATATAGAACAATATATTCTCTTGTCTAAACAAGCCATATTTGTTTAGTATTTTTTCTAATTGATTTATAATGAACTATAACATTCAAAGTGCTAACTGAGAGCTGCAGTGGAGGTGCTAAAAGGAGTGCTTTCATTATCTGTTTCTGGGTGTTTCTGTATTTCTTAATTCATTTGAAACCAACAAATGTAATTTTTATGTTTCCCAAGACTAAATAGAAGCCATAGATATCCTTTCATTGAAGCCACAAAAATAGTGGAAACAAAACAAGTCATTTCCCTAAACACTACTAAAAAAAAGACTATAAAACTATCCATCCATCCATCCATTTTCCGTCACCCTTCTCCCTAACGGGGTCGGGAGTTGCTGGTGCCTATCTCCAGCTGCGTTCCGGGCGAGAGGCGGGGTACACCCTGGACAGGTCGCCAGTCTGTCGCAGGGCAACACAAAGACAAACAGGACAAACAACCATGCACACACACACTCACACCTAGGGAGAATTTGGGAAGACCAATTGACAGTCATGTTTTTGGACTGTGGGAGGAAGCCGGAGAACCCGGAGAGAACCCATGCATGCACAGGGAGAACATGCAAACTCCGTGCAGAAAGACCCCGGGCCGGGAATCGAACCCAGGACCTTCTTGCTGCAAGGCAACAGCGCTACCCACTGCGCCACTGTGCAGCCCACTATAAAACTATCTCAGTAAAATCAGTGAGGTGAAAAAAACGTTTCAAAATTACCTCATTACACATTAAAATCAGGCATCTCAACATCGAATTCACCCTTTCCAAAGGCTGCAAATCTTTGAAAACACCGTAGGCGTTTTTTCACAAAATGATGGGAATGGTCTTTTTCCAGGGTGATCCATTAGCTTAACAATAAAGCTTTGTTTTTTGGTTGATTTCTTCTACCTTTCCAAAGAAACTGGATATCCTTGCTTGGGAGGATTGCTAACATCCTCCTATGGACCCTCACTCTAAAATAATCTGTCCAAGTTACCATCCTTCATTACTAACATAAAAATCTTTATTCTGCCATTGTTTTGCACACATTGATCACCGTTTCCAATGACTATCAGTTCTTACAATTGTCTTTCCTCAGCCTGTTGTTGCCTTCACTTGCTCTGTGTTAGTCTAATTGTGTTACATTTCGAGCTTGTATTGTATTAATATCTGTGGGTAAAAGTTATTAATTAAAATAATAATAAAATAATAAATCTCATCCGTCAAGAAATTCCCCCCAAATATTGAAAATCCAACATTGCACCACATCTAGAAGAGGATACTGTTTTTTTAAAACAGTTTTTATGATTATTTTTCACATTATAACCACAATCTGAAATGTATTTTATTAGAATTGTATGTGGTAAACCAACTAAAAGTTGTTTTGTGTTGGTTTGTCACAGTGTATTGTGTTCCTTCTACTTTACAATAATAAAATCTTGTCTTATAAATGACAATAAAATACAGTGGAGTTTGTGGTTCTAATGTCACTAAAAGTAAAGGGGTTTAAGTGAGAAGGATTTAGATATATATGATTATATTTGTAAGGCATTGTAGTCATAGGTGCCTAGTGTCAGTTATTAAAGGGCACCGTCCTTCGTTTCATATGTTTATTTGCTGACTTTTTGCAGCTGATTGAATCCTCTCTATGGAATCTAAAGCATGTAAGACACTGGCCATCGAAAAGAGAAAGAGTGGAAACCACTGGTGTAATAATTCATCACCTACAGTCCATTATAGACCATTTTGTCCCCTTTGGTGTTTGATAGGATGATCAACAGAAACTGAATACAAAACTTCAGTTTCAATTTTACCTCAAAAATTTGTGTCCTGTCAAGAAATTTAAAAACTTGTCCCAATTGTTCTGTTTGTTGCTTAAGATAAGTGGGTATCATTTGCTCTAACTGGTCTTTTTAACACAAACACAATGAAATAAACTCAACTATGACAATAATGTGAATCCTTATAGCTTTAAAGTAAGTGCTCATCAAAGTGTAAATTATGTATGGTCTGGTAAATTAACATCCTCAGATTTTGCAGAAAGTAAATGAGGCATCTGTATTGGCTTTTCGGAGGAGTCCATTGAGGGTAGTTGCAAATTTAATTGGCCCACTGAGGATGCAAAAGTACAGAATCAGCCTTTTACCTGTAGTTATGTGCAATAACTAATAAGGTATTTTTATTGTTAGCACTGAAGAACAATGCAATGAGCCAAGCTTTGTGTATTTGGAACAGCAGCAACAAAAAAAAAAAAGAACATGTAATACTGTGTCCATATGTGTGGTCCGGTGCCAGCCAGCTGCAATAGGAGTTATCAATATTCAGTCTAAGAATGTAACTGTTTTCCTTTCATACGCTGTTTTTGCACATCGCCATGAAGAATGTTTCCTCTGAATGTCTGTAATGTTGATGAGACAAAAGAAAAACCACTGAATCCTGGAAAACATGTCTTAATAAATGAACGTTCACTGTGAAATGCCTCCCTTGTTGCCTTTTTCCCCAGCTTTGCAGTACTGTACGTCTTAGCACGGTATACTTTTAATTTGACAAATATTCACTGGCAGAGGAAAAATTGTGCAAAACAATGTTTTGTCTGCAATGGTGCTTGTTTTCATACCACAACTCCGTAAAGAGAAGGATAAAAATTGAGTCAGTGCCGTGTTGTTAGCCATTGGGTTATTCCTGTGAGTCAGAATACTAACTGAAGAGGACAGAGAAATCACTAATGTTGTGTTACTCTGTGATTTTTGTCGACAGAAACCTGACAGCTGTCTGTTTTCACCATAGTTACACACACATACCTGTACAAACTCCATCCCAACACCATCCTCTGTAGTCTGAAGGTGATGGTTGCGGTAACAGCAGGATCTGACAGCCAAGCTGTCGCCAGAAGCAACACTGCAAGTCAAGCACCGTCTCCACCAGGGGGTGAGGCGAGGAAATGAATTCAGACGGCACATGAGGAGAAAGATAAATAGAGGAATGGAGAGAAAACAGGGCAGTGATATCATTGAAGAATGACTTGACAACTAGACAATAAAACAGAGAAATGATCTTTTAAAAGCAAATTCAAATGATAATCTCAGTCGACCCATGCAGGTAAATCTCATGTCAAGTCTTTGAGTCAATTCTTAATTATAAAAAAAATCTACAGATTCATTGAGAGACTAAACACTTAAGTCTACATTTCACAGCTTGACTGAAACTAGAATCAAGAGTCTAATCCAGCTTAGTGTCGTGCTGTGCAGAACATCATATGGCTGCTGAATGAACTCCAGCTAATTATGTAATGCAATAAACTGTAACTTCTAAAACATAAACTTTGGTGAGAAGAACAGTTTAAGTTCTTCCCTGCTCTGCTTTTTTGATGCATTATGCTCCCATCCTAATAATAACTGTTTGAAGAGCAAAAACCTGATTGGGTGAGAACTGAGAAAATGTTCTTAGCTGAAAGCTGAAGAACCTGCAGGAGAAAATTTGTAATTAATGACAGAAAAGCTGGACAAAGATAATTCAAATCACGACATTAGTTTCTAAACCAGGTGCTCTCTGAAGGTGAACTCATGCTTGTCATAATTGAACTTGATCACAGTTTGTACTTTGTTTATCCACCTGCTTCTTGAGAGCTGACTACAGATCTGAGATGCCACTGTTGTGTGCAGAGATTGTGACAGAGCAATGCATCATGATGGAAAATCCTCCATTCACAACCTAAATGTTCATAGGATCAGTGGTGCCGCCAAAAAGAGTGTTATGGTCTCATTAAGTAGAACAGATACTCTAAGTATTATCGATTCGATTGGAGACCAAAATTGCTCTGGTCTCTTTCAGCAGCATCCAATAATTTTGGTCATAATTTTGCTCTTTCAATCATTTTATATTTTGAGATAAGGTCATCTTGGTTTGATTCATTTTACTTGAATAATGTTAGTTGTGCTATCGTGGTTTCCTCCTTGTTTACTTTTATCTTCATGTTTCCCCTTCTTTGGATTTTGTACTCAGGTTATGTTTTGCTTCTTGGGAAGTTTGATTTATTTTTATAATGGGCCTTCCAACTATCCCACATCCTTGGCTTAGAAAAGAAAAAACAAAACAAAAACAGCTGCAGATAAAGTTCTTACACTTATATCTGCAGAAGCCTAAAGCATCATGCTGCAAGACAGGACAATTCCCTGCAGGCTTCCCTGAAACATTTGATGCAACACTGCACAGATCAGTGCTGCAGCCAGAGGAGTGAGATGAAACACACAGCAGTCATTAAAATAAAGAGAAGGGGGAGGAAAGTGAAGAAAAGTTTGGCTACTGCTGTTAAGGGCGATAACGCTGTAGCAAGGAAGAAATGTGACAAAATAAGAGATCAGGCAATACAGAAAGATTGGTAATAACGAGAAACCAAAAGGAAGGATTTTAAATATCAGAAAGGGAAGAACTTTGAAAAATTAAGCGAAATCTTTCCACAACTTGAATCAAACCATTCTTATTTTTTTTCTGAATATCATTTGGGCAGCTGATAAAGTTTAAACTATCAACATATATTTGTTTGAAAACTAGCAATATTAAGTACACTATCTTTCATTCTTAAAATGATTTTAGGTCACTTGTGTCTGATAAATACAAATGGCCTAAAGGGAAATTATTAGCACATGCTCACAGAGAAGAAAGGAAGAAAAACCGGGGTAGCTGAGTAGATAAACAGCAACATACAAACATCATACAAGCCTTGGACAAATAATAAGTAAATCAAATGTAGCTAAACGTCAAAGCAACAAGTAACACTAGGAAATGTGAAGCAGGTGCTACAGAAAAAAAAAAAGGTCCAAATAAAGCAACAGGGTCACTCCAACTCAAAGCAGTTCAATTGGAGTAACTGCTTTGAGATACAATTTAAAAACCTTATGTAAATGTACAAAATGTATAAAAACAAAGTCCTTAAACTTTATATGATTTATATAAAACAAAGAAGAAGCTAAACTTCTAAATGTTAAACACACAAAGATTGGCTTCTTGTCAGTTGGGAAACTACTTATTTATTTAAAAATGCTGATTATGCAAGTCAATGTCACTAGTGGGTTTGTCTTTCACAAATGCATCTAAAATAGTGACTCAACATTAGTTAGTGCCTCCTAAAACACCAGTGAGGATTTTTCTCATTTACATCATCATCACTAATTACAACCCATTCTCTGTTCAATATTGTGAGCCTAAGAGTGGATCTTTATGCAACAAAGCCTTATAAGCTTCTCTAATCCCGCAGTATCTGCAATCAAACATTTAAGGTTTTTGACCCGGAAGAGAAATCTGGCACTTCTGGAAGTGAGGCCAGAACAGCAGATTCTCCTTTAATACCTGGTACCACGAACACAAATGAGTTTCTAATCACTGGTTGTTTATACTTAGAGTCTGAAACTGAGGCAATTAGAACAGCAGCTAATGGGTGGGTTTCAGTGTTAATCTGAATTTTCTCTCTCATTAAGACAGAGGGGAATATATCAGTTCCCTGCTTCTTCACGGGCATGGGTCTTAACAGCTTATGTAACAGCAAACAAATTGACAAAAATACCATTTTTCATTGCCCATTGCAAAATTCCTGAAATTTCCTCAGTGTGGGTGATGCTTTTCAATTAAAGAGAAGCACTCTCCCCCCCTTCTGCTCATGGTGAGTCACCCACCATCTCTGCAGGAAATTATCATCCTCTTAAACAGAAAACACACATTATGCTCCGCTCATCCCGGCTCTTGGAGTTTTGAAATGGAAAACAGCTTTCTAAAGATGAGGAAAAGAAGAGCGGAGGATCTTTTAAGCCGAACGTCCGCAGGGAAGCTCTCCTTATCTCCCTGTTCTCAATAAAGGCTGCATGCTCCAGACAGCACCGACAGAGCTGCCTGCTCGCCCAACTTCAAAATATTTCAGCTCCGTCCAAAACAACATTCTCAGAGGAGTCCAGAGAAACAGCGGGAAGCAGATTCATGCCTGGACTTTTAACTAAAATCCTGTAGAATACAACACTCACTGTTGAGTGGATGTTTTAGGGCCTATAATGTAAAATTTATTAAAAGCAGGGTATGTGTAAGAAGATATGTGCGCCATTTAAAAATTCACAGTTTAGAAAATTATTTACAAGTTAATGTTTAAATTGTTGTGCTGTAGATGGAGCAAATGATGGGCCTGTGTTCCTGCCCAAATAAGAAATTAGGGGTAATTAGATGTAATCTTCAATTTGTTGCTGCAGAAAAAAAAGGAATTCTGGGTCAGATTTATGAGACTATTCTGCAATTAAATCTAAGATCTGCAAAAAGAAAAAAACAAAATAAATAAAAATCACAATCCTGAAATCCAAATCTCATCTTCAGCAATGAAACGAAGCAAATGCTCAGATTGGTTGTTTATATCTTGATATTTTAGAGTTAGATTATTTTGACAAGATTCTATAATCTTCTTTCTACATTACAATGAGCAAATAAAATAATTTGTTCTCTTTCGGCTTTTCTATGTTGAATTTAACAGACTTCCAGTCAGCAAAAGCAGCAGGGCACACAACATCATTTTTTTTTAGCTTGGCTTCGTTTTGAAAGACTACTAACAATGCTGTTAATATTCTTTTTCTGTCATACCACACTTTGCTCAGTCTGTCCACATATTCTTTTGTGAACTTGCTTTAGTCTGTAGATATTATTTTTACATCTCTCATCAGAGCTTCAGAAGAAATTTTGGAGTCGGAGTGTCATGAGCAGGTTTCAATCTGCATATTTATTTTGAGTAAAATTACACAGCAGACTCTAAACTATATGTATATATGAAACTGTCTTCTGTAGGAGGAATTAACATCAAAGATGATTGTTATCGGAGCGGCTTCATCCTGTTGTGATTTTCCTATTCGGTTGTTTCTAATCTGTGGTGGGCGAATAATTCAGGTTCAATGCAGAGGTACAATTATTGTACATACTGGATTTGAAAAGCCTGCATTACATGTTTGAAAAACTGTTTCACCTCATTGTCGACATAAAAAAGAGGGTGCGTTCACAATAAAATGTTGTGTGTTGAATCTGTGCCATCAATTTGTCCCATTATTTGTTTGGCTGGGATGATAACGAGCACAAACTAGGTCATTTCAGGAAAAGAGAAGGTGATTGGAGACATACTGGCGCAACAGTTGACGGAAGAGGAGAGACAGTGCAACTTTCAGATAAGTGACCTTAAGAAAATTATAAACCAGACCAAAAGCTACATGTACAAATTTATGCAGCAACTTAAAGATAAATCTAAGCATCCACACAGTCCATGTCAACCAGTTCATTTGCCAGGCATTGTGCTGTTAGCAGAATACATCGGCCCACATTAGCGACTGCTTACCCCCAGGTTAATGATATGCTGTCGTCGGCTATCCATAAGCACAAAATGACATGTTTTTATTTCCTCTAAGTCCAACGAGCTTTCCTCTCATTGTATTATTAGGTTATGAGGAACACTTGGGTTGCTTGTGGAAATTTTGGAAACAAAAAGAAATCCAAGCAAGCAGAAAACCTCAGAATCAGAACCTCCCTGTTGTTTCTTTGGCTTGAATGTGCAATCTGCAGCGAAAAGCTAAATTCAAGTCAAGCAATAGTTACTTTGGTTGTTAAAACTATTAGTTATAACACATTCAGTTCAAGATACAAAAAAAAGAAATACACTGTCAGTTTAATATATCGATAAATCACTGATTTATTTTATTGATTTGTTTTCCAAGAAAAACAAATCAATAAATCAATCACCACAATAAATGGTGATTGACATTAACATTCTTCTTTATAACGTCTGTCAGCCTCGCCTTGTTAATAGTCACCTACAGTAAATCTCTTTTCTCTCTACAGAAGGATTCTGTAAAGTAGTTCAGTTTGACCCAACTGTTCACACATAAAGATACGCAGACATCAAATTTATGTGTTGAGTTGTGGCTGATTCATCATTTGTTTCCACAAGCACAAAATTAACAGATCCACCTAATATATTAACTAGAAAGTGTAGACTGCCCAGGTTGCATCATATTCTAAATGAACTTTCTTTTTTCTTCACCATTATAAGGATAAAAATCTCAAGTTAAATTAGAGAAAATAATATTAGTTATAAAGTCACAATGAGGAGACTCACAGTGAATTAAACAATGTTGCCTTTTGGGACATTTACTAGATGTCTCCCGCTTCCGTCTCCATCATTTTTATGTCAAATTACAGTTCAATAAAAGCCCCCCAAAAAATTTTTGAAGTGAAAAAATGTAGAATTTATGTTAATCTCATTCTTCTCAACAGCTACCCTGCAACTGATTATAATGCAACTTCACAAACGTTGTGAATTATATCTGAATCTTATTTACAGTTTGAAGCAGATGTAATTTACTTTTTTTATTTTTCATCTCTATTAAAGTCTTTATTGACCAAATAACATCTAAACCAGACACTTTATTTAACAATCAATACATTTGGACTATCTGAGGGAGATAGACTGGAGACCTCCTGAAAATAAATGGAAAAAGAGAAATTGAACAATCTGACAAATTAAGGAAGGAATTAGACTCTCTGCCAGCTTCCGCTAGTCTATTAACCTCTGAGATGTAACAGGACTGTGAGAGCAATAAGAGCGTCTTCATGCATTTATTCAGTAGCATTAGATTTCGTTACAACATGACCGCTCGGATTATGAGGTGTCACTTTCTTCCACCAAGTCTCTGTCACACACACGTCTGTTTTACGACAACTCTGAAATAACTTCTCCAGTCAGTTTCTGTTTTGACCTGGAGCACATAATAACTCCGATTCTCCATTAATGTTGACACTAATGTGTAAATTGGGCAGATGAATGTAACAGAGCATTTGACTCCAGTGCCTGCATGTATAGTACATGGTACGTTCTGTGATAAAATTCAATCAAATTTTGTTTTTATAGCACATTTCAGCAGCCAGGCATTTCAAAATGCTTTAATCATACAAAACACAAAAAACTGCACCATGATGAACATGAGAAACTCACTGTTTTAAACATTTCCTTTGGTTTTAAAGTTTACACATCAAATGTTGAGATTGCTGCAGAAATGATTCAATGCTTTTAGATAAAAGCAGTTTGAAAGTAAGTTCAAATCAAGATTAGAGGGACTTCCAGCTATCAAAGCATCCAACTTGTCAGGGTATCCAAGAAAGTTTACTTTGCTTCTGTGTTAGAGGAGATCCTGGACTTTTTCCCCTTGTTCTTACTGGATGTGAAAAGTGGCCCTGATGTGTCCTTAGAGGTATTTTGTGAGAGAAACTGGAGAATGTAGTCACTTTTCATCTGGTCTCTTTGTTGCCAAAGTCTAAGCTGTTTCTCGGGTGCGTTGAACTCCGTCAGAGCTGCACCTACTCACTGATACTGTTTTTGAAGCTTGTGGAAAAGATCTCAATGCGGAGTTGTGAAAAGGTGTGTGTCTGTAGATGTGAGAACATTATTTTGTTCTGTTCTGGAGAAGAAAGAGCTGAACTGAAAAGGAAGCTCTTTAGCTCACATATGTTTAAACCCACACAAGCATGTAGTGTTTATGCATATAATGGGAGAAAAAAAACAAATCCTGTTTTTCCTCCATCTTCCAGGTTGGAGCTTGTAGTGAAGTCAGTTAAAGGGTTTGGACATTGGATGTCTCCCTATGCATGCAAGAATGGGAAAACATGAAAGATGTTGTGAAGTAATATAGTTGTTCTGCTGTATGTTGTGAGAGCATGCAGCTAAAGGTATATTTATCCCCCATATTACATTGCAGGCAGAACATTAAAATGAGCATTAATTATTCATATAAACATATAACTCAAGATGCAAATTCTCTAATTTCAACCACTTACGATCTACATTGAAGTCTTTAAATTATGACTGAAAAATATAAGTAATGTGCTGCATTAGGTTGTTTACTCAGCGAAAGGGATGAAGAACTTACAGAATGCTAAAAGAACAAAATGTGTTTTCATCTTTTTAAAAACCATACAGCAGATAAATGTGAAAATCAGTCCTTTTCAAGCTCATCATTGAGATGTAGATTTTTATTTCACTGACATTTACATTTTCTGCTGAAGAGTTTTAAAAATGATTATTATCACAATACTCTACATTACAAATAAAAAAAAAAGTCCTTGGGAAGTTCTCACTGTTATCAATGCTGCTCCCTGTTTAGCACAAATATTAATGGGTTCTTTATTTTAAACATTTTCTTTGCAAATGAGCAAACATTTACATGCACAACAGGTAACTGGTATATCCACACACACACACACACACACACACACACACACACACACACACACACACACACACACACAAAGTTATAGTTCTTTATGCACATAAGGCATGTGGATATAATTTTTTTTTATTGATTTCCAAAAATTTTCTATTAAAAGCTGAAAAATTTCACTGGTTGATACTGCCACATAACACTGAAGATGCACAACAGTACAGAAGCTGTTCAGTGAACTTACAGTACATGTTGCATTTTATCTGCCAGACATTACAGATAAATTATTGTTTATTATTTCATATACAGTATGTCTGAAGTTAAACCAACCTGCAAAAGTTAGGAACAAGTAATAAAAAAGAAAATTAAAAAAATAAGACTTAGTAAAAACATCAAAACAAAATAAAAAAAATAAAGAACAAAAAACTTTTCAAGACACAGAAGATCTCCTACATAATTTAGTATCGTGTCTCCCAAGACTGAAACAGTTTGGATTAATATCTACATTTATTCTACAGTTTTAGATCATTGAGCTTTTTCACCTGTCTTCTGATCAAATCCTTGTTTGTCAAGATTTTAAAAAAAAAAATCATCTCTGGTCAGGAAAAATTTGGACACTGGTTAATTTTCAACGAGATTTGGATTAAAATTATGTTACTGCCTTCTCATACATTTTTGTCATGACAAGTTTTTTCCCCCCTCATGAATCTCCTGTAATATTTCAAAGTTAAAGAGAGTTAGAGAGGCTGATGTGACTGGGGCAAACGGTGCACAGCACAGCCTGTACAAGATTCAGGCTTGCATTAGATTGGAGGTGCAGAAAATCAGCACAACTGATGTTTCCACAAAAATAGACCGAAAAGTCTTATTTTCACCATTAAAGTAAAAAACTAGAACATTTCTGGAGAAACTTTGAAGGGGGATGGAGGCAACATAGTTAGTGTAACATGATTGCAGGTGACGGATCAATAAACAAAAAGCAAGATTCAGCTGTTAATGTGCATATTAATGGAGTCAGATGGTGAATATAAGAATACGAGGAGGCGAACAAGGAGGCGGCACAAGTTTATATCAGGGTGACAAGAATCAGAAATCTGCCGCAGCAGGAGTCACGCTGTATGATTATCCAGAAAGTATCACTGCTTGCTTTATGATTTACATTTAATGATAACAGAGTTTTTCTTATTTTTAGACTAGTAATCACACAGTGTGAACCCAAATAAATAACAGGAGCCACACTGGGTGAAAAAATTATAACTGCAAACCTCTGTGAGATGCATGTGGTGAACATCTGAAAATCATAGTACAGCTATGAAAGTGGCTTGAACCAAAAACTTTCTGAATAGTTCAGAGTTTAAACCTAGAATAAGCTAAAGATGTGATGGTTTTGCTTAACATTCAATGGTAAAAATCCCCAAATAGAAAAAAATTTACAATCGCAGAAGGAACCAAAACACCCATGCAATATTTGACCTAAATAAAATTTAAACTATAGTGATGGTAAGAAATTTTCTTTACTTTCACCAATATTTCAACATAGCAATATTGCACTGGAGGAAATATCACTTTTTTTTTTCCTTAACAAGCATCAAGTCACTTAATTTTATGTATATTTTGCATCGATATATCCAAAGTGCAAAATATTCTCCAAATATTCTCCTAATCACAATCAGTATTTCCTGTGTAAGTGCATAATATATTTATCTTTAAAACATCTGACCACAGACAGGATTTGATAAGTGAAGATAAAAAGCACAATTATTGCTCAAATAATGCGAGGTTTGGTTTATAACCCTTAAACTGTTCTCAAAACATTATTTTTTTTTTTTAACTGTTCAATGTGTCACGGAAAACTGCCAAAGTGGTGCAGTTTTATTCAATAAGGCATAAATCAAAGTGCATTTTCTTTTAATAAGGTTTTCTTCCTGTCAAGACGTCAGATGGTGATTAAAAACCACTCAAAGCTGCAAACTTGAAGATGTCTGGGTAAAAGTGAAAAACAATCTACAAGTCAGAATCAGCTCTGAATCTGGGAGTTAAAAAGAAAAACAACTATTGAGGTAGTTTGATGTGTTGACTGGAGAATTTACATGAACATTTTTAGGCTCCATAAATTACCTCTAATACTTTTAAGCTCTTAAAAATCTGTTGAAGTTATCTTCTACGTTACGTATTTATAATGACTTTTGGACTGAACTAATGGCTATAATTAATTTAGCGTGACACTCGTACATTTGTGACATAATTACATCGCATTAAAATACAACAGCAGCAAATAAAAACATAAAATAAAAGTTTTCCTTCGAACGGTTTAAGCTGACCTGAAAGGCCCAACAGTCTGTTCTACTGCACCATGTAGGTGTGGAATGTCTCTACGTGTTTGACATTATTTCGCGCTACAATTTCTATGATGGCGATATAAGTTCCTAAGAGGAAGCCGATCAGCCCCACCACGCTGATGATCAGGTTCTTGATGGTCGCCAGTGGCGACAGACCCTCCGTGTGAAAGGCAAGGATCTCCAGGATGGGTGGGAAGATGAGAGCCAGGAAACTGCTGCTGACCGAACCGACCAATGAGATGACGAGGTCCAACTCCGGTATCAGGATGGCGAGAGCACCTGGAGAGCAGAGGGTAAAAATGTGTTCAGACTGTGATTTAAGACAAACAGTACAAAAGTATTTAGGACCAAGATGTAAGACTAGTATTTATCAGGATTTAAATGGATCAAATACTGTTAAAAGAAACAAACAAAAGTTGTGTGTTAAACTTGTAGCTTCTTAAGCTTAAATTGTGTATGTTCAGATGTAATTTTTACCCCTTGTGTATTTTCTGTGTAAGTGCAATACCAGGCTCATTCAGTCAATAGTCAATCCAACTGACATTATCAGACCTTATTTATATTAATATTGACCCAGATGAGTTTCATTCGACACCTCCTGCGGTTTTCATTTCTGAAAGCTCACATCTGCGTTGACATCAGGCTTAATTAGTTATTTAAAAGTAAAAAGAACAACCTTAAAAAGGGGGCTTCTCTTTGTGATGTTTGTGAAAGAGGGGATGGTTCAATTAATAAAGATATAAATAAATTATGTTGCTTTTTCCACAGCCTAAAGAATCCATGTAAAATTGGTTCTTTGCTTAATTATCTACATGCTGACTCAGCACTGATTCATCCCTTTAGACGTTTAAGTGTCTGAATGAGTCACAGGTCAGAGTTAAAGCTCTGAAAATGAGATGAAAATGGGTGAAAAAGCTGTCAAAGTTCAAAGAAAAGAGTTGAAAAGAGCTTCAGAAAGCATGAAAACAACTCTTGATCAAGACAACTTTAAAGAAAGAAGAAAGTCTTGCTGAAAGGCAAATGAAATGAAATGAGAGGCGTGAATCAGACTTCTGCACATCACTGCTCTGATGTCATTTTGACGACAATAACGTTAACATTCAATTAAGACTTATTTACTACTGTTGAGTTCTATGCAAGGTCTTCAACACCAATTCAGTCTTTTCGCTAAAATACTTGTATTTACATTTTCTCTGCACATAGCAGTTCTGCCAACGGCTTGATGCATTAATGCAGAAGTTCAAGTTTCAGAAAAAAGTCTCGAATCAGCATGTTTTGCTAATACTCTGCCACTCAGGCGATGTAGACAGGAGATGTTTGGGATCGTAGATTGGGGGATTCATGTAGCAGATTTTTCTGGTTACTTTTTTATGGTAAACCAGAGAAAGTGGCAGGAGCCAAGGTTGGACTACCAGGAGCTTGGTGTTGAGCCGTGGTCCTAGGTCATGTTTCAGGAGGATGCTCCTTGACCCCTAATATGGGCAAGATTCGTTAATCATTGAAGTGTACCATCACTTGCTTTTAGTCTGACCTTTTCCTCTGGAAGCCCAATTAGGACCTAAAACTCTGAAACGATAAATGTCTGCAACTCCAGTTCTGTAGAGCTATTGCTCTGTAATTTTTGAAGTGCAAATTTTATTTAGTCCATTTTAAAACAAACTCTAATTGATTTTTGTAGAAAGTGGTTTGTTAGGGATGGTGTGAATGTGCAATCAAACTCTAAGGTGGTCCAAAAAAGCCAGCATTGTTCCACAGCATTGTCAGAACTTAAGTCCCACACTTACAACTGCCTCTCAGAATAAACCTCATCATTATTGGTGAAATGCTTTTTAATGTAAGCTTTAAGCATTTCAGTAATGCACACATACACAAACTCAGCCTTGCCAAGTAGATCATCCAATTTCTCTCCAGCTCTTTTGATATTTGGCGTTTAAAGAATGCAATATTACTCCCCCATTCTTTCCTCTCTCCCCCTACACATGAGAATGATCATGTGTAGTTGACAATCCAGATGATTGATTGAATTCAATGTACAAGTGACTCATTTTTAGGTTTCTACCACAAAGTAAGGGCTTGGGAGTCAGGAATCCAACGTATAGGGGCAGAAGAGAAATGAGGTGGCATGCACTCTGATGAAAAAAGGTAGATGGATTAGGTCAAACAGATGACGATGAAAGGGGGAAAGAGGAGAAATGGCAAATTTAGAACGGAGGAGGGACTCCCACTGGGTGAGCTTGAAACTGTGATTGTTGGGATTGTTTTTCACGTGTCGGACGGAGCGGAGACCATGCTGCTAAAACCATCAGGGATCAGAGTCACCTTGTGTGGTTGCTACAGAGACAACAGCACAAACACCTCTTCTGACGCGGAGATGCATTCATCACCGCAGACGTGTGTTTGTGTGTGTTTGCTCGTCTCTGCACATGAGTAAACGATTCAGATGTGGAAAAGAGAAGTCTCACTGTTCTGCAGAATATGTTAGCATCTTCTCTGTGGTGAGCAGGGAGGACGGGCCAGAGCAGGTGTTCTTGTTCTGTTCATACACCAGGTTACATAAAAGCCTCTTTTAACTATAATCAATCGCTCACCACTGCATGTTAAGGTCTATAAAGTTATACTGAAAGGCGAAAAGCAAGGTCGAGCTTTCATGTAACAAGCACGGCACAACTCCCCAGTGTCAAATGTTCATGTAGAGCAAATCTGCCACTGCTCAGAGTACGCAGTCCAACACCGTTCTTTAGCCTAGATTTAAAGCTTTCCAGGGCATCAAAGAAGGCAGACCTGACTCTGGAGGAGGACGAAGGGGAGGACCAGCTGACTTAAATATGCTGAGCCTTTCACAGCAAATAAACCACAGGGCTGCTTCTAAAAGGCTTGCTGCCGTCCCCTGAGAGAGGCAGCAAACGAATCATCAGACAGTTTCAAAGTGCTGAAGTCGAAATACTGCAAGCACGTTAATATTTCCGCACAAGCTCGGGAACTACAGAAACAAGGAAGAAAACGCTTAATGTTACGATCTGCTCACTGCAGATTCGGGATGACAAGAGGGAGCTCTGCACAGTACGAATGACAAAAACTTTTTAAAAAGGAGGGAAACATGAGAGGCAGGTGGCTTTAGGACAGTGGGTAAATTCTCAGCTGCTAAGCCACACATGGAACAAGAAATCTCACGGCCAACGATCCTGAATCCATGGGTCCATGTGAGGCTTGTGTCACAGTCGAAGTGACCTTTCCCTAGGAAAAGGTTGGACGTGAAATATGTGATCTGAGTTCATGAAGACAATCACTGCACCTAAGAATCCCTTTGCCACTCAATTTCAAATATTTGAATCAATTCTTCTAAAACACAGATCCAGCATTTCTACAACCTGTGATAAAATCTTAGATAAACAGACTGTAAAAATAATTCTGTGGTTCCTCTTTCCATTCTTCTGTAGATAATTCCAGGTTTGGTTTCCTTCTTCCCTTTCGTTGATTTTCGTTTTGTTTCCAGGCAGCAACCTTGTGCATCCCTTGAAGCCACTAAAATCCACAACCTTTGCACTGACAAAGTGTTCGAATAATATTTTTCACAACTCCACATTTTGGATGCTGCACTATTAAATAAGATTAAATTCTGAAGTCAAAGATTTTTTTTTTTCTCCTCTTCCCACCCGTCAGCATCAACAGACCGATTGGCCAGAGCAGTTCAATTAAGCAGCCAGAAAAAGGAACTAAAGGAGAGACTAAGAGGGAGAGGAGCTGGGAACTTTTAAACTGTCAGCAGGCAGTTTCTGAACTGGGCCCACAGGTTTTTAAATCCACTGAGACAGAGAGAAAGAGACAGCTCTACAGGCAAAAAGAGTCAATTACTTCCCAAGCCACGAAGCCACGGCTGGCAGTAGGGATGCTCCAAGGCTGGATTAGAGATTGGTAGGGAGGCTCTTAGCTTTCTTTTCTCCACAGACAACCAAAATATACTGGAGGCCATCTAATTTCTTCACCTCGCCACCAGTAGCCACCACCCAGAAACAAGCAGAGGTGCCTCAAGCTCTTTCAGGTCTCAGCAGACTTTCATCTCGCTCACCCAACATTGGCTGATCTGCTGCATAGTGGACTGAAAGTCATTAAAACATGGACCTTCACTCAATCTGCCTGAAAGGCTCACATCTTTTAACGGAGCAGTTGGTACCTGCATAAACTAATATTAATGAGCTCAGGGAGGGTGTGCTCCACGTAAACCCTTTGGCAGCATAAATGTCACTGAAGCCTTCACTGAGCTTTTCAAAATATGACCAGTAGGAAGCATTATAAGTTATCAGAAACTGATGACCAAACCGGTTCAGTCATAGTGGGTCTCAACGTTGGCTGGTATCTTTGGGATACAGTTTAGATTTCCTCTACACGTAACTTTTTGTACAAACAAGGTTTGACTTGTGCAAAACTGTTTTGTTTTTTTTCTTTCAACGACTTTCTTTCAATCACTCTTCCATAAAGTCCTGATTTGTGGATTACCATTTATCCATTTGAGCTGTGGGTATCTGAAGCTCCCCCAAAGTAACCTTAGGTCCCTGATGTGTTTTTCTGCTCTCCTTGCCCAGCCTGTTGGGTCAACTATTGAGTCTTGGTAGGGATGTGTTCTGTTAGATACTTGGGATATTATTTCATGACCAAAACCCACTTTTACCTGCTCTACACTCTTGTCCCTGATCTGTCTGGTGTGTTTCCTGGTCTTAAAGATGCTGTTGTTCACTAATGTTAATTCAAAAAGGATGACACTAAGTGATTTCTGAAGACAGTCTCATTTAAGAGGGCCTTATTTAGGAGGCTGAATTCTCATTCAAGCCTTACTTTTGAGACATTTCCTTAAAGAAAAGTAAAAAGACGCTAAAATGAAAGCTCAATTAGAGCCAAATGGGTCTATTCATACTGAGTGCTACTATTTCTTGAGACGAGTCTGCCAGAGTATAATAATAATAACAAACAGAACTGTTAAGAATGATAGAGTGAAAGAAGCTCTTTTTGAGTAAAGATTCACTGAAACACTGCTGAACCTCCGAATCTCAGAGAACCTGATGGAGTAGAAAGTATTTGGTTTAATAGAGAGCATTTTTGTTATGTAAATCAGGACATTTACTCAACTTTTATTGACAAACTTTGGTGCAATTTAGAGGTAATGGTGCTTAATGATGGGGCAAAAGCTAATTTGGGACTTGAGAACCTTCTGAGTAATTGCATTAACATTTATATAAAAGACTTTCTTGTTGATGTAAAGGATTCTTAGCTGGATTTAACTCTGTTAGAAACCGAGTTGATCATGGCCATATAAAAATAACAAATACTAAAAAATCCTGAATTGATGGATTATATTCAGATTAATAAAGTGTTCCAGAGTGCATGTAGAAGTATGTCCAAACCAAGCAACAATAAACATGGTAGTGAGTCCAAAATGAAAACCCTTAAAAGCAGATGGTTAACTTTCACTGTAAAAGTATTCCCTTTTTGTCATTTCTATCAGGCAAATTTAAATAAATCAACTGAAATCATATTATTGGAAGCACAACCTTAATGAAGGCAAGATTCAGAGTTAATCACTGGAACCAGTTTGGTAGAAAAGGCTTCCTTTTTTACGGAAACATCAATGACTTTGCCAGAAGCAAACATACATTGTGAAGTTTTGCATCCCTCCCCATCTAATATTAATCCTTCAATGCCATGCTGAAGTCCTTGCTGCTGGCTACCAAACAATGTGTTACTGTTGTACTCTTACTGTTGTGGTATTCTGAATTATGCCATAGTAATTAGAAGCATGAGTTCATTTTTTGTTCCCACATGCCATTAACAGTGATGAACTCCAAGCTGGATCCAGAGATATTCCACTCAACAAGCACTTAAACACAGTTAAAATTGACTTTTAAAAGAAATACTTTATGAATTAGGCAGCATTGGTGAGAAAACTGAAACAAATATGTTCTTACATTATTTCCCTGCAAGATTTAACACATGCAGAGAACATGGTTCAGCTAAAAGAGCGTGATCTTTAATGATCAATTACTTGGTATCAAATTCAGCCCCTCTGAATGAATAGTGTGTTTTCACCCATCTCCATTCCTCAGTTTCACTAACAATATAACCTCTGGTTCATCTCCCTCATCCCACCTCCTTCGTTACTGTGTTGAGTCAGCAGTCAATGTGTCTTTTGCACTAAGATGAGCTGACAAAGGTAGCAAAATTTCTCCAGAGATGCTCCAGACTAAACACTTCACAGTTTTGCTTTAGGGGAAATTTCTTCAGTTGCACCAATTCTCTTTTTTTTTCATTTAGAAAATGTCTTCCTTAAACATTTGTCAACACCTGGCAGGAAAGAAAAACAAGAATTTAACCAAAAATATGTCCATCTGTTTTAATAATCTCCTGTAATTAGTCATGAGAGACTATTACAGGAGGCAGGTGTAAGGACTGCTAATCCCACAATGCACTGCAAGAGGAAAACTCTGATCATGGGGAGGTTATAATAAAGGACTGACAAAGTCTCAGTTCTGATCAGGGTGACAAAATACAGGTGGCTATATTGTTGGATTAAAAAAAAAGTATCTAACAGGTAAGCTATAATTGAAATTCTTGTTTTCATTTTCTGTTGAATAAAAACTGTTTCACACAAATGCATAGTTCTGTTATATTCAGTATACACTTAGCCCTCAACATCAACAGTCATATCTTAGGCACAAAATACAAATATATTTACTGAACAACAAAGCTAAAGAGGCTTTTCAAGACAAAATCTTCCTGAGCAATTTGCACATTTGCAGAAAGGAGAAGCTGATTCTTTAGAAAACAACTTCTTAGAAAATTACAATCAATATTTCAGCTGGTTCTAGGAGAAACTGAAACAACGGGGCAGTGGAAACAGGATGCTCTGTCCCAGTTATCAACTTGAAGCTGCCAATTTATTTTATCGTGGCTGGTGGTTGTTTGAAATTACAGAAATACAAGGTAACAGAAGCAATTCCCTCTGAGCGCGAGTGAAGATTCGTTTAATCAGGAGGCGGCAGTTTGCTGGAGGGGCTATAATCTGTTCCTGCTGTGATGGGGATACATTTTATTTTTATTTAAAGTTTATTTAACCAGTAATTCCTCTTTGAGGTACGGAATAACTTCAAGGCAACTACATGCAAAATAAAAACCATGGATTTTAGGTGTCGAGTTTGTAATATTTCTGAATTTATTTGTAGGAGTAAAACTGATAGACATGCAACTCCCTGCTTCAAGAAAACCAACAAACTGTGCTCAGGAAAACAACTGTATCTGATCAAAACTGAACAGCATGTAAATCTGACTACTGGAAGAGGAAACTTCTTTCCATAAAGAAATCAATGTACAGTAATGGTTCAGGATTTCCTTTATGTTTCAAGCTCTGGACATTGGACATTTGTAGCGTTTTGCACTTTTAAAATAATATGTTAGGACGAGGGAAGATTTTTTGAAATAATGTTCAGTTATTCTTTAATAGTTTACAGTCTGGAAAAATATTCATGATATTAAAATATGCAATCATGTGGAGGAAAAGCAAGGACAAACGTCTACAGTAATATTTTAAATAAAGAGCCCGTCAGCCTTGAGCACCCATTTGAATTTAAATCTAAAACTGAGAAAATGATGCACGTTTCCTCTGCATGGAAAAAGCCATTGCACTGCCCTCAGGTAAGAATTACAAACAAATGCAGGACAAAATTTTACCTTCTGCTGCAAACATGACAACTGTGGAAAATTAATTTTATTTCAGGACAGAGCAGAATGATAAATAAAAACGACTGCTGCGTGATTGGAGGGTTGTTTCACAAGTCAATACATCCAATCTGCCCTGCAAACCATGTTTTAGAAAAGAATAACATACAGCTTGAGAAAAATACAAAAAGATAAAATGCGGTTGTGTTTCCCGAGTAAGACTGAAAAAGGTCACATCAAATCGGGAAAAAAATGGTTATGAGCACAGAGATGACAAATGAACAATACATTTAAGAAATTAAAAAGTTTTCTTCTTGCAAGTGAATTCATATGTTTGGATTTCTGTCAAACAATTAATTTATACACAAGTCACATCCCATGTGAAGGTCTACTTCAACCGGTTGTCACCACAAGATGTAAACAAACAAAAACGAAAAAAATTCTACCTGCTTTTATTAAATCTCTCGGTATTTTAACAAAAGGCAGTTTTGATACACAAAAAGCACACACTCTGGTACCACAGCGCCATGACCTGTGTTTTTCTGTGAGCTTCATTGTACAACATGGAAATGTCATCAAAAGACCTTTGTAAGCTGCCATGTCATCTGCTGGAAACGGAACATTTCATTGTGTGACACCTGCAATGCAAGATGGCAAATAAAAGAGCCAAACACAAAAGATGTGCTGGAGTCCTTCAAATACCAGTAACAAGTTCAGGAAGTCTGCTTTGGAGGAGGCATTTTTGAGAATAGAAAGAAAAATAACACAGAAAACTAATAAAAAAGTGAACACAAAAAATACTCTTTGCGTTGCTTGGCGAAAAAGAATCTCCTCTTGGACCATCGAAAGAAGTTTTCGACTCAAAACAATGTAATTACTGCATTCTGACTTCTTGTGATTACATTTCAGGAAAGGTAAAAATCCTGTAGACAAAAGCCTTGCAATCAGATAATTCTTGACTTCGTTCGAGGTTTTCATGGAGAATCTGCACCCAGGAGATGTTCTGATACAGGAAAGAAAACCTGTATCAGGTTTTACTCTTAGGAGATATGCATCTGGATATTTTCCT
The DNA here is from genome assembly GCA_922788865.1 of Poeciliopsis turneri. Taxonomy (NCBI): domain Eukaryota; kingdom Metazoa; phylum Chordata; class Actinopteri; order Cyprinodontiformes; family Poeciliidae; genus Poeciliopsis; species Poeciliopsis turneri. Next base: position 2,614,989 of record CAKLNU010000112.1, on the reverse strand, counting down.
AAGTACAATGTCTAATCATTGTAGGCAACCGTCACTTTTTGCTACAAATATTTGACTTTATAATCTGAGGTAATTTCCTTAAAAACATCTTTGTTTTCCTCACAAATTTCTAATTTTGCAACGTGAGTAAATATGCTAGTTAGAAAATAGTCTTCTTTGAACCCTGACAGACAGTATCCACTTTGAAGTGTTATGGAATATTGTGCCAAATTTATTTTAAAATAAGTAGATATCATATATGTAAATCATTTTATGTACATGTACTCTTTTTGTTGTATTTTCTACCAGAGAACTCTTTTCATGCTTACTAACTTTAAACCCCACAGAAAATTATTCCCTTCTCTGATTATAGTATTTTGATTATGTAATTACTTCGTACATCGACACACCTTTTTTTTTAAAACCATGAGCACCCCTCTCTCTCAGCATGAAAATGTTTTATGCTTGCAGTGTGCTCAGTTAACGGAAGACTAAGCAAACAAAGTGGACACTTCGTCAGAAAGCCTTTGCTATTCTTTTACAAAGTCCAACAAAAAGCTGAACTGATTCTTCTTTGAACAACAAACATATTAGGCTGTAAGGACCTCAGAGAATACTACAAAGACAATAAAGACAAAAAGAGCTCAGCTCTGTAGGCAAAGACTCTCCCAGCAGACTCTCAACTTTATCTCCTCAACAAACGAGGCTGAGAACAAACGAGCAAAAAGGATCAGAGACGGACTGTTGTCCTTCTCCTGGCTCCACATCACACTGACCCATCTGTCTTTAAGAGTCCTTGGGTGCCACTATGGGTTTCTGAGGGGCTTAGAAAGGGTACGAGAAGCTTTAATTATCAGAGCCAGCACTTTTCCAAACTACCATTCTGTATGTCCTGCAATGTGAGAAAAAAAATGAACTCTTGCAGGGTTTTAAGAGGAATTGTGGCGTAGAAAGATGATGTGAATGCTGGTAAAGTTCTTGGTGCAAGTCTTTGAAACACTTTTCTGCTCTGACATTACAAACAGAAACTTTATCCTATTGTGCTGCTATTCATACCGACCTTGTATATTTAAAACACAAAAGCTAAAGCAAAACAATGTGTTCCTGACATAAAGCCAAAGTTTTTGCTTGAAGGTGGCATATGACTACAAAGGATTTTTGATGAGTGCATTTTGAAGATCACATAAATAATGCAAATCCGTATAATGATGTGTGAAACAAAACTCAAATGGGACTGATATACAAAATAGATGAGTTAACCATCAGGCATTTAAGTCTTTATTCTGGTAATCTTAGGTATAATAAATATTTTAAACAAAACAATTTGAACATTGCTAGGATGAAAATGAGCCCGTTGTTGCAGCGTACATTTCAATGACTGAAAAGCAAATTACAGAATATTAAGATTTCTGTATACTGAGCAGTTTTCATACTTTAAAAAGTGTATGAAAAGTTTAAGTTGACTAGCTCTTTATTATCGACAGGGAAGAAACCTGAGGGCAAAATATGTGCAGAAAAATCTGAGGATGGAGTGGAAAGGACAGGAGGTGCAGGACGAGAGGTAAAATTAGAGTTGGAGGGCGAGTCTGACCTTCCCTACCCTGCAGGAGATCCTTGGAAATGACAGAGATCCTCTAGCTGACTGTGTCATGTGACATGATAATTGAGCCAGAAGGTTGGGTTGTTTAGGGACAGAGGCCGTCGTTTAGAGATGGGTCTAGTTTGAAACATTCAGATGCGATCTGATAAATATTTCAGGTATGACCTTTAACGCTTATTGATGCTGTCTTTTGAAAATTATGAGGACAGATTTTTGTGTCAACAAGACAATAAGGTGCTTTGCAAGACCGAGTTGCATTTAGTTATTCTGCCGACAACTGAATGAGTTGGTGTCACCTTTAAAGTTTCCTTCTGGCACCTTCCTGGAACAAATGTGAACGACTGCTATCACAATACAAAAACATGAACATGATATAAACAGATTACTAATGGTAGAACAATGAAATTATAATAGACGTATCATAAATCACTATGTTCATTTCACTCATCACGTTCCATTTATGCACCATCTGCAATTATTAAAAATATATTTGTGTTTTCCTGGTTTTTCTTTCCATAGAAGGTAATCCTTGCACAATGCTTGTGTTTAGTTACATTTCTTTTCTAGAATAAACCAGTGATGAAGTTAAGTTTTGCCTTCTGGATTAGCAATAAACTAAGGAGTTGTTTCCATTACCTTTGTGTTCTCTCTTTGAATTTGTATTGAAACCGTTTACAATCCAATACTCATAACTTTAAAACTTGCAAGCATTATATGATCAACTGAACATTGTGGTATTGTAAATTGGATTTAAATGGGTGCTACTAAGAAAATCATACTATGGAAACCATGTTTCTTTACAGGGAATCATGATTACAGAATGTATCAAAAATAAATATCTTCCCAAGTACAAAACCATGAATATTCAACTACTTTTCACGCCCAATCGCAGATCACAAATCTTTTCAAAAAGATCTTTAGATTTTGTAAAATTTAAACATAATTTTAAATTCAAACAATCCAGCCTCTGTCAGAAGAGAGAAGGCAAGTCAGAAAGTTAGGAAGGAGAAAGCAAAAGGGCAAAACACAGAGGGGAATATGCTCCACAACCTGCAAAGGTGAATGCACCCATCACATTCTTGAAAGGGTAAAATAAATAAATGACAGCACTACAGTCCAACAAGTAGCTTCCTTTCCAGTTGGAACGTCACCTTAATGCTACACTTGTCCAGAAGAAGCACAAGAAGAAAAGAGGAAGAGGAGGCTCACGCCACATCCTCATGTGTCCTCTCCTGTTCCCATCAACAGCTTAGCAACACACGCAAGCTGCTCACCTCAAGCCCGTGGCAAAGTGACTCAGATGAAGGGAAGAGAAAAAAACGACCAAAACCCGCACAGAATGTTGAACTGGTTTCTCAGCTCATAAAAACGTATGCCTATTATTTGCTTAGATGTATACATAACATAGGTATACGTCATCAAGCCCAACTTCAAACAATTTGTTTTAGATTATTCTAGATCTCCTTGAAGAAGAGTTATGACGGGGATATACTTTGTGTTGCTACTGCATATGAACCTACTCCATAGAAATGGGTTGTTTGTTAAAAAAAGAAAATAAGGTAATGGTGAAATTGGTGCAATCTGTTGCTTGAGGCGCCGTGAATGATGAGGGGTTTTCTGCTGTAAGTTGCTCTCAGCTATTTAGTCTATATGGACACTAGCAGAGTGAGACGTAAAACCCAAAGATGATGACTGAGTCTCTGCTACAGAATCTTTGATGCTGTTGCAACTTCAACTGAGACTCATTCCTTTGGGCAATTTTTGACTTAACCAGTCGAACTTTGGGTCAAGAGAAATTTCTAAAACTGCAGTTACCTTCTGCAGTTGTGTTTGATGTAATATTTGCAACAAATCTATGCTTCATTTCATCTTTGATTTAACTTTACAAATCTGCCCTTATGTGGTTTAGTGGAAACAGAAAAGTTGCTTTGGTCACATTAATATTTAGCACATTAGTATTTTCTTATGACCAAATTAAAATAAATTCAAGAACAGATGAGATACAAGGTCAAAGAGATATTACCTTCACAGGTTATCAGCTCCAAAAAGAAAAGTGGTCTACTCTCCAAAATTAGACAAAATGAAAATCTTTCTGCAAAGACGAGGGGATCAAAAGTTTTCCACAGTAATGTGAAAGACTCATTGGTAGATATCACAAATGCAACACATAGCTTTCTTTATTCAATAATTTAACAATGACATGGCTCTCCCATCACCACAGGAGGCAAAGCCTGATTAAAGGATTCAAGCAAGAGAATAAAAAAAAATCATATAGGTATACGTTATCAACCCCAGCTTCAAACATTAACATCAAAGCTTGAGCCTGTGGAGTTGTTATCACAATCTTCTATCTGCCACTAAATGTCCAAAATACCCTAATGCAACCTAATGTTTCTGTCTTTGCGAGTTCCACCTATAGCCTCATGTGACAATTGAAGAACTGCGCCTTCAGGTAATTTTGTCAAACCTTTTGTAGAGACACACAGAATAAGGTAACTCCATGCTTCCATCCCAACGCTGCCATTCAGAGGCTCTTTGATTCAAAACAGCATCAGCAGCAACAGTAAGCTCCTCCGTTTCTCAGCCTATCTGTGGCAAATTAGAAAAGAGTCCTCACTTCCAAAGAAATCTCAGAGCACTGAAACGAACTGACCTTTTCAGGGAAAATGCAAGTCAAATCAGAGCTCAGCAGAGAGAGACGGGGGGGGTGTTTGCTCAGGGCAGTTCTCTCTTTTACCTCTTATCTGCCCGTTTGAGCTCAAACTGAAACAAATGGCAGGGAAAGAAAGGGCTTTGTTGCTGTAGCGACGAGTGGCGGCTAGGTATGTTTTACAGCTCTGCCAGTTAAAACAGATCAGAAAAGTAAAATTATAGAGTATCTGGGAGGAGAGAAAAAGACCTGGAACTTCAGTCAAACCTCTGACATTTACCGTCAATTGAAAGCCATTTTCAAATCGCACACCAGAACCACCAGAAGGCTAAGTTCAAGTTTTGGATTTCTGCTTGTTTTCTGTTTTTCAGAGATTACAAGAAAACATTTCATTTTCATCAATCATATTAAAACTTTTATTTGATTACTGTTAAATATCTGCTAATCTATTAAGTGTAGTTACTCTTAGGATCTTTTGGTTGAAAGTTTGTGTCAAACTGCTCTTGTAAGGAAAGTTGTAAAAAAAAAATTACTATTACTATTGTGGACTACAAGCTTGACCACAACAGAAATACAAAACATGATTTATAACAAAAGAGGCTTAACAGCTCAGCCCTACTGGTAGATCTATTACCCAAACATGCATCGCCCTTTCATTCATATAACAGCCCTGCAAGGCGCATGTTTTCTAATTAACACATGCTACTGCTAAATTTTTAGCAGTAGCAGCTTTAATGGGAAAACACACTTACACCACTGTTGACTTTACTGCACGTGGAGAATGAGCTTTTAAACATCAGGCAGCAGAGAAGCAAAGTGACAGCAGTGTTAAGGAATCAGCAGTCCTGACTCGATAGTAATCAATAGCAATTGTTCAACTATTAGAAGCCCATTACAGGGAAGTGTGTTCTGCTGCCTGAAAGCGGGACAGGAATGAGAACACATAGTTCTCGGCATGCTCTCGTGAGTGCAAGTGGAGAAGACATGTGGCTGTTAGGCTGCTGACTTTAATTTTCATTGATTCGCCAAACCGATTCCCGGAAGCAAACGCACACCTGCATGCAATGCTGCAAACAAACCAGCTCTGAAGGACATGCAGGCTCCTTCAGATGTACAGCCAATCAAATGTTAGTCCAGAAGAAGAGAAACAAAGACCAGCATTGAGAAAAACACAAACATGAAGACATTTACCCATTTAATCAGATGAATACCTTAAACACAGACATAATACATTAGAGCTTCTGCTCTGACGAGGATCGGCCGAATGCAGCTGGAAAATCACGCTGAACAACAATCCTTTTTTAAATCATTTTGTTTCCATGAGAACAACGTCTTCTTTTTACCTCACACTTGAAATAAGCATAGCATTACCGACTGAGAGACTCTGACTGCAGTTTGACGTCTGAAACAGAGAAATGCTTACTGGTGCCTGAAACTGTTGAAAGAATGTAGGAGTTTCAGCTCCATCAACTTGACACATTGTCCAGCAAAATGAAGCCACATATGTGGGTGGCTGAGTATTTTATTTTCACATCAATTTGTCTTTTTTTTTTTTTTTTTAAGAGTGCAACAAATATTCTTAAATTATGTGTTCATCAGATTAAAGCCTCTAAAATATTGACGAAACCAATGAATTTATTTATTTGAGACAAAAAAAAAAAATGACCTTCCCACAAGGTCGTTAATATAAGTACAAATTTGTTGTTAATAACTCACATGGTTAAATAAAGGGTCAATAAATAAATAAAAGTCCCCTAATTGAAAAATGGCCAATTATATTGTGTTTTAATTATGTTCCCTTATTTATTTCTGGTTATTTTTGCTTCAGATATAATTGGAATAACTATTGGATCTTAGGATCCACACTATTTCTTTCTTAGAAATAGTGTGGAATAAAATAATACTTTCAAACACTTTCCTGCTCTGACTGGTAGTATTATAAGACACTTAAACAAATTGATGGAAGAGCACTACCATAAGTGGAGAGCTTTTTAAGGACACTCTGAACCGCTTAAGCTAAGTTTAACTGAAAAATACTAAAGAATGAAAACTTGAAGGAAACTGAGAGCAAAAAGCAACCGATGCTGAGAGTGAATCTGTGAAAGGACTTCATAAAACCTGGAAATTCTCATCCTCATTGCTCAAGAGATCAAAACATAAAACTCATTTTAGGAAAATACAAGAAAGCTTTGATGTTTAGAAGTAAAATATTAAGGAATGCAAGATAATTTTAGTCATTTGCACAGTTTGTTACGGTTATATTCACACTTCACTCTCACTTAAATTACCGTTGGGATGTGAGAGGCTGCAGAGCTATATCAAAGTGCTTTTTTTTTTTTTTCTCAAAACTTTGAAAGTATATTTTCTGTTTTTGGAGCTGAAAGTCCAGAAAAAATGTACTGCACTATAAACAAATTTTTGGTTGGTCACTTAAGAGAAAATGTTGCTCCAAAATACCTTTTGCATTCAAAAATGACAGTATCTTCACAGATGTTGAAGATGTTCATGTAATTTATACTAATGCACTTCTGTCGCATTATGGATGATGGGCTGTGAGCTGTATGCTTCTAAATAGATGAATGGTTCTGCTCAACTTTATCTTGGAGCAAAGAGAAGCTATCATTCCTGAAATTAAGGCCTACTGGTCCAACCAGAGGATGGCTCTGACGTAAATGAGCACAGGCTCAGTTAAGACGACGACATTGCTGGATTTGAACTGAGAAACACACTTTTACTTCTGTCAGGTTCTCAGGGATGGGCAAATAACTTTTTAAGAGGATTGTGAAAAGTTATGCAATTTTTAAAGCCTAAATTAGCCTTGACAGAGAATCAGTAGGGACAAGACATAAAACAATTTTACAAATTAGCCAATTAGTTATTTTATATGTCCAGTCATGTTTGAAGATGCACATTCGTTTATAAAAGAACACAATTAAAACTGCTCCTCCATTAACAAAATGTTTGACAGCAAGAAAAAAATGTCCTGGTACAAGCATCAGACAGATAGAGTTTGCATTTCTCCTTTTAGCCTTTCTAGCCACCAAATGACATGCATGCTAACTTATGTACACAGTTTAATTTGGTACAAGACTTTGTTTAAGTCACACGACTGCACAACTACCATCATCATCAAAAAAATCATAAAGCTATGTATATTTTTAGTTGTTTTGTTGTCAGAACTTTTTATCTGTTTTCAAATCTACATGACCTCATTGCAAAATTGCAGACTCATGCAGACAACGCACATGAATTGTTTTTTTTTCCTTTGGGGTCAGAAGAGTTATGCATTTGGCTGGAACTGAATTGGACAGTGACTTTGTATCGTCATTGGAGACAAAAAACTAATCAAAATATTCTTCTTTTAGTTTCAAGAAATTGGCCCCAAAAAGCAATGGCAAGGATTTTGTTTAAAAGTAGGACCAATGCATTTCTGATTAAAATAAGTGTGATACTTTTAAACTTTGTAGACTTTTGAGATCTACAAGCTGATTGAGGGCCTTGCTATAAAAAAGATTCGAAAACTGATATACAATGTAGTAAAAGTGTCTGACAGGAAAGGAAGAAAATTCACATTGCATCAACTCCTTGTTCTAATACACAATAATCAAACACCTTTGGCATTTCCATTATTGACAAAAGTTTACAAGATCATTCAAAACTTAGAACTTTTACATTTCAGCTGCCTTAGATTAGAGTTAGATTAGGGAATCCTGCATATCACAGATTAATGACTGGGGGATCATCAGTGGTTCCTGAATCTGATTTTAAAGAAGAACTTGAACCAGTCAGAAAGTTGGTCTGAAACAAATTGCATCAAAAATTATTTATTTTGCACAGACCACAACTTAGTTCTCTTTTAATCCTCGTTTCTCAAATGCATCTCATTTATTTTTTTTCTTTAAGTCCATTGATCAATTTGCCAGATCTGTGGTGCCATGATGAAAATACAAGTAGGCCTCTTCCAAGTGCTCTGGACTTGTGGGATCACCTGGAAGTAATTAGTCACAAAGGGGCTTGCTGATGTCGCTCAATACTTCTGCCTCACCCATTTAGCTAAAACAGTCAATCAGCTAAAAACTCTCCTCAATGAGGGATGAAAGGCTGCTTTTATTTTACAATCAAACCAACAACCTTCTGAGAACACATCGGTTTCTTTTCCTTAAGAGCGTTTCAGCTAAAGTGAAAAGAGGGTTGTTGAAAGGAGGGGCAGATCTTAAAAGCTTTAAGACTTCAACACTTTGAGGTGTTCATCAAAGACAATCAGCTTTGTTTGCTGAGTAAAACAAAATACTGACTGTTTTTGCTCCAATTTGGTTTAAATAAACCTAATGAAAAAAAACAAAAAAAAACATTCAACAACAGAAATAAAGAGAAAACTGCCTCTGAAGTAGTAAGAGAAAGTAAGCGTGATTCAGTGTTCTTGACAAAAATACAGAACGCTCGAGAGGAGTCACTGAACATGATCGAGCCTTTTGCAAGGCACCGTACTTCAAGAAAAAACTTCTCCATCAAAATATGAAACTATTCCACTGAGACTAGTGAGTGGAATCAGACTGTGACGTTGTCGATTACTTATTGCGGCAGTAACATTAAAAACTGGTTATAAATGTCTTGTAAGCAGCTCCCAGTGACTGTTGACTTCTTTTATGAAATGAAAAAAAAGTATTCTGGATTGTTTAAATAATAAAATAGTCATTTTAAGATTCAAAAAATGGCTTTCCGATAGGAGTGCATCGACTGCAGTTTTCTGGCCGATCGCCGATTACAGAGCTTTAAAAAGCCCAACCTGCTGGTCCTATTCTGGCAGATACCAGTTTTGTTTTTGTTTTTTTGTCTGAAATGTTGCTAAATATAGCAAGAAAGTCATTGAGTTGGTAATAGTGAGGTAAATATCGTTAATTGCAAAATAATAAACATAACCTGGTTGGCCAGTACATCTCTCAAGGGAGAGCAGAAGAGGACAGTTGTTGATTTTTAGGCCTTTGCTGAGGTAGAGAAGAGTGGGAGATAAGATCAGGTTCATATGTAAGTATTGACCTATCACCAATCCCAAAAATGAGAGAATCGTCGCTGATAAACAAATCTGTACACCCCTATAGATGAAATGCTGATGAAAATTAAAAATAAAACATAGTTCCTACATGTGATGATGACCAGAAGGGTGCGAAGCAGAAGATCGACCGGCTTCTCCCATCTCTCCGACACGCGGGCCAAAACCTGCGGGATGAGGATTTCTGCAGGAACGTAGAACTGCAGGGCGAAAGTGATGAATATCCCGAAACAATACAGGAGTTTTACTGCCTGGTACGTCCTGCAAGCAGACAGAAAATCAGCACAAATATTACCACAAAATCTCAATTTTCTTAAAAATAATGACATACAAAATGAAAGTTATAAACTCTATGATGTGCAGTTTTTATAAATATCCCTTGGTCTCTGCTTTCCATTTGAGACAGATGCTGCTAATTACAATCTTTGAGTTTCAACCTCATTGAACAGCCAATCTATTCCACTAAAACGCAACATCAGTCCAGTCACAAAAGCCACTTCAATGGGCGTCGCTCTCCTGCAGCTGTGATGATAGCAACAAGTAATGAGTAAACAAATTCTGTCTGAGACGTCGGTTCCACTTTTGTTACTGCGGGCGCGTTTCCATCAGAGGGAACCAGACTGATGGCCAGAAAAATGACACCTTTGTTTCTGAAATGCTGATTATCCAGCTAACTTTATTTATAATTACCGAGGGTTTCTCATTAGCTTTTACGTCGGTCTGTGCTGAACTTTGGGGAAAATAAAAGTTTCAAGTAAAACTTTTTTTTTTTTTTTTTATACCACAGAAAAATCTTCAATGTTACCATTAGTGCCAGGACAATTTACTCTTCTGCCAGGGTAGAGGGGCTTTACGGGCACCTCTGATCAGAGATCTGTCTAAAGTTAAAATTACACCAGGTTGTCCAAACTGTTGACATATTTCCATCAGCTTAATTATTTTATCTAGGCATGTCACTGAAAGCAAGTTCTCGGGGTTAAACAAGGTCAGCATTCCCACAGTAAAGACCTACAAAGCAATTTGTGTTATATTAATACAAAATGTTTCCTCTTTTAAACTAAAACAAACAGTTTATATCATATTAGACTTTGTTGAAAACTATGGATCGGACCTTTTACTGCAGATAAAAGGAAAAAAGCAACAGATTCTTTAAGTTCTCTAAACTTCTTGCTAACTTACCAGCAGTTTGGCAGGTTTAAAGTGATGCTGCCGCCAATGTGCTCTCCAAAGCACATGTACCCTATGGTGCCGAGGCTGATGTAGAGGAACGTGACGATGCCCATACCCAGATACAAAACCTGGGTGAATTTCTGCGGCCGCTGCATTTTATTTTCCAGAGGTAGGACCTTCCAATGCACAAAGACACAAACAAGGCAGGAAAATTTAAATGACGGGTCAGCAGGTGAAAACCCAGTGAACAAGTTTTTGGAGTCTGCTTATAATCGGTTACTCAAAATGTCCCTTGTTCTCAGGTTGTGATCTCTTGATTTTGGCATCTGGACATTAAAGGAAAGCCCAAATTTGCATTGACATTTCAGCAAAAGCCCATGGCTCCATTTCATGGCATTCAACATGTTCAAAAGCATTATATTCATCTCTTCATACAGAGCTGGTGGCAAGTGAAACAAATGAAGGTTTTGTTTTCTTATCCTCAGCTCCCACAGAGACCTATGTGATCAGTAAGCTTTACAAAGAAAAGATACAAACAACATTTGGGCCTGTGATCTTGTCCTCTTTTTCCAGGATCACATCCAATTAAAATTCCAAATGAGGCTTTGGTAGAAGAATCTAACACATGTGGACGCACCACATGCCTGTGTATTTGAACACAACCAGGGTTACTTACAGTCACCATGAACAAAGAAAGTCCAATATGTTGCAGCTGTCAGTATTTGGACATCAGGAAATAATGATTTGGCATTAGGTTCTAGGCTTATTTTTGTGGTTGTGGTTGGCGCAAGTAGCAAAATTTTTCTACTTTTTCTTTTAATGGATCATATTGTGTGACGCCAGTAGTTCCAGCTTACACGTAATGTTATTCAATGGACCTACCACTGAAGGAGGTCTGGGAATGGTGCCATACAGGGAATTTGAATGGGCCGTTTTTACAGTGGAAATAGACAAACGAGCGTACCAAACAGCACCGACCCATGTCATACTGCTCAGTGGAAACGAGGCATTAATGTCTCACTACAGACCTTCAACCTGATTGGCATGTATACTTTAACTAACTCATTTGTTTGGGCTCTTGGTCCCAGTTGGGCCAATCTTCACTCAGGTAGATAATTTTGTTCTTTTATAAGGCAGTTCAAGGTTAATTTCGTGGCTGCCAAATCCTCACCTTTCAATCACAATATCTGACAAGTAAGATTTACCATAAATAAGATTGATCAAATATTTATCTTATCAAGTTTTATTTGACAATAATATTAGTTCTTTGGGTTTTTTGGAATTATAATCAGACATCTTCACTTCAGCCCCATCTGGACAGTGGAAATGGTTCCAGATGTCGTGTTGTTCAGACAACATCTACCTGAATGAACTTAAAACGTTCCTCACCTCTTTGTAAATTCATTTAAACGACAGTCTGTGCGCAACGAGCAATTTCTTCTTTACAGACTCTTGAAGGCTGGTCAGAAATGTGATGCGACAGTTGAAACGTGACAGAAAAGAAATGCTGCTGAACTCAAACGATGACGAAGGAATAACAATGTGGTTTCAAAATGCTACAAAGCACTAAGAAGTGCTCAAAAGTGAATCCTGAGGTTTTATTTTTTCACACACAAATAAGCATTTTAAATGATTTTACGGACTGATAGGCATATCATTATTATTTGTAGTTTTATTGGCATAAATCTGCGATGAATAGTATATCCTGAAACTTTCAATAAGAACCAGCATAACCTTGTTTAGCAGTCGGAGCTACAGTCTTGTCTGGACAGCTGTAAACCAGCAAATCCTAACAAGGCTGCAGTTTTAGAAATGTTCTGACCCAATTACCTTCACATCACAATCTGGACCCCATCATTGTCACTCAAATTCCTACGTTTGATTATATCTTCCTGCTTTTAACACATAAACTTCAACACACAATCTCCATTTGTCATTTATAGAAAAAAGCAGCATTAACATGTTACTACTCATAATGTTACTCTGGTTGGTATATTTCTCATCATAAACCAGCACTTTGAAAAAAAACAACAAAAAAAACAATGTTTCCTATTCTTGTGTTCTAAACAGATGATACTGTAGATAAATAATAGATGTGGTTGCATTAAATAGCTGAAGCAGATACAAGTTTGAAGCATTTTTTAATCATTCTTTTACTTTGTCATCATGACTTGGTCACTCACCACGCCGATCCCTTCGAAGGCAAAAATGGCCGTCCCAAAAAACAGAGGGTAGTCCTTGGCTCTGCCGACCTTTGGTAGATCAATCGGAAACGTGATGTTCTGTTAGGGTACAAAAAAAAAAGGAAAGAAGTATTAACGGTTTACTTCAGGCATGTCCGGACATTTGATGTCATCTTTAAAGGCTTTCTGAATGCTAATTAGTGATTCATTATGGCCAAATACCATACAACTTTTTCATATCTACCCAAATCAAATCTGCAGTCAAGGGGTCCTCTCCGCAGATTACTGACAGTCACGTTAAAATAAGACCTTGTGCAAGGAGGACGCCCACCTTATGACAGCTGAACTCATTTGCTGGCTGAAGCCTGCAAATTACCTTTGCTTGTAGCAATTATTTAACACAATTACTCTGCTCTGTTCTCACCAGCAGCAAAAAATAAATAAAAAAAAAAAAAATCTGGATAATATATGAGGAACTCTTATTCCTTGTTAAAAGAAAAAAAGTCAACAGGGAGAATGACTAGCTATTAAACATGTTCTCTGTCAGTGAAGGACAATTTTGCTTTGAAAGTAGGGCAGAAAGAAGAATCGGGTTAATAATGATGAACACATTATTGAAGTAATCATAAACCAACTTAGAAATCAATTAACTGTATGATATATAAACCCAAAAGACATTTTGCAGTAATTAAGCCAAAACTGTACAAAAAACAATATATTTTGCATTTAAGATAAAAATAATAATAATTATTATTATTATTTATCTATAAATATGTCCTACCCAGAACACGTCAAGTGGCAGTTTTAGCTTCACCTAAAAATCTATTATGCACCTTCTTTCGATATCCAATTATTAGTCAGTTAATCAAAGCAAAAAAAAATAAAATAACTAGACAGCAGATTAGCCGTGCAATGTATCAATTGAATTTCACAAGTTGATGTCAGAAGTGTTTTTTTTAGCTGCTTTTACAACAAATGATAAAACCTACACTAAGGTAATGCAATGTGGTTGCATTTCTGCCAAAAAAAAACTAATAAATTTTCATTTTCAAAAAGAAATGTGATATTTATTTGTACCTTTTAATGTATTTAAAAAGTAAAAATACCTTTTAAATATAAAGGTAAAAATCTTTATATTTAAGTGGTTACATAAAAAAATTAAAAAATCAGCAGAATGTGCCAATTTCTTTATCCCATTAATTGATTAATTGTTAAAATAATCTATAGATTAATTGATAATCATCAACAATCATCAGTTGCAGCCCTAATTCAAAAAATGTTCCCATTATACAGCATCTCTGAACTCACTTGGGTTAAAACTCCTCAAATGAATGAACGTTGATTTATCATTTCATATTTATATCATTAAATACAAAATAGGGAAGGTTCTTCAGTATGACAAGGACAACAAAATTGAACTATAAAGAAGTCAAAATCAGCAACTGAGAAAGTAATTGTAAAACTTCTTGTAGCCAGTGTCCTTCAATTGTGCTGAACTTTGTTGATGCAGATCCAGCTTATGGGTCACATATCTCAGACCCAAATCTCTGTGAGGTTTCTGATGCAAGAAATTGCTTCGTTTCAAGGCAAGGCCATTCCTCGGCGAACACGAGTACTATATATCTGCAAAGCACAGAAGCAGGATGATGAAATGGTCGAAGGCCAGGAAACATGTAATCTGGAGACTCTTGTCTTCACTGGTTGTTCTGTTATTCAAAAAAAAGCTCAAAATCCAATTGGCCAAGTAACCGCTGACAGAGGGGAGAGTCGGAAAACTGGGAGTTTATTGTGTTCGGATGGAAAGTTTCATGAACAAAAGTTCAAGCTGAAGTATTGATTCTAATGTAATCACAAAAATATAGATCTTTTTTTCCTATAGGCTAAAAGATGAGTCATATTATCGCACAGAGAATACTATTGCATCGGCTCCAGCAGAGTGGAAAAAAATTCACGTTCCCCTACAATGACAAACCTAATGACATTCTCATTGATCTGGATATATCTTGAATCAAGATATTAAACCACTACAATATTTACTTTATGGCTGTTTCCAAAAGAAAATTAGGTTGTTAGGTTTCATTTGAATGAAACTGAAAGCTTTCAGAAACGGGAAAGTTTTAATGTTGGTTGATCCAGATTTGAGGGCGGGGGGTGACAAACAGAGAGTAGTTTTAAGTAAACAAACATAACAGCAGCTGAGAGATGTACAATAATTATTTTGAGACCTTCAGAATAAGAATAAGAATAAAAACAAAACTGAACAATATGTCCTTCAAAGCAGCAGTCGATACTTTCCTGCGACTTCACTGAAAAAAGACATTTGCAGATAGAGGATAAGAGAATAACATTTAATTTCTGTGATTAGAGCACATCAGTTTGCCTGATAATGGACTGAAACATTCTTCTCATCATGTGGGAATATTTTCAGATTCTCTAAATTAGCTTAGATCTGAGGTTTTTTAAGTCTGGAAAAGTAAAATGATGATTTAATTGACAAGGAGGAACAACGAACAGGCATATTTCCTCCATAATTATGTTGCAAATCAGCTTTTGAAAACGCATCTACACAAAGCTGCTGGAATTGTTGCCTCATGTTTCTCAGCATGACATTTTCTGATTCTGCACTTCAATTTTAAGATAAAGTTTAAATCAGGACATCGTCGATCTGATTATGAAGAATGAATAAACTATATTCCTGCATGGAATGCCTTTTTATTTCAAAATAAATAAATAATAAATTAAAGTTTGTCCAAAGGCATTTACTGAATTATCCAGATTTCTACAGACTTTTTAACCTTTTTTAATAATTTTACTTATGTGATCATAAAAGAAAATACATGGTGGAGGTTTAAAGGAAAGTAAAACTTGAATCCAGCAAAAAATAAAAGGTTTAAAACCCACCTGTTTGCAGCTTATGTCCATAACCTTTTCTAAATGGCCACACACACTTTATTAAGTGTGTGTGGCCAGGGAAAAATGTAATGCCTTTTATGAAAAAGAAAACATTAAAAAATCTAATTTTTAGCATCTGGTCTGCTCACAGTAAAGGGAAAATTGAGAGGAAACTCAAAACATTTTATTTAAAATAATCCTTTGAATTTTTCTTCTATTCAGGCTGAAAGCTCTTTGAGGACAAATTGTATTAGATAATGAATGAGTTTAATCTACAGCTGTTATTTTAAGACCAGTTATTTAAATCTAAATGGACCCAATCAAGTCCATTCTGGAGCAGATGGATGGAGGATGTCTGTGTCCTTTGAGTCCTGGAAGGATTTATCTTCTAGCAGAACCTCCACTGATCCTCATGACTCGAGGGAATGCATACATCAGAACCCAAAATGAGGCCAAGCTATGCAAATCCTGGCATCTCCTGACAATCTGCGTTAACAGCGGCGACGCAACTGCACCGCCTGCACAGATGAGTCAGTGTGAGCATTTTCTGCCACATGCCGTTTGAAACTAGTCAATCAATCAATCAATCAAATTTTATTTGTATAGCACATTTCAGCTACAAGGCATTTCAAAGTGCTTTACATCATAAACATAAAAGACAAAGTCATGTAACATAGAATAAAATGAAATAAAATAAAATGAAATAAAAACACGGAATTTAAGCGCCTGTTACCGCCGGACTCCGCCGTCCGTTTAACCACGGGTATTCGCCGGGCCCCGTTGCCCACAACAGGACGGAATTTAAGCGCCTGTACCGCCGGACTCCGCCGTCCGTTTAACCACGGGTATTCGCCGGGCCCCGTTGCCCACAACAGGAAAAAGGTCTCAACCTACAACTTACATACATATCCACAAATGCAAATCCAAATACAAATCCATACATATTACATTTCAAATACAGTTCTAAACAGGTGTGTTTTTAGTTGAGATTTAAAGGAAGTCAGGGTTTCCGCTGTTTTACAGTTTTCTGGTAGTTTGTTCCAAATTTTTGGTCCATAGATGCTGAAAGCTGCTTCTCCTCTTTTGGTTCTGGTTCTGGGGATGCAGAGCAGACCAGAACCAGAAGACCTGAGAGGTCTGGCAGGTTGATACAACAACAGCAGATCTTTAATGTATTGTGGTGCTAAACCGTTCAGTGATTTGTAAACTAACAACAGTATTTTAAAATCTATTCTTTGAGCTACAGGGAGCCAGTGGAGGGACTTTAAAACTGGTGTTATGTGCTCTATCTTCCTGGTTCTAGTGAGAACGCGAGCAGCAGCGTTTTGGATCAGCTGCAGCTGTTTGATTGATTTGTTGGACAGGCCTGTGAAGACGCTGTTAC
This sequence comes from Poeciliopsis turneri, assembly GCA_922788865.1. Lineage (NCBI taxonomy): Eukaryota > Metazoa > Chordata > Actinopteri > Cyprinodontiformes > Poeciliidae > Poeciliopsis > Poeciliopsis turneri. Next base: position 2,598,081 of record CAKLNU010000112.1, on the reverse strand, counting down.
AATAATCAATGCGACTAAAGATAAACGCATGGATGAGTTTCTCCAGATCTGGCTGAGACATTAGTCCTCTAATCCTGGAGATGTTCTTCAGGTGATAGAAGGCCGATTTTGTTACCGTCTTTATGTGGCTCTGGAGGTTCAAGTCCGAGTCCATCACTACTCCCAGGTTTCGGGCCTGATCGCTAGTTTTTTAGTTGTAATAACTGAAGCTGTGCATTGACTCTAGATCGTTCCTCTTTAGGTCCAAGAATAATTACTTCAGTTTTGTTTTTGTTCAGTTGGAGAAAGTTTTGGCACATCCACACATTTATCTGTTCTAAGCATTTATTCAGTGATTGGATGGGTTCAGAGTCACCTGGTGACATCGTAATGTAGAGCTGTGTGTCATCTGCATAGTTATGGTAGCTAATATTATTTCCTGTTATAACCTGAGCTAGTGGGAGCATATAAATATTGAATAAGAGGGGTCCTAGGATTGAACCTTGGGGTACCCCCACATGTGACCTTTGACCTCTTTGACGAGAAGTTTCCAATTGAAACAAAGAAATCCCTGTTCTTTATGTAAGATTCAAACCAGTCGAGCACCGAACCGGAGAGTCCAACCCAACTCTCCAGTCGATTCAGTAATATGTCATGGTCGACAGTGTCAAAAGCTGCACTGAGGTCCAACAGAACCAACACCGTGGTTCTCCCACAGTCCGTATTTATATGGATGTCATTGAATACTTTTACGAGGGCAGTCTCCGTGCTGTGGTGAGCACGAAAACCAGATTGGAAAGAGTCAAAGCAGTTGGTCATCATGAGGAAACTATTTAATTGTTTACACACAATTTTTTTTCAATAATTTTGCTGATGAATGGGAGGTTGGAGATCAGCCTGTAGTTCTGCAGTAGTGATTTGTCCAGATTGTTCTTTTTTAGCAGTGGTTTGATAACTGCTGTTTTCAAAGCCTGGGGGAAAACGCCTGATGTGAGTGATGAGTTAACTATTTGAATCAGATCTTTAGCAATAATAGGCAGGACTTTCTTAAAGAAATGTGTGGGTAGAACATCGAGACAGCAGGAGCTTGAACTTAATTGACTTATAATTTCTTCTAGGGTTTTATAATTAAGTGGTTGAAAATGGGTCATTTTTCCTGTATTAGTTTTGTTTGGGTTCAGCAGTGGTTCTGGCTGTAGAGTTGATGTGCAGATTAATCCTCTGATTTTTTGGATTTTCTCTGAAAAGAAGTCAGAAAACTTATTACAGGCAGCATTAGATTGAAGTTCAGGTGGTAATGTCATAGGAGGGTTTGTGAGCCTGTCAACTGTTGCAAATAAAGCTCGAGCATTGTTAATGTTTTTGCTTATGACATCTGCAAAGAAAGCCTCCCTTGCATGTTTTACTGTTAAGTGATAGTTACGTAGTCTTTCTTTATAGATGTCACAATGAACGTGGAGTTGAGTTTTACGCCATTTTCGTTCTGCCCTGCGGCAGAGTTGTCTTGCAGATCGAACTGTTTGTGCATTTCTCCATGGAGATTTATTCCTGCCAGTCACAACCTTTACTTTAATTGGGGCAACGGAATCAATGATATATGAAACTTTAGACTGAAAATCATCTACCAACTTATCTACATCATTACAGCTTAAGGGTGAGGAAGAAGAGTAGATTTGATTAAATGTTTCTGCTGTGTTTTCTGTAAAAGAACGTTTTGTGACAGTAGTTGTTTGTTCAAGTGGGTCAAAGAATAAAGAACCTTCAAAGATAACAGCAAAGTGATCCGACAGTGTGACATCAGTTACAGAAATATTGGAAATATTCACACCCTTACTGATAACCAGGTCCAGTGTGTGACCTTGAGTGTGTGTTGCTTGTTTGACATGTTGTGTTAAACCAAAATGTTCTAAAATATCAGAGAGCTTTTTTGCTCCTCTGTCTTGGTATTGATTTGTTTGTTTTCCACATGTGTAAACAGAACCCAGAGTCAGGTTGCAATAAAGGTTGCATGAATCAGAACGGGAAATAAAAGATAAATGAGGCGGTTACCATGAGGGAGTAGACATAGATCAGAACCAGACTCAGGGTCATGACCACGTTTGCAAGGAGAGAAAAGGGAGCCAAGAACTTCAGATTGGGGGTGAAAACCAGGAGGATGAAGAAGGGCAGGAAGAAGAGCATGTAGATCCGGGAGTCGAAACTGGGAACCAGGACATCCGTCTGGTTGGTGTGGTTCACCTGGCAGCTGAAGGTGGTGGCATTGGCTGCTTCCACAACCTGGAAAACAAAACAAAAAGTGATTCAAAAACAAATCATAGAAATGCTATACAAAAACAAGTCAAAAAGCACAACCATGTTAAAGCAGGAACAAATAATTGTACTTTTCTCCCAAAGAAACAGAGGAAAAAAAAAAAAAGCCCAAAGAAAAACTACAAAGCTATTGATAGATAACGCTTTGGCAGTCCAATCCAAGTCTAATCTAAAAATATAAACTGCATTATATGTCTTCAAGACTGGTAGCTCGCTCATACAATTAACGAAAGGACGCTACCCTCTAGTGGTGAGACGATGCACAACAAGAATTAAACACCATGCTTCTTCATCAGAAACGTTAGTGGTTATCACACTGAAGCATTTTTCACTAGTTCCTAAAGATTTTAAGGCAAACAAAATGATCAAGCATTGATTTCTAAAGGCTGTTTAAAAATTCCAGACAACGATTTTATTTGTAGTGAAAAGTTCAGAAGTCAAAGGTGAACTCAAGTCCTGTGACGTCACGGCGACCAGACCATATTTCATCACATGCTTTTGAGAAAAGGAAATAAACAAGTTTACTTGATTACATTCAGATTTTTCTCAACTGAGTGCTAATCCCTTAACAGCCAGGATGAAACCTAAACATGTGAGCAGGAATATGGGGACACATTACGATGTTCTGTAATGTTTTCTACTGATGAGGACAATGTAATGTTTTTTGTTAAAGCTGAAGGGATAAATATTACATACATGAGTGAGAGTGTGAGGATATTTGTAATTATTATTATTTAATAATGCGAAATCTAAAGATTCTTTGCAACCTGAAGAGGAATTTAACTAGGATTTCCTGGGTTTTTCCACCTCGTCCTGCTGTTAAGGCAAAACCAATAACTGGTACTGATCTTCTAACTTGTATAATCTTTGAATGATAAGATCTGCAAACAGATCCTTTCAAAACTGTGTAAACTTCCATTCTAAGTAAAGGTGTTTGTTTGATCTGAGAGAACCTAAAGTTGAGAGTCTGAGTAAAGAGACCAGCTCCGTATGTCTACATTTCTGCTCTTTCTAATCCAGTAGTCCAGCTGGTTTAATGTCAGCAGAAAAGGTGACCTGAACTGTCATGCCGACACGACAAATATTATCCTCAAATATTCTCAAGTGGAACCAGCAGGAGAGACAATTCTGCATGTAAAAGTGTGTATGTGTGTGAGCAGTTGGGACCTGCTTGACGTTGTCACTAAGGAAAACGAAGTAGACGCAGCAGAAGCCAATCTGAGTGATGATGAGGAACAAGTTCACAATCCGACTGAGAAACAAGAGACAGAGGAAGAGCACACAGTCAGATGTCAGTTGTTAACAGCTGTTATTTACCAAGTTTAAAGCTTTCACAACTTTAGATGAACTTTGTTTTGCTTGGACTAAATATATTTAGTTTGTTACATTTGTTTTACTCTTAAGCACAAGGCAAATAACTGCAATATTTTTCTGCAAAAACACTTTAAAACTACAAATAAATTTCAAGATAAGATTTTACTGAAACCTATGGAAGACAATAAAAATACTAAACAGTAATAAGGTATTCTAATTTTTCTAGCAGCACGAACTACCATTTCTTGATTTTTGAGTTTTCAATAAAAAGTTATTATAAATAAATTAATAATAATTGAATTATTATTATCAAAATTATATTTATATCATGTTCAACATTTTGTTACAAATTTTATATTTAAAAACCATGAAACCATAGTAATTCTCTTGAGGTTTATGCCTAAAACAAACTATTTTATTTTGCACTGACAAATAAACCCTAGATTTTAGACAGGAATAGAAAAGTGTGTGCTTTCTTTTCAACATACATGTGCTTATTTCATTTATATTACAAATTTCCACTGACTTTAATCAAAATTTACTGATGAGAAAGTACATTTATTTTTTTGTCTACTAGGAAAACCTTGCCTGGGATATTGATATTTGAGTAAAAATATCAACATCGTAACTGATTGTTTTTCCTCTCACCTTCCCCATCGTGAATGCCTCCTCAGCCATGACACGTTTTCCATCCCATACTGCATCACCTCTCCGTAGGTCATAGATGGCTGGTTCATCCTAGTGAAAACAGCAAATGGAGCAAGAAAGTGAAAACTAAATGAAGAAAATGTTGAAGTATGGAACAATTGGCAGGAAATAAACACAATAATACAGCACAGATTTAAATGAAGGGTTGGAAGTAAACAATAAACCAAGAAATGGAAACCACTAGACCAATACGTTTTCCACCTATATAAAGGTAAATATTTAATCATACATCGCAGTGTTTTGCAATGATATGACCGTTCTGCGTCTATGAGAGGAAGTGATGACTCTGCATTAAAGAAAACAGAAGAGTCAAGTTTCCATAAACGTAGTTGTTGTACAGTTTCAGACTGATACGGAAGCATTTCCTGACTTCCTGTTAGACTTCCTAGAACACTGTCTTCATTCACGCTTCTGATCCAGTCAATCTCCTTTAACTCAAGTGGCGGAGCTACAGGAGATCTTTGTATGAACTCAGCAAAGGTGGACAGATGGAGCACAGGCTGCAGCTTGCAAACTAGTAAAGGCACAACAACAGCTCACTGACATGCAGGACCCCAGGGACTTAATGGTTCAGTGGCAGGGAATGTTAAAAACACCAGCAGCACAACTCCCAGCTTCTGATTAGTCGAGCTGATTACATTCAGCGTATACATGGTGTTTGGGATTTGTCTGGCAGCGCTGACGAAAGTGTGAGAGCACACACGACGAGCTGCCAAAGGACTCCTGATTACTGAGCAGAAAATAGAGACCTAGTGCAAAGTAATCTGTCTACGGGAGTTGGCAAAACACACAATGAGCCAAACAAGTCTCCTGAAGTGAACGACTGATACAGAGAGCAAATACATCTTTAGGTTTCAGTTACAGTGACCAGAAAGTTTCTCTCTCTAAGCAGAGAAAAGAAGCTGCACTCCGAGTTGAGCATGGAACCCAGATTTAATTTAAAGTGTGCACATATATAAGTGTTACATTAATTGCATTAAATTGCATCTGATCTCCACCCTCTTGTGGAAAACCTGACACAAGCAAATGTTTAACGTGAGCCCACTTTAAACGCCAGTATTTGACTTTTAACTTGTGGCTGAAATATATATTTTTACTTACTTTGCACTGAGGTGGTGGGAACATTTCACTAGGAGCTTCATGCAGTGGACTGCAATGATTCCCATAACCAGGAGACTGATTGGTCCAAGCTGGAAACGAGAAGACCGAGCTAGATAAATAATAATAACCAGGGTTTCTGAAGGTTTCACCAATTCAAATTTAAGACTTTTTAAGATAACTATTAAAGAAATTTAAAATCTATATCTCCAGAGAAACATTTAAACATTGTCCAGCTAACTGCCAATAGATTTACACTTATCCCTGATTGATGCAAAAAAGTTAACTAGCTAGTTTTTTCTAGCAATCTAGAAAGGGTATGTCAGCAGTGAGTTTGGAGTCACAGAATGAAATGATGTCCGAGTGCGAGTCAAACTTTTGACTGACAGAAAAGTCCAGTGAGAAAAAAAAAAGAAAAAAAAAAGAATACACAAGATTAAATAGTTCTGTCAAAACAAAATGTAGGACCAATAATTGATTAATTAAAGGACAACTTAGCTTTTTAAATGAATTTAAGATATTTTAAGGACTTAAAAAATAAATAAATAAATTTATTAAATTTTCAGGATGAGCAGGCAAACTGATCAACAAATATTATTATTTATAAATAACCAAATAACAAATTCAGCTAATAGTAATGTTTGGACATGGAGAGAACCCACCAATGTATATTGCGAACATGCAAACTCCATGCAAAAAGAACCCAGGCTAGGATTCTGGTAGAGTCTTGTAGGTCCTTGTTTGCAGCAAGTTGGCAAGTAGGTCCTTGTTGCAAGTTAAGTGATACTTAAATGTATCACAAACTGCAAACACAAACTCAAATGTGTCTATCTAAACTCTAAACAAAACTTAACATTAAGCAAAGCCTATGTGGAAACCATTCAGGACTTCAAAAGCTCATGTTCTCAAGATGCAGACAGGAATTCAACAATCTTGAAAGCGCTGAGACATGATAAGTCCTGCTCAGCCTCGTCTCATCTTCAACAAAGCCAGAACAAAAGAAGTTTAGGCGTGGTTTATTTTAACAAGGAAGCCACTTACACACACTGTTGTGCTTAGACGCATACAAATGAGATGATTGAAGGGTAGAGTCAATGTGCTCTGGGAACTTAACCCCACTGTCCTAATTAACAAACTTATTTCAGTGTACTTTGTGTCTGAACAAGTTTGAATTGTTAAAAACCTTTTTTCAACTACTTATTGCAGGAAAAGAGAAAAAGAGCTGCAATATTTTTCCGAGGAGCCAGAGTTTTGTAGCAGGCATACAATTCTTTAAAATGATCCATTAGCACAGGACAGATTAGGAATGTGTGCATTAGTTTCTTTCCTGAGGCATTGTGACAATGATGTTTCAGGACTCTATAAAAGTAGCTCATAGAGCTTTGAAACACAAAGCTCTGATATGAAAAATGTGCTATTTGCATTCTGACAACCAAAACAGAAAAAGTTAATAGATAAAATAATCCATTTAGCGTTTACCCATATTTAAACAGCTTATGTGACCAAACACCACCAGGAGGAAACAGCGTTATAATTTCTGACAGGTGAAGAGAATAAGACTCTTCTCTTGTTCTTTTAAGAAGCAGGACATATGCCAAGAACATTTTGTCCGCAGAGCTAACATGCTTGAAGCACAAAAAACATCTGTATAATACCAGTCTCTAATAATTTGTACAAAAATACATAAATGAATGCAATGACTGGTACTTAACTCCCAACAATAAAGACATAATGTTCTAATTTAATCTCTGTAAATTAAAACTAGATCCTTTGTTGAACTGAGAGATTCTATTTTAGAGAGAAAATGAATCCCCTCTTTCCCAACAGTATGATGATTCCTTTTGATTATTAGAAATTTAATAGCTATAAAACAGAGATGTTGGTATTTTTTTTACAGTTTATTGAGCAAACCATGAATCAACTGATTGGCAACCAGTTCGACCTTATAAGAACAAAATTGAAAACTGTTGTCTTGATTATCTTGATGTATGAAGTGACTTTCATATTCTTCAGAACAACATGCAAATAGATTTCTCTTTACTTGTTGCACAAGCAAGATTTCTTATTACAATGACCACAATTTGTAACTTGCAGTTTTTTTGTTTTGATAACAGGTCTCTCTGAAAGTCTGCAAAGTGCTACTGTGTCTCTGTCTTTCATCCAGCTGAAAGGGACGTAAGCAAAATCTAATTTTTAAAGGCCAGGCCTCTGGTTTTATCTGGAATAATTGGACAATAGCATCTTTGTGCTTACCACCAGTCCGGCGTTTTTCACGGCCAGAGGCAGCCCCAGCAGACCAGTACCGATGTTCCCCTTCAGAAGGTGGATCAGAGTCTGACAGAAACTGAAAAATGGCAGAAAAAAATAGTTTAGAAGCTGTTCTGACAGTTCTTAGTGAATTGTTTGAAGGTATTTCACTCACGAGGTTCCTGTTCTTCCCCCGATCCGCTCATAGTTCCGCTGGGGTCTGGATGGTCCAGGAGGAGACGGACACAGAGCGTCCAGTTCTGATGGGTTTGGATCAGAGAAAAGAGAAGCTGCCACACAGTGGGAACAAGTAAAGAGAAAGAAATTGACAGAAGACAATTAGAACTTTTGTAAAGTCAACAGCACGTAACACTATTATATACATTCATGACAATAATAGGCAGTATGTAAACTTTTGCACAAATCTTTAACAGAATTATATTCTATGTTTCTTCACATCTTTACATACAACTGCGTCGAGATCTTGCTTGAAGCATAAGCAGGTACACCACAAACAACTTTCATGAAGTCATGTGTCAAACCTATTTAGAGGAAATAACCCATTTTATAAAGGCTTCACAAGAGATCCCACATGAACGTTTAATTCAAAACTGAAGATACTTTTAGACACTGAACATGCAGAGGGAAGGAAATACACATACATTCATTCTGCTGAAAGTTTATCACCTCATTTGTTTGATATCAAGTGTGCACCGAGGTCAGTGCTCATAAAAATAGATAAACTGAAACCTCATGACTTCATCAGAAACCAGTTTAATGCAGAGATTCCAGTCCTTTTGGAGGCAGCTGACTCTAATGAACAAGGAACAGAAGACCTTTTTGGTTGGGCTGAAAACGAACAATGATGAAGCTGCAGCTGTAGACTGATGCATGCCTGCTGGCATATTTTTAATAAAAACACCAAACAGGTCACCGCAGCAGCAGCCAGACTCCAGAAAATTAGCACAGTTCATTAGCTACAATGGAACAAAGAATGCATCATCGCATTTTGTGAAGTCGGACTTTAAAATGAAAGGGAGGCCCATCTTTAAAACATCCAACCAGTCAGAAACCTTTTTATTAAGACAGCAACGTTGATGCTCGTGACTCTGGCACAACAAAAACAGTCAGTGCTTTGAAATGAGTAAATTAAGTTTACTGCCTTACAAAAGATGGTGGATAAAATTTGCGTCAAGATCAAAAGTTGCATATTTTCTCAAAAATTTAAATTTATATAGAATGAAAAGAGAGATTCTTTTTGGAGGCACCCTACTAAAAACATTGTCGGCCCAACTTCACTATCAAACTGTTGTCTCATGTAACTTAAGCCAGAACAGCAAAGTAAGATATGTTTCACTGAGAGATTTAATCAGCAACACTGACTAGATGCTGAGTCTTTAATCATTAATAAACATGCAAACCTAAAATCCTCCATTTGTCTGTCATTCTCTTTGGTAATGACAAGCTAAAATTCGGAATATTTGTATCCATCACATTGGAGCATTAAAAAGCGTATTTAATATAAAAATGTTATGTGATGAGGAAGGATAATAACTAGACAGTTCAACAGACACTCACAAACACCCTTCACACGTCGTTAAACCACAAAATGTCGTTGCTAAAGGAGGTGTCTGTTCTCAAAGTGCTGTGTCACGGTATATTCAAGAAAGGTTAAGTAGAAGGACAAAGTATGGTGAAATGGGTGAGCGACATGGACTTAGAATTTTATCCCGATATTTGTGGTAGCACAGTATGCTAAAAACTTTAGTTTATTAAATAAATTATCTTATTGATGATATTATAATTCACTGAGATCCACAAGTAATAATGAAACAAATGTTTTGTGACCTCTTGCCGAAGAACACACAAGCCAGCCAGGCCATCAGACCGATCTCATAAATGAAACGAAAGCTGCTTTGATGATTCAATGGGATTACATGTAATCTATCTGCGACCAAGTCTCATACTGCAGCAACAAAAAGAATATTTTACCTTCCAAGTTTTATGATATTGATTACGTATTTCCTACCGTCTGCTCTGCTATCCACGTCACTGGATGCCATCATGGTGGGCCGGGTGGCGCTCGCGGGTTTACGGGTGTCGTTTCTCCCAGCCTCACGGATCCCAACGCAGCAAGGATAAACGGCTCAGCATCGACAGCTTCTAAATGTGAAAATATGCCGTGAGATGCAGCAACTCCAGTAAAACACAAAGAAGTTCCAGCACAAAGGCAGATTGTGTAAAATGTTGCATTAATAACTACAGTTTAGATGGGATGCAAAAACAGTGGAAAAAATATAAAAGTCCTACTTTTCAAAAGTCTAAAAAACTCTAAGATTATGAACTTTGAATTAAAATAACTTCTTAATAATTACAACAAAGTTTCTGACAATTTGTTGACTTCTTCCTATCAGAACTGAACATGTAAACAAAGTGAGCGTGGACCTCACATGATTCTTTATGCCAGAACTGTTGTGATCAGAATGCTGAGCTCAGCACCAGAACTGGCCATGACGGTCCTTAATCTATATCTAAATGTTTTGTGGAGAAAAAAACTTGATGACTGAACGAAATGCGTCCGGAACAAAACAGACTCAATATATGTAAACACAACATGATAAAAAGAAGAAAAAAAAAATGCTTGAAAAATTCCACTGTTGTACTAAATTTTAATTATTTTTCATCTGCAGGTAAAATCAAAATAACCTGCACTTTTCCAGTTATCAAAGCACAATGAAAATGTAAATATTCTGTGTGTTTTAGCAGATTTTATGCAAACCTTTATTTATTTATTTATTTAATAGAAACAAAGCTTACACCTGTTCAAGCAGGTCTAATATTTCTCACATTTTGGCCCAAATAGCAAAGAAAAATACCCTCCTACCAGGCACCAATTGCACTGAACTTTATCTGATCCACTGAAATAGAGCACTAATCTCTAAGTGCCTCTCCCATCTTTAAGGCTCCTGTCGTCACTATCAGGGCATCAAGGCCAAAGAAACCCAGATGTTATGTAAGACGAGCACAATGGATGGAAATTCAAACAGATCCTGTTTAGCATCTGCTGTGTAATTAAACAGGACTTTGTTTGAAGATTTTGCTGTGCACCTGTCTGTTTATTGCTGCAAAAAAGACAAAAGTCAAAAGGTTTAGGAAACAACCTGTTTGCATATTTGGTGAGCAAAACCGTTAAGAAATCAGGAACAAACAGGAATTTTTAAACCACAACTTCCTGTGTAACAAAACAGCATTTTCTAAGCTAAAGTCTAACACAGGAGTTCATAAGTGCAACTACACTCCAACTTTTACATGCATCCTAACCCCTACACACACATTAAATGAATGGCTGGTTAAAACAGGTGGAGAACCTACTGGTGAGGGAATTCAGCCATCATTCAGTTGTGCTGGAAATGAGATGCAGCTAAAGTTGCAGGATAGTAGCTGTCGAGTCTGTGTGTGCGTGACAGAATGAATAAAAACAATCCTGCATGAAATAAAAATAAAATGAAAAATTCCAGGGAGACGGAAATGTCGCATTAAAACCTTTTTTATTTTTAAATAATTTTACTGATCTTAGAGGATTTCATGACCCAGGTTACAGGGAAAATACCACCAGATCGTTAGTGAATGATAAAACAAATCTATTTCTTATCTTTTATTGATGTAAGCATTTCTCTTCATAAACAATATGCTGAAATTTTAAAAAGTAGCAGTTTCAAACCCCTACAATATTGCTTGTTCCTGATTGCAATAACAATTTTAGTTCTGGCTTACAAGAGCTAAATTTGTAAAAGCTTGTATACTTTTCTGATTGCAAAAAACAGTGGATTCAGTGGAAACTAAAATAAATGGTGGCAGAATTATGCTGTGTGGAGGCCATCCACATTGGGGAAGTTAAACGCAGTATGTCTGCTACTTAGCAGGCTACTTATCCTACATTTTTGGTTAGAATGAAAATAGAAATGACTAAATGGTATAAACAATTATAAAATGGATGAAATGATCAATGTTAAAGTATTTAAGAATAGGAATTGCCGTTGTTTTATTTTATAATAATCTTGTTGGACATTTAGATTTTCATGCTGTTTAACATTTTCCATGACAGTCTTATTTTCATTGAAGATCATCCTGCTTTCAGAAAGTCGCACCGCATCATGACTACGCACGTACCTTGCGCTAATTTTTGTGTGCAATTAATCCGCCCAACAGGGATAAAAACACTTATCTGTGCAGGCAAACGTCCCAAAATAACAAGAGAAGCTACATCCCAATCTTAAAACAGAAAACTCCCTGTCAGACTAGGGTGCGGCCAAACCACAGCAACTTTGTTCAACTGTAAGACTTCATTTCCAGTGAGAGTCGTTCTCCTTTCATGAGAGCAAGCAGACGTACAAGCTGCAGACCGTATGCAGATTAACACGGTAATCCTATCAATATTGCCGGTAATCTTTGGCCAGGAAGACGTGCAGGTTGTCAAAGCGGACATGAAGCTGATAACCGGGAGAACGATCAGGTGAATCGTGCTTTAGACAACGAACTGCCCCTGGCTAAATGTACCGGGATGATACAAAGCCAGGATGTACACTCAAATATAAGATACACCGAATTTCCTGCTTCTGACGTTGTCACTTAATAAAATATCAAGAAGGTAAAGAGGGACTAAACTGGTGTACCGCAACCGGATCGCGTTAGCCAACATTAGCTGAAGGTTTCGATGCCATCTTTGTGTCGGTAAACAGCAGCTCGGGTCATCATAACACACCAGCGTACCTTAATTGTATATCTCTGCCTCCGTCCCGCTGCTTTCCTGCTTCAGCCTTTATCTGGATGACCTGACTGACCGCAGGACCTCATATCACTGCTGAAAAGAGCGCTGGCCGAGGTGCTGCACACAGATTCAGACTTAAAGTCGGTTCTGTTCAGCAAACAGCCGAGAGGTCACATGACACGAGTCCCAGGCCGACGCAACCACTGAGGTTTGACGTTCTGTTGCTATAGAGTAGGAAACACGAAGGACGAGTTCTTATCAGGCTTGCATGTGAGGGAAGCGAAAATTATACCTATAATATTAGCAGATTTTGGCACAACTTGCTAAATAAATAAATGTTTCAGAGTTTGCACTGCATTGTTTTGTTTTGTGTTTGTTTGGTTGGTTGGTTTTTGCAAAGGTATACGATTTCAATAAAAGAAAAAAAAGACAACAAGACGTTCCTGGTTTTGACCGCTGAAGGGAGGGAGAACCGGGTACAGCGGGATGGATAATAATAATAATAATAATAATAATAATAATAATAATAATAATAATAATAATAATAATAATAATAGTTTTTAATTTTATTGTCATGTCATTTAAAAAGCTTTTATTTTGAAAAACAAAAGAGACACGGTATGTCTATGGTTAGGATGATATGGTCAGTGAGAATTTAAAAACAATTTTCGGGCGAACCATGAACCCAAAATGCCTAATAGAGATGCTAGTTTAAGATCCTGATACAAGCTTTTACAAGCTTTTACAATTTTGGTCAGAAATGTTGGACACACATTTATTTCTTTTACGTAGCTGAATGGTTTCCGTCTAGTTTTTCAAAATAAAATGTAAACGTGGCAAACCGGAAGCGTGTAGCTTTACGTGATGTTTTATTTAATTTAGGATGTTTTGCTTGAATTTCATATGCCAACTCGTATTATGCCAATATACATTTAATCTTTTTTTATAAGCAAACCAAAATCTTTCACAGTACATTGTCTTTTATTACTTTACATCCTTTCAAAACCGGATATCCTGTTATGCTGCTGTACTTAGCTTTTAACTGGTCAATCAGGCAGGTAGCATCCGTTTTTTAGGATTTTGTAGTGTTTGGCGACATTTCCAAGTTGATAAAAATCTAAATCCCGGAGTTGATCAGCTCGCTAAGCGCGACACATCACTGACAATATGACTGTGAGTTATTTTTAAGTAATCTCAGCTTGTTCCTGGACGTGTTTTAGCTTTCGTACGTGCCAAATGTTTTCAACAAACTAAGACTCCATACTTCTCGGAGCTGGACCGTTTATTAGTCACGGGTTATGTAACAGCCATTAAAAGCCAGTTCGTTTAGCATAAATTATGTTTTAAGAATTTGCCGTCATCAGGGCTGCTATAACGTCTAGGAATTTTTGGATTTTGCTGTAAATATTTTCATGTCTGGAGGGACCAGTATACTTGAAAACATTTGCTTCAGGAACGTCCGATTTTGACATCAGATCAGTTTTACTCTTTATTTATTCTAAAATAAAATGCACATACTAGCCACAATGGTAACTTTTTTTACTTTTTAAAGAACCACAAGTGTACTTCTCAACAAATTAGAACAATATCAGAGTCAATATAATCCAGAAATTCAGTTGTACTTCAAAAGAAATGTCCTTAACCTCTTGCTGAAAATTTACATTTCAATCATCTTAGAATAATTTTCTCAGACCATTGCAGAAGTTTTCTATTCATCATGAAATTTAAAATTTACAGTTAAATAAGTTCTCTTTGTCACAGAAGCACGAGTTTGAGGTGGCGATGACCTGTGAAGGGTGCTCTGGAGCTGTTACTAGAGTCCTCAACAAGCTTGGAGGTAAAACCGTGACATCGCTGTCATCTTGTGTTCCACTTGCATTTCTGGTTTCACTGGAAGCACTGACATAGCTGATTGTTTTTTGGTACTCATTCCCTGCACAAAACGCACATGTTTACAAATAATATCAATGTTAAAAATGCTGTGAAAGAGGTTTGTGTTTTACAGGAGATGAAAAGAAAAATAAAAAAATAAAAAAACTGATAATGTAAAACGACACATAACTGGTTACAATAGAAGAAGAAACAAAAAAGACAGAGAAATGACAAAGCATTATGTCTAAACAGACATCTCTAAAGTTCCTAACACTTTAGGAGGAAAGTTTTAGGGATATGTTCTATGATTGACTTTATGTGAAAATATAATTGCAATGGTTCTGCAGGATGACAATGTACCAAAACACTGTGAAATGCCCCCTTCAGAATGGATGAAAGCCATTGTAGTTTTCGAGTGGCCTAATCAAAATCTGGACTTAAATCTTAATTATACATTGTAGCATTAGTCACAAGCCATTCATGCTTAAAAACTCTCCAATTGAGAATGATTCTGCAGACCAGATTGTGTCAGCGTTCTTTCATAGCAATATTAAAGATTCATTGAAACTTGTTGCTCTCTTATTCTATGTAACATATATTTTCTTATTTATTTTGTGCAAATTAATTTTCACTGTCATTAAACTGGATTTTTTTTTTTTTTTTTGGTAAGGATTTTTTTGTCATAATAGCAATATTTTGCTGATCATAACAGATTTGTAAAAGCAATAAAATGGTAAAACATCCATTGTTGTGAATAATTCTTAGAATAGCAAAATTCTTTTTTTTGTGCCACATTTGGTAAACTCAGGCATAACCATGGTAAAGTACATTTTAAAAGCATCGTATGTCAAGATCTTGAATTATATTTAGTTTTATGACAACTTACAGTTCTGTGCAAACAAGTCCTAATTTGAGTTGTGAGAAGGTAATTCATATCAATGCAAATGGGTCCTTAACACTGCATGCCGATCAAGAAATGCTTACGGGAGCTTGTATTGCTTCCACTCGTGACTTCTTTGCTCCGAGTGTTGACTCAGCCGCTCGGTCACCTGATGCTGAACAGCTTGTTTGTTTCACTTTTATTTGACTTGGTCATTAAATTGTTTAGAAGCCAAATTTCAGTTCCCTTTTTCAATTTTGTTCCAGTCCCACATTCTTGGCTGCGATTTTGCAACAAGATAAAGAAAATCTATTCTTCAAATCCTCCTTCACAGTCAGGTCAAAGAGAGCTGAAAAATCTTTCATTCATATGAGAAAGAGAAGCAGATATAAAGATATAAATATCTGTTTGTTTCCAGTCAGTTGATTGAACAATGTTTCTACTTCTGTTTTCGCCTCTCAGATGTGAAGTTTGAGATCGACCTGCCCAAGAAGCTGGTTTGGATCGAGTCAGACAAGGACGTGGATGTTCTCATGGAGACGCTGAAGAAATGTGGAAAGGAAGTCAAGTACAATGGCACTAAATGAAGGAGTCTGCTTCATATGTTTAACAGGTGACACTATGCTGACAATAGAGTTAAAGTCCATGTTAATGATTGCTGTATAGACCTTTAGCTTTTTCTTGATGCCTTTGTGGATTAAAACATAGTCTGCAAAAAATCTGCATACATTTAATGTTACTGAAACTGTTTAAACTGTATTTATTACTTAAAAATGAAATGTTACATTATGTTTTGTTTTAGAAAACCCTGCTGCTATAAAATCAAGACTTAAGCTACACTTGAAATCAATTACCAGGAGACCCCAAAAGTGCCACGCCTCATCAACCCATGTGCTTTGAAAAGACCTGGGAGGCAAACTCTCTCAGATTGAGCCCCCTCGTTTCAAGCTGACAGTTTACAAACAGCTCTTGGTGGAGGATTTCATCATGCATTTATGTTTGGAAAAAAGAAAAAAAACTTCTAATTTCTGCCCTGGATTGATAGATTATTGGATGTTTTTGTGGTGGTATAAAATTTAGTATTTGAAATCTGATTCTTTGTCCAATTTGCTATAATTTCTGCTTTGTGTTTTGGGGCCCCTGCAGTTTGGAGGACTTTCAGTTTAAGATTAAAGAATGTCTGTTGGTGTTTGTGGTGAACATCCTCTTAAACTTACATAATGATCCTGATAGTCTTCCTTCAGAGCAGTTCAAGAACATTCCCTGTATCCGTTTCAAATAAAATGAACTGTTGGTCCTTTTGCTTTTAACTTGACTCAGTATTATTGACAGCAAATGTTATCCGACACTGCTTCGTGGATAATATCTATAGTTATAATTTGGAGTGGAAAGATGACCATGTTTTTACCATTTAAGGACTTCCACTTTTTTTACACTACAAATCATCAGACATCGTATGTAGATTCGTTAACAGGCATCTTTGTATCTGTGTTTATGTTAGCGCTTTCCTTCTCCTGAAGTGGGAGACAAATAAATTTGATTGTCAGAATGTCTTATTCACGCACAATGGAAATAAAATCGATTATGTGTCAAGCCTCTGCCCATATTTTATCAGATTTATGCTAACCTCTACTCTTGGAGTGAAAGCAGGTGTCTCAGGCTTTTTCAGGACAGGCATTTTGCCATTTACATACAGTTTGACTTGTTTTAATTTTATCATTTTTTTTCATTAAGTTTGCACTGAACCATACTTAGGAGGCATGTTTCTTATTAAAATGCTGTGAAATGAGCAATAAGACCACAAGGCTACACTACAAACTAGACCACTTTTTGTGGATTGCATTAGTCACTGTTGGTTGCACCGTTAGTACAAAAAAGAGGAAATAGGTAAATGCAGGTATTAGAGATAAAGGTTCAATGTGACTAAACTCAGAAGGCAGTGAATTAGTTATTCATCTCAATTTGCATTTATTGGCTGCTGATGATGGTCATATTTCTACATGAGCTGAGCTTAATAAACCTCTCCTAACCAGCTCAGCCTTTAGGAGACGTCTAAGGTGTCAGCTTGAATCTACATTTCAACCACCAGGAGGCGCTGCGGGACAAATATGCTTCAAGTGAGAGAAATGTTTTAATGAAAGATTGCCTCTCACTTAAAATGTTAGAGTTTTTATGAAGTGGACAGAGATTGGTTCGAGAGGGAATTTTAAAATATTTTTTTTAAACCAGTTTTCTATATAAATCAATCCAGCAGTTTGCCAAATTCATAAAACATGCCTGAGGTAAAATCCTGTAAAACATGTTATCAACTTGACTCTTCCAAGATAAGCTGCATTATTTAACACTAATGTCTAATGTCTGAATATATCACATTAATGTGGAAGTTTATATGTGGAAGATACAATATCCTAAATTTTAAAAAAAAAGCCAAACAATGGTTTAGCTCTCACTACAAAGCTTGAAATATATGTATCACATAGAAAAATTTGAACAGCACCTTTTTCATGGGAGCCACTCAACATGAAATGATGTATAGAAGATCTAACCATGATGTCCATAGACAGGATGAATGGGGCAATCAAATTCAGATCCAGGCCTTATAAAAGACAACATTGGCATTAACAAAGAATTCAGCAGAAGTCCATATAAAAGTCCAAATAAAGTGCAGCACTGCCTGGTTCAGCTATTTAAATATATGACCAAGCTGTCTGCACAGACAGCCAAGGAAAAGAACAGATTAGAGGGTGTAACCTAAAAAAGCACTAAAATGTGTTTTTTTTCTTTATGTGTGCACATGGCAGAGGTGAATTTCCTTCTCTTTTTCACTATTTTCACTGTTTTCTTTCATTGGAAGCCTTACTATTGCTTATCAGGACCTCTTCCAGAGGTTTCTATAAGGTTCATTTAAGTTTATGGTTGTGATGTGGAAAAGTGAAAAATTCAAGGATGGAAGTGGGGGACTTTTGTTTGGTTGGTTTTTGAAAGGCACTGGATATTTAGTGTGCAAGACATTTAAGTTGCTCTAGTCTATACCAAGCACATATTATAAGTATTTCACACACAATTAATGCTGAAATTAATAAAGTCCATGCTGCTTTCTGTTCTTATGGCATCTCGAGGTCCCAGGCCTGCCATAGTTGAGTTTGCTGTTTGAATCATTATTTTCAGGTGATTTTAAATACTGAATTGATCCTGCATGCTGTTTTACTTCCAGGTAATTTTATTTTGTTTTGTTTTTTTTTGCTGAAGAAGAGCCTGATGACGTACGACAGCCATTGTGAAATTGTATAAAAAATGAATGATAATTTAAACAGGCCATCTACTGTTTACAGTCAATACAAAATGTTTTACTGAGGCCTGACGTCTAAACAGATAATCCTGTATAATTGATGCTTGCTCAGCCTTTGTGAAAATATGGTGAACATGTTGTAGAGGCTGCAGCGGATGAAGAGTCCCTGGCTGGCCTCAATCTGAACCACCTACTGAGGAGAACAGAGCTTCATTGTGTGCAACACAAACTCCACAGATAACAAGGTTGTCAGCACGTCACTGGGTTCCTTGTCTTACTCTATTACGCACATTAATGTGGTGTCATTGTAATGCCTGTGATGGCTTCTGATTTCACAGGGAGAAGCTGTACCTTCAGCTTAAATGTATGAATTTCCTTGACATCAGTGAAAGGTAAATTCCTCTCAATCTTGACCAAGAGGTTCAAAAACAGAACAGAGAAAAACTTCAGTTCACGTCACACAGCTTTTAATTTTTCGAACAGAAAACAAAGAGTTTAAAAACTGATATTTTGAGTACAAAATATGGCATGGACTTTGTTGAATTTTGAAACTTCAGCAGAGGAGAAATCGCTAAAGAGTCGCTATAGTTTGTCAGTGACGTATTTAATGCGTCAGTTTGTCACTTTGAAGTGCTGAGCCAAACAAGAAGGCATTTAGTGTTAATTCAATATTTGGAAACGTGGCCAACAGACTGAACGACTTTGCTCACTTCATCTGCTCCTATTGCTAAAACCACAGGCAGACTACACTTTTAAGACAGTGCAAAAAATAGAGAAAAATCTCTCCTTTTTTCAGTGATTTTATCAAAGAACTATGAATTCAACACATTCAAATGACACACAACCTTTTTATGAAAGGTTGTGAGAGTGTGCTAGACACAGCTGCATATTTACAAAAAAAAAAAAAAAACATCATCCTCCTACTA
Source organism: Poeciliopsis turneri (assembly GCA_922788865.1). NCBI lineage: Eukaryota > Metazoa > Chordata > Actinopteri > Cyprinodontiformes > Poeciliidae > Poeciliopsis > Poeciliopsis turneri. The sequence goes on along the minus strand of CAKLNU010000112.1, from coordinate 2,578,690 downwards.
CTTCCTGCTGTCTTCATCTTTTTTTGTCAGTAGTAACATCCGGCTGTTGGTCACAGGAGGCAAAATAAATGTTTCCATTGCAGCTTGAGAAATACATATAATTTTGACATGGCTGGAAAACCACCTTATCCTAGTGCAAAAACTTCTTATCGAAAAATGTGAGTTTGCTGTGTTTCCACTAAGCAAATTTATTTTCATAATTTCAGTTTGTGTAAGTTTATGGTTATTGGAAATGCAGCTACTGAAACCCCTCAGGTCTACACCATGGTAGCTTTGCTCATAGGTTGTGTTGTTGTCCCATCACAACTAGTCCTAGTATGATTAAGGGGTAGTTACACTTTTGCAATAAACTGTACCTGTTCTAATGCTGGCATATTTGTATTTAGTACATAACCCTCAGTTGACCAGTGGTATAAGATTATATCATAATATATGACTGCATATGTATCTCAGAGGTTGAGAAAAGGTGGCTCAGGGTGCAGTTACAGCTGTCACATCCTGCCCTGCGTGCCAAAACCAACTCACTCATCACAAGAAAGTCACAGCCAGTCAGCAAAACGTGCAGCTTGATGGACAAGAGCAAACACTCATCGACTCTGCGGCTTTACGTCTTGAAGGGAGTCTCAGCTGTAGATTTCCTCACTGTTTGGTGGAACTTAATCGTCATGTGCTTGATGAAAGAAATTCTTTATGGTTAATATTTACTTCTTATTCATGGACCTACCACCTTCTCTACTTCTCTTTAGTTCATAGGGTGAGAGTTTTAAAAATATTTTGTCTCTACATGAAGTTATTTTGTTTTTGTAGATTTATCGTTTATCTTTCCACCATAAACCGTTATAAGTGGAGTATTGTCAGACTTTAATGTGCATTGTGTCCAGGCTATTGTGTCTTGCTCATTCTTCTGCCATTTAGCAAAAATAAATAATTTTGGTAATCAGACCTGACGTAAATAAGGAAAAGTCATTGTTGTCTGACACACCTGAATCAAATAATTAGGTCTTTAAAAGGGTTTCTGTCGAATGTGACTGACTGCTGAAGGATGTATGAACATCTGGTCTCAACTGCAGCTAAAGTTTTGTTGATGAGAATCTGCACAATGTTGAGGGAGTCCTAAAAACATCACAATGCCACATGGTATTTTTCTTATCTCTTTCCTTCCTTTTTTTCTGCTTCATGCAGATGTCTTGTTTTGACCTGTTTCAGATGCAGAGATTCCTTTGATTTGCATTCCAAAGATGATAACCTTTTCTTAATCTGGAGTCATTCATGAGAGCAGAGCAGAGGACACCGATACTAACAGCTACAGTACTAGAATTCTGTCTATCAAATTCATTCCCATCATAATAAACACATAAACAAAATCACAATGTAAAACTTAAAAAAAAACAGACCAATTTGGGAAGGTAACATTTAAAGTTAATCTATTTTGAGAGTCTAAGGGGTTTTTGCAGCTGTTGTTTTTGCAGCTGTGCTTTGTTTTATTTATTCTGTTATGCTTCAGATTTTGTTTTGGGGGTCTGCCTATACGATCAATAGCTTCCGGTTGTAATTTTTTTTATTACCGAACAGATCTTTTTTCTGCTTGCTTGTTTCTGACCTAATTTATGTCCCTCAGCCTGATTTTGGGTTCTTCATGAAATGTTTAGGCAATGGACCACCCACAATGTTTCAAACACGAACATGATTTTCTGCTCTTCAAAGGATGTTTATCTTTTGGCAAATCACTGTAAACAAGGTGAACGTGGAAAGTTCAGGTACGGTTTGATGAATTCGCCAGAAAAGAGACAAAAATCTTGTTTTATTCTGTTTTATATAAGAGTTTTTGGACTGTAGCTTAGTGCCTGGCTTAGATGTTATGTGTTGAACCTGGACCAATAGAGAAGTGAGATTTATTTTCTGCAATTTTTATACATTTTCATCAATCATCAAGATGTGAGAATCTAAAGAAATATGTTTGAAGAATCTAAATTACAAGGAACTGTTGGGATCCGAGGTTGTTGAGTTGTTTTGGTGTCTTGCGTTCATTCTTTGATTTTTGAGTTTATTGTTCCATATTCTGTCATTAAATCTTCATATTCACTGGCCGGCTCCATGTCCTTCATTTGGGTCCAACAACAACCATCTACTGATCATGAACAACAAAGAACCCTTAGAATTTGTTCATCTCACTTGGGTTATAGTACGTCACCAGAGAAGAAACATCATGTTTTTTTTAAAAGAAGAAGTAACATCACTGAATTAAAAGCAGTGGCTTCACATAACCTGTGACAGAGTTGTGTGTCGAAGTGAGTGAGACTGACATCTCCCTCACTTTGGGTCTTTCTATTCATCCAACAGGAGACAACTACCAATTAAATTGAAAAATACACAATGAATGTAATCTACCAAGACTTAAAACCATAGAAAATGCCAGTGGATTGTAGTTGCAGATCCCTGGACTACAGGCAGAAAATGGATGTCCTGAGTGAAACACTGTGGTTCAACTGATCTAAAAGCAGAATCAATACGAAGTGCAAATGTTGTAACTAAAGCAGCAGGAGGGAAAGAAACAGAAAGGTGCAGTTGATTAAAGGCACTTTAATATCTTAATATTAGGAGTACGACAACATTTAAGAACTGTTTGAAAACATCATGAAAGCAAGCTTTGTGTAACAAATAATGTCGATATCTAAGCTGCTGTGTGTTTTTATGTCTGAGGTGAAATTTTGGTAGTTCACAACCTGGTGGTAACCAAATCATTGCATAAATACAAACATAAAACAGACTAAAAACATTCATAATCAAACAAGAATGTAAAAATTTACTTTTATTTTCAAAATGCAGGAGGATTCCGGACATATGCTTTTAATTTTTTTCTCCTCAGCATAAATGTTAAAATTTTAGAACAAAGCAAGAATTTAAACACAGCAAACAACTTCAAAGGTATTTTTTAGCTTCTCTTCAGACCCACTGGCTCCTAGAATGGTTTGCTACTAAACAGAGCGACAACCCTTTTCTGTTTAATAGATGTTTTGTCTTTTGTCACGCTGAGCCTGCCTCTTCTATTTCTCTTCCTGCTACTCTTGCTAAACAAACACACACAGAAATAAAGCTATATGTTAATGTTCAGAGTATTTTTGCTCATAGGAACATTCCTTGAGGTGTAAATGACATGTTTGCTTCTCAGATCAGTTGCATGAAAACAAAAAATGAATTTAATATAGAAACCTCAAAAATGAAGCAGCTTTAGAAAAAAAATCTTCATGATTTTAAGCAATTAGATATATTTACCATCCAGTAAGGAGTTTGTAAAAATTCTATAAAGTTCTATATTTTACACCTGAATTAAGTTGAGACACTGAAGATAAAACGTAGCAATGTGTTTTCAAAGGAGGTCTGGGATTTAGACATTCCTGAAAACAGTCTGTGAGAGCCGCCACACTTCCACCTGATGGAAGGTTTCAGGCTGTAATTACACCAACACAGAGGACTCCACAACAGCTTGACGCTGGGGAGTCCGCCACAGATTTTCAGGATTTGTAAGGGACGCCTACAGTCAGATTTCCAGAAACATCCTCAGAGGATCAGTTAGATCATCGGGTGTGGCTAAAAGAACTGGTCAGCATGCTTCACATCATCAAAACCACAAAATGTTTGTGTTCTGGATTGTAGTAGCAAAAAATGCATATAGGCAAGAATATCTGACACTGAATACGTTTTCTCAATGTTTTGGACCACCAGATTGTTAGATTTCAAACAGGTAACAAATAAGCACAGTCATATTTGCAGAGTGTCCAAATATGAAGCTGCTGTGCAAACTACAGAAAAATACCAGATATTAGTCTTCAAGTCTTCATAGATTACAAGAACTTTGGATGAAACATCACATAACCTCAAAGTTTGCACACAAAACTATCAGAAATAGTGTGGAGGCAAAAAGAAAGGTTTGATGACTTAAAGGATGAATTTCAGAATAAAATACAAGGCCACTGCAAACAGCAGTTGATGTGCCAATCACAGACTGAAAATAGGCTTTGTCTTAGCATCACACACTGTTTGGACACATAAATCAATTCAATCAATTAATATTCCTTTTAGTTTATAGAAAAATCAAGCTTAAATAAAAAAAATAAACTACATAATTTTGATCAAACGTGGCATTGTGCTACCACCCTCCAGACTTTCTCCTTCTTAGAAACTGAAATCAATCAGCCAGTCAACATCTGGATCTGGCTGGCAAAGACAAAAATTTCAAAAAAAACATCAGACATTTTCAGAAGATGTTCTCTGTATGATCTTCCAGCTTCATCTGGTCTTCATTTTTCTCCAATTCATTTTCATTTTAAACTCACTGATGTGGCGAAGGATTTCCTTGGACAGCTGAATTGTGCTTAATACAGTTGCCTGAGCTGTCTTTTGCCACATTGCATCTCGAATCTTACTGACTTTCGGATCTAACAGGCTTCAAACTGCTGAGCTGCACTTTAACAATCAAACAGCAGCAGGCAAAAATAAAGCGTGATTGCAGCTTTTTGCTAAATATCTTGTTAAGCAGTCAAGCGTAGTTGCCACGTTTACATGGGAGAGTGAGGAGATGGCAAAGGGAGCAGGGTGTGAGAGGAGAGAAGGGAGAATAAAAGGCAATCAGAACAGATGGGAGGAGAGAAGAGAGAGTCATGTTCTAACAACACCTCCTCTCCATCAGCAGCTGGATTTCCAGGCAGAATGGAAAAACGCCACGTTGCATTGCAGCTTTCACCCCCTCCCTCACTTCATCCCTTCGTCCTACTTCCTGATCCTGCAGCTGTTCTTCACATCTGCACTGGTCTGTCTGGTCTGTGGGAACAGACAGGAGCAGCCCACAAAACTCCAACAGAGGAAATTAAAACAAATAAAACCCCAAAGCTGAGAGTGAGAGTCAGGGGAAATGTTTGCCTGTCCTTTTAAGGCAGGTGTTTGAACATTAATTTAATAAAATAACTTAAGCTAACGTAACTTAGATGTGGAGAACAAATTTTTTCATAGATGGCGAGTTTAATAATAACTCCCCAGAGGGCTAAAAAACTTCACTGAGTCATATAATTCCTGTAAATATAAGCCTTCAGAGACTTTGAAACAAAACATTAAGGTTGTAATGCAAAATTAGAAAGTAACAGCATTTTAAGCATTTTATGATGCCCAGATGGGCTGAAACAGAATCACTGTGTTTTGACTGGGAATTTTTACCCAGAACTGAATGTGTCCTCATTAGTGGGTCATATTCCAAAATGCAAACCTAAACTTTACTGTGCATAAAAATGCTTACAAAGATTTCAGACACTTTTTTTAGGCTGGGAAGGCTTCTTGGAAACATGGATTGTGGATCAGTAATCCAGGTCTTTCTGTGAAGAGCTAGAACAACGAGAAAAAAGATCCAGACAAATAAACTGCAAGGTTTATTTGTCCTTCTAGTAAAAAATAGCAAAAGAGATATTAGAGTGGGACTGCACTTTCAAGAGCATATCTTTTCATGCATTGCTCTGCAATGCAATGGAACATCACAATCTGTATGCATTCCTAAAGCTTTTCTGGATGGCTAATCTAATGTATCTGTAAAGAGCTGATTAGAGGCAAACAAAGCTGAAGTTTTGTTCAACACATCTGAAACAAATGAAGGGTTCATTACCAACCTTCTGTAGAAAGTGATCACATGCTAAGGTGTTCATTTAGCTGAACTGGCCCAAAGCATAAGTACATTGATAGGACTTTTGCACCGACACAGATAGGTTCCTGGATGTGTTTTAGAACCGGTGTTGTGTGTTTCCACAGAAAAATAGGTCCCACAGCACCAACTGCAGGTTTTTCTGCATGATTTGTGACATTCTCTGTGGTCTGGTCAACAAGCTGGCAAAAAAAATATTCTGGTGAACAAAGAAACAACAAAGAAGCATAGAAGTAAAAAATGCACAGTGGTGTGTTGAGGAACAGCTGATTTTATTTTGGGCTGGCTGGAGTGCTGGGAAGCAGAGACATGATGACATTTGTCCCACTGCTATGTGCAGTAACAGTGAACACTGTTGACAATCAATTGAAAGGTGTGAGGATTATTAAATTAAAGGAAGATCTTTAAAGAAAGAAGCTCTTCAGCTCTTCCATCTTGTTTTTATAGAGATATTTCTGAGTCAGAGTGAATATGTTGATGCTTATGGAAAACTCAATGGAAAAGCTTCATAACTCATCTTGTGTAAGTAATTAGGATTAGACCTCTCACTCCGCAGAGTGGAAATACAGACATGTAGAAAATGTGCCAGCGTTCCAGGAGTGTCTTGAAATTAGACCAATGCAAAGCTTTCTCACTCCCCCTCCAGATGAGGACCCAACTGAGCTGTACGAAACAAAAAAGAATGAAAAAAAACATGGATTGTCATTTTGGAGTCATGCCACCCACTAGGACTTAAACAGCTTCAACAAACAATGCAGACTTTCCACACATTCCTCGGTACATGTTTGTCTATTATTCCCCTCTTATTAACATCATGGTTTTACCTACTCGATGACAATTTCAGCTTAGATCATTTAAGTAACACGACTCACAACAACTCTAAATTGAAGGCATTTTATAAAAACAACAGATCTGGTTAATATGATAAAAGAGGAAGAATGGATGTGTCACCAATCTCTGGTGTTCTTAGTTCAGAGGTCAGCAGTCTTTGCAATCTTTTACTGCCATTTTTACACAGTGTGCTACAAAGTGAAAATTGTCTACATCTGCAAAACCCACACAAACCTTAAGTTTTGTAAGTATTTTTAAGAAATGGATTTTTAAATGATTAATTTTAAAATCCATCTACTTTTGAACTGAATGTCTAATATTTTTATGAAACAAAGAAAAAAACATGCATTTGTAGCCTTAAAAGGAATAAAACAGTAAAAAACAGTAAAATCATTACTTTTAGAAATTACTTGCAAAAATGATGCATTTATATTTATTTTTGTATTCCATAAAACAAATGTTACAAATTGTGTTTTTTGGCACCTTTATAGCTAAAACATAGAAGAGTTGTATATTGTTCTTCAATTTTCTAATCCCAATTTTCTTCGAAGGGTTGCTGGTGCAGATCTCCAGCGGTCCTTGGGCAAGAGGCAGAGTTCTAACTGGAGAGGCCATCACAGAGACACACAAATACGCACACACACATTCATGCCAACGGATAATTTAGAGAGATGTAGCATCATCTGAGTCAGGAAAAGCTAAACAATCTGATAAAGAAGGCTGGTTCTAACCACAAGAGATGATGGGAAAAAGTATTCTGCTTTAAATGACGATTATTGTGGACCTCTGGGAGCAAAGTCTTCTTCAGACTGTTACACAACGACAGAGTGTCTTCAGTCAGAGGTTTTTCAGAGCCGATGTGAGAGACCTATTCCATCAGAGTTTCTTCAACTCTTTGAAGAAACTTGTCTGAGTTACAACAATATTTAATTTAGCTTTCTATTTCTTTTTGTTCATTTCAAATTCTCTCCATCTCAGTTGACTGAATGATGGACATCTGTGAAAAACAGTGTTTAAGTCTCACCACTAATTCTCAATTTAATTAACGTCTGAACCTTGACTAGAGGATTCTAACCTTGTCATTAAAGCTTTGCGTTTAAAACTTTGGGAAGCTTTATACCAATTCACCCCAGTATTTAACTCCTTCCATGAGGGTATCAGCTTTGATCAGCTTGCCTGTTCCCGATAAAGAAAAGCATCCTAACAGCATGATTACAATGTTGCTGCCACCACGTTTTACTGTTTACCAACCAATATCTTTCCTTCATACATGGTTGGTGGCAAATTATAAAGGAGACTTCTGTTTCTTTCTTTGTTTTGCTCTCGCGTAAAGGCTCTACATTGTAAAGTGCATTATGAATAGATATGTTGTTAACAGATTCTCCAACCTGAGCTGTTCATCCATGCAGCTCATCCAGAGTTACCATAGATCTGTTGGTCTCGTTCTTATTTAAAAATGCTGCATGAGATGGTCAGAGCTTATTATTCAATTTATTACCCAACTCATCTCTAAACGTTTTCACATTTTTATTGCTAAAATAATAAAAATATATATGATATTGTTTTTTTCCCACTGATGCTTTCCTGCGATGCCTTCCCAAATCAATAACTGAAAGCAACAAAGATGCCATGAAATGTGAAGCTTAGCAGTTGCTCATATTTTTAATTTTTTGGATGTACACACATCAGAAAGCATGTTGTCACTTTAAATCTGAGTTGTTTATTTTTAATAATTGAGTTTTTTTTTTCTTTGCCACGCTTAAAGCTTTATGCATCAAAGAAATTGAAGTCACTAAATGACATTTTTTTTCTCTATTTTATAGATAGACCTCCCAGAAAATGATAAAGAATACTCAATTTCAGTCATCTGTAAAGAAACGTAAGTGAATTTCTCACGCCGGACTCTTGAACTTCAACCTGCTTAAGGGAACGGAGAGTTAGTTTCAAGCCCATCCCACCAGTGCAGGAGGAGACTGGGAGGAGGGCTGTGGGGGCAAGAGTCGTGTCCAGACTGGGACGTCCCACTGGAAATGTCTTCTGAGTTAACTGGTGAGGCAGTTAGATCTTCCTGGGGCCCTGCACACGGCTGACTTCTCTCCAAGCTCTCCTGCTCTGCAAAGCTGAAGGTAAGAGGTCTCACTCGGGCGACTGTGGTTGTGTGGCAGAGTTGTCGTCTTGCAATCGTAAGGTTGTAGGTTCGATTCCAGCTTTCTCCTGCCACATGTTGATGTGTCTCTGGGCAAGGCACTTAACCCCAAAATTGCCTATCGGTGTGTGAATGTGACTCTAGTGTAAAGCGCTTTGAGTGGTCAAAAAGGACTGGAAAAGCACTATATAAGTTCAGTCCATTTACTCTGCCCAGCAGTTACTGCCTCAGATAGATATTTATCTTTATTTGAGCTCTAAGGTAAGACTTTCTGCAACTTGTGCAACTATTTTGGCATTCAGGTTTAAAACTGCTCTTAAAGGTGAAGTTTGGCCACTGATGGGTGTGGGGACATTTCATCATTTTAAGATTTAAGAAACCCTCTTCAAAAAAGTTTCTGTTTTCCTAAAGCAGGTAGAATCCTCATTTATATATTTTGCTTACTTTACAGTCCTAATTTAAAGACTTTCTGATTAGGCAAACGTATTTCAAACTAACTTCCTGTCAAGCATTTCATTTCAAGCTGGAATGTGCTGAAAATGGCTTCTTTGTTGTTCAAACAGCTGCCAGGAAAATCATTCATTATATGTACACGGTCTGTGATTTGGGAGATTATTGACTGTGCAGCTATTGTGTGCCACATCGACAAAGGGGGGAGGAGGGGCGAGAGGAATTAGGACACTGGTGCAGGGGAGGAGGGATTCAAACAAGTCTTTCTGCAGGTTAATGTTTTGTCTTCCTTTCTCAGCTAATTTCATTCTTTACTTTAGTGTGATGCATTAAGAGCCATGCTCTTTGTTGCTTTGAGATTTCCCAGTTTTGCAGAGGGTATCAAGTTCTGCTTGTGAAAAATGGGGAAAGAAAAGAGGGAGAGATAAAAAGGGAGAACGTTTCAGTTAAGCCAGGCAGAGAAATTGGAACATTTCTCCACAGATATCCCTCTCTTGTCCTTCTCCTCAATGACTCCATTCCTTGATTACTCCCATGTAAAGGAATGCGGGTTGCTGTGGTGATCAGTTACCAGCTGTTTGCTGTGAGTCAAAGCAGACACCTAAAAATGTGATCATTTTCTTTGTCTTACAACCATGTAGAAACTTTCAGAAAGTCATTTTCATGCACAAGTCTAGTGTTAGACAAAAAATAGCTTCCCTAGTTTGGTTTCCAGCTGATTTGGCAAGACATTTTATGGATCACAGCTCTTTATCCGGACTCTAAAAATCTGACAGAAATGATTAAATATCATATGACAACCGCTTTTGTAGCTACATATATTAAAAGCTTTTGTAATGAAATTTACATCACGTAGGTATCTGGCAATTTGATTAACGTTGCTTTTAGTTAAAAAGTAGTTGTACTACAAATGTTAACACCAAAACAAGCTACAATGGACTAAATTTTCCATGCTGCCAGAGAAATTTCATCCCTTTTCTTCATTTAGAAACACTTCTAGTTTTCCTCTTTTGTCACACCTGTTTAAGATTTCTCTGAAAGCTCATTTAGAGGGAATAAAGCACAGTAATGTGTTGGCGTCGGTGAGAACGAAGCCAAAACTGAGTCTCTGATGCCTAATTGTTGAGGTGGCAGGTCTGGCATGAAGTGTTTGGAGGAGGAAAAAGATAAGGAGGGGAGAAAAAAATGAAGGAGAGGCGGTGTTGGAGCTAAGGATGCTGTGGAAAACTGATCCAAAAAAGCTGTAATCTCTTGACAGGAAGAAGGAGGACTATGATGTTGTCTAGGCTGACGTGGAAAGGAAAAATCTGGATATTGTTCCTCTGAGAAAGAAGATAAGAGGAAAAACACAGCAGGCGTGAAGAATTAAGGCATGAAATGGAAATAGATTAGCGAATAATAGAGACTCATTTTTATCTTGATCTGATTTCCTCATTGCTAGAACTGTTTATTTCTATGTGTTTGGATGAAATTTTAACTACTAAGGTAGAACCTTTGTTCACATTTATGTACTTCCAGTCATAAGCACAACTATTTGTTTTATTTAAATAACCTCTGAAAGACCAAAGCAATTAAACTCCTAAAGAAATCTAACTTGCTCTCAGAGATTTGTCCGATTATTTATTTTGAGCAAGAGAGGCACAACATGTCATGTAACAAAAAAAATAACATACAGTCAGTCAGAGACAGCCATCTTCTGCAAAAGCACCTAGAAAATCACTAATCAAGCATTAGATGACACACATTTCCCAATTTATTTGATTCACATATTTCCTTTTCATTTCTTAAAACTTGTATATATTTGATTATGTTGATAAAAAGGAATATGATTTGGCCTGGTGCATAGGCGTAAATCCCAGAGGGATTGGGCGAGGGGTCTGGACCCCCCAATCTTGAAAAAGTCTAGAATTGCGCCCCCTCCCTAAAAAAAATAAAAATAATTGAAGAAACATTTGCATTCATATAATGTCAATATGAAAAAGCAAAAAATAATAATAATAATACAAAAATAAAAATAAATAAATAAATAAATAAATCTGCCATTCATCTCAGGCAAAAAATAAGAATGAATTTTTAGGTCTGCCCCCACCACTGTTAGAACAATGGTTCAGTCCAAAGTGGAGGAGGAGCAACAGCAGCTGAAGCAAAGAGCTAGCAGTTAGCTTCTAGCAGTTAGCTTCTAGCTGTTAGCTTCTAGCTGTTAGCTGCTAGCTGTTAGCTGGTAGCTGCTAGCTGTTAGCTGCTCGCTGTTAGCTGCTAGCTGCTAACTGTTAGCTGCTAGCTGCTAGCTGTGGCTCTGCAGCACAAACATAAAGTTATCCAGTAAGTAAATACTTAAAGCAAAAGACATGTAAACCTTTTATTTAGTTTCACTTCTCAATAAGAAGAAACGCATTAACAATAAAGATCAGACTACAGTTTGTTAAGCTGCCTCAGTAGCAAAACCGCTACGCTGCTTTCATAGACCTAAGCTTTTTTGTTGAAGATAGCAAACACATCATTCATGTTTAGCTCTTTAAGTTTTAGTTAACTGGAATAGTTTGAAATGGGAGGCGTAGCGGAGATTAGATCAGTCAGACTGAACAAAACTTGCACAGAAGCAACATTTGAATTTTAGTTTTATTTATCAATAATTTGTTGATATGCATTACTAGTCATTTTTGGTCCTGCAGCTTCAATGTGGTTTAAATACGTTTCAAACCATATATCCCGTTACTTTTAACTTCGCCGACCCTGCTCTTAAGAAATGTTCCTGTTTATGGGCCACCCAATAATGAGATAGGCTTTATGCCCTTGGTCAGGTGCTGCAGAGTGAATTTATTTATTTTTTGTGATTTGTAAATAAATTAGAGAAATCTCTAATCTGCATTATTTGTGGTATCAAATTGAACTAAATTTTTAAAAATACACTAGTGCTGCTCTTTGGTTTCTTCTTTTATCCTTTTAAAAGGCATGTACTTTATTATTTTTTCACAAAATAAAGATCTTTTCTATGTGGAGTAATTGTACTGACTTTCATTTATAGGATAGAAATAAAAATACACTTATTGATTACTTGATTTGATCAGAATTTTCATTGAAAAAAGTTTTAACAATCTCAGGTTCAGATCAAAAACACAACTGGGATATATTAAGTAAATTGAAGGAATATTTTTAGGACTCCAATGGTTCAATTCAGGGAATCACATTATGTCCGCTACGTATGCTGGGTTTCTCACAGATTCCAGAGACATGGGATTTGATCCGATTAGCTCCAATGGGGGAAGGGAAAATCTGAGAAATAAAGAGGTCAGGTGACAAACAGCCCAGGCTAACAAAGATTCTGACTTTTCTCTTCCACCTTCACACAGGTGTCTTTCATGAAAACTGCTCTTTGTCCAGGCGATTGAATGGGTGCACCAATAATCTCAAGGGAGGAAAATTGAATTTGTTAGTCACTGCAAGCAAATAGGAGTGCACCTTTTCAGCTACCTGAACCAGAAACACAACCAAAAAGTAAGGTTTATGAAAAAAAAGGGAAAAACAAAACAAGAAAGGTGTTGAAAATGTAAGATATTTATAAAACAGTAAAATATGAGATTTAAATTCAAATAAGTGGGTAACATTTACTTAAATATAACTTTTTCTTAAAACTAATTAATTAATTAAAACTTGCCATCAGTCATTCTTTTTATGGAGCTACGATCTAAAGACACTTTGTTAGCACTGCTACTGGAGTTTGGTGACAGATGGGTCTTTTGTCTTAACAATGACTCAAAACAACACCGAGGCAACAGAAAAGTGGCCAAAGAAAGATTACATTAAGGTCATGGAGTGATCCATCTTATAGACAATCCTTGGACGAATCCAAGTTACCTAACAGCAGCATAAAACCCCCAAATGGTTTATAGAGTTTTTTTGAAGAGAAAAACTCTCCCAAGATCCACCCAAATCTGGTGACCAGTAACAAGAAGTTTCTAAATGTTGACCATGTCAACAAGTGTTGTTTTCTTTTAAGTATTTGTTCTGCGCTTTCTCTGAATTGTATTCTCTCTTAAAAATAGAAAACGGATCATTTCTCCTTAAGAGAGCAAACCTACAAATTCAGCAAAAGAGGGGAACAAATTCTTCTTGCAGCAATTTCAACCTCATTAAATGTTCTTCAGATTAATTGTCAGGCGCTTGCTAATGCAATGTTACCATCTTACATGTCCTGACAGACTTTCAAGCACTTGTTATACATGCTTAACCTCTTTGATTTGTTTGGTCCTGCTGCCCCATAAAATCCATCCAAAGATGTCATCCCTGTTCTGGTTTGATCAGACAGACAGTGTTTTATATGTAGGAATTTTACCCTCCAGGTTTGGCACAGTACAAATAACGAGCCAGCAACATTATACAAAAGCTTGTATTTTAACAGTATTTTTGTAATTTATCCCATCCACCTCTGGGGCTTGGTGCAGACACAGGAAATCACTCTTCATTCTGAGAGATTTTGCAAATATTTCTCTGTTCCCAGTGTTGTTTGTCCAGACTGTTTGCTGTCACACAGACTGTTTATCCTCCAAAACCTGCCTGTTATGTCACAGAGGAGGGTGAGAACCAATTCCTTCAAAGTTCCAGTGGAAAAAGCAACAGATATTACTGCAAAACTAGAGGAGAAATGTGAATTGGTGACAGTTGAAGCTCAGGCTGTTTTTCTCCAAAGCAAGTTTACACTTGCTTACCTAACTAACCCAAATTAAATAGATTTGTGGGGAGAAGGGGCCCCTTTATGAGCCTGAAGTTTCCCTTTTAGCCTCAGTCCTGTTTGATTATGAGAACAGCTTTCCAAATAAAATAATTTGTTTTGCTGTTATGTCAGTTAGTCCAGCCTCCTCCATCCTGACTCTTCGACTAAACAGGAATCTTTTAAAACTAAATAACGAGTAAAACATTAGGCCTCTCCAAGTCAAATATTGACGCCACACACTTTAGAGATGACACCATTTCTGTTTTCTCCCCTTCAAGAGTACGTTTTAATATTTTTTTCTTGTTCATATCTGCCAATGAGTTCTCCTTCACCAGAAGTTTTTGTTAGCTCTGCTTCTTCAAAGGCACACTTGTGAAGGTTATTTGGACACAGCATCTGGTCCCCTGCCAAAGTTTCTGTAATTT